>FR990027.1:2409285-3613928 GCA_905404135.1 Hesperia comma | reverse complement strand
CACTGTGTCTGAAGGAGGGTAATGTTTTGAGTGTATGTATGGATGTACGCACGCCGTATCTGGCACGCCGTCCAATACGAGCGGTTTTTAAAATATGAGGTGTCGTTGAATTCGTCAGAATTTTGATAGAAACGTAGGACCTACGTCGTAGGCTATATGAATTTTTAAAATGGCGCCCGTAAATAAAAAGGGGGATAAAGGATTTTTAAGAATGCATAAACCGATATGCAATTTTTCAATAGCTAGATTAGATTATGTTTACGAATTATCCTTATTGGTTATTTACGTACCTTTTAACCGAATTTATTATTGTATTTAATTTAATTACGAGATAAGTTCATACTTCAGAATAATCGTTAATTGAGCTTTTACATTACCTTTTACTTAGTACGAGTTAATTATACATTTTGCGTCATGATATTAATAAATAATATAGCAGCTTGCTAAAAATTCATGTTTGGTTAAATTACCAGTTAACTTAAGTTCTATGAACACTTTTACTAATCAAACTTTAGTTGTGTTGTATTTTTTGTCACGCAACTTTTGAGTGAATGAGTTGGCAAAGTGTTCAGAATTAATAGATTAAAATAAGGTCATGTATGTTTTGTCGCAGACGGCTAGCCTTTTCATTAAACATAGGTAATAGGTGTCCATTCAGTTACTTTTTGACGTGATAACGTCTTATAAATTGGTTTGCCGGGTGGCACTTCAAGAAACTGCGTTAGTAGCTCCGCTCACGTTATGCGCTTACAATGAGAGCGAGTGAGAGGCACGCGTCCCTTCCACTCGGGCATGGTTAGCCCGCCTAAGAGCGAGAGAGACAGACATAAAAAGTGAAAGGCACGCGTCCCTTCCTCCTTAACATTACTTATGGTAGCTACGGCGTACACACGTTGGCGTGTTTCAGAAAATGGTACAGCACCATCTCTGGAGAATCGTTTGTTACCTCACTTAGTTGTGAGGTAACAAACGATTCTCAGTAATGGTTAATGGTCTAACGGTTAGCAGCGCTAGATGGCGGATGGTGTTACAATGTTTTAAATATAATTCTTTGTATAAATAAATGTTTTAAATTGTTACTATTATTTCATCCTTCTTCCTACTATACGAATGAATATTCACATTAAAATTATTTTACCACTCAAAGTCGTTGTCACGTAAAACTTTCGCCCGTATACCGACTTTACAGTTTACAGGCAACCAATTTTTATTACTTACTAGCTTTTGCCCGCGGCTTCGCCCGCGTGGAATTCGTTTATATCGCGAACCGGGGAAGTGGGGGAGAAAGTACGTCATCAACTATCTTCCTGGGAAAATTCATCAAAATCGTTGTTTTCATACAAACTTTCATCCCCTATTTCAAGCCTTTAGGGGTTGATTTTTTAAAAAAAATTAGCCTATGTGTGACTCTGGGTCTTCAAATATTTTCATTCCGAATTTCATCCAAATCGGACTGGTGGTTTAGTCGTGAAAACGTCACAGACAGACTTTCGCATTTATAATACTACTAGCTTTTGCCCGCGGCTTCGCCCGCGTGGAATTCGTTTATATCGCGAACCGGGGAAGTGGGGGAGAAAGTACGTCATCAACTATCTTCCTGGGAAAATTCATCAAAATCGTTGTTTTCATACAAACTTTCATCCCCTATTTCAAGCCTTTAGGGGTTGATTTTTTAAAAAAAATTAGCCTATGTGTGAGTCTGGGTCTTCAAATATTTTCATTCCGAATTTCATCCAAATCGGACTGGTGGTTTAGTCGTGAAAACGTCACAGACAGACTTTCGCATTTATAATACTATGTGTGTGCCCGCTACTTCGTACGCGCAGGAGTTTATTCCGCGTAACTCCAGATCCCGCGGGATTTCCAGGAAGACAGACTTGTTAGTTTTATATTAATGTTTGTTTAGAAGCTATTTATACCCCATACGCGAAGAAGGTTTTCCCGCGTAAATTCCGATCCCGCGGGATTTCTGAAAATATCCTATATGTTAATCTAAGTTGCCCTCTTTGTGTGTGCCCGCTACTTCGTACGCGCAGGAGTTTATTCCGCGTAACTCCAGATCCCGCGGGATTTCCGGGAAGACAGACTTGTTAGTTTTATATTAATATTTGTTAGTTTTATATTAATGTTTGTTTAGAAGCTATTTATACCCCATACGCGAAGAAGGTTTTCCCGCGTAAATTCCGATCCCGCGGGATTTCTGGGATAAAAAATATCCTATATGTTAATCTAAGTTGCCCTCTATGCGTGTGCCCGCTACTTCGTACGCGCAGGAGTTTATTCCGCGTAACTCCAGATCCCGCGGGATTTCCGGGAAGACAGACTTGTTAGTTTTATATTAATGTTTGTTAGTTTTATATTAATGTTTGTTTAGAAGCTATTTATACCCCATACGTGAAGAAGGTTTTCCCGCGTAAATTCCGATCCCGCGGGATTTCTGGGATAAAAAATATCCTATATGTTAATCTAAGTTGCCCTCTATGTGTGTGCCAAATTTCATGAAAATCGGTTCAGTAGTTTTTGCGTGAAGGAGTAACAAAGCTATTTATAACCCATACGTGAAGAAGGTTTTCCCGCGTAAATTCCGATCCCGCGGGATTTCTGGGATAAAAAATATCCTATATGTTAATCTAAGTTGCCCTCTATGTGTGTGCCAAATTTCATGAAAATCGGTTCAGTAGTTTTTGCGTGAAGGAGTAACAAACAAACAAACAAACAAATACACAAACTTTCACAATTTATAATATTAATAGGATAGGATGTGTGTGCCCGCTACTTCGTACGCGCAGGAATTTATTCCGCGTAACTCCAGATCCCGCGGGATTTCCAGGAAGACAGACTTGTTAGTTTTATTAGAAGCTATTTATACCCCATACGCGAAGAAGGTTTTCCCGCGTAAATTCCGATCCCGCGGGATTTCTGAAAATATCCTATATGTTAATCTAAGTTGCCCTCTTTGTGTGTGCCCGCTACTTCGTACGCGCAGGAGTTTATTCCGCGTAACTCCAGATCCCGCGGGATTTCCGGGAAGACAGACTTGTTAGTTTTATATTAATGTTTGTTAGTTTTATATTAATGTTTGTTTAGAAGCTATTTATACCCCATACTCGAAGAAGGTTTTCCCGCGTAAATTCCGATCCCGCGGGATTTCTGGGATAAAAAATATCCTATATGTTAATCTAAGTTGCCCTCTATGCGTGTGCCCGCTACTTCGTACGCGCAGGAGTTTATTCCGCGTAACTCCAGATCCCGCGGGATTTCCGGGAAGACAGACTCGTTAGTTTTATATTAATGTTTGTTAGTTTTATATTAATGTTTGTTTAGAAGCTATTTATACCCCATACGTGAAGAAGGTTTTCCCGCGTAAATTCCGATCCCGCGGGATTTCTGGGATAAAAAATATCCTATATGTTAATCTAAGTTGCCCTCTATGTGTGTGCCAAATTTCATGAAAATCGGTTCAGTAGTTTTTGCGTGAAGGAGTAACAAAGCTATTTATACCCCATACGTGAAGAAGGTTTTCCCGCGTAAATTCCGATCCCGCGGGATTTCTGGGATAAAAAATATGCTATATGTTAATCTAAGTTGCCCTCTATGTGTGTGCCAAATTTCATGAAAATCGGTTCAGTAGTTTTTGCGTGAAGGAGTAACAAACAAACAAACAAACAAATACACAAACTTTCACATTTATAATATTAATAGGATAGACCTTTCAATTAACAGTCAGTTGGGTTTTTATTAAACTTCGCCATGCAAAGCCTGAGGGGAGTGAATTAACGTATGAAAACTTAATGCCACAATGGGTTCGGTAATATTGAGTTAAATTTAATTAAAATAAGAACTTTGCAAACGAGGATTTCTCTGTTATGAATTAAGTAGATGATTTTTCAGGACATTGTGTTATATGTACCTACCTAATAACGTCAAATATGTAAGTAAATGAATGCTTTTAAACGGAATAGAAAAGATTGCTGCATAGCTATATATATTTTTAATTTCAATAGTCGAAGGCTTGCCTATTCTTTGACGCTTTATAACAGTTTTATGACTTTCCTTTTTCCATTTTTCCCTCTCTTCCCCTGCTTTTAGTTTACAGCTTAGTTAGAAGAACCTCTATCCTACTAATAATATAAATGCGAAAGTCTATCTGTGATGCTTTCACTGCTAAACCATTGGCTCAATTTGGATGAAACTAGTTGAAAATAGGCGAAGGCCCGGGGTTACCTACATATAGGCTATTTTGTTAAGAAATCAACCCCAAAAGACTTGAAATAGGGGATGAAAGTTTTTATGAAAATCTAAACATTTATTTGTAAGAAAATTCTCAGGAAGGTAGTTTCACGACGCAAGGGCGAACATAGGCCTACCTTTAAAAAAACTCAGTCCTAAGGAGCTGAAATATTAATTATGGCATTATCCTTCGCTGAAGCGGGTGACGCCGCAGGAAAAAATCTAGTAAGTTAATAAGTTAGTGATTAAAGTAAATTGATGTCTGATTGTTGACTGATGATTTAACACGCCTGTTTTTAAGTTGAATATTTGCCGATCGTTTAAAACTACCCCTACCACTAAAGTAAGTAGGTATCAAAATTTGGCTTTTCCTGCGATTTTATTGGTGAACCCCTAGAAAACGCTGTAGAATTCTATTATAAACATTTGTAGCGTCGCAGTAGTTAAAGATTGAAACTTAATTGAATTTTAATTAAAATTAGAGTAATGCATGTGGATTGTGTGACCTAATCATAACATAACATCGCTTAACATAAAGTCGCTTAGACTTGGATAACGTGGTAACGACAATTATAAGTTAATTTGGCAAAATGCCCCTGAGAATGAAATGGCGTGTACGAACATATTTTGATTGTCAACGCTAAATGATATAAGCCACTATGTAATTACTAGGGGATTAAGGTTCCTACTATCTAATTATACAGCTATTAGTTACATAAAGCTGAAGAATTTTTTGTTTTCTTTCTTTTTTATTGAATATAGGTAGGTACTCACCTCTGGAATTGTCCGTCGGATTTGAAAAGTCTCCTTGTGTTTGATAGCCATACACCCATGTTACCGTTAAAATGCATAATAAGTTAATGTGCACATTAACTAGGTAATCTGCAGATTAAAGGTCTATTTTGCACTTTACCCAGTTAGTCTGCACAGTAACGGATGGTACATCGTTAAATTGCGGAAGACTGGCTACCTGAGTACCAATTTGTGTTGATGTCGTGGCCACATCGTACATTTGCTCACATCATGAAATGATCGATCTGGCCGATCGATCGAGATTTGGTCGAATCGTAAAAACGCGGAAAATAGGGCATAACTTCGAACCGTGACGTCTCCGGTGCTGCGGAAGGTGCAGCCCCTTCGCCCTTGCGTAACAAAGCACAGACACCCACGCTCCCTCCGCGCCTACGGGTTCTAAAAAACACTCTAGGGGTAGGGCATACAAGACTACGTGGAGTAGGGGTAGGCTAATTCGGTTCTGTAACCAATTCGACCTACCTACCTTGAAGAATTTGACTGAGTAGAATGGAAATGAGTATTCATTGTTTTATATCCAAAATCAACTCAATTTTTATGTTTCCGTTCAATGTTCCTCGTTTTTAACAATTGACGTTCAAACAAGAACCTATTTTATAGACTTTACCGTATGCATGGTGGTTAGTCTGCAGATTAGCTAGGAAGTCTGCAGATTAACTAGTTAATGTATGAACTCAATTATAGTTTTTCCACTTTAACTGACTCAGCCAGATAATCTGCAGAATACCTCGTTAATCTGCATTCTATCTGATTTACGCAAATTAACGGTAACACCGACTTACCTAGGTGTAGGTATTATGTAAGCTCCACGAGACCATTTAATTTTTTTCAATCGACTTCAAAAAAAGGAGGAGGTTCTCAATTCGACTGTAAATTTTGTTTTTTTGTGCGTTACCTAACCTACCTCATAACTTTGTACTGGGTAAACTGATATTTAACCGACTTCAAAAAGAAGGTTCTCTCAATTCGACGGTATACTTATATGTAAATGCTTGTTTTTATGTTTGGTCAGCGAGTTTTTCGCGTTTTATGAGCCGATTTTGATAATTATTTTTTGTTAGAAAGTAGATACCTATTTTCAAAGTGGTCCGCTGATAAGGACACCAGGATTTGATAATGACATCTCAGAGAAATCGAGAGAACTTTCCAAAAATTGTAGGGACGTCTAGTTTGTTTGTTAATGTTTTGATTAAATATAGTAAAGCGCCACAATTTCATGACGGTCTGGAGTCAATCTGATGAAGCCGAAAGACAGTCGAGGAAACTCCTTAACGATTTACTGCAGTTATCTAGTGTTTGGGCTTGATTGAATTGTAGTAACGAGAACTTTACACCTAGATTGGTTGAAATGAGCGCCACCTGGGGAGTAGGTTTTGGTTATTTCGTCTTGTCGATTTTGAAGTCGGTTATTTTTTTTTACAACAAGCAATTATGATACCTATTTCTTTTTTTATTCGGAAGGTACTACTTGTCGTCTGTTCCCGCGTAAATTGAGCGACATCTGCCAGGTACATTTCACGCATCGGTCGGTTCACTACGAGTATAATAAAAAGTTTTTTTTTAACAACTTTTTTTATATTTCCAGCGATTTCTCGGTTACTTGTTAACCACAGTTTTTTTAAATAGTGCTATTCTGAAGTTATCCCATTGACACAAGTCAAGATCTGATGATGATCCCAGGGAATAAGAGAGATAAACTCAAAATTAAATTCTATGCGTAACGTCGTATGTCGTGTTTCAATAAACAATTTCTTACATAAGTAATTAACGCCATCTATTGCCCGCACTATATACTAAGAACTCTAATACTTTAACTTTATTACTTTAACAGAAACTTTTTATCCTAAAATTGTTCATAGTTACGTGGTTAGATGTCACTAGTGTATTAAATTAATTAATCTGTAGACCCTTGAGGAGGTGATAGAACACAATATAATTTGTGACATATTTCGTCCTGAGGCAGGTGTCCCACCGCGGGCGAGTCGGCGAGTGCATCCCAGCTATTAACTCGCTCAAGACACGTACAGACTGACTGTTCACACCTGGTATTAGACAGATGTCCCACCGGCAACGAGCAGCGAGTAAGGCAGGTGTCCCACGGCGGGCGAGTCGGCGAGTGCATCCCGGCTATTAACTCGCTCAAGACACGTACAGACTGACTGTTCACACCTGTTATTAGACAGATGTCCCACCGGCAACGAGCAGCGAGTAAGGCAGGTGTCCCACGGCGAGCGAGTCGGGGAGTGCATCCCGGCTATTAACTCGCTCAAGACACGTACAGACTGACCGTTCACACCTGTACCTAGGCAGGTGTCCCACCGGCAACGAGCAGCGAGTAAGGCAGGTGTCCCACCGCGGGCGAGTCGGCGGGATGCACTCGTCGACTCGCCCGCGGTGGGGTGGGATACCTGCCTGAGACACCCTGTCCAAAACCTAATCGGCAGGTTGAGTACCTATAGCTGATCTACACAGATTAATTATTATTTAGATAGTTTCAGATCAAATTGTACTATTTTGTTTGTATTAATATGTATTAGGTATTAGTATTACTTGGTAGAAATATTTTCCCAAAAATTCTTCATATTAAACGAGATTGCTTACAAACCACGTTGTATTTGGTGGCGAAAAAGTTATTGATTTTTAAGGCGTTATGTATAAATCTGGAAACCTATACATATATCGGCAACGTGTTGGTAATGATACTGATGATATTCATCCATCCATCATTACGACCAGGTTTCGGCTATTAATAAAACACTGATAACAAGTATAACAACTAGAAACGACAAACATTTAAATAGATTAGGATTTTAATAACATTTAAAATAGGTATACCTATTTTTAGCTCTGAAATGAAAATATTAAGAGCCTTGTGCTCTTAATATTTTCATTTCACACACAGTGGATCACAGTGTTTTTAAAATTAGGACATAATATCATTTGTAGTGGAATTCGGGTGAAGGGCAACGTGGTAAGAGAATTGCCAGACATTTTACGACTATTTATTTTAAGAAATTTAATGAAGATTGTTTTTATATTATTGAATATCAACCAATATTGTGCCGTTGAACGTACCTAATATACCTACTAGAATGTTATTAATGTATGGAAACAAGGAGCTCAGTTTGTTTAATCGTAGATATATGACGGCGCAGTGAAAAGGAGGTCCTTATATCTGGACGAGTTTGACAACTGACGTAACACCGCGTGCTAAAGAACCATTCACGACATGGCGACAGCAAGAAGAGGAGCTGTCATCAGGTTGTGGAGGCTCCTTACGTGTGCTGGTGGAACGCCGTGATATGAAGATACAATCCGTGATATTCTGTTAAATCCGTTATAGTTGTTGAATGGAATTATAAAATGTACTAAGCAGATCTAAAGGACTTCGTTTGTATTCAAGGCCTAGTCTCCTTATCGATACCTCATGTATTTGTACTCAAGATAGCCGGCATCCTTTCTACATCAGAATTGGACAAAGAACCCAGCGCTCATGAAACCTTGCATAAAAACATTAAAAATATTGCATTTACACGCATTCACAATAAACGGTGAAAAATAAAAGAGGACTGACAAAAGATATGTCATTTGAAATTTTCTTGGAAGTGAATATTTTACGATGTAAATCATTACAAAATCATTAGAAACAATCGAATTGGAACGATCATTGTTGCAAACTGAGGATGCAAATAAGGATTGTGTTGTTGGATAGTGAACACCTACTTCCATAATATGTGTGTTCGATGGAGCTCTTGTTGTAACATTGTTCCATTAGTTGTGATAATATTGTTCCGTTACAGAATGTGCAAGCAGTGTCATGGATATAGAGGTATGGAAAAGTCTCACAAAAACTCTCAGACGATTCATGAACACGACTATGACCGTGAGTAAAGTATGAAAATATGAACGATATTCGACTAAACTACGAAGAATTATGCTGTAAACATGGGCTGTAAAGGTGATGGCGGTTGTAAAAGCCATGGCCAACGTATCATGGATATGCAGAAAGTCGTGTATAATACGAATGTACAAAAATGTGTGGAAATGTGCGCTAATGTGCGCTAAAACGCACGTTTCAGTATTGTATGCTTCTTAGATCGCTGCTAATGTTTGAGAGGGCACAGCGTCAACATAATTCTGGTTTTCTATTGGTATGCGTTAATACTAAACGATTATCTGTATGTACCTATTGCATTTATAATAACATTGGTGAGTGGGTAAGTCACTAAGGGTGAGTATGTCGGTAAGGCAATAATTACTATTAACATTGGTATACTTCTTGGAGAGCCACGTTGCGATGGAGATTCCTGTAGAGTACCTAGCTGAATAGATGAGGAGGACAGAAGGAGCACAATTATCTTGCGTGATGGAGGAAGGGTGGTGCTGTACGCTCGTTTGCTTTCTTAATTCCATAAAAAGGAGGGTTGTAAGTTCTTTAACTAGTAGGTAATTTACCCTATTAACTATCAATAATAAAGTATGGAACTATTGTAACGAAATCAGAACGAAATGAATACGAGATTAAGACGCTGGTGTCTTAGACTTCTGTTTCTATTTTCTGTGGTTTAATTCGATCCGAACTATTTTACGTTGTCTTACGTGGATTTCAAATGTCGTTACGTTATGTGTCGGTAATGGGACTTAAAACGGGTATCATAGACCTACATTCGCGTACTGTCATTGCGCTTTGCGAAGTGTTGAGATTTGCAGCCTGAAAACTTTGAAATTGAGGAATCAATTTTGCTTCACTAGTACCTAATGGATAATAATGTTTTCATCACCCCTATTCGAAAAAGATGACTTGGTTCGGACATAAGGGGTTCCAAAGTTGCTGTTTTCTATTCAGCGGGCCGGAATGAATTTTCATACAACTTTTCCTGCCAGCTAGATCTTTTCCGTCCTATTTTGAATTTAGAACATTTTAGTATTTTGCGCTAAAGAAATCGAACACAAATATTGTTTGAATAAAGAATGTCTGGTTCGACGCGAGGGCCCCGCCAGCTGAATAATAAAAAAAGAAATCAAATTAAGATCGCTCGAACTATTTCCCGCGTTTTCGTGCATTTTTACGTATTGTTAGAAATTTTGTTTTGTTTTGAAAAAATGAGTTCTTCCAACGATAGTGAAAGTATCCTCCTGATAGTATAAAAACTGAAGCGAGTAATGTGATGAATAGTTTATTACCTGCGAAATCCCGGGAAAAATATTTGAAAGCCTATGATAATTTTTTGGAATGGAGAAATGCAAGAGGCGCCAAGAATTTTTCAGAAACTGTGTTTTTGGCGTACTTCCAGAACTTAGCCAAAACTAAAAAACCTTCCACCCTTTGGAGTATCTACTCAATGCTTAAATCAACAGTCAGTTCTAATAACGATATAAAACTGGACACATATTCGAAATTAATAGCATATCTGAAGAGGATGTCTGATGGATTTAAACCTAAAAAATCCAAAGTGTTCACAGTCAAAAATGTGGAGACTTTTCTTAATGAGGCACCCGACGAAATCTTTCTTGCCGTAAAAGTAAGTAACTATGTATATGGCGGAGTGGACTATTATAGTAAAATATAGCCATAGTGTTTTAAATAGCTGAATAATAAAAAAAGAAATCAAATTAAGATTTCGTTTTCAAATTAAAATTAAGTTTTCGTGCACTTTTACGTATTATTTTCTATTATTTATATTTTATTTTCTCATAGTGGGTGATGAAAAGTAGAGTGTATCACTCGGGTGCAAGTATATTTTTGGCTCGGGCGACTTTCGGGATTCTATTTCGCTACGTTCGGGATTCTACTAAAGAATCCCTCGCTACGCTCGGGATTCTACTCTAGAATCCCTCACTTCGCTCTGGATTCAAAAAACGCCCTCGCCGAAAAAATATTACTTTGCACCCTTGTCATACAATCTACTATTGTTTATAGCTAAAATTGTGATATACCCTGGTTTTGCATGGCTACAATGAAGATATAGTATGGGATCATTATGGAGCGATTAAATTGTAACTATCATTGGATCCAATGTGAAGTTTTAGGTCTGAGGTTTATGATTATTGTGTACACAATAATAATTTCAGAAACGATGAGATGAATTTCATTCGGATGTTACCATAGATGTAGCATACACTGACGTTGTTACGGACCAACAGTAAAAGAATATTAATGACAGTAATGTTATTTGAGTAACTTCTATGGTAACTTGAGCTAGGATTGACTGTTGCTCTAGAACACTCTTGAGGTTTGGTTTAGAGGCCATGTACGGCATCAAAATAATAATTTAAAGTACTTTTGAATACCTAATATCTCCAGAATGTTAATGGTGTGACTTGCAATGGAGAGCGAAGTTTATCTAAGAGCTTAACGTAATGATGTACGATGAACGTAGAAATGCTTAACGTAACTATTTGGTTCAAATGTAATAAGATTGTTGTCTTTATGAGTTGAGTTCTATTTCTGAGATGAATCGTTAATTAAATGTTATCATGAGGTTTGGTCAGCATTTTAGCAGCCTTGGTAGTTCTATTTTATTAAGAAACATTGAAGTTTTCCCTGATCTTTTTGTAAACCTACCGAACAGAGAATTGTATGATGTTGAGGATCGCGTTGAGTTTCGTTACGTGGTTTGGGGTATATAGTGAAGCAGAGGAATGAACGCGACGGAATAGTCTTGTTGTGGATTTGCAAAGTTGCTTCAACCTTCACCGCCAAGATAAATGACCGATGCGGTACGGTACATTCATACAAAACGAGTTTAGTGTCAATACGCTCCAGTGCTTCTATGGATGCGAGGTTTAACTACGGAACATAGGAGACATTGAAATAGCTAATGTTATATGACGTGAATTAATTTAATTTGACTACCTAATTTTCAGCTTGCTAATGGCAATATAGTATGAACATTTATTATTATTGTCCACTGCATGCTTTTATTGGCCTGTAAGCTACGACTTGGCACGCCTTTTCTCAAAAGTGAGAGGACTGCAATTAACTTGCAACCATAGTGTGTAATGTTGAAAGCGCCTCTGATACCTGAAACCCGGCAAGATCATAAAACTTATGGTAACCAAGGTGATGATGACTTATTCATCCCTTCTGAAATATGGAATCCGTTATTATTTTGTCAACATTTATCCAGTTAACCATTATGGGAAATACTGCGTACACACTAGGTACTTCGCACTTGAAAATTATTCAGAATAATAAGGCAAATGTGGTTAGTATCGGTTGTAAAGATTTGGTCTGGTTGGTCGCGCAGTAAGAAAGTTACCTACTTATCCACTATCAGCTCTGAGGGTGCCATCTTCTAACAACGTCAGCGGTCGTTTGATCAATTTAACACTGCACCTTTCAATAATATTAAGGTGCCTTTCTTATACCACTGACGTTGGTTCTCAAATAAGAACGTTCTATTTACAATAGACACGACATCTCGAGACCGTGATCATGGCTATCATCATTGAAGCATTCTAAGTACTGGTATTTGGGGATTCTTTAACGCTTTCTTTCATTCTTCATCGGGCATGTGATATGTGATGGGCGTTTTTGCTAGTCATCATTCTTAATGTTGATATTGGGGCGATATGTTGTAGTAACTTTGTAGTTTGTCTAACAACTGAAGCTCTTGAATATTGGAAATTGCTGTTCAAAATTATTGGTTGCAGATACGCCATGTGGGAACGTGGATGTATGTTGTCAGCGGTAGTCATGACGGATAACTGAGGCTGAATGTCTCAACAAAAACTAACGTTCGAGCATTGCAATTCATGGGCACAGTCATTGACAATTGTATAATGATAATGGAGTAAATACACGCAAGGATTTTCCAATTTTTGACCAGAGTGTAATGGAAGGTACATTAGTAAAAGCAGCTGGTAAGGTCTTTGAATTCTTTTTTGTCATTCTCTGCAGAAAACAGCAATTTTACAGTAAATTTTGGTACTGAACGCGATGACACCGTCACCGAGTATACATTGACGACAAACGTAAAGTTTTTTTTTTAGTTCTGTTACGAATATAAACCCTGCTGCATAATAATTGCCTGTGAGGCTAGTGGTTACCGGTTCGATCCCGGCTAGTGTAATTATGTAATGGTTATGTGAAGTTTGTAACCAAGGGTCACACTAAGTATCATAATGGGGTAAAGGGAAATCTCTCGCCAGACGAGACGACGTATTTGGGGAGTGGCTGAGTTCCGACTGTTTGCTTTTGGTACTGTGTAAATATATGAGTGATGTAGAATTCAACGGTGGTGTGATGTGCAATATCATTTCAATAGAATAACGCAGAGTAAAGTTATTTCCTCCGAACAACTCTTGCTGAGGTAGTATAAGTAATAGTATTACTATTTGAAGAACACGTGGGTAGTGTGTGTAAGTTGTGAGTTTGAGGGCTTAGTTGAAATTGTAACAAACACGATCGGTGGTGAGGAGGCCGAGACGGCGGTCAATAAGGAACAAGATGTTCATATTTACCAAGCTCATAGTGATAATGGTATTTCAAAACGGAGTGATAATGCAATAACAGCTGGCTCAAACAGTCTTTCAGCTGCAGATAGTGAGTTTTAGTGTGGTTATCCGTGGCAATTGTGGTAGAATTATGGCGCACGTTTATGGCTAGAGGGACGAATGCTTGACTTAGGTTATCAGTATGAAATGAGTAAGTATTGTTAGAGGTGGTGTCGAGCAAGCGACAAGAGAAAATAGGTGCGCATCTGGTCGGAAACAAGCTGGTTTAAAAGGCTTCATAAGCCAGAACCACGCCCGAACTACGCCTTTGGTTGAAAGATAGCTGCCGAGTCTGAGAAAAACCCGCTGCCTGCTGTGGAAGATACCTATGTTCGGCTGGTTGAAGGGGCTACAGTTGTCCAGGCCACCGCTTTTAAGTAAGCTGGTCGAAGGAGCTCTGTACGTCCGGTCCACGCCTTGAGAGTAAGCTGGTCGAAGGGGCTTTGTACGTCCGGTCCACGCCTTGGGAGTAAGCTAGTCGAAGGGGCTTTGTACGTCCGGTCCACGCTTTGGGAGTAAGTTGGTGCAGAGGGCTCCACACGCCCGGTTCTCGCTTTTGGAGTAAACGAATGAAAGTTGCATTTATGCTGAGTTCTTGTTATATCGAGGAGTTTTGCGAGTTCATATGCGCGTTTTAGGTCGAGATGATGAAATACAGAGAGCAGTTCATTACGAAGATTGTTGTAAGTGAGTTTTTATGTGGCATGATTGAATCGGATTCACGATTTGGAACAATTAATGGAATGAACGAAATTGTTAATAAAATAGAAAGAACTGAGTGATAACACGCATGTTGATATTGAAGGTTAATTTGGTCAGATTCAAAAGTTGAGCATACTCAACGGGAATGTGTGTTGCTACTTTGTATCAGGTATGGACGAGCAATTACTAATTGGATGATTGTCTCTTTAGGTGACTCCCAAATCTAACTAACCGCTCGAGGACGCGCGGTGGTCAGGGTTGGCCGTGACGGCGCAGTGAAAAGGAGGTCCTTATATCTGGACGAGTTTGACAACTGACGTAACACCGCGTGCTAAAGAACCATTCACGACATGGCGACAGCAAGAAGAGGAGCTGTCATCAGGTTGTGGAGGCTCCTTACGTGTGCTGGTGGAACGCCGTGATATGAAGATACAATCCGTGATATTCTGTTAAATCCGTTATAGTTGTTGAATGGAATTATAAAATGTACTAAGCAGATCTAAAGGACTTCGTTTGTATTCAAGGCCTAGTCTCCTTATCGATACCTCATGTATTTGCACTCAAGATAGCCGGCATCCTTTCTACATATATATAAAAATCGTTGAATGCAGATTTTTACTTTATTTATATTACCTACTTTATTTTAATTATTAAGTATGAGTAGGTACCTATGTTTCATTGTACGATTAAATTGCAATGCTTGAAAAAGGAATGAAATTTCTTGTGACGTGAATTTTCAAAAAATAGTTTTCCATTCGACGTTATCATTATCGAATGAGAAAGCAAACGCGAATTGAAATTCACATAAACTCTCTATGATTGTGTGATTTCTGTAGGTACTTATTCGTTGACCTCGTTTATATTAAAAACCGGCCAAGTGCGAGTCGGACTCGCGCACGAAGATTCCGTACCAGTGTGTATAAAAACGCTTAAAAAATGTGGTCTGTTGTATGAAAGCCTCACTTAAATATTTAATTTTATTGTCTTATTGTAGCCACATATTAGCCACCATCTCGTCGTCGATTGTATGGGCGCCCACTTAAATATTTATTTTATTCTGTTTTTTAGTATTTGTTGTTGTAGCGGCAACAGAAATACATCATCTGTGAAAATTTCAACTGTGTAACTTTTACGGTTCATGAGATACAGCCTGGTGACATCTATACCTAATATATAATCTACTAGGTACATCGTAGGTACGTACGTACATCATAACTTATTAATATTGTAATATGAATGAAAATATAAACTCCCACCCACAGTATTTTATCTCATCCTGTTATGATTACTTATCATGCTAGTTTTTGCAGACCCACAACACATTACACATACATAGATAGTAGTTTAGATTATATTAGCATGTGTTTGTATCTTTTTACGTCGTTTGGTATAAAGTTTGAGTCATTATCACTAGTACGTTCATACTAGCAAATCATTTTGTATTCATTCTGATAAAGTAAAAAACACGGTCAAGTTCGCAAAAGATTATTGTTTCGATGATTGTAGCCGTGACATATAATTATATGACTTCATCCTGCTGTATGCCACCGGTCTCTTCTCATATACCAAAAAAGCCTAGAGCGTACTTCATCATTGGGAGCTGGTAAGACTTGGAGGGGTTAGTGGCAAATCCAAATCGAAATTGGAAGTTTTAATCTTGGTCACGGCCTCCGTCACCACTAGTTATCCAACTACAGAAGGTGCCCGTTGAGCAGTTACCAAGTGTGACGTAATGCCGGTAAACGTACGACACAAGTCTTGCTGCAGCGCGCTGTGGATTCCTGCGTCACGACACACGACACGATATTGCGGATAAATGTATGGGAGAGGAGAGTTAAGGGCTAATATATGTCGCAAATAAATATGGAATAGGATAATACATAAGTATCTGTAGATAATAGGTACACCAGGATCTGATGATGGCATCTCCGAGAAATCGAGGAGAATTTTCGAAAATTGTAGTGACGACTAATGTGTTTGTTGATGTTTTCGTAAGTGTATTAAAGCGCTACAATTTCATGAAGGTCCGGAGTCGATCTGATAAAGCCGAAAGACAGTCGAGGGAACTCCTCAACGATTTACTGCAGTTATCTAGTGTTTGGGCTTCATTAATTCTTCATCTGGCGAGTATTTTTGACTTATCTCTGCTTATCGAGATTCGTTTATTTTTTTTGTAATCCCACTAAAATTTAATGATGCGTAAGTTGATGAGCAGAACGTCATTTTAGGGTCCTACCGGAGCGCGAGGGAGCTGCGCGGCTTTCAATATGTACTTTCATTTCAATTTCAGTTTGTAATAAATACGCGTCACAAGTCACAAGATAGACTATTGGTTTTAAGTTTAAACGTTAGACTCTGGAATAGAGGGACCTAGGTTGAAATCCTGCACACAATGTTAATGTTTTAAAATGATGAGCGTATAAATAATTAGATATAATTATGAGTCATGACTCCACTACGCAAGTATTTTTCATTAATGCTATCAAAGTTGTGTGAAGTTCGTCAATACGCACTTGGCCAGTGGTGTACCTACTATTTACTTTAAATTGTGGGAGTAGAGGTAGAGTTATTAATTAAGGAGTAGAGAGAGAGAGAGAGTTGGGTTGCGATTAAAATAATGCGTCAGAAGACAATAAAATATAATATATAGTCTCATGAAGAACTTTGAAAAGTACCTTATTTTGAAATCTAAATTAATATATTATTGAGGTTAGTAGCACAGCTATCTGATTCTTCCAATTTTTAATTTAAATACTTTCCTATAAGGCTCAATACGCTGTAACGCGTGGGTCATACTGACGCACAGCTGATTTAACATTATTTCCGGCAACCTTGTGTTTAATCATGAAGTGCCTACAAATGAGACGCCACCAGATTTTATTTAGTTTAGTTTAGTTATTTTTAGCATAACTACGGCCGATTCGACTAATCTCGCCTTGGCGACGATTCCTCTTAAAATATTTGTATTTTTGAATACGATTGCAAGATTTCTCTGAAGGTTCGAGTTTCCGATGAAAAATAATTGAATTGACTAGTCACGATTGTATCATTTTGAATCTGATTGAGTAAACTATTTGTAATTTAATTTAAATTGTTGGATAATTTTTTTACTTGCTACGAACATAAAGTTTTTTTTTAATGTAAAATAGTTGAAAATTGCGCTGCAAATAAAATTTCAGACATAATATACAGAACTATTTGCGGGAATGAAATACAATAAAATAAAATAAAAACACGAAAATATTATTATACTCCTAAAAATATACAAAAAAAATTAAACCGTTCCAAATCATCCACTGATCAATTTCCCATCATTAGGTTGCTCAAACTCCTTCTAATTACCGAGATATTCGACCAAAACCTGAATCACGCTTTCGAAGCTTTTTAGCTCGCTGGTATAAATACAATAACCCCTCACGTCCTGCCGGGGGTCCGTGGTCGGGGTGTAAGCCAGCTACGTCACGCTGGTTCAAGGTGACACGTCGATAAAGGGGTACAGCGCATGCGCTGTAGGAATTTGCAGTTCCATTATGTTTGTGTTCGAGAACGTTATTATAACTGTAAATTCGGATTAATAATACTCGTGTAACACCAGGCTATCTGCGACTCCTTTTGTTTTAAAGCTTATTTGAAGTCGTAATGCCAGCAATCCTTGAAATCAAAATGGAGCGCCGCGCCGATCGCCTCGATTATTCGATAAATTTAGTAATACCGCACACAAAAGTACTCTGTGTACCGAAAGCGCACGCTGCGCCGCGCCGATCGCCTCGCCGTCGCCGCCGCAGCCCGCAACCACTTTTAGTTGTTAACAACAATCGAATAACGTCGATTATTATCGACTTTTATCGACTAACCTGAACAATCGACTAATTCGATTCTTTTTAGTAGTAATCGCCCATCGTTAATTTGGCATAGCTGATAATTTAGTTACTATGGTATTTCGTTACTCTGTGGCATGGACAACACAAATAACACCCACGACTCGAGAAAAAACATTTATCTGTAATTTACCTAACTATCTGCCCCACCAGGAAGCGAACCCGAGGCCTTCGCAGGCTGGGCCAGTTACAATGAGACTACGAGGTCACCGCGTATGTTGGGGTGTTTTTCAATCATGCGTAGATAAATGATATTATTAATGTATTTTTTCAATTTTTTTGATACCTACCTTCCCTTAATGTGGGACGTCATTGTGGTTATCCTCTAAGCTAACAATATAAATGCAAATTAAACTGTGAAGAAAAACCCACGCATAATATTTTTTGCTTGTTTCTTAGAACGAACCCAACATAAACTTTGCATTCTTCAATGGACAGGATAATGATCGATTAGATAATTATAATAGTGAGCGTGCAATAATAGAGCCAGGTAGGTTCCTACCTACAGGTGTACCTATAATTCCCCTTTGAAGCTCAGTGAAAATGGTGACTTGTTCATGACCATGAGTCAGCAGACGTTCAAATAATAGAAGAAGATAAGTTAAAAATTTTAAACATACCTAGATAATATAGTGCTGATTAAAAACTGTAAAAGGAATTTATAAGACTAAGGGATACCTAAATTCCCCTTTATGTTAATATTTTAAATAAAACTGAACTGGACATTATTGTGTAAAATTACAAAACTTACTAGTAATTTGTATTATTTATAATTAGGTAGCTAAGCGCGATAGCAAATTTTACGATCGAAAAATATTTAAGGCAACCGTCAGTGATCTATGAAGGCAACCAAATTCGAATAAAAAAATCATTTCAACAGAACGGATGTAGGGTAACTGCATTATCCAAGATTAAATTTATCAAGGTTCACAGCGAGATCTCTTTCCTTCCTCTCATCCCTCTTCAGTCTTCCTTGACGACTATTGATTTTTGTGGTCGATAAAAAGTAATATAATGGACGTAGGTAGATGACATGCTCTACATGACCTAAGAAGGCCATGTAGAGCATATTATATTCTGAATAAAAAACTATTATCTTGGGAGTTTGGTATCTACATAACTATAAAAAAATGTTTGAAAATTGTGAATCTTATAGGTACCATCATTTAGATCATCATTATTTAGGTCTGCAAAACTTTTACTCACATTTTTTTAGGTTCAAATAATAAAGTATTCGTTTGGAAGGTATTTGCGTTCACGTTTAGACTTAATAATGTGTACGATAATATTTTCATTCCTGTATCATAGATAATTCAAATCCATGCTCAGTATTGCGAATATAAATGTGGAAGACTGTCTGCCTATCTGTAATGCTTTCACAGCTATACCACCGCCAGCCAGATAAATATGGGTTTCGGAATGAAAATAGTTTTATTTTATTTTATTTCCAAAATCCACAGCTCTTAATTCTATTGTAATACAAAGCATTAGTATCTAGTCTAAAAGCCAATTATGGATTTAGATTTTATAGTTTAATTTAAATTAAATTACTGTCACTAAGGCTTAATTTAAATTACTGTGCTTGTCTTGTGCGTGCGTCTACATCTATTTGAGTGTGTGTGTGTGTGTGTGTGTGTGTGTGTGTGTGTGTGTGTGTGTGTGTGTGTGTGTGTGTGTGTGTGTGTGTGTGTGCGCGTGCGTGAGTGAGTGAGTGAATGAGTGCGTGCGTGTGCGCGTACGTGTATTCAGAGTTGTGTGATATATATAATTATATGTGTGGTATATAATGTATTGTACTGAGAATGTGAACATCGTTATAAAATTATTGCATATTAGTTTTAGTTTTACAATCGTTAATGTTTTTACATAATTCATATTTAAATTTTTCTTTGTTGTAATGAAAGATGTCAATGTTGTTATAGTTTTTATTGTAACTTCTTTGTATCCTATTAACTAGTGAATTTAGAGTGTAGTTACTCCTCACCTGAGAGACTGCAAACAAACTTTTTGGTGCATGTCTAGTACACAGTTTAGGGGCGTAAAGACGTAGGATTTTTGTAAGTAATGCAGGGCAGTCTATGTAGCCATGACAGTGACAGATACCGTGTAAGAAGGACATGTCTGCTAGTTTTCGTCATTCGTCTGTCTTCAAGTGACATCATACCATGGCGCAACATGATTCTTGATAGTTGAGAAAGTTACGAGAACATCTATAGTTTAGATATTTTAAAAATTTACTTTGCAGGTTCTCTAGTTTTTGAACGTAGGTTAAGTAGTGGGGGTTCCAGATCGGGCTGCAGTATTCGAGGATACTCCTAACATATGAGTAGTACAATATTTTTAGGCAGCCTGTGTCTGAGAAAGGGTGACTTACTCTCATGATAAAAATAGTTGAAGACATACATAGGTCACACATAGCATAGTCTACTTTTTTCTAAAAATCAACCCCGAAATGGTTGAAATAAGGGATGAAAGTTTGTAAGAACCGCTTAATCGATTTCGATTATTTTTCTCAGGAAGATAGTTTATGTCGACGCTACCTTTTTTTCTAAAACCTACCCCTAAGGGGCTGACATATTTAAGTTTCTCGAAGCGAAGCAAGGCCATCACTCTTTGAATATAAATTATTTAATAACTATTATAATTCCCTTATCAGATAGCTATCTACTTACCTCTTGTAAGAACCAAGCCGTCTCTCTGTACATAGGTTCGCAAGGTCGGCCAATCAATGAATAAAAATAAGACGATAGTAAATTGATTGACTGTAAAGTTCTTCTAGCCGTATTTAGATAATTCAACGTCACTACATTATCATTGGTTGAATTTAATTCTGGGACACATTGTTTTTTATAAACAGCACGACCAAAATCACAGCATTTTCTTACACAATTTCGCAATTTACACACACATCCAAATGTTTTAATTTCACCGCTGACATTCTTTGAATACAAAAATTTTGGCGGGAAACTTATCAAGTTATACACAATATTTTCATCACTTGATTTTGTTATATTTTTTAATTCAATGCTTGCTGTATCCTCACACGGTTGTAACTGTCCATTTATAAATGGTAGCAATAAAAAAGATAGCAAGATTATTTTTTTTCTTGAAACAAACATGGCGTTAGTTAAATTTCATTTGACGCGAATTTTTTTATTATCATGCGACGCTTCCGCACGGCCGCTGAGTTCCATCGAACTGATTTGAACCTGCCAGTGCCTCTTATTTATAACAAACACCGAATCTTTTCATAAGGTCAGAGACATCAAATTAGACATTTTTTTCGCAGGTAATTCATCATTTATTATTATAATTTGTTTCTAATTATTGTAATTTTAAAGAGGAGGTACCTACATAGGTAGGTTATAAGGTAGATAGACGCAATATACAAATAATAATTAATTGTAATATACCAAACACATTATGACTACATCAAAAATTAAAACAGTAAATTCGATTTATGTCTGCAGAAAAAAGAAAAAAAAACGCATTCGTTCACACTGCACATAGGCTGCCATAAGAGCACAGATAGGAGCCCTGGAAAATTAGATTAACTATATAATAAATTCCCAGAAAGCTGAAAAATGTATGAAAGTTGGGGACACCACTGTAATGATATCGTAATGAAATAAGTGGGTACCACGCCACAGGGAATCCTAGTTTAAGTAAGTATTTAGGGATCTCCTGCAACATTTTTATTTTAATCTCATCAGCGTATTAAGATATAAATAGAATATTTTATAAGTTAGACCAACAATAAAAATACGTTAAAAATCCAAATCTAAAGTCGTCCGCTTTCGGTAGAGGTACTTTTTTTTTTTTTTTTTTTGTTATCGAGGGGGAAACCTTCAAAAGGTACCCGGTGTCGTGGGAGCGACACAGGGTTATGTGGGATTTTTACCCACTAAAACCCCCCCGGTGGCCTACCTCAGCGCTTGTGGAGAACTCCGGGATCTCCAAAGGAACACAACCGGAGTCCTCCGAGCGCGGCGCCCTTGGGGCTCTGCCCGCGAGAGACTAAATGCCCCATCGCTTGCCATCTCCATACGACGGTATGCGGCCACACATACCGTCATCCTTCCCGGGGTTGGTGATGGACGGTTCGAGCTCCCACTCTAGCCGCCCCCAACCCCGAAAACCCCTTTTAGTCGCCTCTTACGACAGGCAGGGGATACCGAAGCTCGTATTCTGGTCCCGAGCCACAGGGACACCGGTGGCGCTATGTGCGCCCACCGCGGCGCCATGCGCGGCGCCTCCGTCTCCGAGCCGGGTCTGCGCGTTCCCTGGCCCGTTCGGCTTCCTCCTTTTCGGTCATAACACGGTCGCAGAAAGCGACCATGCTGTCCCAGGCTTCGCCAGAACGGACCATCGCTGCGACGACGGCGTTCAGGGAGAGGTCCGGCCCCACTTTTTGCACCAGGATCCGCCGCTCGGTCTGCCACGCTGGACAGTGCTCGAGCGTGTGCTGCGCGGAATCCTGGGCATCACCACAATGGTGACATTGCGCTGTCGCTTCCCTGCCTATTCGGTTCAGGTACTCACCGAAGCAGCCATGTCCGGTGAGCACCTGGGTCAACCTGTAGGTAACGCGTCTCCTCCTCGTCAGCCATGCACCGAAGCTGGGCAGCACGGCACACTCATATCATTATCTCATATAATTCGTTACACCCATATCATTTTAATAGTTAACTTATTATTAATATTAAATTAATTAAGTACCAAATAGTCGCGTCGGTGCCTCTACATAAGCAGTTAATTGATGCACGCATCGGGAATTTGCTGTCGATAATTTAATTTCCGTAGGGAGTGTTTAGCAAGTTGAATTATAATACATAATAATTTAGATATATGCTATTGCTAGTTTTTTAATAATGTGAAAATGACCTAAGGTCAGATTAAACTTTCGAGGCAGATTTTTGAAACTTGTTTTATCTTAAGTCCCAGCAGCTCTTTCCATACCTAGTTACGCCTGTGGACATGATTACTACTATCTTCATGGGAAGCTCGGCTGTAAATACTACCATATCACTATTTACAAAAGATCAACTAACTATTTTCTTCTTTATCCCTTCACTACACCACATTATTATCGTTATCAAAAAAGAAAAGATTTGATTTACATACCTTTTTGTCCCCACTATCTTATTTTTCTTTTTCTCACTTTTTCTGGAAGAGATCGCTGTTTAGCGATTAGGCCGCCTTTTTGCCTACATGTTTGTATTTTAATTCAGGTCTGTGATTTTACGGTGTACAAAAAAAGAGTTCATTTATCTATCTATCGCCACTACCATCCTGCCCCACTCTCTTTCAGCTACTAGTCATGTTCCAGATGTTGTCAATCTTTCGTTAATTCCTTTTTCTACTTTCTTGGCAATTGTTTGGTCAAGACATGGTCTGGCAATGTCTTTGGCCGTCGACGATTTCTATTTTCGCATTGGCTATTTTCCTTACATTAGAAGTAATTCGTGGAACAGGGAACAGCCGACAAAAAATTGAAAAGTATACTCTGCTTAAAGGTGCAACATGCAAGCATTTGCATGATTAAGCACTATTTATTTATAGAGCAAAACATTCAAGGAATTTTTCTCGGTAATACCAGTCGTGATCTTAACAACGGACAAGGACAAATAATGAATATCGAACCAGGTGTATTCGTAACCATATTCATTTAAATATTGTTATCATGTGGATTAAAATATTGAATAGATAAAACTCCTTAAATCATGCTAATTATAATTAAAGAGGTGATACCGGTTTTAATACCTCTATTAATAACTCACAGCAGAGCACAGCTACTTACACCTGAGTTGTCAAGAATATGGAAGTGATGAAGGAGTATGAAGTGAATGGCCATTCATCGTTATTACTCTACTCTATATAGGAATATATATGTATTGTAGGTATACCTACCGGGTTGTAGGCCTCCGTCTTCAATTTGGTTAGTTTTTTATTACAGTGTAGTCGCCCATTTGTCAGACCTGGATGGTTAATGGTCACCACTGCCCATGGACATACATAAGTATACCAAAAATATCTGCGAAGCGCCAAGTGGAATAGTCTAGAGTTCACCCACGAAGTAACTATTTCCAATCTGTGACCCGTGGAAGTACCGCCCGCCACGTTACTTACTAGCTTACTACCACTTCTACCATCATAATAATTTATAGAAAGGTGTTGAGCCGGCTACAGTATTTTTTGTTTGGTAGTGATTGCCAGCAAAGCGTGAAATCATGAATTCGATTTCCGGCCGGGGTAGATATTTATCAGTGATGTTGTCCATGTCACCAGTGATAGAAAGTACAGCTACTAGTGTGAGAATACCTTCTCATATGAATGTAAGTATATTTTATTATTAATGTAAGAGCACTTTACACTTTATAAATGTAAAAGCATTCATAGCGGAGTGGTTTGTAACGGCCTTGAGTTCGGTAAAAGTGGGCGCATTCGGTAGTCGGATGGGTGACACTAATAGCAAAAAGGAGAACAACAGATTTGGGCCTAGAGCGAACAGCTTGTTCAATACTCTCAAAATAATCCTGTATATTTTAATACATCCATTTCATATTTAAAAATCTAGTTAGGTACCTACATCATATCACTAAGTCGCGACGACTAAAGTAGATACTACGAGTATGTGTGCGCGGTGAGTAAGATGACTATATTTCATTATTCCCATCATTTTCCGCAAAAACGGAATATGCACAATGTGGTAACAATATCCTCGATCTAAAAAGCGATGTCTCATGTATGTTCATATTCCAGGCCCAAGGTCCTTAAGAAAGTTGCTGGTCTCCTTTAGTAGCAAAAATGGGCACTAACCATTGATGTAAAAGTATCTAGATGGATAATCGAATCCGCGAAGACCTGTCAAAAAAGCTGCGCCAACTATTGGCGCAGAAGTACTTTCCCGCCAATTAGTGCCGATCGCGCCGCTTTCGTGTCACTACGTATTACGCGCGCAATTTAAATAAACAAATAAGAGGGATAACATGACGAAATGTGCTATTAAACTGTGCCGGAATTATAAAGGAAGGGTAAAAAGCTCAAAAAACATCACATATCATAGGCAAGTAACCAATAAACATATTTTTAATTAAATTTCAATTTTGATTTTTATTGTAACCAAATTACGTCATTTTTTTGTCAGTGTTGCTAGTTTCTATTTTTATGCTCCCGACTTAACATCATTTTTGTGGGTATATAAATTGGTTTATGGTTACGTGTATATTATTTAGTTCATGTACTTTTATAAATCGATTAAAGAAAGGTGGTGTTTACCAATACGTTTGTGTTTATTTATAATAATATAACATTAATATTCGTATGTTTATGAGCCCATTTAAATGATTATTTTTGCATTGGGTCGAATAAACCACTTTTAAAGGTACAAGAGAAATGTGAAAAGGAGACGATCCAAAATTGTATGTAGTCTGGGCCTGGTTTTGTACCAGTGATAAAATAAGATAAAAAAGAAAAATAAACCATTTTTGACTAATCAAATCCACGAACTCATCTTTATTTCATTGCAAAAAATATTTATTAACTCCACGTGACGAAATTATTCTACATAATGGCGGGCAGCAGACCAGAGGATTCATAATTTTTGACGTATGACGTTAGCTGTCAATATGCCTTCTCTATGCTTGAACAATGGCTCGAACTCAGAGTGAAGGACGCCATCTTGCAAGTGTTGCAAGTAGTACCTACCGAATAACTCGAAATTAATTTTATTTTAGCAAGTCATTTATTGCGATTTGTGAATTTATTATATTTTTAATGAACTTTCTGTATTTTTTGGTTTTTCATGGTTTAGTGTACAAGATCAGGCCCAAAATGGACCATCTCCTTTATTTATTGAAGTTTTTTTTAATGATATGCATGTAATTAACTTTCCAAGTAATTTTTTTATTAAATTAGATAGGTAACGTAAATAATTGGCTCTTCTTTAATTAAGTTACCACCTCAAATTAAGCTAAAAATTTGAGGGGGGGAGGGGGCTGACGCTCACATCTTCCCCCCACCATTTTTAAATCTAGGAAATGCATACTTTTTTTATTATAAAAAAATCAAGTTTCCAAAAATTATAAAGTGACTACCTCAAATTAAGCTGAAATTTTTTGGAGGAGAGGTTGGTGACTCCCCCAACTTTCCCCCCAAATTACTTTTTCGCTATTGTTAGTCCTGTTTGCCTGTTTGGCTGCATCTTCCGCAGCGCCGGAGATGTCACGATTCAAAATTAGGCCCAAAAATCAAATTAGATCTACTTAAGTTATTTATTTTTTATAATGTAGTTTAAAACACACACACACACACACACACACACACACACACACGTCCACACACACATATACATACACTTAAGACTTCGAGCGCTTACACATTAACCAATGAGACCACATAACCTTAAAATTTTTAGAGATTTAGAAAAATAATTTTAAAAAAGTAAGTACTTTATGAGAGCAATAAGTATTTAGTTTGGGGGGACGAATGAGAGTGTAGAACCCGTCCTCCCTTCAAATTTTCACCTTAATCTGAGACGGTAACTTTACAATTTTAGAAAAGGAGATGGTCCATTTTGGGCCTGATCTTGTACACTAAACCATGAAAAACCAAAAAATACAGAAAGTTCATTAAAAATATAATAAATTCACAAATCGCAATAAATGACTTGCTAAAATAAAATTAATTTCGAGTTATTCGGTAGGTACTACTTGCAACACTTGCAAGATGGCGTCCTTCACTCTGAGTTCGAGCCATTGTTCAAGCATAGAGAAGGCATATTGACAGCTAACGTCATACGTCAAAAATTATGAATCCTCTGGTCTGCTGCCCGCCATTATGTAGAATAATTTCGTCACGTGGAGTTAATAAATAATTTTTGCACTGAAATATAGATGAGTTCGTGGATTTGATTAGTCAAAAATGGTTTATTTTTCTTTTTTATTTTATTTTATCACTGGTACAAAACCAGGCCCAGACTCCATACAATTTTGGACCGTCTCCTTTCCAACTACAAACTGCGTAAAAAATATTAATTTAATTAACTTAGCTGGTTTATTACAACATTAACATAAACAACTGTAATTAAATTAAGTAGGGTTTTTTATTTATTCATGAAAATAACCACTCCATAAATTAAGTTTAATGTGTGATTTATGGGAAAATTTTAGTAACTGGTATCATTGATCACGCAACATAGACACTAGACGAACGTGAAAAACATCGCCTGCACGCACACATGCTTGATATTGTTGCCGTGTTTTTTTTGTCTTCATTGTAGGGCGACGCTCAATCTACCTATTTATTGCATCATTGGCACTAACATATTTCGGAATGTACGCAAACAATGGGTCCTGGTTATCGTTACCTACATAATGATCGTTTAGCCATTTTTGAGGCCTTTGCGCGGTGAAATGAAGAATTAATAGATATACAAATCTAACAATGGTTATATTTAATGATTAATTAAGTCAATGAAAAAGTACAAAACAAATTCGTTATTGTCACCACTTGACACAATTTATTTACTGCTAATTGTTTTTGTTACATTGTAAGCCTTTGGGACCTTCACTATTTGGTCCACTATATTCGAACATCTAATTAATGAAAAAGCTTCTAACGAATTAAATACTAAAGTTGACGGGGGAATAAATAAAACATTGATTAAATGGTAGATAATTTTAATACTGTTAAAATTCAACAATACAAAACGTAGGAAATAGACACTATACAAAAGAAAATAAACAGTAACGAACGATAAAATATAAGGTATATAGCTGAATGTAAAGGTGTGGCGATAAATGCAAATTTCATTCTTAAGTACGATGTCTTAGGTAAAAGATAATACATAAAAAAACAATCAATACAATACATCCTGAATATAGTAAAAAGCTTGTGGACGCTTACAATAATATCAGTCGAAGAGTAAACAACAAATCTAATGTAACATAGAGAGCTATCTATTGTGATACCAAAGAAATTTTCCAATAATTTGTATATCCCCTGACACTCAGACCAATAAACTATAGACGGCGTGCCGTGAACAAAAGCGTGAAGCTAGCAAAAAGTACGCCTCGCCTTGTAATACACACGGCGGCATTCACACCAAAACGACATTTGTGTTCTAAATAATAAAAAATAAATGAAGCTTTGTGTTCCAAAAAATAAAGTTTAAATTTGTTCTAGTTCAAACTGTCAACATAGGGCATTCTATTGGTTTCGATGTGTGTTTTAGGCACACTTTTGCCTGCTTCACGCTTTTGTTCACGGCACGCCGTCTATACATAGTTTATTGGTCTGAGCCCTGACAGATAAATAAATATTGTTTACTTATGCCCATCAAACTTAGTTGGCTATTTCAATACCTAATAGGCAATTCTTTTGTTTTAATTTTGGAATATTTGCAATCAAACTTGAACTTCGTAAAACAACCCATTTCTTGGTTTCCATGTAAAAATTTGGTAGGTATATCATTATAACAAGATGGAATCAATGACAAATTTTATTAATACTTGTGGCTTGTGGCTAATTTGATTGCAATTATTAAACATTAATGTGTTGCACCGATAACATCTGTAGAAATAATAAAACAGAGATTCTTTGATAGTGACAAATCAATAAGTCTAGTAGCACACAATATTGTGCTTCATAAAACATGGAATATAACAAAAGTTATTGTAATAGTGTAGCATAAAGTAGTGTAGAGTTGTCTTAATAAATATTACCAAAAGAGCATATTATAATCTAAAGAGTCAAGCGTAACTATTCACATTTCATACTCACATTCATACGTTAAACTAATCAGAGATCTACGTAACAACATTTGTCCAAACACAATAATCACATGTCATCTAAATCTCTACGGCATCAGGGAATATATGGTCCAGATACGCTTGGTCACAACTTTGCAAAGGCTTTGGTCTGTCTGTTTTCAAACTCACTGGTCGTCCGTTGTCTACACTGTTCTTATTAAATTTCGAAGCGATTTCCCTTACTTTTCCAGGACGAGGAAGTTCCTCTGCTTGTCTATCATTTCTATACTGTACTCTGTACTCTTCGTATGATCGCTCCTTTTCTCTTTCTTTTGTTGCCCTGTGATCTCCATAATCACCCACTTTTGGAGTATAAGACAATCTATTGTTTTCATTTCTTATGTTCCTGTTATTCTCTTCTTTTCTCCTCGAATCATTATTTCTTTTCCCAGAATTATTTCTTTCGTACATTCCATTGCTGGTTTTAGTACATCTGTTATCACTTCTATCATTCTTTTGTGCGTAGTTACTGGCAGTGTTTTGATTATCTCTAGTCATTCCAAATAATGGATCTCTAGAATATTCTACATCATAATTAGTCTTACAAACGTAGTTATGCTGGTTCTTATTGTTCTTTCTATAAGAACTTCTATCGGACCTTCTTACTTTTGGAGGTCCTCCTTTGAAAGTGGAGAATCGATTTTCACTAAAATGAGTATTATTGTTAATTTCGTAAGCGGAAATATTTTGCGGGTCGAAAGCGTGCGTTCTTTGGTGTGTTAGGGGCTTAGAGAGCGATAAATATTTAGGCGGTTCTCCGTGATTATTTATTGTTAACTCATATTGTACATGAGGATCTAACACAGCATATACGTTTTCTTTGGCTTCTCTTTCCAGCGACTTAAAAGCTGCCTAGAAAGATAAAACAACAATTAGTATATTGTGAAAAATGTGTCGATGTTGTAATGGTTTGGAAAGTCTGAAAAAATACAACCGATGAAATGCGCAGGTTATATAAAGTAAGAGGACATCGTAAATGCAGTACTTTTGCATTTTGGATGAAATGGACATACACTTAAGGGACATCACAAACAACATGAAGTAAAAATCTATTCAGAACCGAACCTTCGAACTTTTCGTTACAGACAAGACAGATAAAATTGATTCATTGTTTATACTAGAAAAAAATATTTATATAACAAGAGGAGTGTAGTGTTCATAAAAATGATTAGTCTATGTTAATCCCATAAATGTCCCGTTGATTTACGTGCGGCACTGCACTCGGTGAAATTAAACCGTCAGTTGGTCGCGTGAGTTGTGCTGACAGACGGACACACGTCGCGTCATACTCGTATTAATGCATACGTAAGTAAGCGGGTTAAGGTTTTCGTTTATTAATTTTCTATTGGGGATGGTTACAGTTTAATGCGGATTTAAATAAATAAAATGTTAGTTTATTTCGTAGCAATTGAAGAATAGCAAGTACCTATTTAGGTACAAGTTAAATGTAATGTATTTAGTTATTACATATAGTATCACAGCATTATTTTTACATATTCCTAAACACCAGTTAATTACTTTTAACTTATAAAGGTACTTCTTCACCCACACACACACACACACACACACACACACACTGAAACACACACACACACACACACACATTGTGCGTCCCACCTTTCGCATACAAATGTCATAATTTATTGTTTTTAAAAGCTTTTCTTCTGGAATTTTGAATCTTTATCCGATCAAGCATAAGTTTCGTATACTTTGTAAGTTTGTATGACAATTCATGGTTAGCTTTATGACGTCATTCTAAAACATGGCGGAGCACCCAAGATGGCGATCTAGTCATTAGTCATTACTTATTATAACAATGGTTACGAATGTTCCGATGGTTAGTAGTATTCCCAGTTAGTAGTGCAAATCACACCTGTGCACACCTGTGCAGTTCACACTGTGGTGGGCGGCTGCAGCACGAGCGCGGCGCGGCGCACCTGCAGCGCTGCGGGCGAGTACCGCGCGTCCTGTCCCCCCTGTCCCCCGGGGCCTCCCTGTCCCCCGTGGCCTCCCTGTCCCCCGTGGCCCCCCTGCGCCCCCATGACCCCCGTGGCGTCCCGCACGCCCGCGACGCTGCCGCGCATCGCGCTCGTTAGCGTCCGCGGCTCGCGCGGGGAGTACACCGCGTCCGCTGGTAACACCGCTTTCTCACTGGTAAGCAAAAGGGTAAGTCTTAAGGTTGGCGTGGATTAAAGGTCAAGTCGACTCAACTAGTACGAGAGTTTTCAAATATGGGCTCATTTACGGACTGTCCTTTACGGACGAATTTGCAGCGGATCGAAGTTGGAGTTTTTACTCAAGTTTGGGACAGTTCTTACAACTACGACATGTTACAACTCTAAAAGACACGATATAATAGAACGGTTGTAAGTGATTTAAGAACATAAACTCACCTATCTAACTCATCAGTCTTGTACTCGACGCTCTCTGAGAAAAAATAAGTATTTATATTAGTTAAGTATCTAGATATACATAGGTAAACAACCTAAAACCATATTCAGGTCAAGTACCTACCCTTACGCCTTTACATACCTTTTACGCAACTGAAATTGTTAAAAGCTAAATGAATTCCAACTCTTCAATGCCACTCATATTTATTTCATGGGAATCATCACTCATTACCTACTATTGCCAATTATCTCTCATTTAAAATAAAACTCGGTCAAATATGGTAGATGTCGTTTAAAACACTATTAAAAAAGTTATTATTCACGCCAATTAACAAGAACTTTAATTATTGATGTTTGTCAATATATCCGATTGTAAGGCAGATTCCCACTGCTCGCGAGTGGCGACTAACTTTTCTCTTCGCTCAAGAAACTTACTAAAGATATAACATTCCGTATATAAACAAAAGAGATAATTGTCGGCGTGTAACTATTAATATGTGATGCTTTCAATAGGTGATGATGAAGGCTTAAGGTCAAGAAGGACGAAGGTAAAAGGTAAGACATAAGGTAAGCTATCATCCATAGTAAATAAGTGATAATAAGTAATAATCATTCAGCATTATGTAAAAAGGTAAACATAAAGGTTAGGAAAGGTAAAAGTCAAAACTAAAGTAACTAAGGTAAAAGTCACTGTTAGCGCAACTTACCTCTCCGCCGCCGGCAGCGCACGACGAGACACAGCACGATGACGAGCAGCGCGGCGATGACCAGCGCGGCGGCGATCAGCGGCGCCACGTGCGCCGTCTCTGTTAGCGAAAAACTGTCTGCGTGACAAGTTGCCACCGTTACTTGGTTGCTACACTACTGATTGGGTAAAAGGCACTACGGGGTTTTAAACTTGGTAAGTTGGTAAGAGTGCATCAGGTAAACTACATTTGTTGGGTAAGTTTAGAGTGATAGTTGTTATTACTTTTGGTAATGAGGATGGTGTTGATAAGAGTGCTGGTGATACTTGATTGGTGGTAAGAGTGTATCAGGTAAACAATATTTGTAGGTTAATTTTAGAACGGTAGTTGCAGTTACTTTTGGTAAAGAGTATAGTGTCGATAAGTCCTTCTGTTTTATGATAACGCTACTGATTGGGTAGAAATCACTATGAACATTAAATGTCATGGTGGTGAATTATACAAAATGAAATTTACTACAAAGTTTTAACTGGAGTACATCGAGTATTATACTACTGATTAGGTAAATATCATTCCATCCATCCATCCATCCATCAGCCTTTTGATGTCCACTGTTGGACGTAGGCCTCCCCTAACTGGCGCCACCCTAACCGGTCCTGAGCCCGTTGAATCCAGCGGATGCCCGCCGTCTTCATCAGGTCGTCAGTCCACCTGGTAGGGGGGCGTCCTATGCTCCTTTTTCCGAGACGTGGTCTCCATTCGAGGACCTTTCTTCCCAATATCATTATGGTTGATGAATTGTCAAAAACAAAGGCAATTAACAGAATTAAGCAGCAGTGAACGCGGTTGGTTGTTGGACGGATGATCGCTAGTGGCAAAATGTCTTTGGTACTTCCGTACCTCGGTAGGTAAAAATTTCCGTCACATGGATTAACCACTAAACTTTCGACAAACCCGCCCTGCAGCAGCAGTATGCTTTAGGTCAATTTAACTAGCCCATAAAGTGCAAGATACCAAGTGTCTACTTACGTTGGTACTCACCATGTACAGTCAGGGTGACGCGGTGGGACGAGAACCCTCGCTCGTTCTCCACGTGCAGCACGTAGACCCGCGCGTCCGCCACGCCCGTGTTGGCCACCAGTAGTGAATAGCGGTAGCAGCCGTTCACGCTCGTTGGCTCTTCGGCTTTGTAACGACCTGGGGAGAGATAGATGACAGTGTAATATGGGTTGAGAGATGATAAATATTGATGCACTCACGGCTTCTTGGTAGTGATGTGCTAAATGTAATCAAAATTATGGATTACAATATTTTAACACCTACTGCTAACTGGACTAACCACCCCTGTTTCTATTTGAGTCTTGTTCTAATTCGGTCACAGTTGTCATAGGCGGCAGCAGAAGGTGATGCTAGCTTGCTCGTTTGCTATCTTAGTTCCATAAAAAAATCTAGAGCATTTCGTCTAAACTTTAATTATTAAATCTGGAGGCACGGAAATTCTCCCACCAAGAACGGTCACCCTACAAGAACACTACCTTTTCTTGAAAGACGCTTGTAGTTGCATTTCCGTGCCTGCACATCTGATTCAGCACGTTCAGTGTTATCGCTTCTGATTGGTGTCTCCTGGGCAAGGTGTGTAGGTACCATGTTTCCTTACCAATATGCGAGGGCACGTCCAGCCGCAGACTGCCCCACAGCCAGGCGGCGCGGCGCGGCGGCGGGTCGGCGCACACCGTGGCCTGCACGCGCGCCTCGGCCCCGCTCCACGCGTGCGACGCGCCGCTGTCCGCGCCCACCGGCGGGCCCAGCACGTTCAGTGTTATTGCTTCTGATTGATGTCGTCTGCGGAAGGTTTGTACCATTCAAAACTTATCATCATCAATAAAAGACCAACATGAAGGTAGTGCACTCAAACTTTAGTCTTTTCCACCTTTAAGAAAATGTGGATCATCATTGCAGAGAAGAAACGTCGAAAGGAACTGCTAAGCGCAACTTTTAACTACTTATACAATAACTTAATTATTGATATGCGGGGCCAGTTATTTTGAGCATAATCTCAAAATATAGATATTAAATGAAAGAATAAATAATAGGGCTGAAAATAACTTGTCAAAAAAATTGACACCACTCAAAATTCAATACGGCCGAGGTATAAAGTATCGTAGAACCCACCTGTCCTCGAGCCCGATCTGGTTGGTAGCGACGCAGGTGTACCGGCCGTGCTGGTTGTACGACACGTTGTGCAGCAGCAGCTGCGGCGTCTCCGACACCGGGTACCCGTCCTCCACGCTCGCGTGGATTGATGGGTCGGGGCTGGAAGGATACACCAGGTCTTGTAATTATCGAGAATGTTACACACTCATAGCACCCTGGTAGAATTCCATGTGGCGTGTGTTCCGTTGACAAGATTCAAAGAACAGCGAGCATGTAATCATGATACATAATGGAGACTCGGAAATGCTCGCAAAAGAACGGTCCCATTACATTTTCTCAGAGCTCAGAGGTCGCTGGACTTTATGCCATCCAGTTTAATCTCATAGTTACTGTACGCTACCTTGAAGGGTTGCTAAGTACCATCCTACTGCTTGAGTCGGCCGATTTTGAAGGAAGCTCTAAAAAGACTATTCGGCTCTCTGGTTAGAAATAATGAAATATCTGTTTTAAGCCTTGAAATCAACCCACACGGGTCCAAAGACACGGGTAATAGCTGGTTAACAAGGACCTTCAACTTAACTTTTGCCGATTTTTACTTCGCTGGTGCAGCAATAGACGTGACTTACTTGTGATACCACTGGTAGCTGGGGGATGGGTTGCCATCGGCCTTGCACTCCAGCGTGACCTGTGAGAACAGATTAGCTTCTACCACCGTGTCTGGTCCTACCCATGTCACTCGGGGAGGATCTGCAAATAAAGATGCAAATAAAGAAATTATAAGACCACAAAACTACACTGTGATCGCGTATGATATGGGATTCTTTTAAATTGCATCCCACACAAATGCCAGCTTTCCGCCCCTGCGATAAGGTACATCGCAGATTGACGGTGACAATTAAAAATTTCGGTACAGGTAATTAATTTATTTTTAGCGGGAAGTGGCATTTTTATATTCCCGGCGACTCAGGTAGCAAACGTGAATGCAGAACCATCCTTCCGCATGACAACTGATTTCCATTTAGAACGAGACTCAAGTTGGGACTAGTAGCTGGGGAGCCGAAGAGGGGAATCTGGGATTTACTCGAGCGCGTCAGATTAAGGTACAGGGGATACCTTGTACCCAGTTAAGTACCTCCAGCAAATATGAGCCTCATATATATGTTCGAATTTTTTTTGCACATTATAATAATGGTAGCGAGTTTGCGTCACATCAAAATCGTCAGATTATTGAATGAGAGCTTTTTTTAGGTTCACTTAACAAACCCTTAGAAAATCTGACGTGCTCGATTAGATTTTTTCTCTCTCATTTTCAACCCTTACGTATGGTCACCCCCATCAAACAAACGATCAGATTAACATAGTACATTATTAAAAATACTTAGAACATTGATGCTATCAATATCTGAAGCACTCGAGTATGTCCACATGGACATTATTTTTTTACATATTTAAAAGAGTATAGCCGCTTCCCCCACCGATGAAAAGGTATACATTATATAACATTTTTTTCTTCTTATCATCTAAGCTTTGCAACCCATTAGGTCTCTTTGACGCTCGAGTAAATCCACATTTAGCATCGTCGGCTCCCGTACCATAGAGTGATTAGTCCAATTAAGAAACGGTGTTAAACATTAGTTGCTTAGTAAGTACATCAGTTAATATTTGAGAGTTGGGGCACGGACTCAGTAACATATTTTAAAGCAATTTAAAATAATATGTATCTTATCTTTCTCATTATTTTAAAAATATTTTCATGACAAATGTTTGTAAAAAGTAGTCATAATTTTACATTATAAAGACCGAATTATGAATGAAATTATCCACGAGAATTTAGCTTTATAATAATTTGGCTCAATGCCGCAGCTATGTCGTGAATATGAGTGAAAGGAAATAGCCGCCAATTTTTGACTGCCAATAAAACTTATATCTAACTATGTAGGTACATCCGAATATCTATACCTATGTATATCTAATTCCATTAACTTGTGAATGGTCGAATTCTGTCCGTGGAAGTTATTTAAGAAAACTATCTTTATATCATACTTGCTCAGTAACTAGGGATTACTATGGTGGAAAGTCTCCTTGTAAGTTGGTGTTTGCAATTCAAGGCAACATTACGTCGCACTATGCTTGAATTGTAATGTTCACATTACAGTTCAAGCTATGCAAAACTCCTTGGTAAACAATCTCTTTTCTTATAAAATGGTAAGAAAACTTTTTACTGAAAAAAAAACACTGAACATGGCGGCATTTAATTTCCATACATTTCAAACTATGTGTATAAATTGTAATGTCCACACGCGCCAATAGATGGCGTTGGATAGTTTTCTGAATCGCGCTTACGAATGTATCGTGTATCGCGGCATGTATGTATTGTTATGTCGACACGCGCCAATAGATGGCGTTGAACGGGTTTCTGAATCACGGTTACGAATGTATCGCGGAGTTTATGTAAATGTAATGTCGACACGCGCCAATAGATGGCGTTGTACGGGTTTCTGAATCACGGTTACGAATGTATCGCGGAGTTTATGTAAATGTAATGTCGAGTGCTTTAAATATAACCTTGAGTCCATACAGTCCATTGGTTTTATTGGTATACTCATGACCTATGGTTAAGGATTGGCTATTAGTACAACCACTATGCAAAACTCCTTGGAACTCAGAGCCGTAAAAAAAATAGAAAACTATTTACGAAAAAAAATGGAAATGGCGGCATTTCATTTGATCTGAAATTAAAATTTCATTTTGCATTACCAATGTTTTATTTACCTCACAAGAATGATATAAAGTAGAATGCTTACCTCGGTTGCAAGTAGCTATTACACCCTCGAACTATATTCACCCTCGCTCGCTGCGCTCGCTCGTGTGACTAAATATCTCGGGTGCACGCGATCCATTAGCGCCCTATGCGAGCTACGCTCGCACTGGCGCCAAATTGGATCTTGTTCTGTAATAGCTTACTTACGTCCCTTGTGTAACAATCTACTATTAGAATGCTCTTGGTGTCGATTTTTCTATTTGTATTTTTCTATTTGTTCCCGCCACTATTCTCAGACACGACAAAAACACCGACCGATAAAGAACCTCTTCTAAATATGGAGTGTTTTAATCTCCCTAAGATTCCAGAAACCTATCTTTACCTACTCGTTTGTTTCACATGATTACTTTAATTATACAACCTAAACCACAAACAAATAGTAAAAATTCTTAATAAGGCCGCTTAATAAAGATCAGCAATAATTTCTTCCATGTACTAATAGCCATAACTTACCGATTGACGATATGAATATCGCAAGCATACCTACACTTACATTTAATATCTATTTCGATTTTCACGGCGTCTGACGTCCCGAGGGAGTTTCTCGCCTGACATCCGTAAATACCTGAAACGTAGAGAAAAACAATTTCAAATGTCAGCACGTAAGATTACTTAGTCTAATATATGGGAGTTTTATGATTTGTGCAAATATATTTCCATTTTAACATGAGCTGTTGACAGCATTTGGCCTAATTAATTTTATATGTTGATGACAACGGAATATTGCGAAGGAATATAAAAACTATATTATTTATTGTATTTCCAAAGCTCTACTAAGGATGAAAAATCATTACGTAAAGGGCGCGCTTGACAATTAGTTTCAAGGAAATGGTCATTAAAATTAACATTTATAACATTAAATTAATTTAGAATTAAATTAATGCGGTGTTAAATTAATTAAGAATTAAATTAATTTAGAATTAAATTAATTTGAATTAAATTAATTTAGAATTAAATTAATTTACCAGAATGATTTCTCGTGACGGGCGCTCGTAAAAGCTTAGCCCCGTTGGTGGGTATGACCTGGCCGTCCTTGGTCCACCACACGTAGGGGCTGGGGTTGCCGTCCGCCCTGCACTCCAGGGTGAGGGCGCTGGAACCCTCCTCCAGACTCGCCAGTGAACTCGCGTCAGCTCCGAATATCGACACTACAGGTACGACTGAAAATAATAAATTACTATTTATTAATGGGATTCAATAACATTTTAGGTAAAAGATAGATAATTAGGTATGTCATGTGTAATAATTTACATGTGTAATGATGTGTACTCTTCACGCAGAGAGAAATCATTATTTTTCACATCATAACGCTCCAATGATATTATTTCCATAATTGGAGCAGATCTAAAAGTGCTAAGAGTTACCGTTATATTACCTCTTTAGAGTATACAATAAAGCGTATTTTATTATATATCTTATCGTTTTCTCCCCTATTATATTCTATTCTATCATATTCTATCCTATTATATTCTATTCTATCCCATTCTCTCCTATCTTACACTATTCTATCCACGTAGACAACTCACAGGTAACATCCAGCATGGTGTACGAGTCCCGGTAGTACGGCGAGGGGAAGGAGGGATGGTGGGCGCGGCAGGCCAGCTGTCTGCCGTGGGCTGATCTGGTGGCGCCAAGCTCGAGCACCGACCGCGCCGCCCAGACCCTCGGCCGCTCCACTTCGGACGCGTTGGTTTGGCTCCATGCTGATAGACGCTCTTTTTCTGGAATGAAAATCGAAAAATTTGAACTTATCTTTTTTACATCGACAAGTAATATCTAATGATTTAATCTCAGACTATTAAGAGGATTTAATAATTAAATGTTATCAACTAAGTACAAATTGATCAAGTGAGTATTATTTGCAATACCTAAGTCGAAAAGATCAGATGGCAGATCTTGTTGGAAGTCTTGGCCTTAAAGTGACTACTTGAGAATATAAAAAGAATCATCAAAATCGGTCAATAAATTACAGATAAATCGTTGCACATAATGTAGGTACATACAAAATTGGAGTCGAACATATTATTCTTTTTTGATGTCCATTAAAAATATTTAATTCGTAAAAAATATACCCGCCTACCCGGTTGTTTGCAAACCACAGAACCTACAAAGGAATTCAATAAAGTGAACAAAGTGTGTCCATAATTTAAGATGCGGAAATGTGAACATTTACATATTATATCCCGTGAAATCCGTCGATGGAATATCGACTACAAAGGCGGTATGGGAATTCTCCCAAAATTCACGATATCTGGGTTATCGTGCGATACTTTTCGCTACTCACACCAGTAGCAGTTACCAAATATATCCGAACAGGCCTTATCGATCGACTTTCAAACAAAAAAATAATCCAAATCGTTTCATCCATTAGAAAGCTACAAAGCCACAGACGACAGATACTCGTTCACAGACAGAAGTTTTCAGCTTAGAACACTATTTGCGTCGCCGGCTAAAACCTAAGTTACTTACGACAAATGTACTACTAAGTGCTCCTTCACATACGCGATTGCGACACGACATCGTACCGATATTATGTCGCATACATTGGCTTGTGATGTGAAGACGGTCGCTACAACGTATACGAATACGATCGTTTTATGAGGTAGTCGGGACCTCGGGACCAGTAATGTGACGTGATCATATCACCAAAAGCGGATGTTTATTTGTAAGAAAAGACACAGCTTCATTCGCACATACTGTATTTTGTAATCCAAAAGTGCGATGTCGTATCGTTGTTGTACGAGTGAAAATACCCTAAAACAATGGGATAAAAGACTTGATTTTACGTATGAATAATTCCTGGAAGTCTGATGTTTTGAAATACAGCCCAAAAGCTTACTTTTGAGAGGCACTCGTCTTCCAAAACGTACTGATCTGCTTATCTGACCTACATTGTGGTGAGAAATAAACAGATATGGACAAAATCAAATTTAATTATGATTAGGTACAGATTACAACTACTCGTACATCTGAAGGCCCGAAAATGCTCCCGCGAGCGCCTATCCAGAAAAGTTACTTAAATTGTTCTGTACCTTAAAATCTTATCGAAATCCATCATCATTTAAATTTTGGGCAAAATGGTCTCATCTCTGGAAATATAAATAATGATTACCTATTACTCTCTTACCTAAATACCATTCGATATAAGCCGGGGGGTTGCCGTATCTTGCTTCGCACACAACGGTCGCTCTGCTCCCTGCTGGCACCGTAATGTTCTGGCCAGGCATCACGTGGGAGCCGTTAAAGAGAATCCTGGGGGTCTGGGGAGGCACTCGGACCGCTAACGCTGCTGGGGGACTAGACAGCGCATCCTGGAAAACAGAGTAAGAGTAAGTGCTGTGTTCTTCGTCGTATAACTCTTGTCAGAGTGGACGTGGTCGTCATGTGTTCTCATTGCGGTGGTCTTATTTTACCTCACAAGCAATCGCTACTTGTTTTGGTTGGTAGTGAGCCTGGTACACTAATGTAGGTATATATTATCTAATGTACCTAGGTATGTAACTGCCGACATAACTTAGAGCATCTCAACGGCGACCTTTCTTGCGGTCTGGTGCCTTCTATAAGTGTACTCATCCATACTAATATTATAAATAAACTTTGTCCGTCTATTAACCTGTTCAAAGTGATCCCCTAAAATAGTTTTGTTTCGTATGGTATTTTGCCCCAAGCAAAAGCTAGATAAAATAACGTAAAAGACGTGAAACATGTGAATTATATCCACGTTCATAAAATAAACATTCACAGTCGCATAGACTGATAAATAAAGTCGTCAAACATTAGAGGTCTGAAACTATGTACATAGTAAGAACATGTTTGACTATTCTAAGTTCCAGTTGGTAGTGGCCGCCAAACGACAATTTTAGATGCGCTGGCCCGCTACACATTTGTTTGTCCATGCCTCTAGCTCTAGCAATACAGGGATTTCAAATAGGGGTCGAGTGTTTGAGCGTTATTGATTTATTACATATTTTACGAACATCTCAAAATATTTCTCCAAAACTGTAGGTACTGAATAATTTTACCTATAACTGCGTGCTACATCCTTATCCTTACTAATATTATAAATGTCAAAGTGTGTTTGTTTGTTTGCTTGTTTGTTTGTGACTCTTTCACGTCGCAACATGGCTATTATATGGTATGGTTTATGTGTGTGGGGATAGTTAGGAGAGTGGAGAGTGACGTAGGCTACTTTTTACCGCGGAAAAACATCTCATTCCCATGGGAAGATCGATGTTTTGTTAGTTGCTAAATATTAAGTTCCGGAGTTGTTAATGGATGGCGTTAGTAAAATTCATTTGCAAGTTCTGAATCACGCTATCAAATACTACATGTATTTTACTTAAGTCATAGAGATTCCTGCCGGAGCGGGATCTACACGGCTGTTACCTACGGGTCCCGAAGCGAAGCTATTTAAAGAAAAGACACATTCTCTCCAATAACCAATAAATTAAAGCCACGTAATATATGTTCTCTGTAACCTACATATGTACACTCCTTCTCATACCCAATAATATGTTAAAGCCAAACCCTCACCTGTACATCATAGTTGCTGGCAGTGACCTGGCATTGCCACTGGCCATCATCGAGCTGGAGAGTAGCCGCGCGCACCCACAGCGAGCAGTCTCCTCCGACCGGGCTGTCTTCGTTGGCCCACTCGTACTTCCCCCGGTAGATACCGACAGGCTGGAACCAAGAGGAATTTCAACATTAAAACACAGTCACTATCTCAACCCATCATGGCGCACTATTGGGCATGGGTCTCTTCCCAGAATGAGAGGTTAAGGCCATAGTCTACCACGCTGGCCAAGTGCGCATTAGCGGACTTCACACACCTTTGAGTTTTGCTAACTTTCCGGCGTGCTGGTTTCCTCACAAACACAATATTTAAGAAAAATTATGAATCCGCTAGAGCAGTGTTCCTTAGTGTACCGCGGCACACTGGTGTATCGTGGTCATTAGTTTATGTGCTTCGAAAAATTAAAGTTATCTTATAAACTGATGTGAAAGTATTACACACACATACAGCACATTTGCTTTGTAGTCAGTCACTTTGAGCGATAAAGGTCGAACGATATGGTTGTACTCGAAGCTTTTCTACGTAATATTTTGGATCTACTCATATTATATATTGGATATCACACACAATATTCTTAGAATCCTTACAACGCGTACAAAAAGATCGGGTATCTATTCAAATTCTCAATAAACTACACAAACATCGATACAAGCGACCTTGTCATAATATTAAAACGACGAGCTATACCGCTCCAAAGCCTGAAAGCTTAGTAATTCTAATAACAAAGAACCCACGTTAGGAGCTACGGTTCAAAGTTTTAATAAGCATTTTAAATAAAACAGCAGTAAAATAAAAACTGCCGGATTGAATAGACTTATAGAAAAGGTGAATTGAAAGGATGCGGAAGTTCGGAGTTAGCCGCATAGAATGGTTTTATGAATTCTGTACCGAGTATAAAAAGATGTTTAAATACGTCGGCTTACATATCAAATATTAAATGAGTGAAGACATCAAAAGCAAGTTCATCTTTTGACATTATAATATTAAAAATCCCTTTCTGTTATTCTTTTGTGAATGTGATATTATGTATTTTGTGGAAGGACGTATGTGTCTGCCCAGTTTTCATTCAATGCAGAGATTATTTGAAAAATTTATTTACGATTACATACCTTGGTACATGATTTTAAATGATTGTGAGCAGTATTAAAATTGTAATAATTTTATCATATAAACAGTTAGGTGTTAATTGTATTGATAACAAGTTACTAATAAAAAAAGAATTAACAAAACATAAAAGCCTACCTAATACGTTTGGGAAAAAATAACTTTAGTTTGAATAAAAGGACTAGATATAAAATTAAATATACCATTTAAGTTATATTTATTGCTCACACTTTTTTCCACGCTTTTATTCCAAAGTGGCTCAGTTTATTGTAATTTAATAAATGCACGCATTCGTAAGGCATTTAATTATATTAATTGCCTTTCAGTAAAATGGCGCTCAATAAAACGCTATAAATACGAGTAGTCTAGCCATTTATAATAGGAAATCGCTCTTATGGAGTTTTGCACGTATATTTCTTCGTTGGAGTAAATGTTCAGGTAGGGTTTCCAACTCAAAATTGAAAAATTAAAAATAATCTGGACATGTCCGACAAAATCCTGATATTTTTGGTAGGTAAGATTTTATTTAATCAATATTTTGAATTAAACAATAACATGTTTTTCTTGTTACTGATTAATACAAACAAAATTTTTATTGAATACTTTTTACACTGATGTTGTGACATTATTGCCGTTTTTATTATTTTTATGTAATACATGCAAACAAAAGACATGTCCGGACAAAGTAAAGTTGGCAACCCTATTCTTAGTGCATAGCACGCTATCGTTTTAAATATCCGTCCTGAAAATACAACGCAATTTTAGCGTAATTTTCAATCCCGTTGCGGATTTCAACTTCGACACAATATTACTAAGACTACCTACCTAATATTTATGTTTCTCCTTTTACTCGTGGGATGAAACCGCCTTATGTTTAGGTTTAGGCACAAAGTTAGGAGATGTAAGGAGACTTCACTAACATTAGCTATTAGATAATCTCTTTGACTCGACCAGCGTTCTTACCCATAGAGGAAACAGGACATCTACCTAATCTCTCCTGGAAAAACTGGGTTAAGTTCCTAGTCTAAAATCGTATAGTCTAGATCAGTGTTTTTCAAACTTTTTCATGATGCGACCCCCCTGGCATAAGAAAATATTTCGCGACCCCCGGCTCCTGATCCTTCACTTTTTTATTACACATACTAGCTTCTGCCAGCAGTTTCACCTGCGTCCCGGGGGAACTACTTCGCGTACTGCAGATAAAAAACAGCCTATAGTCTTTCTCGATAAATGAGCTATCTAACCCTGAAAGAATTTTTCAAATTGGACGAGTAGTTCCTGAGATTAGCGCGTTCAAACAAACAAACTCTTCAGTTTTTTTACACTTTGGGCTACATTATCGCAATTTTATTAAGGATTTTTTTTTTTGGAAAATTTTATATAGTCTATGTCACCCGGGAATAGTGTAGCTTTCCAAGAGTGAAAGATTTTTTTTAAATCGATTCAGTAATTTCGGAGCCTATTCAATGCAAACAAACAAACCTTTACTCTTTATAATATTAGTATCGAAGTGTCGATAAAATATTTATCTAATGTTAGTATTTTAGGAAAACGATTTAATTCCAAGTGTAGCAAATACAGATCCACGATGGATGAAACTGATTATTCAAAAACGAGCACAACATTCGCATTAACTCACGTTAAAATGTTATAATGTCTTAGGATTTTATTTTTTGTTCATTTGTTTGTATTGAAACATAGAATAGAAATGTTTATGAGTATATCCTTTTGTCAAAATTCTCTTTTAATAAATCAATCTTTTCAATCCTTATTGTTTTTTACTCAATTACTCTCGATTTCTGGCGACCCCCCTACGGAAGCTTCGCGACCCCCCAAGGGGTCGCGACCCACAGTTTGAAAAACACTGGTCTAGATAGATTTGACGACCCGTAAGCGCAATAGTTTGGTGCTTTGCCAGACGGCGCTTGAATCGAATTCGAAGGAGTTCAAGTTCGAAGCAGACATAATGACAAGTTTAAATTGCTATTCTTTTCTCGGTCTGGGTTTATTTTCTTGTCAGTAAATGTTGTCCATGGCACCTACGATGAATAAAGTTGTAATGTAGAGCTGTGTAGCGTTATTATAATAATTGGCCATTAATTGGCACTGTCAAAGGAAATGGTAAATCGGTCGGAAAACTAAACATTTCCAGAGTGATGATATTTTCATAGAGATATTATACATACTATTAATACACGTACAACTACAACATATTATTACAAATACACGTAAACACAACAATCGAATGCCGGTTGTATCTGGAAAAATATCTAATTTTGTCGATAATACCATTCCTTTGATACACCTACGACCCGAGAACAAACATTATCTGTCATATAAATGCCGGCTTTGGCAGCGATTGGACAGGAAAGGTCAACGACATATAAAGCCGTTTCAACATTCTACATAAAATAAATCATTACATTCTTCTTCTGAGCTGCTTCCCTAGACGGAGCAATCATTTGAAGTTATTATTTGTGGAAATGCTTAAACCCTGGTGACATATCTGTCTACCTAATTATGTCAACCGCAATGATGGGCTGTGTAAGTCACAGTGAGTGAGGTCGGTATATGAATGGGTGACTCCTACTGGCAAAAAGATATTAAACATTTGTCTTTGGAAAAGCAATCGCCCAAAAGCCCGCAGAGAACTTCTCGAGGCATAAAAACTTCAGGCACTAGGGTTGACAGCAATTCATACTGGAGAAACATTGTGAAGTATTTTCGAGGGCTCCTCAATGATTAGCAAAAGTGCTTATTAGTGGGCCATTAATGGCTTGACAATTCATCGCCATTTCTATTCTTTATTAATTGGGATTGTTACTTTTCTTGAGCATGCGGAGAGTTCACGGTTGTCTTGACCTGGTCTGTCTAGCCAGGTTATCTGTCACAAGGTCTTGTGCTCTTAACTTAGCCTTTTTCTACACGTGTTTTGATAGAACTCTCTAGGTACATAATATTCATGCCAATTGCCACGAAATATGCCCAAAGAAAGAATGAGCGAGTTCGTATTTAGTAGAGGATTTCGTGTAGAGGATTTACGTAAAAATAAATTTTACTAATTCGTTCAGGATGGAAAAATTCGTCCGTGAAGAATTTTAGAGCAATCGCAACATTGTTCCACAGTAGGTACCACATTTTCAGAACGTCATCTTCATCCCTTAATTTCTGGTAGCAGGTTTTGACCGATTTTGTTACTTCCTTTTTATCCCTTTTTATTTATTCCAATAATTTCATCTTGGCTATGCCAGATTTTGTTATACCTGTTCTGTTATTCTGTGCTTTTCTTCTTTGTTTTTAAATTAATATTTATTTTATTTTATTCAGTTCTATAAGATGAGTTAATTTAATTTTAGAAATGATGTGTACCAGTTTTTGAGTGCGTGTACTAGATCTAGACATTTATACCTACACGGGAGAGCACTTTACGGTTTATCTGTAAGTATAGTTAAGCCGTGCTAGCTAAACAGCTAACTTCCCGAAACGAAGCGAGGGCAGGTTAACTAGTATCAACATCCGAATGTATACTAATGTTATGTAATAGTGTATGAGATAATACGAGCGAAGTCGCGCAGCTCGTTTAGTTTCTCGTAATTATGGAGTTGCCGAGAGTCCTAATTAAACTTCGTTGAAAATGTGGAAATTATACTACCACTCGCTCCCATTTAATTATATCTACAACGTTTTGATATTCCGCCAAAGACAAAGGGAAATGTTGGTTCGTGTTTACGAACGAACGACTCGGAATTAGGAATTTTCGGGTATGGGTTTGACATAATTAATATTGAGGTTGTTTATACGAAACTCCGGATCAAAGTTTTGTAGGGCTTCCAGTCAATCGATCTTTTATGTTATTGTCGTCATCGCAACCCATCGCAACCCATAGATAGGCTGGTGGCACGAGTCTCGTCTCATAATGGGAAGGGCATGAGCAAATTCGCGGACTTCACACACATTTATTTATTTATTTGAGAACATTATGGTTAACTCTCAGGTGTGCAGGATGCCTGAAAGCTACTTTCTTTCGCCGAAGAAAGTGATTAAATTCTAGTAAACACATAATTTATGCACTTATCACTCATTAGAAGGATAGAATTTTTGTAATGGTGTTTGTTTACGTAAGTAGGTATCCGTAACCAGCAGAACATTTACGACGGATAATTATCAGTTATTACACCAAATTAGTGGATGTGTCACAGAGCAAGAATGAAGAAAGAAGGAGGCATTACGATATTAGCCCTCAAGCTCATAGACAACACAAGAACAAGAAGTTATTTGAGGGCTGAATCAAACAAAAAGTTGCAGCAGTGCTACTATTGACTGAATAATAACAATTCATCAATGACTTCTGAGATTATTGACTTGAAGTTTCATATCTTAGAATTCTTAGATGATACAACGTTGAAACAAGAAACTTAAAAAGGGGGACTGCAAATCCTTGTGAACAAATATGCGATGATTCTCAGAACGATGAAGTCAGAAGACGAACAAAACAGTTGTAATACGTATCTTTACTATAATCCAATATAACCGTTTGTAAAGCACAATGAATCCAAATTTGATTTCAATTCAGACTCAAGGGCACTCACTTCAAAAGGGAATTAATTAATTTGTACAATCAAGATTTACTTGGCGTATTTAACAATATCACAAGGGATTTGTCTTTCATTAACATAAATGAAGTAAACAACAGCATACAGCCTTCTGGTTTGCTTGACCAGACATCCTAGATTTAAATGAGTAAGTATTGAAAAGCAAAATAATTTATTCTGAGGATACTTTTACAAAGATAATATTAACTCCAAACCATAGACGTATGGAGAGAAGGTGCCTACCATTGTATGTGGCAGAAGAACAGTTTCATAAAAAACCGTCACACAATGCGAGATAGAAGATAGTATCTTTTTTCAAGATATTAGCGTAACTTGTTCCTTTGTGTGAGTGTGATATAAGACATCGTCTTCTCTTCGACGCCTTTGTTGTTTGCATTTAAAATTCTACGGGACTAATTCTAAAGAAGAAAATAAAGAAGATTTATATTCTGGCTTTCAAGTCCCTCATCTCCATACATATTATTTTATTACAATTGGAAGTAGGAAGGCTTCAAATTAGGCATGTAGGTATCTTAACAAACACCATTTTCTCCACGGGATTCAAAACGTTATGTTAGTATTTGCACATTGAGTAAGAACTCAAACATGCAAAGCTAATTAGAATGACTAATAAATATTTTCAGGATGTTTCTAATTCCCATGTGGTAGAGAATAAAGAGGATTTATATTTTAGCCTCTAAGTTGCCTTACATCTGTACCGCAAGTGGCGTATAAATAATAAAGAAACGTAGAAAATAGTAAATACTGTAGGAATATGACTGGTTAAAAGACAGTCACCGCTTTATAAAGCTAAGCGCGGCCAAATACTAAATTATAAAGTGATTGACAGTACCTCCTTTATCCTATCTTTAGATATTTCCAAACAAAGTTTCAAGTTACCAGACTCATTTTAGGCTATAATTATTTTCTCTGTCAGTCTATCATCTGGATAGAGTTTATGATAATACGCAAATTTATACCTTTCGTTTTTTTGAACAGGAACCCCTTAACTAAAGGCTCCTATCTCAGATCACTGACACGTTGATAAATATCTATGAATTAAACTGTTAGCTTTGTTGAGTAGAAAACTCTCGATGAGATCAGAATCCATGCAACTGGGTTGACATATCGATATCAATTATATATTATTAACTTTAATGAAAAATAAATCAATAGGTACGTGACGTGAGTTTCAAAGAACACTCGGATGGAGCGAAGTTTTAGTTTAACCTTAACTCTGACACTTAAATATCTGACATGCCTTACTTGAGAGCTGATTTACCTGATCTAATAGCTGGAACCTACCTTGTTGTCTACAATTAATAAACCAGATTGTCCAATAAGCGCGCATCTATGACTGGGCTCATCCAATACCATAGAATCAATTCTGTCACTCAAAAATCCAAAAACTGACTCCAACATCGACAAGCAAATTAATAATAGTAATTCAAATCAAATCAAAACCAAACTACACGACAAGCGGCAGCTTTTGAATATGAATGTTAAATGAAGTATTGTAGCTTTTCGGTTACTGCTTTATAGTTTGTCAGAATAACTCAACACATACATACATACATAACTATAACTCACACTATATTAACACCTTATTCAGCTACGACAGTCGAATGTATTTTAACTATAAAAGTTAGAAATTTTGCTGCGGCCAGATTGAAAACCTCAGGCAAAAACCTCTAATCCACCTAAAACTATCGGAAAAAATTTTAGTTTGTGTCGAGCACAATAAAGTTGAAACATGCAATTTTAGCAAATCCACTCGCGATTTTAAAAACGAATTGCCATGAAGGCATATCATATTAGTTTTGAAAAGTTTATGTAAGTAATAAAATGTTGGATGAATATTTTTCTGATGATGCCAATTTATATTTGCCACTCATGCAAAAAAATAATTTATTTGTTCAACACTATAACAAAATTAAAATCTTTGACTACGAATTCGATATCTGGTAGCCAATGGCAGAAATGAACAATTAATGGTACACATAAAGTTTACATACGTAAAGATAGAAACAATAATTGGTTTAATGCATCAGGAATAACTAAGATGTTTGTTGTGATTAGCATCATTACCTGGTATTAACGCAGTTATTTCGACGCGACAAGGTTTTTTGCAACGGTATTGCACTCGGTCGCTTATCTAGGTTTAAATGTTCCTAATTCTTAAAAAAAATTTGAGCGCTTCCGTGGTTCGGAGGGAACGTAAAGCCGTCGTTCCTGGTTGTTATCGATAGATAGCAGTCGTTAAGCCGTGTCGTGTCGGTGTCGTGTCCGGCCGCTTGAACTTGAAAACTTCCTATACCTACTGGGTTGCTAACCCCTTCGCCAATCTCCATTGGAGCAGCGTAGTGCAGTATGATTCTCAATAATGAAGAGACACACGTAATCAGTAGTGGGCCATTAATCAGTTGCAGCCAAAACTTAAAATAAAAAAAAAACAGGCAATGTCCCGTTTTGAGCCTAAAACAAAATGGTCAGGTTCTTTTGAATTAGTTATTTAGAAGAGAACTTTGAAGTAGTTATTATTCAGTTATTTTGTAAATTCTTTATCTTTACCAACTATGCAGTCCTGGGTTCGATATCGGTATATCTAAAAATATTTGCATTACAATCTTGCTATTCCAGTGAATTATTATGCACGAATACCATTATTGTTCATTTCAATTGGACATCAGATAAATAATTCTCGTTTAGATAATAAACCAATTAAAATTATTTGCTTATGATTCTTCAATGTTCAAATAATACTCGTATTATCATGCCGTTAATATTACAAATTGATGTTTGATCTACATTCGAAATTATTAGCATCACAAATTATGTTTTCGTTCGCGAATGCGAACTCGTATACTACCGTATTACGTTAATCGAAATGTGAATTAACTATTCCATTTTAATGCGGTCAGCGTTTATCTACACATAATAAATCTGTAGCTGATCGCATTTTCCATAGAAGATACATGACAAAACTATTAAGTATACAGGGTCTTTATTAACACAATAGAATCGAAATATGATTTCTGTTTGTCGGTGATGTTCACGCCAATCTCAGAAACGGCTAAATTTGAGTGCGGTCTTCACTTATTGTGATAATTGATGATGATTTCATTTCAATCAATTCATAAATAAAAAGTTGTGTCAGTATAAAGAAACTGGCCTTACAATTTCTGAATGTGGCTATGTGGCTAATCCTGGCTAATCCCGAAGCGAAGCGAAGGCGGGTCTACGAGTGTTTCTATGTCGTTCACCCAGGTACATATTATATTGGAAAACATACGTTGATTTTTTTACGTTTTATACTCGTATAAGCTAAAATGTTTTTTTTTATAAATATTAAAAATGAATATGAATATATGGGTGCATTTGAAGTTTTTTACAGATTCTGTGGGTTTGGTAATATAAACGTCAAAGGATATTCGGGGATGAACTTTTTTTTTTAATACGTTTGCCGTATAAACTAAGTTTCGTTTTTTTTTGGAATTTGGAATTGTCCAATGATGACTTTGGTGTAAGCGATGTCCATGGGCTGAACTCACTTACCACTCGTCTGCTCATTTGCTCAGCGATGTCGCTTGTGTCCTCCACAATTATAATTTGGGCAACAATGTGGTCCGTATGAATAAACACGTGAATAAACTTCGACACTAGGTAAAGTCCCTAAGTAAATACGTGAAATGCGTGAGGAATTGTTCAAAAAACGTGTAAAAGCACAACTAGTAAGGTAGGTAGTAAGCTAAGCGTACAATAGCTTGAATAAGTATTTAAAAAATAAAGGTGCTTATATAATGAACAGAATTCTGTCCTAACATTTTTTTTTCTTAAATGGGCTGAAGAATTTATTTCACCGATTCCTTTCTACGTTAAAGCGTTTTCCTGAAAATGTGGTGCAATGAAGATTATACGTATTAAAGTTATCAGTGATCCCCATATGAAACAGGTTTTTATGTTCCTACCTAGTTAAAACTAAATGTTTTCATACTTTGCTCACACGTTAATAGGGTATAATTATTTTGGTAGTGCCGTGTCGTTTGAGTACCTACAGTTGTGTAGTATCTATTTATAATGAATGTGGATATACCTACACTAATTATTATTGTTATTATGAAATATGTGGGTTAAGCCATCAATGTTAACATTATCATAACCTCTATGTGTAATGCTTATGGCCCGGCGGGTTGCGTCGAACGTAAGAGATCGTAATACTTTATTTAGTCAGTAACATCAAATAAACGCTAACATATTCGTAGAAGAAAAATAAATAAAAGCAAGCAAACTAAAGACCCATCTGTATATGAAAAAAGAAAGAAAATATCAATATTTATTTATCAACAGTAAAATAAATATATAAAATATAAATATGAAACTTTTTCCAAATAAGTTCCCAACAATACTAACTGTAAATTAAAAGTTTAAGAAACCCCCGACACAGACGAATATGAATATGAATATCATAGCATATACGTAATAAATATATTTTTCAAAAAATGCCTCTCATCATTTTGAAAACGATCTGATACCTACTCTAGTCAAACTGCTGGACCCATTTCTACCAAACATACCTTAAACCCCTTGCAAGTAACCTGGCTTTTGATTAGGTAAAACACAACACTCAAATGAGTTTACTCATTTAGTTGCTACGGTGCTACAGACAGACACACAGACAAACAGAAAACTTCACACACTTTTTCCGTCAGGGTTAAAAATAAGATAAAACAAAAAACAACAAAATTGACATTGAACACAAACCGTGTTAAATTATATAACTAAAATATGATCCAGATCCGACTATATAAGATGTGATTGTGACTAATCAGAGAACAATAGCGAACTCGCAAGACTCGCAAGCTGATACGTAATACGCAATATCCGCAGGCGCGGTTCGTGTGCATACTGCTTAAACTGCTTTATGGGCCGTATTATTATGTCATGTCATACGGAACAGTGCCTCCTTCTTTATACTTAGGTAAACATGGCCCAGATACGAAACTATTCTCATATTTTTCACCGACTTCAAAACATGAAGTTCTTAATTCGAATGTATTCAATGTTTGTTACTTATAAACCGATTCGGAAAATTATCGTTTTGGTACTCTACTTCCCTTTTAGTACCATTCAGAGTGGAAAAATAGCATATAAGCCTTTCTACATCCATGATAAGCCAGAGATAGTAATATTCAATACACGTTCGCTTTATAAAATATTTAATTACCACTACGGTATAAGTTTAAAATCAAAAGCTTACTCATTTTCACATTCAAAAATATAAGTATGATGATGGTAAACAAAAAACATTGTTTTAACGGCACGAATCAAAATCCACGCACGGATAACTTTAATGATTTGTACAGCCGTACCTTATTAAAAAAGCAGTTGTATTTCCCTCCTCGAATCTCAAAACTTGTCGGCTTAATAAACACGCATGACCTCACATAAATAATTACGATATAAACTCATAAGGCGCGGGATCATGTGTTCAAGCCATTCATCAGGTTACATAATATGCATACGAGCAAATCGTCCCTTTCATACCATTGATGGCTTTCCAAATTATAATGGCGGTATTAAAGCGTGAGCCCAAGGCTTCGTGTATGCCGTATAATAATAATTTGATAATGAAGCTAGGGACACCATGGGTTTGATTGAGATAACTTAGTAAGTAACGTTGTGCACTTACAGGGATTTTTGCTCCGAAGGGAATAGATCTACGTTAAAATTAACGTAGTACACGCTTGACAGAAAATAGCGTTTTACTCTTAATGATTTTTTCTTATTGTAGTCACTTAATCTATACTATACTATATATTATGTATAAGCATAGCAATTTGAAAGCAATATATAAAGCAAATATTTAAATAAGATCTCAGTAAATAAATAAAACATAGGTATTACTCAGACAATCAATATTATAAATCAGTCAAAGTTAAAATCGACGCTCACTTGCTTCCGCTTTGTTTTAAATACCTAATACCAACTATAAAATTGTTGGAATAAAGTTAAACATAACCCAAGCCTAAATTTAAAAAGAAAATAAATTAGTTTCTGTCACTGCCGATCGTAGCGGCGGTTTTCCTACTTTTTATTCGCTTCGCCATCTTGTTTTTTTTTACTTTACCGGCAATTAATGTTATTCATTAATTCTTTTTTCGGTGTATTTATTCATTTTCTCTTAAAAATAAATGGCCCACTATTAACAACGGGGTTTTATTACTGAGGAGGCTTGGAACATACCTACTCTAGCTCCTCCACTGTGGATTAGAACCGAAGCTAAGAGTTATTCCAGTATGATCACATTGATCACCCGAAGCGCTCAACTGCCAATTTTTTTTATTACTGTCTAATCAACTCTAAAATTTAAACTGTATATTTTTAATAAATGTATGGCCTATCCATGTGTATTACAAAAATCATTACTATATTTTATAAGAATTGTAAGTGCTGTAAATCCATAATATGGATAATATGGACATAATATGGATTTACAGCACTCACAATTGTTATAAAATATAGTAATGATTTTTGTTGTTGGAAGCAAGTGACTGTCGATTTTAACTTTGACTGATTTATAATAGTGATTGTCTGAGTAATACCTATGTTTTATTTATTTACTGAGATCTTATTTAAATATTTGCTTTATATATTGCTTTCAAATTGCTATGCTTATACATAATATATAGTATAGTATAGTATAGTATAGTATAGTATAGTATAGTATAGTATAGTATAGTATAGTATAGTATAGTATAGTATAGTATAGTATAGTATAGTATAGTATAGTATAGTATAGTATAGTATAGTATAGTATAGTATAGTATAGTATAGTATAGTATAGTATAGTATAGTATAGTATAGTATAGTATAGTATAGTATAGTATAGATTAAGTGACTACAATAAGAAAAAATCATTAAGAGTAAAACGCTATTTTCTGTCAAGCGTGTACTACGTTAATTTTAACGTAGATCTATTCCCTTCGGAGCAAAAATCCCTGAAAGTGCACAACGTTACAAACAAATAAAATAAACGGACCCCAAAACTTCAAATACGCGGCATAATATATCTCCACGACACAAAAATGCGGACAATCTCAATATGTGCTTCCAATGTGGATGCATTACCGTCGCAAACTCACAATAGTGGGATCGGTTGTTCGTGCGCCAATACGTTTTGAATACACAATACGGCCCATTGAATTGCTCACGAATCACGGTGTACCGCGTATCGACAAGGACCCATGCTGAGAATTTTCGAGAACTAATATATCGGATTAGCCGTGGCCTTTTACCGAGCTGGATCAGCTAATGGTCGTTGAAATACTCTACCTTAGACCATGCTACACTAGTACTACCTATTATTAAGATTACCTCACAGAAGTATCTATCACTAACCCCAGCCCTTGTACCTACTAACGAACTTACCAACTAACTAAACTATAAATTAAATATGCGAAAGTAACGATTTTAATAACATTTGATACAGATATATGGAGAGTTTGCCTTGAAAAAGAACATAGGATATTTTTTATTCCGGAATTCATCCCCTAATTAACGGGTAAAATGGGGATTGGAATAAAACATTTTTGTAAAATGTCGGTACCCTCAACTTCGCTTATATTTTTGTTAAAATAAAAAAAGATAGTTGGCCGGTACCCGTGCCGGTACTGTCTGTAACCCATTCGATCTTTTCGCACAATGGCGTGTTTGATTTTCCTCGCGTTCCCTACTCGTATTTTGACATTGTGTCTGTTACGTTGTTATAACTCCCTCTGCTCACTGGACAAAAAACATTGTAGTCCCGATTTGTGTCTGGTTTTGGGTCAATCACAGGTGACAAGGATGATAGCGGAAACGTGATGTTGTGTGTTCCTTTGCTATCAATCCATCAATCAATTATCAAACCTGGTCGAGTCCAAAGATTACACAGACTTATATAAAAAAAATAACCAGACCTAACATATGGGAGAAAAAAGCGTGCCAGTTACAACTACATAGACATGCTGCACACATTGACATTCTCCATACAAAACATACATGGTCTACTGTTCATGGTCTATTGTTGTCTATGGTTCTCATACAAAAAGTGAGCTTCTTGTAGCTTATCAAAATGGCAAAAGTGCTTCAACCCCATTTTGTCTGTGTGCGTGAGTGTTGCAACAACAATAAAACGAGATAGACTTTGTACGTGTCATGGAAGAGAAAGAGATGAAACTATTGCTTACATACGTCTTTGTAGTGGTGAAAAGGATGTTAGGTCTGGTTGTTTTATAAGTCTGTGAAAGATTAGTATTTTGGACAAGTTAAGGGGTTGCTTGTACAGATTTCACTCTATTCATCAGCTCTTTAGGAAATTAATGTATAGTTAATTACAACGTAGCGTCTGCCACAAACGACGAATCCACGACGAAACCATCCCTTGTTCGATACCCAATCGAGTCAGACATGTATAGGACAGATGTTAATGATTAATGAGGATTAATTATGTGTTAATTGCGTTGTCATTGACACCCGAAACTGAATTCTACTGAAAGGTATTGGTGTGTAACGAAATCAAATAAATTCGAATTTAATATTCGGAATTTCCCAAAACTTGAATTCAATATGGTGGCCCAGATACGTAATGGCGGGATCGGCTGTTCGCCAATACGCCGCGAATTTATAATAATATGCTATTGAATACTTAACGATATATCGCATGCCGGCAAGTACCGAGCCGAGAATGCCGAAGTTACCCCGTATGTGTCGCCGCGAGTATTCTTGAGATAATTATGGAAATTATTTTCGAGGCTCTCTAAGACCGATTTTGAGATTAATTTCTACCGCCAATATACTGTCTCGTGTATGATTTTTTAGGAGGTTGAAAAATAACAAGCTTTATGTACTGCCAACCTCACAAACGAATTAACCAATTTGAATAAGTATTTTTTTTCATTTCATTGATGTAATGTAGTAAGTTTCAGTAGGTATAATTATGGAGGATAGCAGTACCCACATACTCTGTCTTTCAGGGTGCTTTGATATCAATCGGTTCACACAAAAAAGATATTTAAATGTATAAAGACCCGCCGTAATAGGTATTTATCGGAAAGATGTAGTCAAGTGGATTTGGTTGAAAAATATAAGAAATTTTATTCAAGTGATATGATGGCGTTTTTTAAAGGTTCTACTGTAGCTAATAATTAAGTAACGATTTCCTATTTAACGTTAGACTCTCGAATAGAGGGAGCTGGGTTGAAATCCTACACAGAATTCTAATGTTTTAATATCTATGCCTCTGATGTCTGTCACTCGGCTCTATTTCTTGAACGGAATTAGGTAGAATCTACTTGAAATATTTTACAGAAATTCGCTATTCTATTAAACAATAAAAATAAAAGAAAAAATAAGAGAAGCTTCCACAAAAGAAATACGTATGTAACTTTCGGCGCTTTTCGGCTTATACCTACCTCCTGAACCTTACCAAAGTATGTATGCCAAGGCTGTTATTATGACCATACCAAACATTTATAAATTTAATCTTTATTACAGAAATACCGTTACAAAAATTACTACAAGAAATAAGTATCTATATAATAATAAATTGTAAGTCGTAGTCTATAACTATAAATAACCTTAAGTAACAAATAAACACCACAGAAGCTCATTCCGTATAGCCTGTAACTGTAAGAAATTTTAATTAAATCCTGTATGCAGAGCACAAACATAAAAGTTTGAGATAATTTTCAAGTACCCTAATGATAATGCTCAAGCGTATTGCTACTGCGTTATTTACTTACGTCAGCACCGCAAAATGTCATCAATATATTACTGTAATTTTGCTTGGTTATGTTTTGTATCTTAACGTTAGATTTTGTTTTTATGGAAATAAGGTAGCAAACGAGCATGCAGGTCTTCTGCTGTCGTCCATGATAACTAAATCCGACGTTCACTGCGTTCGCGTTCCATAATTATGGTACTTATTCGTTTTAATTGCATCCCACACAAATGCCAGCTTTCCGCCCCTGTGATTAAGGTGCATTGCAGGTTGAAATCGAGAAATTTAAACGCTGCATACTTTGATGATCTAATGTCTAGATTGAGCGTCGCCCTAAAATGAAAACAAAAAAACAAGGCAACAATATCAAGCATGTGTGCGTGCAGGCGATGTTTTACACGTTCGTCTATTGTCTATGTGTGCGTGATCAATGATACAATGATATAAAAATTGTAGCCAACTGTTGGCCATAATTTTTTGACACGTTTGCGCGGATTCGATGTTCCATCTAGACATTAGATGATTAGATCATCAAAGGCTGCATAAAAAAATTGTTTACAAGCTTAATTGAACTGCGATCACCGGCAATAAATTTGTTTTTTTGAGGGAGTGGCGATACCATATTTTCGGACACTCGGGTATATGGAATGCTTCACATGGAGACAAGAATAGTTGTCAAGTACCCGACAACGTTAAAACATTAGTTGGATAGTTTGTTATTAATGCATTATCTACCAGCTAATTCAATAAACTTTAGACAAGTTATGGATAAATTTACAACTTCCCGAAAGCGTATACCGCCGATGAATACGGGAATAACAATGTACTTTGACTTCCTTACATAAATATCGTAACGAAAATATGCGCATCTGCACCAGTTACCTTACCTTACTTATTTTAAAAGGTTCTATTTTTTCTTTGTTTCATTGCATGTTCCTATGTGGTAGAGAGGGAAGTGCTACTTGTATGAAAGTATACACCATCTTCCATACGAGTTTAGCTCGCGGATTGTTGCAAAGTGGTTAAACAAAGTTCGTTGACTTTTATTTTTCTTTTCACATACACTTCTCGTCTCTGGTTGTATCATTATTTATTTTATTTTGAGTGTATGATTGAATATTATACCTATTTGTGAATCGTCTTCAAGCTTCCCTACACTATATTACTATATAGTATTCTATTGCATATCCATTGATTAATTAATGTCTATCACTAAATAAAGTAACACGAATTTCTGCTACGTATATAATAGATAATATGTACGTGTTTAGATAATATGTACAGTTTTTAATATATCGTCGTATATTTATATCCTATACGGTAATTGTGTACACCCATTTATCTCTACAGTCAACGACAAAATAACCTATCAAGTATCAAGTCTACATATCTACACGTGGCACCGGATAACCAATGAAGGTGTGTTCGTATCAACAAATTCCCCTAACCTGTCTATCCTTTGAAGCAACACCATCGAGCACGAAGCTTTAGATGTTCAAAACGTTTGCGCCCAAACATTTCATTGCCCACGCACACAGCGATCAAAGTAATCCACTAACATAAAGGTTCATTCATAAGGCCCTATTCATTCGATCACTCTGATCGCATATTAAGATCGTTAATGCACCGAAACTGAATAGAGAGAGCTTTTATTCAACCGAAAGGGCGTCCGTGTATTTGGAGCTAACCGTTCGTGATTGTATATCATGTTTAAAATGGTCTTCAGGGGTCTTTATTTGTTGCTCTTGAAAGTATTAATGTCTCGTGGTGTGATGGAGAGGGGAATTATTAAAATGTAACCCGACTCCGGTTCGCTACGGTATCTCTGTGTAAACTTGTAAGTATACGCACCATTGCTGCTTATTTTATTTTATTATTAAGGGATTATTCATGTTGTTCATAGATTTACGGCAATGTATGCTATATCTATGCTTGTTTCATAAATTATTAGGGTACACATTTATTGCAATAGTAGATCTTGATTTAAATTGGAACTTGGTAGCGATATAAAATCTTACCTATAAATAAATCCGACATAATAAACAAACACAAAAAAAAACTAGTATACTTATACCGTAGTTTCACAGCGACGGCGACGTGGCAAGCGTGGCTTAAGTAAATAAAATGGCCGTAAAATGTAGAATCTGGTATTCCTGTTAAAAATATACATAATCCTTTAACGTTTGTTGTGACTGTCATAATTTTGGGATGACGTAAACTTCCTGTTGGACCCACATTAAAAAAAACTCTTTCGTAGAGTATAAAGTAGCCCGTGGAGTCCCTGCGCGTAGACGAAGTTAAACATCACGCAAAATAAATAAAAAGATGTGGTTATTTTAATTGATTTATTTTAGTTATATTTGTGAGATCTCCCGCCAGGCGAGATGACATGCCTGGGGGGCGGCCGAGGCCCCGAGTGAATGTACTTGAGGCGTGGTATGTATGCCGGCGATGTACAAATCTTCGATAGCGCGTTTCAGGCTTCGGTGACGTTACCGTGTGACGTTGTGCGATGTCGCCACATATACTTTTCTAAAATACCTACGTATTTTTTTACGATTATTTATTTCGATTGACTACCTATAATGCGTTCTTTTTGTACCATTCCCATGGTTCACGTTGACTCCTATCAGTAGCGTAAAAAGTTTAACGCCACCGTCTCTAAAGTCCACTAATAACGCATTCATGACGTTAATACCCTTCGCGACAGTGATCACTTACAATCAGAGGACCTGTCTGCTCGTTTGCCTGTTTAGGCCAAAAAAGATTCACCAATTTGTTCCAAGCCGATTACATCGAAAGTAAAAACATATATGGTTCATTTAAATACATATTATATGAGGTATATTGAACAGGAGAATACAAATAAGCGTATTTAATTATGTCAAGTTGCGGATGAAAGGCTAGTCCTGGAACTTTTTTTCTATACTGTCAATTACAGGCCAGCAAACGTCCTCTTATCTTATTTATTATTTAAATAAAAGGAATGAACTAAACACAAAAAGTAGAGTTGAGGCACTTGGTATGTTGTTGGAACAAAGTTCTCTTTTGTTCATTGTTTGTCGTTGTTTAATGAAACTCCTCCGCTACTGAGTGACTGACAGACAACGCATAGCCGAAACTACTGCATGCAAGAAGCTGGTTGGCATTATTGTATGTATCTTGTGGAGTGTAGGGTAGCAAGGGGATTTAAATAAAAAAAAAATTCACGCGTGTGAAGCCGCGAGGTGGAGCTAGTTATGTATTATTGTTATTTAAATGGGTTTTTAACATTACGAAAACAATAATTCACCGTATATTGTTATGAAAATATAAATTAATTCAAACTCAACCAGTACATTCACCCTCATTATAAGTTAAAATTATGGTAATTAAAGCGTTAGGCTTAATATTTTGTTTGCGATTTCACGTGTCAGCTAGCACTAACCATGATTATATGTACATAGGTATATTATGTACGTATCTCATGTTTAAAATAAGTAGAAAAATAATATTATTGTTATCATTTCAAATATTACTTAGTTAATGACTTTTCGAACCATGATTCAAATATAAAGAAAGTTTGTATAAGTTTGTTCAGATGTATTTAATGAAAAGTCTTTAATCGTTAAGGTTGGAATCGAATTCGTATACGTAGAGCTTCGTACCACCGAGCGATATTACTTCTAACTTCTAATTTTATTTGGTCAATAACAAATAGAATGAACAAGACCACTTTATGTTACTTGTATGGAATTTAGATTGAAATCTGACTTGTACTAGGTATTTGTTGTGATTTTTGTAAATCTTATATTATGTGAACCTACTTATTGCCATTTTATGGGATGTTTTATTTAAGGGATAGAGTTATACATAGAGCCGAGGAGCCGAGGCATATTAGGTAATAGAGTTCTATTCTATTTGCTACCACAGAACCCCATTAAAATAATCTGATGTTCCTTATATGGTTAAAGCGAAGTTGTTTAGTGATATCAATAATTTTGTTACGGTCCAAATCTCACTTCAGAACTTTGATGACCCAAATGGCGCAATTTTCGTTTTAGTCTGTGCGTGTCCGTGTCTTGTGTGTTGTCCATGACACTCACGAAACAGAAAATCCTAGTGTGGTGTAATTAAAAAAAGTGTGTAGTGTAATTAATTTATTTCATTACAAAAGTCGGGTAACTACGAGTATGTACCTACATTATATCAATCATTATATTCCAGCGTTCTTTTTTATGAAATATTCTTAATCTTTTTTATGTTGTTTTATACTGTCAGAATTATAGACTTGGTCACATTAAAAAGTAAAAAAATCTTTGTAAAGTAATACAATATAAGAAAACAAAATAATACTCTTTATTTTCACTAGTTTATTAAACTTTTTTGGCAAAGTCCGAGAAGACTAAGATGTTTATTGTTTTCGTCTGTGAAACTTTAGAATTATAAGGAACATGCTTTTATCCCACAATTTTAAAGTTAACTCATCGCGGATTGTACACATTTTACTACAATACGAGTACAAGCGATATGTACCTATCTATCTATACGATAATTATGTTGTGACCACGATCTATGCAACTCGGCGTACAAAATACATATTGTGTGTATATTAGTAAAATATGTTTTGTACCTCTATATTGCTGTGGACTTGTGGTTTCATGTGTTGTTTTTTTCTATATGGGTGATGTTGTCGCTCAGCGACAAATCCCGTAAATTAATGTTTAGAAAAAATATACAAAAATAAGAAAACAATTCTTATTCCTGAGTAACTATTTCTTCCGAGCAAACAGGAGAAAATACAGGACAAAGATTAGAAGTATTAATGCTAAAAAATATTATATTAGAAATCAAAGTATCGTTCTTTTGATGTAAAACAAACGCAAGCTAACCCCATGACCGCCGTATCGATGTAGCGAAGCATAGCAACACGTCAGAGCAACGCGGACGGCTATAGAATGACAAACATATACATAGTCACGAACACAAATTGTTGAGGGTACTGTACATAGAGCATAGATGCGAGCAGAAGTGTTTGTTGTTACTTTTATAGGGAATTACGGTAGCAAATGACCAAGCAGATTCCGCTGTCACCCATGATAGCTGATGCTACCTCATGATAGTGACCTTTGGCTTTTTCAAGTTAATCAGACTTCTTGAAGTTGGTGAAAGTTAAGCTGAGAGTTTCCGCAACAAACAATGCATTAATAGATATTTACATGCATAATTATAATAATACACAAGTCAAATTAATCTCTAAATGGAAAAAAAACTCCCTGACACTGTTTAGTACCGCTCCATCCAATATACTTACCTACCTACTGTACTGCATAATATACCTACTGCAAGTAAACTATAATAAAATCATAGTTAAATTAAATTATATTAATGTCAATTAACTTTAACGCTAATTATTCACTGCGCAATATCGAGATGGCGGTGAATTGCCAATGCGTTACATCATTTTGGAAAAGAGCTGATGTTCTTCAATATGATGAATCGATTTCTAGAAGACATAGCTGAAACCACCACACATGAAGGAAACGCATTCGAATAAAAAAAAAATCATAGAAGTCTGTGTATCCGTTTTAGAGCTACGATGCCACGAGACAGATGCACAAATAGACGGGTCAAACTTATAACACCTTTTTGCGTCGGAGATTAAAATTTAAAAGGGTGTTAATCAGCTGTTTGTAAAACAAATAAACTATTTTCTTAATTTGACACGGTACTTCTCGATTCTTCCGCATTCTACGGTAGGTACAGCGAGTAACAAAGTACCCCGCAAATAGACCAAAAATACACAGCGTTAGCTATAGGTATTTGTGCTTATACAATACGTGCCATATTGGCATCCACTATCGCAGCAACCGCGGCCCAATAATGGCTCGAATACAATTACACCTTGTGTGGTCGTAGAGCGATGATTAACAGTTAATGCCTATATCATTGTTACGTTGTATTTGTTCATTGTATCTATTGTTTGGCGTATTGCCAGCTCAAAATCATAATTCTCATGAACTTATGTATTCACTTTAATTGCAGAAATCAGAATCTTTGCGGGCATTGTTTTTGTAATTCAAATTGTGTGTAACGAAATACACGGTATTGATGAAGGTACAATAATAAAATTAGGTAGGTACAACAATAAAAATAGGCCTTAATAATACCTATTTTATATACATTTTTTATGGTTATGTTTTTTATTTTATTGAAGCGACGACGGATGTGTGCAAAACAGTACAGCTGTCAGCACGCGGGCGCTCTTGCAGATACCGGCGTTTCCCACTAAACGACTACAACCGATTACTATCAAGTATCAAGATACACTCAAAGAAAATCCCTAAGCTAAGCCTGTCTATAAGACTGTTAAAGACAGGCTATAATCAATATATGAAGTGAACCATTTACTAAGGATTAAGTTATCATGATACTTGAAGACTCAAGCGATCTTTGTATTTTTCTCATTATTGATACTTGACTAACCTCGGACTTACCTACTATCTCGATTGTACGAGGCTGACGAGCATAAAGGATATTAGTGTAAAAGGATACAGAATACAAATTATGGGGATTTAGTGGTTACATTACGGGGTTCAGTGATTTATTTACTTTAGGCAGTGATTTGATTGTGACGAAAAAATAAAGTTCTTTGAAGTTAATTTTTACAAAAATTTTAACTGACTTTTATATATAGAAGGAGGAGTTTCTATGTTCGATGCCTATATTTTTTATGTAAGTAATGTAAGTATGTCAATCTTTCATTCGTGAACCGATTTTTAATTTGTTTTTTTATTTGAAAGAGCATACAAACCTCCCGAGTACTTATGATTGTGTTTCATAATATGAAATTATAATCTTATATACTTGTCGGTATTGAAGTTGCCACTTTGTCGACTTCTTACCATCAGGTGGCTCACCTACTCATTGTTAACGGAAATTAAATAAAAACATGTGCACAGGAAAGGATGGCTTGTAAGTATTGAAGATGGATCAAGCCCCTTACATATGAAAAAACTGTCGTAACAATCACGTAAAGTTTTCTGCAGCCAAACCAGTCGCCATTAAAAAACTGAGAATGACCTGATTGATGCATCTGGTGACTGGTGTATCGAAAGATGCAAATGCGATGCACCCGCAACCGCAACGCATAATTTTTGGTCAAAATTATTCCTAAAACCCTTAATTCTCGCCCATTTGTCGTGGTAAGCAAGCGTATTTGTGGCGATAAACGTGCATCATTTATTTATTTATTAAATTTTTAATATGTTGTTTACTAAGTTCAATCTGTTGTTCTATCTATATAGATAGATATATTTTATTTTCTGGTTTATTATTGGCTGAAAATGCTTCGGCCCTTGGCAATTTGAAATGAGGTAGCTACGATTTTGGATCGTCATAAATTTATTTGTTTTTATTAATATACACCATACACTGTGATCATATTTTAAATCGTGATAAATCGTGATCATATTTTCCCAGAGGAAACGGTTATGTGATTACGACAAAAATATACCAAACTATCGAATCTAGTTCAGATTTCATAAGTTTTTTTAAATTAATTTATCTATAAAAACTTATGTTGAAAAAAAAATCATTAATTTTGCTAATTGAAATCACACATTGGAAAACTTTTGGGTACGTTTGGCTCCCATGAGCACTCTCATCTTTAAGTTTCCTGTCTTCGTTTTCCAGATATGCCAGATGTTCGTAGATAAAACTTATCAAATATATCATAAAATTTTAACGAGAAAACTTCGGGTCGTAAATACATCACGAACTGCGAGTATGTGGCGAAAAATTTGACGAATTAAAATTTTCCCATGTAAGTTGAAACTTGCTAAGGCGTTCCATGTTCAATCATAATATTATATCGTGAGGATTATGCGTAGATGTCTCCAGTTTTAAACATGCGTGAAGTCTGCCAATTCAGACACCAGTCATCGCGTGGTTTATTGCTTTACCACCACGTGAGATATGCCAAGCCTTCCGTTAGCAATATCAAAGAATAAATAAAAACGGTTAAGCGCGAGTCGGAATCCCACGCGTAGGGTTCGTTACAACCTAGCGTACAACCTTGACATTGACACTGATGAAATTATCTGGTCAATAAAAAGATTTACGGTGGTTATTCTAAATGGTATGGAAAAAGGTTACTAGTATGGGGTTAAAACCGTATAAGGTTATTTGAGATCTTTTTAAATATTTTATTGTTCGTTATGTAAGCTGTCACAAAGACGGATTCTGTAGAAAAATCAGAAGAGGTACATAAGTACCTATAATTTGTTACACTTTGGGTAGGTACTAAATGAAATATTTCTCGCTTTTATCATAAAAAAGTGAGTTACAAAACAAATAGGAAATTCTAAGATTTTACTGCAAATCACAAAGTCATAGAAATGCCTACCAATAGTTATTTTTACCTTGAAATATTAGCCGTATCAGAAAGTGTGTAAAAATTTTTTTAGTCCTAATCCTAATCGAATCAACGGAACGCGAAATCAGCGCAAAGTTTCGTAAACTCCGGTAACAAGTGTTACTGAGTACGAAAACGTGAGAAAACATACATATGTCACATAAAAATTATGACATAACGCAATAAAGTTGTGGGGCAACGTGGTGGGTCGAGCTCTGAACCCGACAATGGCGGCAATATGTCATTTACACGCACAGAATATAATACGCAGAAAAAAACAACTTAATCATTTTTATTTTCTAAAACAAGCGTAGGTACATAAATGTTATATTATTAAATTTTCATCGAAATTGTACAATAGACCTTAATTTAGTTTCCATATTTAACGTAACTTAAATTAGGATACTTAATACTTATTGTGATTTTATTATTATAATCAATTTATGGGTAGGTAATCAATTATGTTAAGTATTCCAGCCAGGTACAATCAACAATAGGAAACGATAAGATGAACCAATATCCACTAATCATAAATCAATATTAATCAACCATTGTGTAATAGTCTAAATCAGGGTTTCTCAAAGTGTGGTTTATAAACTCCAAGGGGTTCATCAATTAAACTGAAGGGGTATCCGATATTTTTCTTTTATTTGAAAACCCATGGATTACACATTCATATAATATTATGTATGATTATTATACTTTTATGAATTCAGGTGTGACTGGCTTTTTGGAACGAAGTTCCTAATCGCACAGTAGGTACGGAAGGGGGCTAGGACAAAAATGTGTAAGAGAAATCCTGATTTAATAATAATAGTAGATTGTATGACAAGGGTGCAAAGTAATATTTTTTCGGCGAGGGCGTTTTTTGAATCCAGAGCGAAGTGAGGGATTCTAGAGTAGAATCCCGAGCGTAGCGAGGGATTCTTTAGTAGAATCCCGAACGTAGCGAGGGATTCAAAGTACGTCGCCCGAGCCAAAAATATACTTGCACCCGAGTGATACACTCTACTTTTCATCACCCACTATGAGAAAATAATACATATATATAATAGAAAATAATACGTAAAAATGCACGAAAACTTAATTTTAATTTGAAAACGAAATCTTAATTTGATTTCTTTTTTTATTATTCAGCTGGCGGGGCCCTCGCGTCGTACCAGACATTCTTTATTCAAACAATATTTGCGTTCGATTTCTTTAGCGCAAAATACTAAAATGTTCTAAATTCAAAATAGGACGGAAAAGATCTAGTCGGGCAGGAAAAGTTGTATGAAAATTCATTCCCGCCCGCTGAATAGAAAACAGTAACTTTGGAACCCCGTAAGTTCGAACCAAGTCGTCTTTTTCGAATAGGTGTGATGAAAAATTTATCAATACCACGGAAGCTTGTCTGAATTGTGACATTACGGAATAACTACTGTGAGATGACGTGAGATAATATTGTGAGGTAACACAAAGTTACGCGTCATTCCGTGCAAGAGCATTGTATCAATGTTTCAAGAATTTAGTTCCGGACCAACACTGCAAAGCTAACTTCACCAAGTTCAGTTCTGACTTTAACGTATGTAATTGCAGAATGTAGCGAGCAGCACTGAAGTTTTGCTTTGTGTCCTAATATAAGACATATTCCTTACGGCTAAACTTAGTGTTCTGTCGTAACTCCTTAAGTTAAATGTTTCACTCTGGGGTTGCTAATATATCATTTATATTATAAAAAAGTGTACCTAGTACATATTCATCGGGGTTAAAACAAGTTATAGCAGCAGATTTGTCATTTATAACACGGTCTCTCTATTTTAGAATTTTCACATTCATAATTTTTACAACTAACTGAACTGACTATGGTAATATGTGGATTTATGATAAAAAGTGAAGAGGATCAATATACGTGACATTGATCCTATCCTTATCTATCTAGGTACGTACTTAAACAGCTAGACATAATGTGCAGCTTTAACGCTCAAAGGATCTATCCCAGATAGCATTGGCCCGATGTGTTGACACGTCCCGATTTACCCTTGATCGGAACATAGATTGTCCGTATTTATAGCAAACCTCCTTAGTTAATTTATTTCACGGATTCACCGAATAAAAAAATAACATCCTTATCCTTACTAATATTATAAATGTGAAAGTGTGTTTGTTTGTTTGTTTGTGACTCTTTCACGTCGCAACATGGCTATTTTATGGTATGGTTTATGTGTGTGGGGATAGTTAGGAGGGTGGAGAGTGACGTAGGCTACTTTTTACCGCGAAAAAACATCTCATTCCCATGGGAAGATCCATGTTTTGTTAGTTGCTAGATATTTAGTTCCGGAGTTCTTAATAGATAGCGTTAGTAAAATTCATTTGCAAGTTCTGAATCACGCTATCAAATACTACATGAAATTTACTTAAGTCATAGGCAAATGTTATAGGCTACTTTTTAGCTGAGATTCCTACGGGAGCGGGACCTACGCGGCTGTTACCTACGGGTCCCGAAGCGAAGCGCGGGCGGTTCTCTAGTACATAATATATTTATGAGTGTTTCATTTACATTTTCGCATTAATAAAAATTTGTTATTTTTCATGCTGTCCTCATTGAGATACTATGTACTAAAGTGGCTGTCCTGGTTATTTAAGCTTCTGTTCCGCAAGATTACACCCTTTTTTTTTTTGTTAACGAGGGGGAAACCTTCAAAAGGTACCCTGTGCCGTGGGAGCGACACAGGGTTATGTGGGGTTCTTACTCACTAAAACCCCCCCGGTGGCCGTCTTCGACGCTATGTGGAGGACTCCGAGATCTCCAACGGAACGCAACCGGAGCCCTCCGAGCGCAGTGCCTTTCGGCTCCTCCAGCGCGAGTAGAAATCCGCGCGGCACCTTTTGTTTATGATGGTATGCGGCCTACCTCATACCATCATCCTTCCCGGGGCTGCTGATTGGCGGTTCGAGCTCCCACTCTTACCGCCTGCAGCCCCGAAAGCCCCCTTTTAGTCGCCTCTTACGATCAGGCAGGGGATACCGTAGCTCCAATTCTGTTCCCGAGCTACAGGGACGAAGATTACACCCTGGATCTCGCACTAGGTATTTTTATTGTTTAGGTCTCTGGGCATGGGAAACTAGTATCCCCATGAGGCCACTGCAACCATTACTGATTTAATGTGCCCGTCCCAGTTTTAATTAGATCTGGTCCTCCAGGCCTACAGTCCAGATCTTTGATTAGATCAAGTTTGAGTATGTGATCTCCAAGTATACGCCACAGTTATTCCAGACAACCATTCAATTTAATCATTACAATATTAAGATACTATTTATTGTCCCCAGTCGCCAAGTAACTGAAACTGGAGCGAATTCTCAATTTGTTATTAAGCTAAACTTCAATAAATTGTTCAATTCTTTCGGAAGTCCACAATATCTTTGTTTGTTTCAACTATTTCAGTTCACAGCTCCCGGGGCGATGTAGGGAACTCGACTGTGCAAATATAGCAATGTAAACAAAACCAGGATGAGCGGTACGTAGCAGAGGATTGGCGAGGATACGAGTGTGATACGAGTTTTTCCTCTCAATCCGACGTCGATACCGTTTCTTTGTTGTCCTTACTTTTTACTCTGTAAACATCAATTTGTTTGTTACTTGTGCCTACCTATCACCACGGTCTCAATTTTAACACACTTTATCTCAAAAGCACCTAAATCGTGATCATCAAATTTTGGTCCCGGGCCGGTACTTTGTAGCGAGAAAAGGGGGGAGGGGGGTAGGTGCAAAACAGTAACACGGGCGGTCATACAGTTAGCTGTGGCGACGGTGCTCATGTAGGTAGTTATAAAGGGGCGTTGTGTGGCCCGTGATGAGAAAAGTGTGACGACTGCTGATCTAGATAATCGAGGAGGTACCTACCTTAACCACAAGAGCTAAGCCATGGGTAAAAGCTTATATTAAATTAAAAAAGCTTAGTCAATCCATAATACAAGAAGATCTTTTATGTTGTCGTTGAATAAAATCAGGGCTGCTGTAAGTGGCTGTGCAAGGCGTGCACTGCTAGCGGGCGTCACATCCGGAGGTGGCAAATGAACCACGGAAGGGTGACTTGAGGCATTATTTGAATAAAAGTAAACACCAATTTCACCAAAAGACGTGATAGCCTAGTGGTTAAGAATTCCGCCTCCTATTCGGAGGATTCCGGGTTCGAATCCCAGGGCACGCATCTCTGACTTTTCGGAGTTATGTGCGTTTTAAGCATTTGAATGTTGAATGTCACTTGCTACAAACGGTGAAGGAAAACATCGTGAGGAAACCTGCATGCCGGAGAGTTCGCAAAAACTCAAAGGTGTATGAAGTCCGCCAATCCGCACTTGGCCAGCGTGGTGGACTATGGCCTTAACCTTCTCATTCCGAGAAGAGACCCGTGCTCAGTAGTGGGCCGTGATGGGTTGAGATGATGAAACCAATTTCAGCTTAGTCGTTGAAGCGATGGGGGGGGGGGAGGGGGGGGGGGAAGGTTTAGTACTTACCCTAAACGGTATTGTACGCGGGCCTCATGCAGCTAGCGGCGGCCCGGAAAAAAATGTCATGATGCATGAGTAACTAAGTATTTGATTTCTCTTTACATAGATGTTTAAGGCTTTTGTATTGCACGTAAGTATGTACTAGACATCCGTCGTAAACAATACAAGTCTGCGTCACGGCTTGCGGTCACGCTGACACATCGTTGTGGTGACACTGCGTGGAATAACATTAGTGACATGGCGTTTACTAACATTGAACATTGTTTTGGTACTGCAATACTGGCTGTGAAAGGCTTGTGGCTGCAACCCATTAATGGCTCACTTCAGATCTTTCTTTCTTTCTGATTCTCCTCGTAATTCGGAGGATTTGGCCATACTCTTCTCAGCGTGCGTTGATCTCAGGTGATCGACGATAGGAGAACGCTAGTGGCAAAAATTTCTTGAGTGCCCTTCGAAGTATGGAAATGTAGGTACTTCGAGGGGCACGTTAAGCCGTCAATCCCGGTTTTTATCGATAGGTAGCAGTTAAATCATGTCGGAGGCCTTCGGACGGTTTAAAAACTTCCGACAGGTACACGTTTGGACACTAACCCCTCCACTAATCCGCACTGTAGCAGTCTGGTAGAGTGTGATCTAGGCTTCTACAGTGATAAGGAGAGACTCGTAGTCAGTACTGTAGTAGGCCATGAATGATTTACAGTCAAAATTTATTTATTTCTCCAATACTGGCCGTGAAAGGTTTGTTTGTGCCTATGACTGGCCTACTTTTAAGCACGGGTTTCTACTCGTTATTGGGGGGACTGGGGCATTCTCCAGATGTTATGGTTTATTCCGGTATAATCCCCCTAAAAGGATCCTGTTCCAGAAGTAAGCCAATATTAGGTTGATAGTTGAAGCGACGACGGGAGGAGTAGTTGCAAAACGGTATTGCACGTGGGCGCTGATGTAGTTAACGGCGCTAAAGCTAAGGACAACTAGATTTAGGACACGGCTTTACGTTGTAATCCAACTGACAACTGAGCAACGAGATCGACGGCTTACATGCCTCCTGAAGCAAGAAAACGCTAAGACAATTCTGACGCTAGCGGTCACCCATCTAACTCATGACTAATAATATAACTAACTATAATTTACTATCACTACGAGAAAGATTTCTCGAATTACGAGTGACTTTTATTTACCAGGTAGGTAGGTACTGTCGTAATTGAAATAATTTCATCTTCCTTTCCCTTTTATTTTCTAAAAGTGAAGTGATATTCAAGAAAACTCTCATCTATTTTGTTTGCACAAGAAAATTCTCCGAGAAGAAAACTTAACGAGGACTACTTTAAGACTAGGAAATATTACGCTTTCTTTAGAAGCACATTCCTCACACACCTCTTGATCTAATGACGTCCCGGTAACTACCCTGAGGCTGTATCTGTCATTACTTTATCTACATTCATGACCAGCACAGCGTTCAGAACCCGACCTATTTAGACAGGTACAATGATCGACCGAGTTAAGTAATGGCAGATCACTTGATTGAGCTTCCATGTTTCGGAGAAACGTTAAGCTTTCATTGTTAACATTAATGATATAGTCAATACATAAATATAGTCAATAATATTACAATAAGTACTTACCTACCTAAATATTTTTCAGAACGCTCTTTTATTTAGTCGTCTCCAACCAAACCGATATCTTGTTTAGAAATTTATATTTACACGTATAAACTCAAACACATACTCACTTATAAACTCCACAGTCATAAAACACGGGAACAAAAGCGAGCGAAGTCACGCTCGGTCACGCGGGTAGCTGTCGTGACACTCGTGACACGGAACCGGTTATAAGCGGTTAGCGGCGATTACTATTCCGCCGCGGTGTTAGCGAGCGATTCTAGGATTTGCATACTGTGATGGGCTTTCAAACTTTAATGAAGATCGCGTCACAAAGGGTTTACAATAGTTGATAGTTGATCATCTATAACGTTGTTTCCTTGAAAATAATGGGATGCATCCAACAATATTTTAGTTTAATTTCGTTAGATTTTATAGTTAACTAACTTAGCAACTTTGGGATTTAACGGATTTTATCTTTTATTAGTGGCCAATGCTATTGAACATCCTACTGGACAAGTTTTTTCAAATTCAAATTCAAATATTTATTTCTTCGAAGTAGGTTTTTACAAACACTTATCGAACGTCAAGTTACGCCATCGCTTCAACAAATCCCTACGGCGAGTGGTCTTGGAAGAAGAAGCGGCAAGAAACTCCCAAGGAGTCTTTTTTTTCTCATTCTCCACTCACAGTTACAGATGCACTTACTACTAATTACGGCTAAAATACGAAACTCATGTCCAAGCTGATTTATCATTAAAATATTCATCAAGTTTGTAATAACCTTTCGTCATAAGAATGCTTTTGACATGGGTTTTAAGTTTACAGTACGGCATTTCTGTTAATTGTATCGGAACTTTATTATAAATTTTAATGCAGTTACCCATGAAAGAGCCACCAGTTTTGCTAAGTCTGAATTTTGGTACAATCAAGGGATGAGACAGTAGTAATAAGACCCATCTAAGCAATAATCTCCTCCTAAACCTAATAAATGAAGCGTTAGCACATGATCTAATTGTATTTTATTTGTTATATTTCAAGTTTGTATCAAGCCGACGGCGTAGGATGTACGGTAAAACTCAAAAGAGTTTATGTTTACATCTTTAAAATTGTGATGTATTGATTCTGGTTATGTATTAATAAATAAATAAATAAATAAAATAAATAAATAAATAAAATGTATGTGCATGCGTGCGTGCGTGCGCGTTTGTATGCGTGCATGCGTGCTTCCGTGCGAGCGTGCGAGCATGCCCGCGTACGTGAGTCCGTGCGTGTGTACTTGCGTGTGAGAGTTTATGTATTAAAACATTATTATATAGTGAATGTTGTATCCGCTCATCTTTCTACACTCGAACAGCAGTAACAGGTGCTCACCTAGGTTCACGTCGAGTTTCGGGTCTCGTAAGTCACGCTTTGTTCGGCTCGTACTTACGTTTTTCTCTTCTTCCCACATTGTTTGCTTTGTACCAGACTTCTTTAGTTTTCTTATGCATAATGCTCGCTCATTATGCCCGCAACAGAACGCAAAGCGCGGTAGTTAAATTTTTCTTTGAGAATTTATTTTGATTATTTATTTATTTAAAAGAATCGGTTGTGCTACTAAACATTTAAGTATTTACTTTGACTACGTCACTTTAAACCGTGACTAACGATACGAGTAAATGTTTATTTTTGTTGTTTTTTTTATTATTATTATTATTATTAAAGTAATAGCTGTTGGCCGCGGCCGCGACTTCGTTCGTGCATGGAGTAACCCGCGTGAATCCCGATCCCGCGGGATAAATGTTGCTCCACAACCTCCTCTATCTCCCAGTCAATGACCCATAAAAATCCGTTCAGCCGTTTCTGAGATTAGCGTGCGAAACATATGATCAGTTACAATATTTTATTATATGTATAGATGTGGGGCGATACAAAAAACAAAATAAATCTGGGCTTAGTTGAAAGGGTTCTTCTAGCGATGGAACTCCAGGCCATTTACTTGATTTAATACCAGCCTACATAAGAAATGGGCCATTAGGTCATAATCATAAGTCGTAGATCACAGAATGCTAATTTGGTATTCTCATGGACAACACTCCGCATAATCTGTGGCTGGTTTAATCTAACACTATGCAGGCTGCTACTAACAACTGTTTTCGCTTCGAGCAGCTTCGGCCTGCTACGGGGTGCTTCGGGTGTACTCTTTAGTATCCAAAGTCTCCAAACTCGAAGGCGGGATTTTGTAGACTGACATTTTTATCGTATTGATTAATTTATAAATTAGAAATCGATTGAAATAATAAGGATAACTTAATATTGTTTCTGCTTTTTATATTATCAGTGAAAAATGCATTCAAATTAGTCCATTTTCTAAGATTATGAGTAAGAGAGTGAAGAAAAAACGGAACATATTCGGAAAATACTCGAAATGTACCTATACATATACTATAAAACTCTTCCGTTACTGAGTTACTGATTCACAGACAACACAAAGCCGATCTACTGAACACTAGAAACCTGGCATACAATGTACAGTACATATAATATGTTCCTTGAGAGTGCAGGGGATCAGTAAGAGAGAATCTGTGGAAATTTCACCCCTAAAGGGATAAAAAGGGGGACAAACTGAAACAAAAATGCGCAGGCAAAGCCGTGTGGGTAAACTAAATATATTATGTAAATAAATTTGAATTAGAATGTTATTATTTACCAACAATGAGAGCAGTATAACTTTACGTACCTAACGTATCTCTCAAACACATTTTAACAAAGCGGAACTCCGTATAAACAATAACAGTTAATTTTAATAAACACAGCATTTGAATGCTAACTGCTGTTTAACCAAGGCCCTTGTGTTTATGCCTATTGTTAAAGGGTTCGTTAAGGGAAGTTTACTGTCGAAGACCCTGATGAAACCACAGTTTTATGGGCAAACTCGTAACCCGTCGCTATGGAAGACTTGAGGGTAAGGCTACGTTCCGATGGTCAGCTGCGGAATCTGCTTTATATTGGTTCCTGTTTAACTTATCCTTGGGAGAACGCTTGCTGACTGAGTTACTATCATAGTCATAGATTTGAGTCTTACTCTATGCCACAGTTAATCCCATTTAAACAACGACATTCCTATCTAGAGTTATCCTTAATCAATTTATTGTCGTTGCCTCTTAACTTTTTACCGAGTGTTTTGATTTTTATGATTATTTTTTAGTCAAAGCTGGTGTTTGTGATAACAAACACCACCAGGTGGTCCCACCAATGAAAGCTGGTGTTTGTTATGCAGTTCCATCAAAATTTAAGCAACATCGGGCGAGTAGCTTTTTAATTTATAGACATAAATTGTCGATGTTCACTTTTACTGGATGTCGTCGGTTACAAAAGAATGTTGTCGTTGGAACATAGCTTTACATTCACACACAATACATAGTTGATGACGTCATTTATCTTCTGTAGAAAGCTCTTATCTGTATAAGCAGTGGCAGCCCAGGAACAGTGCGATAACACTGGAAGATCTGGTTTCGAGTTTTGCACGTCTTTGCATTAAAAGTGTGTAGAAACTTTATTTATCAGGTAATCTTCATATATCTATGAACTTCGGATACCTACGGGGCTACTACTATCTAGAAGTATGGAGTCCATTTGTTTTGTAATATTTGGCTTAATCCCAGTCGGTTTAAGCCTTGTTTTGAGATGACTTGAGCCATCTTCTAAAGGTCACAGTTGTCATGAGCGGCAGCGGAAGGGTGGTGTTGTATGTTCGTTGGCTAAATTAGATCCAAAGAAACTTAAACTTACTTTGATCGTAAAAAGGTACCTCTAAATTTAAGCACGTTCAAATCCCTTTTCATTGAGTTTAGTTGGTCAACCATAAGTCGTATTAAGGTATATTTTTACAAAACATATGATACGATGTGACAATAGTGTGTGACGAGCTGGGATATAGAATATCACGACAAAATACGTAAATGTTTTCGATGACAAAAGAACTTGGGGTTCCACAACATCTGGAGTTCGTTTTGTGAAGCAGAACGCCAGACAGATTACAATGCGCTTCGAGGAACCTTATCAGATATTGATGGTCCATTATTTGTTCAAATATTGGTCAATTAGACACACCATACAGGATTGCGTTGTCATTTCTTTCCCATAAATATTGTGGCCATTAGTCACGTAGGGTCGCCAATTGTTCATTGTTAGTCGGGATATCTTGTACCGGTATTGTTCACGCATCTTTTTGTGAACTTTGAGTAGCAAAATATGTAAGGGCTTGTTTATGAGCTGATCTAATAATGCTAATAATAATAATCTAAAAAATTGCTAACATTTGATTTGACATGAAAATTATAAGAAATAACTAAGTATACAATTAACAAATGATTAAATTAAATACCTACGTAATACATAATACGAGTATATTAGTAATCATCTTGATTCCTGTCGTTTTTAAAGTTTGTTGAAAATATTTTTTTTAAATAAAATTAGGACCTCACATCTCGTAAATATTTATAACAGAATTTTAATATCGGTGACTACTTTTAATCGCATGTGATTCACATGTTAATACAATTTATCTTTTGATCAAAAGTTAAATGTTTGGGGTAGAAAAATCAGTAATAGTACTAAGTATCATAGTGGTACTAGATACATTACTTACGAATTTATGTAGTTTTTTTAAACAATTATTTAAAAAAAAACTTGAATAATTACTGAGATAATAAGCGAAATCTAAGATTCCGGTTTCAAGGTATTGGTAAGTTCGTAAATAGACCTTCATCTGTCTCAATAAGTTAAAATCTCCAGTTTGTATTTTCGCAAAGGTTTTACCGATGAAAAGAAAATCACAAGATAGGCTCAAATGTTCAGGATAAATAATAAACAATTATAAAACGAGTAACAATATTATCAGGTACAGTTACTACGTATTTGTTGTCGGATTATATTTCCTAAAGCGAAACTAATTGTAATATCGTATAACCCAATTGTAATAGTATCTATTATTATAATAATTTTCCTCATATCGTCTTAAGCTTAAATGGCTTCATATCCGGGAGCGACGGCACATTAGATTACTTTCTACCCTCTCTACTATTCTTTTTGACCCCCGCACTCCTGATTATTTGAAATCCAGATTTCATTTCTTGTCTTCCTCTCATGATTGTCAGCTTCGGTCTACTGATTCTAATCTCCTGTCTATCCCGCTTCATCGATCTGGTTTCATCTCCAACTCCTTTGCGGTCCAAGCAGCTCGGCGATGGAATGCCCTCCCCGCACAACTGAGAAGACCAGCTAGCAGGGTTATCTTCAAAAAGAAGCTTATGACACGCCTGTTAGAAAGTTGCTGATATTTAACCCTTTCTTTATGTCTGACATTATTCGTACTTATTCATTTTAGGTTATTATTTTGTAGTAAATATTTCATATATATTTATAAAGTTATATATGTATATATACATAAGTATATATGTATTTTTATATATATTTATACGTTATATATTTTGATATTAATATATATTATAATCTTTTACATACTCTTGTATATACTTTGCTGATAAATACATGTTTCATTCCTTAAAACTATTTTTTTCAAACCGCTCGTCGTGTTTCTCTGTTTGGCCTAATGGTTAGCTGGTAGAGAATGCACCTAGCATTAAGCTCGCCATTTTGTACCGTAATATTTGTTTATTGTGGTCAATAAAGTTATAAATAAATAAATAAATAAATAAATTTTATGGAAAGCTTCAAATATACAAAATTATTATTATTAATAGAGCCGTGGGCAGACGCTAATTGCTCATAATTTGAATATCGATCGATATAGGTACTCTCGATGACGACAACTTTCGTTTTATTTAGATTTCATTAAATCCAAGTGATTCACAAGTTGTCCTGTCTAACGTAAGCCCCCTAAAGGGATCTGATAATTTTAAGACAACATCCGATAACAAAACGTCTATTTAATCCCCTTAAAAGATTGGTAACCCTACAGTGATCTGATAAGTGCGTATCCATTGCTCGCTGAGTCACGTACTTTTTTGCATATTACTTAGAACGCGTTATTGGAAACTAAAGTCATTGTTCGTGTCGATAAAGATGGAATGTGGTCATGTAAAACATTAAGATATTGATCGATGATTATCGGTACATTTGTTCTATTTTGATTTGTCGAGTTATAAATATTTCTTGATTCAGATTTGAATGTAGGTAGTTAAGACTGCTAAAACAAGGTGCCCGTAATAAAAATATTAATAACGTGTACACTCGTAGTCTCACACCAGGATTCTAAGACAGGAATTTAAAGTCATATTCCAAATTTCGGCCTCGCCGGGAAAAGAACCCAGAACCCTTCGAACAGCGGTCTATTACTTTATTGCCGCAACCCTTATTTTAATTATATAGAAACTGAAGATCTGTCTTTACTATTAACTCCTTTTGTTTTATCGATATCGACGTTTTATCGATTTCCATTTTTACTCAATGCACTTGAAATAAATTTATAATTCGATTCATTGGTAAAAACCGCATGAAATATGTTCAATAGTTTCCAGATTGCCAATAAATGATTACTATTCAGGCGGACTACAGACCGTATAATATTATGCTGTCAGTAATTTGCACATTAATGTAATTGCTTCTACATGCATCATTGAATAATAGTCTATTAGGACCACACTCCTCGTAGCCCAAGTGTCACAGTTCCAGAGCTTCTTCCAGACTTTCAGCTGAAAGGCCCTTGTAAGCATGACTTACGAACTTCCAGCAATAAGTACTAACTACCCAATTACCCTATATAATAAGCTGGCCAGTAAATTAAGCCTAGCCGTTGCGCTTCGGTTCGTAGCGGGCATTAAACTTCTAAATGCCTCCTGCAAGTTAACGAGTGAAGTATGCGCTAGAATTAGAATGGTAATGCTAATAATTTTCACAGTTACAGCCTGTAGGTAATCCTTAACACGCCATTCTACTTCGAGCACCTCGTGTTTTATACTCTTATTATTTACCTACTTTTGGATTTATGTAGGTACTAGTAATCCGCCCTCGTTTCGCTTCGGGAAACCAGTCCCTTCAAAAATCTCTATAAATTTTAACAAATTATGTTATTCCGATGTCTAAGCTATATTTACTGCAAAGTTTCATGAAAATCCGTTCAGTAGTTTTTGCGTGAAAGAGTAACAAACCCACACACACACTCACTCACTCACTCACATACATCCTTACAAACTTTCGCATTTATAATACTAGTAAAAGTAAATTCGCCCTCGCTTCGCTTCGGGAAACCAGTCCCTTCAAAAATCATTCGCCCTCGCTTCGCTTCGGGAAACCAGTCCCTTCAAAAATCTCTATAAATTTTAACAAATTATGTTATTCCGATGTCTAAGCTATATTACTGCAAAGTTGCATGAAAATCCGTTCAGTAGTTTTTGCGTGAAAGAGCAACAAACAGACACACACACATCCTTACAAACTTTCGCATTTATAATATTAGTAGGATTAGGAGGATATTAGTAGGATGCCTTCTTTAATTTGCTATGGAATGGATGATGCCGTTCGTATTCCTGCTGTCCATGACGTTAATCACTTACCATCAGGCGGTTAGTCTGCTCATTGGTCAGATATTTACCTACATTAAAAAAAGCTATCACAAGAAATCTAATGAATACGATAATATAAAACTTAATTTCTATGACCATTTAGGAGAGCCCTAATACGGATCCAATCCAGACCGTAACATAAAAATGTTTTATTATATACAGATTAGTTTGAAATTTTATTTTAGTGAGTTCTGAACATGAACTAAACGTCGACTTACTGCCAACCTAGCGTCACATCGGAATACGCGGCAAGACTCCGAAGGAGCAAAGACGCGTGCATTGCTTTTTAAATCACCAACAAGCTAGCAACACACCGATAAATATATCAAGCTTTGGCGCAAGCGCAAATATCAGGCTCAGTATAGACCGCTAAAATTACCTTTCTATATTTTTCTCGTCAGTTTGGAAATCCAAAACTTATGGGTAAAACCTATCTACTTTAACCAAATTAGAACAAATATTAAGACAGATTAAGCCATAGATTAAGAATAAACTGTCGTCTTATAGTCACTCTTTTAATTAACCCCCGACGAAAAAAGAGGGGTGTTATAAGTTTGACGTGTCTGTGTGTGTGTGTGTCTGTGTGTCTGTCTGTCTGTCTGTGGCATCGTAGCTCCTGAACGGATGAAGCGATTTCAATTTAGTATTTTTTGTATTAAAGGGGATTTACGGGCGCGTGTTTTTAAATATGTTTGATGAAAATCGGTTGAGCCGTTTAAAAGTTATTGGGGTTGAAAGAGGGGAAGAATTTTCATTCTGTCTCTTTGTGGCATCATAGCTCCCGAACAGATGAAGCGATTTCAATTTAGTTTTTTTTGTATTAAAGAGAACTTACGGGCGCATATTTTAAAATATGTTTGATGAAAATCGGTTGAGCCGTTTAATGGTTGTGGGGGGTGAAAGCGGGGAAAAATAGCCTTATGTATGCAAATATATTCGTGTGGGGTCTCAAATGAAAGCGTAATAGTAAGAGAATATTTATAACTTAATCCAAAATGTTTTTACCTATAAAAAGTATAAAATAAAAAATTAAATTAAAAATTAAAAAAACCCCCGACACAAACATTTAAAAAGTAAAAAATAATATTTTTAAAATAATACGTCGCGTTGGGGGACCGCTCCATTTACTTCTAACTTTAACATTAAAAAATATTGATAAATGATAAGTCTTGGGTAAAATTAAGACTAAGTAGGTAGGCAAGTGATACTTATGAAAAAAATCGTACTTAGATAATGAATAGTTAGAAGCGGTCCCCCAACGCGACGTATTATTTGTTAAATCAATTATAAATCTTAATAATCCTGACTTAAGTTAAACACATCAGAGAAAAGCAAATTTCTGTAAAACTGTTTATGGCATAAACGACAGGCATTAGACAAAAGACAATATCAAATATCTCTCACATCGTAGAGACATCAACATCTTTTTATTTTTTATTGTGTTAATTTGTAGAAAGCGAAGAAGTTATAAGATGCCGTGGAGGACCAGGCGGAGACGTTACGACATTAGCTTTCGATTTCTTTAGCTTATCCATATCAATTACTGTGATTGAATCCTTAAGTATTTAACGTATTTGTGACTACTGTTTTGCGTTGTATTAAAATGATTACCTACTGTTTCACGATGTAATAATTATGTAAATTTTAACTAAAGAAAAATAGTGAGAACCTTGTACGTACCTATCTATTGCGTAGAAGGTTGACCGACTTACGCGATTGGGTTGTAGAAAAATTTTAGACGCTCGGGATGGCCACCAATCTGCACTGGAACAGCATGGTGGAGTATGCTCTGGGTCTCCTCTCTTGATTAGTAATTATTTTATCGTTAATGGGTTTGTAGCGGCGCGCATTCCTGCAGCCTGCAGTAACATGAGCGCACGCCTCACATGAATGCTGATTAACATATCACCGCGACAGTAAACAATACACTACGTCACATGCGTCATACTGAACTGGCCAATCAGAAGACGCATCCTCAACCGCGCTTTCAAGATTTCAAGATATTATACAAACTGTAATTATTATATTAAACAAATGGTCCGAAGTTAACATCGCCTGGCGGGAGATCTCCCCTTTTCCTCCACAGGTGGAAGCCAATAGTTGATCATTAGGGTTGAGGTGAAGTTCAAACTTGAACCTCTTGTTGTAGGTACTAGGTATTTTTTCAAAAACAATATTCTCTTATGTCTACCTATAAAATATTATTTGCTTAATATGTACCAAAATTAAAATAAAAATCACAACATACAGCTATCCATTAAAAGACATAGATGAAAGCGGAAATAATTATTGATGGCAGACAGCAATAACATTGCATATTGTTTTTCCAAGACCCTTTTATTTTATCTCAGTTTCCTCACAGAATAAATACTACGTTTCACTATATCTAATGTAATTAAATTGTGATCCAGGATACTGTTTTTTATTCCGGGAGAACTAATATTTTAGCGATGGCAGTATAGTGGATTTAGCACTTAGCTAGAAATACATTTTGAGGCACCTAGTATTATCTTAGATGGACCAGCTGAGTATTTGTGAAGACTATTTTTATGGTTCGTTGACTCTATTTATATTTAAGACTAACTTACGGAGGTAATATTGATTCTTCGAATTCGGTCATCTTCGTACGAAGATCCGAGGACAGATAGGAATAGGTACGTAATAAAATGAATGGACTGATTTATCATAGATAAGAAACTTCGTTCAAACATCAGTAGAAACTAATTATGATGATTGAATAGACGTAGTAAATTGAGAATAGACCTAGTAAATTGACCTAAATAAGCTATTACGATGAGCTCTTTAGTGACTGGTTACACTTTGAAATTAGGTATTTACGCAAATGTTCCGATAAAGGACGCTTTTATACTAAACAAATTTTAATATTCCTAATAGGAACGTGGCGTTTTGTATGATTTTTTTAACAATATTGGTAGAAAACGTATAATAGTTTAGGTAACTGGCTATATAATTGAAGGCTAATAGGTAAGTCATTTCAGATCTTATTTAGATAATGTGAATAACGTAATAATATTTAGAAGAGTACCAGTGGTTAGGCAATTTTAATATTCCTAAAATAGTAACGTGGCCCTTTGAATTCCAGCGAAGTGAACGTACTATGTGATTCGTGACATGAATTCATGTCGTTGGAGTTTAATGAAAGGTATAGTTGCAGTTTACTGGCTATACAGGGTGTCCCGTAACGAATGGATAATACGGAACCTACGTGTAGAGGGCATCATGCCGGTTCAGATGAATAAATATTATGTTCAGTAAAAGTCCTTCCGTTTCCGAGATATTCGACATTTTCAACATTTTCAAAATTGTTCCACCCTTCCCCATTCTTTTTGGCGCCAGGACTATAAACGAAGACATCTTTTGAATCTGTTTTTTGTATCGTACTCCTGGATAGATGTGCTATCGAATATCATCAATTATTTTTATATCAAAAGCACAGATTCTTTTTAAATTAAGATTTAACACCAATTTAACGTTTTTTCATATTCCATTCCTGGCTTTTACTCTGCCGTGGTTCAAAAAAAATGTAAGGTGACTTGAATGCCAATTTAAAAAAAAACTAGCCCATTTCACCCAGATTCCGAAATGGTATGTTACAGGGTATGGTTCACCTTAAGATTTTAAATTATTTCCTTTTAAAACGAGGTCGACCCCATTTTTATGATATTACAAGTTAATTCCAAAATTTGGTTTGTTACCTTAATTAGCTTCAAAACCATCCAAATTCTCTTGATACACCATTATTGGTAAATACAATAATTTTTAAGCCTGATACCACTAGAATAAGACTAAATCTGGTTAGTCTGGTACCACCAGATTAAAGAGAGCAAATAGCCTCTTTGAAAACTTATTCGAAATAACTAACTTTTAACAAAAAAAATATACCGACTTCAAAATCGATATAACACAAAAACCACTCGCCAGGTGGCGCTCAAATTTATAACCGACTAAATGATAGGTACTAGGTACCTTTATGGGACCAGACAGCAGTCTCTACCTTTCGAATGGTGAAAGAATTATCGATATCGGTTCACCCAGTTCGAAGTTCTGAGGTAACACACATAGGAAAAAACACATGATACAAATTGAAAACCTCCTCCTTTTTGAAATCGGTAAAAATACTTATCAATGGAAATTATCATTTGATTGTTTTATTTGGTTACTGAAACTAACATTTTAAGGGATTTACGTATTCAGTAGGTAGTGAAGTATTTTTGGCTTAAATCTCTTAAATTAGGGCACAAATTTAGCTCTCTTGGAAAATAAGGGACAGTCAAGTGAATTTGGATGGTTTTAAAACTGATTAAGGTAACAAACCAAATTTTGGAATTAATTTGTAATAACATAAAAATGGGGTCTACCTTATTTTAAAAGGAAATAATTTAAAATCTTAAGGTGAACAATACCCTGTAACATACCATTTCGGAATCTGGGTGAAATGGGCTAGTTTTTTTTTAATTTGGCATTCAAGTCACCTTACATTTTTTTTGAACCACGGCAGAGTAAAAGCCAGGAATGGAATATGAAAAAACGTTAAATTGGTGTTAAATCTTAATTTAAAAAGAATCTGTGCTTTTGATATAAAAATAATTGATGATATTCGATAGCACATCTATCCAGGAGTACGATACAAAAAATAGATTCAAAAAATGTCTTCATTTATAGTCCTGGCGCCAAAAAGAATGGCGAAGGGTGGAACAATTTTGAAAATGTTGAAAATGTCGAATATCTCGGAAACGGAAGGACTTTTGCTGAACATAATATTTATTCATCTGAACCGGCATGATGCCCTCTACACGTAGGTTCTGTATTATCCATTCGTTACGGGACACCCTGTATAAGTGATGGCTAATAAGTAATAAGACATTTCAGATCTTATTTTATTTAGATAATGTGAATAACGTAATAATATTTAGAAGAGTACCAGTGGTTAGACCAATAAATTAGCATTAGTATCAAGCCAGCAAGCCTGCTACAAGCCCGAAGCCAGCAATGGCTGCCATAAAGATAGCACAACCCATTAATTTGTAGGTCATTAAACGGATTTGTCTATGTAGTGATACAATAGCTCTTGTATTTTTTATGTATAACCTTAATGTGTGATTTTCTGCTATCTAAAGATTTTACAATTCATACCTACAATACACTTATAACAAACATCGTGGGCATGTGAGAACGTGATAAAAATACATTTGAAAATTTACCCGTAAAGTACCTGAAAGAAATGGATGGAAAAATGTAATATACTGTGACAACCCTGGCGTATTTTACTTCGCTCAACCCGAAGCAATAAACAACGCACGCAGCGCACGACGATTCGACCTTACGGCAATAGTCTTAAGGTTGAAAGTCGATTGCAAGGAATATACTAGACCGTTATTCCAAAAATTGCGGGAATGTTCTAGATTGGCGTGAATAGTAGGTGAGTGGTATAAAAAGGGGCACACGGTCAATTGCAGGCATTCTAGTTTCGGAAGCGAAACCAGGCAGATACCAGCGATACCTACGAGCGATACCAGCGAGAAGTGAAGTGATTTCTACGGGCGATAGATACAGTGTTCGACGAGTGTGTTTACGAGTACCTACGTGTATAGTGTTTGGTGTGTACTGATTGTGTATCTACGAGTACAATAAAGTCTTTGTGGTACCTTTTGGCATTTTCTCGAACCCAGTACTCCTGACCCGTAACAATACTTATATGCCTATAAAATTCAATTTCATGTGTATTTGGAATTCACTTTTCTTAACAGAATTATGAAAAAACTTAAAAACATATTTTCTTCTTAAATTCTGTGATAATTTCCTCTGTATTGTGTCTTCTTGCCAGGAAAATCACGTTTTGTAGCGTTAAGACTATCTTTTATGCTACTTTTTATAAAATTATATTGTACCTTATTGATTGTTACCTGCGTAGAGTTTGTAAAGAGTGTTCTATTCTGTTCTACTTTTAATGTTTTCTATTCAAAATAATTTAAGTAGGTGGTAAAATTATGAATTCATTTAAAATTAATTAAGTAAGTGAGGACAAACTAGCCATCAAATAAACGATTCACAAAACAAGTGCGCTACTTCAAGCGAAATTCTATCTACGATCAAACCAGACGTTTCAAATTGCTCGGCAAACAGTTCCTTGGAACACAATCAAAGGTTCAATCCAATCAGGATGTCTGAAAATTATTTGCATCGCCAATAAAACCGCCAATTTTATTATCACGATGCCACAACCTAGCCCGTCTGTTTCCCAGGACGTTGATGTGAAGCTCAAAGGCTTGCATGGACATCATAATATAACAGAAGTGGCATTTAGATCGAATAATATTTGAGTAACATTCAGAATAAAGGAGTAGGGAGGATACATGAATAAAAAAAATCGAATTTTATACTATGTTGTGGCTGTTAAATATTTTTTACTAATTGGAAATTAGGCACGGTACCTAACGCAAGATATTTGATGCTGTTGTTGTTGGATGCTTTATAATTTGCATGATGTAAAACATATGTAGGAAGGTAACTACATCATGTTTCTGTGAAAATACATTGTACTATCTTATGTTTTTTGAACAAACAGAAAAAGAAAAACGTTGGTTCTACTTATAATACTAATTTCGAAAATTTGTAATTTAAGTGATGATACTTATATTAAATCATATTTAACTAGCTTCCGCCCGGAGGCTTCGCCCGCGTGGAATTCGTTTAAACTGCACTCCCCTATTTCACCTCCTTCGGGGTGGAATTTTCAAAAATCCTCTCTTAGAGCTCCCCTACACTCCCCAAGGAACATACCCTCATGTCAAATTTCAGCTTCTTCCGTTCAGTAGTTTCGGCTGTGCGTTGTCTATCAGTCAATCACTCAGTAACTCAAAGAGTTTTAAACATATAGATTAATTTATAACTTTTTATTTACTTATAACTTTTAAAAATTTCCATTTAACCAGGCATTTCTATTTGTAGGTTGTTCTGTGGCCCGCCGTGACTGTGTCTGGCGTGACTAGCGTAATGATGCTTATAAGTCGGCTAACCTCCTTTGTCCTTTCAATATTCCATTCAGATCCATCACTAAACTCACAAACAAACACGCTAACCTGCATGCTTCTTAGTCATCCAACATTAGCAGGATTTCATTTTTTTAAATAGCAATCATAAGGAAGGTTGATATTTATATATTATGTATGCCTAAATGAAAGGATTGAATTGTAGACATTTTTAAATTACGCCAGAGAAATAGTGGTGTAGCAAACAATAAAAAATCGTGATGAACGAAAATATTTGTTTACTAATTCTATGTTAAAACAAATCAATTTTGTACTATTTTTTTTATATCTCAGAAAGTGTGTAGTCCCATTGGACTACATTTTACATTTAAAATTCATGATTTAAAAAAAAGAAGAAAAAACCGGAGCAATATTAAAGACATTAGGTATTATATTGGATTATAATGGTAGCAAAGTTATGTTCAAAGTTTGAAGAATTCTTAATTATTATAGGTACTTAGGTACATTTAATTTTTTATTACTTCATAATAATTTTACTTCTTATATTATTCATAAAAAATATTATTCGTAAATAAGCAAGCAATAATGTTAGATCGTAAAAAACAAAGCAGGTAAAAAAATCTACAGTTTACCCAAGGTTCGTAAAACGAAACGACAAAATAATCCTTTTTTAACTTTGCCGCAAAGCCAACGATAACTTGCACGTACAGCCAAAACAGAGTTGCGTTATGAACGAGATTTTTTCTATTATTTGTTTCATAGCAAGGCAAAGAGCATTTCTAAGAGTCTTTTTGTTAAAAAAACTTAATTTTTAATGCAGCTCAGCAATGAGGTAAAAGTTTCAAACATACGCTTCGTATATTTTACCTATATCGTGAAAGTGGAAATGTTAAGTTTACCTTTGATTCCGTTTTTGAATCTAATGTCTATTCACACACACAACAATCATGTCACATCATAACGATAATTACGTGGGCGAGCGCAAATTTGTATCAAATTTCACACGGAGCACATTTTGAACGTGGACTATACTGGCCACATTGCAACCGAACATGCAATCACTGGAAAGCAACCAATAATGTAAAATTTAATCATTATTGTTAAACGGCATGTTTCTGAAACATAATATAAGTATAATAATATCTTATAATATAAAATTCTCGTGTCACAATGTTTGTTACCATAGTCCTCCAAAAAGGCTTGACCGATTGTAATAAAATTTTGTATGCATATTCAGTAGGTCTGAGAATCGGCTACTACCTATTTTTCATACCCCTAAGTGATAAGGGTTGTTCACCCTTAACAATTTTTTTTAATTTTTGGACAACGATTTTTGTTTTTATTTTTCTATAATGTGACATTAAAAATACATACAACCCTAAATGTTCACCCTTTTATCACCAACCACTATTTTTTATAGTCATTTTTCTAGAAATAATTTATATGGCATCACAATGTTTGCCGGGTCAGCTAGTAATATTATAAAAGGAGATGTTCAAAAAATGTATGGGGGCTGGTTTTAAATTTGTACACAAACAAAACTTAGATGTGGAGAAAGAGAAAATTATTCTGATTGTGACAAGGTTGCGAAAATAAAAAACAGATCCTCCCTTTTTTTTCTATTTATGTTTGAATTTCCGTAGATAGATAAAAAGCATGCCACACTGGGCAATTTTAACTGCTGGCAACTCTAACCTGATACTGACAGTCTGACAGTACTGAATAGTGACATTGAGTGATGAATTAACGTTGACATTTGAGTTTGACATTTTATTTTGCATTTAAACATTTTGCATTGATTTGCATGTTCAATGATTATTGTAATAAAACAATATAATTACTATCTGAATGTTTAGTTAAATAAAATTGTCGGCGACTATCGTAAGCAAACACTAATGATCAATAATATATACCAATATTGATTGCCATTATTGACAATTGAATTTGAATTTTGATTGTGGCAATCATTGATTCCTATCTCTATGGTGGCAATGATCTAGGAATGACAGTTGACACTGACACTTACTAATATCAATCTATGTCGTTCCGTTTTTTCATGACTTTGGTTTACAATTAATAATGTTAATAATTAATACATTTACAACGTTAATTAATATAATATTTATGTATTGAAAACGTAATAAATAATAGAAGAGACCTCAGATATGTTCATAATTCGTGAAAAAGACGTATGTACCTGTTAGAAAATAAACATTGCTTTTCATCGACCTTCTAACATACTTCATCGATTTTCCAAAATATGGAGGTTCAATAAAATAAACGTCTTAAAATTTCAAGTAGATTAGAAAATATGCTTTCAAATGAAATATAAATCACGGCTGTACAAATTTCTTCGGAATAAAGGCCCACTTTTGAACATCTCCTTATAACCATTTTTTGTCTTCTTCTATAATGATCGAATTTTATGCGGTTGTTACTTAGCCTAATCTGACATAAAAATATTTAATTTGTTATCAGAAAATAAAGTTGCAGTTCTATGTAGTTCTCTGTCAAATCATTTTTTGTCAGAAAAAAGAGTAAGTTAAAAGTTTTGTACGAGAATATTGTTGGCATATATTTATAATTAATGTTATTTATTGATAAAATAATTTCTGTAGCATTTTGTTGCATGTGGTAGGTAAAGTCTAAAAAAATTAACGTTTTTTGGTTAACTAAAAACAAAGTTATATAATACTCATTTTTATATTTAAATAACCAATACCTATTTAATAAGTAGGTACCTAAATTAAAAAAATATATATTCAAATTAGTTGACATAATTTTTTGAAAATATTGTTTCATTACATTTCACGTGTAATTTTTTCAAATCACTCCCTGTTAAATCTACAGATAGTAACACTTTCGACCACAATAGCACCGATTGCAATTTTCAATTAATAGCTTCTCATTAATTCTCGGTTGGGTCGCGTCCGACACAATGCAAGCGTAAATCAAGTTTGCGGATTATTTATCGAGATAAAAACGTGATATGGAATGGTTCCAATTCCGCACATTGCTCTACTCGTGTAGTTAACTGATTTTGTTATTGCGGTTTAAATACTTTGATCATTAATTAGCTGATTGATTGTACAATGATGTCGCTGGGGAGCGAATTGGGAATTAATATTATCTCTATTATATTATTTTGTGCTGACCGATTACCGATTACTGCTACAATAAGAACGAACTTAACAGATACATCACGGGATATTATCATTTTTATGTTTAAATTTTTTGAGCAAAACAAACAAAAATATTAAGTAGGTAGTCATTGTGGTAACAGAATATATGCCTTATATTTTGTCAATAACAAGGACTTCATACAAGAGATACCACTACATATTTATGAGACTGTATATTTAGGTGCTGATTACTGACACTCTAAAAAAATATTTAGAGCAATTTCTATACATCAGCATCGACCTATTATTATTTGATGTACCGATTGGAATTAACAGACAATTATGTAGTAAGTATACCACCATACAAGATTATTCAATTCAAAGAAAACAGCATCCATATCGGTTTTGTTTTTATATATGTCACAAACGCACAAAAGAACCGTTAAATAATCAAAAAATATTCTTAAAACACTTATAATGTTAACAAATAGTTTTTCTCTAATATTTCCTACTATGGACATGATTCTAACGCAATCTACCCACTGGACTTAACACCCTAGTCGTTAGATTGAGTCTTACTCTAGGTCCATTACAGTTGTCATGGGCTGCGAAGGGTGGTCCTGTATGCTCGTTTGCTTACATAATCTTAATATATAAAACTCTTGCGTTACTGGTGACTGACAGACAACGCACAGCCGAAACTACTGAACGGAAGAAGCTGAAATTTGGCATGTATGTTCCTTGGGGAATATAGGGGAGCACTAAGAGAGGATTTTTTGAAATTCCACCCCGAAAGGGGTGAAATAGGGGGGTGAAGTTTAAACGAATTCCACGCGGGCGAAGCCTGCGGGCGGAAGCTAGTTTAAAAAAAAAATACAAAAGATATAGTTAACACGAAGGTACCCACCGTCATTCCTTAAACGAACAGATGCTTGTAACATTTATACTTTAAAATGATATTTTCAAGGAAACGGACTATAAAAAGCATTTTAAACCCGATTTGGAAGATCGTGACTAGCGTTCGTTAAGATTTGGATCTCTTCCGACACAGGTAACTACGATTGTTCATACTAAACACCACTAAATGGAGCTTCATAGGCGTTGTTGCAAGCTTGTAACGCCAGCTGACTAGATAAAACCCAACAAGAAATACGGTGGGTTCAATTTATGGTCTAGGAAAGCTAGGATAACGCTAAATAGGTCACTTTTCTTAATGTCATTATAGTTCTACGTAAGTAATAGGTTTTGTAGTCCGATAGGGACTGTCTCATCGATACAATCGTTTTGTCACAACCTTCCGACCTTTTTTCCGATCTTTACAAGTCACAACCCTACCAAGAGTAGGGTTTTTTTATGGATTATAATTTCTCTTTTTATATAATAAATCCTTAACCGATCGATTCTTGTAGATTGAAGATGTACATAACTATTACAACTTATATTGTGTCCCGGCTGGGGTCCTGAGAGTAAGTACTTTCTTTTCTTTTTTTCCCGTCTACATGTCAGCCTATGGTCGGCTTTTTCCACAATATTTTCACACATAAAAATAACTTTTAAAAACGTACTAGGTCAACCCTCCCCGTGTCTAGTAAAATTGTTCAATATCTGTTATTGGCGTTCGTAGCAGTAACTCAATACACCAGCGGTAGAGAAATTCGCGACACAATTCGGATTTTCGTGTTTTTGGTTGAACTGCATTTTAGAAAAAACACAAAGGATAACAATAAAAAAAGTAAGTATAAATTCACCCTATCAAAAAAGAAACACCATGTACATACCTTAAATGTTTATATTTTTTTCATGAATTCAGAGAGTAAACGAACAACCCTTCCGCTGTCGCCCATAATAACTGTGACCGACACAGAACAAGTATTCTCAGTATAATTTGCAGAAAGTGTTGTTAAAAATCAAAACTAAACAAAGCACATATTGTCATTATTAATTTGGCCACCTACTGTACTCTAGATATTTTTATTGTAATGGTACTCGATATCAAGCAGGATATCCGAGTCGTAACGACAATGGGCACACAATTCGAATGCCTTCTCGAAACAGATACACGGATACGTAATTCGATCACTCACTCTTTAAATATCAAGCCATAGACTACAGAATGGCTCAGATATACCCACTTGAATATTTAGTGTATATTTTACTCCTTAAGTAATTTGGATTTTGCAAAAATTTTGCTGTGACAAAAATAACATAAATTATATCATTTCAGTATCATTCGTGTATGTATAATACTCATAGATAATATGTTATAATACTCATAGATACTTACATTATTTAAAGGAGATAACAGCTCCTGTCTGCTCCGCAAACAAAACTTTTTAAGCCTACGAGTATTAGGAACACCACTTTCGATATGGTTTTCGTCTTAATGACAACTCACACTGCACACAAATGTCAGCTTTCTTCCGCTAGGATTAAAGATCATTGTAATTTAACAAGAATTTTAAATGCCATAAGTTACTTATTGCTTACAATCTAATTTGTGCACACATAATAACTTTATTTAGTAGGGAGTGGCAATTCCATATAGTCGGCGACTCAAGTATAGCTTATGCTTCGCTTTAGTAAACTACCTTCTTCGTCTAATATCCAAAGTAATATAATATTAGTTTATTTTCGGCACCTTATATTATATGTTTAAAAGAATAGGCAGACAGATAGTTTCTAACAGATAAATAAGCTTTGACCTACACCTACAGTATATCAATATATAAATTTCCAAAAATTAAAAGGAAGTAGAGGACAATACAGAAGATATACACAAATATGGGCACATTTGCGCTGCAGACCTTTTCAAATCACTTTTCTTATTGTCAATTCTAGAAGTTATCGATTCTGTTTGTAAACTAGGTTATAAAAGTGAATGGTGTATTTCTACTAGAGTTTCAATTTTTTAGCTTCATTGATTTTGCTACTTACTTCCTCTTCCATATAGGAAATAATGTAAATAAATAGTAAGTGAAAAATTGTATTGGATTGTTTTTGATAACTTCTTTATTTAATTGGACATTGGTCAGCGACTGTTCATAGCCATAAAACTAATTAAAAGAGCTAAGGATCTGAAAACCGCTGACCGAATTTCAATAATAATAATACACTTTATTGTACACCATAGCAAGGACACAACAGAATAAGACAATTGTACATAATGTTATACAATAGGCGGTCTTATCGCTAAAAAGCGATTTCTTCCAGACAACCTCAAGGTAGAAATAGTAAATTGGAAATTCAGTATATTCAATCATAGCTGATAACATTCGATAAGTCAACAATAATAAATAAGCTCCAAAAATGGTCCCATTCTTTAGAAGTCGTAGCACCTTTCTATATAATATGCCCGTAATATCGTAATTTTATGGACAAACATAAAAATATACATGTCAAACCTATACCTACCCCTCATTTTGTGGTTAAAAATACACGAACATTTTATTCATTTATTGTATCTTTTTAACCCTATATTGTGTAACATCCGATAGAGGATAACAAGTCGAGGTCACGTTTAACAAGGCATAATCTGACATTTGGGAGAAAAGTAGCTACAATACTTACGTATTAGACTTGAGTTATATCTCCTGGCGTTTCAACCTACATTGCCCAGGTTTAGTAAGTCGTTTGAAACTTAATGGTAAGTTGGTACAATAACGTTAGCAAATCAGTAACACCAATATCTTCACCAATGCGTTGCCGACCGAAATGAGCCTCAAGTTAGGACATGTAACTATTTTTACAACAGTGCAATTCATGGCTGATTATCAGATGGACTTCGGTAACTGGACGAATAAAAAGCAGTACCGACGTGCAAGAGTAATATAGAGATTAAGATGGGTAAAACGGAACCCAGTGACCTCCAATAGGATTAATTCTGGAGGGTAATTATAAATTAAAATCCAATACAATAACATAGGGTAGAATACAAGCAGGGACGTAAAGGAGAGGTTGATTTAAACTCAATATGGGCAGAGCTCTAGGAAACCAAAACTTATTTCAATGAGGCTTGAGGCAAAACGTCCCACTCGGAAAACGTCCCATGGGACGTTTCGCCCACGTCAATTTTTGACTGGGTCGATTGGTACCAGAAATTCAAGATGAAATTTATAATTTCTTTGCTGTATACTTAAATTATCTCATAATTTTTCTCGGTGAGTCGCTTAAGACTGATCGTATAACGCCGGAAGAAACGCGAATTACCTACGTGTAATATTATCCATACGATATCGTATCGTCCAGTCTAAAAATACTAACGCCATATTGCACAACAGGTACACGTAGATAAAAAAGTAACAACAAAACTGTAACCAAATATTTTTCCTCTCCAGGTAAAAACGAAGTACAAAACTTTTTTTCCCACTTTTTATTTGTAGAAAAGGAAAGTTGAACGAAGTTTTTCACCAATTTTTTAAGTAACTTCCCTGTCGCCTGCTGTCATTTCGCTCTAAGTTGTTTCCGATTTTGATTGACAGGCAATTTTGAACCTTCAGCGTTTCGACGGAAAGTCCATTAGGATGATTGAGAAGGATGAACTCTGCGTCATTTGATAAAACATCGGTCAACTGTGAAATTCGTTCACGCGTAGTTGAGTCCGCGGCTTTATAATATTTTGGGGATCACTATTGTGTTCCGCAAAATCAAAAAAAGACTTTCTCAAAGCAAAATATAACTTATAAATGCTTGCTTTGCTTTGGAAAGCCATGCCTAAAAAAGCACTCGAAAAATGGACCTCATTTTATTTGTGGACAGATTGAAATAAAACAATACTTAATCAAAATAATGTTACTTCAATTACCTTTTCACATCAATAGGTACGTTAGCAAAAACATAGGGTGCACCTTAAATGTTAGGCACATCATCATAATCATCATCTACATCATGGCCCCCTATTGAGCACGGGTCTCTTCTCAGAATGAGAAGGTTAAACCATAATCCACCACGCTGGCCAAGTGCGAATTGGTGGACTTCACACACCTTTGAGATTTCTGAACCCTGCGGCACGCAGGTTTTCTCACGATGTTTTCCTTCACCGTTTGTAGCAACTTAAAACGCACATAACTCCGAAAAGTCAGAGCTCCGTGCCCTGGGATTCGAACCCAAACCCTCCCAAAAGAAGGCCGAATTCTTAACCACAAGGCTATCAATACTAGGCAACGTAAGGTACACATCAGTGAAAACCCTATCCAAATCAGCTAAGCCATTTATGGAAATAATGGCAACAAAGTAGGTAAAGACAATGAAGCAAAGTCATTGAAAAAATAATTTTGCACAATATCTTCTATGTAAAGCCAGAGATACAGAATCACCATACTTATGTCGACAAGCTAAATATGCATAATTTAGACTACATACAGAACCCTTATCGATTTGCAGTTAGTCGTGCGTAACAGGCTTTTTCCGCTTATTAATTAAATGAATGTTTTACTACACTTCCCGCCGTGCTTCCCGTCTGTCGTACCGGGACGGATAAGCTTTTTTGTTATTTTTAGCCTGTGGGCTAATGGTAATTACCACGAACATCGAGGAACATTGTACACCGTCTGTATTACAAAGTGTACATGTGTTATTGAGGATCAAAACTGGATATTGTAAAAAATACATTCATTAATTGGGTTGCTATCAGATCTGTACCTACGCTGCGTTCGCGTCCGATATAAATTAATTTGATTGAATTGCATCCCAGCTTTTCGACCCTATGATTAAGATACAGTGCAGATTGATGGCGAGAATTTAAAATTCAGTAAATATGTTTGAGTAGAAGCGCACATAGCCCGACGGCTTCCGTCGATCCAAATGATCGACAAAGTTAAGCAATAGCGGGCGCAGTCGGTAGTCGGATGGGTGACCGCTAGTGGCAAAATATCTTGAGCGCTTCCGTGCTTCGGAGGGCACGTAAAGCCGTCGGTCCCGGTTGTTATCGACAGATAGCAGTCGTTAAGCCGCATCGGGGGCCTTCGGGCGGCTTGAAAACTTTCGACACTGGGTTGGCCATTGACCCCTCCACTTATCCGCACTGGAGCAGCGTGGTGGAGTATGCTCTAGGCCTCCTCAATAGTGAGGAGAGACCCGTGCTCAGTAGTGGGCCATTAATGCGTTGTAGTCAATGTTTTACTTACAAGCTGAATTAAACTGTGAACACGGGTATTAAGGCTTTTAGGAGGAATGACAATTACATATTTTTGGTGACTGAGATTCATTTTGACTCAACCAATAACTTTTCCATAACTGACCACGGGTCTCTCAATGAAAAGAACAGGCCATCGTCCACCGGCCAAGGGCGAATTCCGACTTCACACATTTGACAACATCTCAAACAAAAACGCCTAACTAACGTTTGCCTTAATTTTGCCATAAGGTTTTCTTTGCACACGTTGCCTTGAAATAAATAGCTAATCAACGAAATTTTTAAACAAAAATAAAAACGTTTACCTAACTTGGTTTAGCAATGAGTTTTTACAACAACTGACTAGCTCGAGTCACAAGAACAAACGAAGTTGAGCTCCCCCGGGCGGGTGAAAACTCCTCGCCTGATTACTTAATCCCGGGGCATTGTGCTTAGAAATTAAGGAAATTTATAAGAAGACATTTTGTTGAAACGCGTTAACCAACAGCTTTTTACAATGTACGTTCTTACATTTATTTACATTTTTTACTAAATGTCTCATATAAAATGTAAATACATTTTTTTCGAAATTTATCATGTAATACATAACATGTGAATGTAGGTACTAAATTTATTTACATAAGAATTTCATAGCAACAATTCATACTTGACTAAGACAATTTTTTAAAGTAAGTTGAACTAAAAGTGTACTTATAATGTAAATATGTTACGAAATCTATTATCATCATTTTCGCCAAATCTTATTGGCTTGAAAATTTGCATAGACATCATGGTTTCATGACAATACAGTTTAATGATGAACATCTCGAAATAGCACGCTCAGAATTGACTCTATACAAGGGAACTCCTCAACAGTTAACAGCTCGGTCACAATAAATATTTTATTGTTTTTCATTTATAAATATCAATAATATAATATAATAAGCGTATTTTATTTCTTCATACTGTTCATTATTAATGTACATATGTATCTGACAAAGGAGTGAACTAGCCACCTGACGGTAACCGTCACGGTGGTCACCGTCTTCTGAACTATTCACATTAACAGTGTCAACACGTTGCTTAAAAAAACCATGAGATCATTCACATGAATTCAACATGAATTCATGACATCGGAAGCTAATAGATTAAATTTTACAAGAACTTGCAGCTTAGTGGTCGCACTGATTGCAAAGTGAGTGGTTTCACGATCGATTCCTGGCCGGAGCAGATATTTATGTGACATGCAAATGGTTGTTTCCCAGTCATTGGCGTTAGCCAGGTGTTATTTTTGTTATCACCTTGCGACTCATGGTAGCCTAGTACTTAAATATGAGTTGAGTATGAAAGCGTTTATTTTTATTAGTCTTAAAAAAATCTATATCACCGTACACAATTGCGTCGTGAGCTGGTTACAAACCCTTATTTAATCAATAGGTATTTATTTTTGTTTTAATATTTACATTAGAACAATATATGTGGAACGTCATCCGTGATCATTCAAAAACATTTAAGTAAAACTACACATAAATTTCGCCAGCAAAATATATAGAGAAGTCAACTACTAGCCCTTTAACATTTAGGTAACTGTTCAATCATTCGTCGTACTATCCCAAATATAAACGATCTTTAGTTAACGAGGCCCCTCCATTTGTAAAGTAATTAAGAAGTACTCTGCTGTCTACGAACTGAGCTGTTGAAACCTTTAACGAATATTTTAATTAACAGAAGTTACGTTGAAGCGTAGATCGAAAAAACTATAGACGACGACGGATTGCCGTGACCATAATGTGAGACAAGAATAGTAGATTGTATGACAAGGGTGCAAAGTAATATTTTTTCGGCGAGGGCGTTTTTTGAATCCAGAGCGAAGTGAGGGATTCTAGAGTAGAATCCCGAGCGTAGCGAGGGATTCTTTAGTAGAATCCCGAACGTAGCGAGGGATTCAAAGTACGTCGCCCGAGCCAAAAATATACTTGCACCCGAGTGATACACTCTACTTTTCATCACCCACTATGAGAAAATAATATATATATATATATATAATAGAAAATAATAGAAAATAATACGTAAAAATGCACGAAAACTTAATTTTAATTTGAAAACGAAATCTTAATTTGATTTCTTTTTTTATTATTCAGCTGGCGGGGCCCTCGCGTCGTACCAGACATTCTTTATTCAAACAATATTTGCGTTCGATTTCTTTAGCGCAAAATACTAAAATGTTCTAAATTCAAAATAGGACGGAAAAGATCTAGCCGGCAGGAAAAGTTGTATGAAAATTCATTCCCGCCCGCTGAATAGAAAACAGCAACTTTGGAACCCCTTATGTCCGAACCAAGTCGTCTTTTTCGAATAGGTGTGATGAAAAGATTATTTATTTTATCTACAAATTTGTTATTATTCAACACTGAAACATGTAAATGTTTACATTTAAAAGTGGATCTACAATTTTTTTTATTTTAACATGCTACGCAAACAAACTTGCATAAGCTGTTAGACAGACTTGTCAACAAGTACTTGTGAAGAGTAATGAGTTGAATATAATTAATTTACAAAAAAGCCAAGTTGACGTAAATATCTCGAATAAATGGCCACACAGTCCTGTTACAACAATTTCTGTTTCAATTACGAAACACTTCCTAACGTTAACGTTGGTCTCTTTCTCATGGGAATGAAAGGGAATATTACAATTCGTCTATCGCTTTTTCCGTCTACGTCAAGGTTTGTGAAAGGTATTGATTAATTGAGACGAAGTAACTGTTAATTGAAGTGACGTTTACCGGGGTATTGCATTGCCCTTCGAGTTCACGCCATTACTCCACGAAGGCACGTAATGGTCTTTCTAACTGATGTTATTACGCTTTTGATGATTGTCTAATGATCTTGACGATGGTCTACTAGGTTTGAGAATGAATCATGCACGTCAAACTCTTCGAGTCGGGCGTAAAGCTTGGAAAAATCAAGTTTCATCCGAATAAAAAATGCATTTGAAAGGCGGGGCAGATCCGCCTTTCATAAACATTTTATTGTAATATTCAAAGTGTAGGTAAATGTGTGTCGTTGAGAAATTCGTTGAAAGTTAGACCTAACTTTGTGATTGTTTCTATAGAAAAATTTTCTTTTTTATGTTTTCGATTAATACAATATCTTAGTATTATATTGTAGCACTAGCACTTTTGCCAGCGGCTTCGCCCGCGTGGAATTCGTTTAAAGTTCACCCCGTATTTCACCCCCTTCGGGGTAGAATTTTCAAAAATCCTCTCTTAGTACTCCTCTACACTCCCCAAGGAACATACGTGCCAAAGGAGACTGGCGGGTTTCCTAAGAGGGTTAGGCCTGGTCACCTATATGGATAAAATAATTTATATTATGTGTTTTCAGCTTTTTCCGTTCAATAGTTTCGGCTGTGCGTTGTGTGTCAGTCACTCAGTACCGCAAGAGTTTTATAATATACTTAGATTCCCTCCTTGCGTCGTTCCCTCGTTACTGAGGATCATGGCTAGTTTGATATAACCTTCTTGGTGATGTTTCTCCATCTCTGCCGATTCTCCGCTGTGTGGTAAGCTTTGTAGACGGGAATATCAAGCGCTTCTGTGACCAGGGGCCGTATTACGAACTCTTAATTCCAGACAGTTCACGTTCACAACGTGTGGGTGACAGAGATTGTTACATGTAAGGCACTGTCTCTGTTACCCACACGCTGTGAACGTAAACTGTCTGGAATTAAGAGTTCATAATAAGGGGGCAGGTCCATCCACCGTCTCGGACTGCGTCCGCGTGGTCTCTTTCCTTCGATCTTTCCTGTGAGACTTACAAGACTACGTGGAGTAGGGGTAGGCTAATTCGGTTCTGTAACAAATTCGACCTACCTACACCTTGAAGAATTTGACTGAGTAGTAATGGAAATGAGTACCTACCTATTCATTGTTTTACAAAATAATATTTTTTATTAAGGCACTCGGTGAGACAATCTGGTAACAATCATACCGTAAAATATAATATTAATATCTTCATCTGAAATGAATCTGAAATAAATCTGAAAAGTTTTACATTTCCGATTGCTATTTAGGAAATGTATAGATTTCCTAGGAAATGTGTCCAATATAATTTATTTCACACATTTCCGGGCGATTTTAGTTGTTAACATATAGATTAGCATGTCTTTATTCAGGTTACAATTAGCTGATCTACTACTGTAAAACCGGAATCTTAGTTAAGCAATTTAGCTTTATACCCCCTTTTAAATAGGTACAACTGTTTTATTTATGAGATGCGTTGAGGAGTTTCTTTTCCGTTTCTTCTTCTCAATAAATATTATCTTCTCAGAAGCTAGACAAAAATATTGGCACACAATAAAAATCGTGAAACCTATTACAGCTGAATTGACATTGGCTGAATTGGCTCGGACTCGTGACTCACATAACTTCTTCGTAAATCGCCAAACAAAACGCTATCATAACGTAGAATGATGGAATATTTCAAAAATCAGTTTTAAACGTGAACCACCGAACACAGAACCTATTTTAATTTAAAATATGTATAAAAATGTATCATGTTATATTTAATTAAAACACCGGTGCTTGGGGTTACCAAATTAACTTCTCGGTTTAATATGACGAGACATTTTAACCTACATTTTTCCGTGTTCATTAAATGGATTTCACGCATGGCAACTGACCGGCTAGTAAGGTCGTATGATTCGGTTATTTGAGTATTACGAGGGCCACAGTCTAATGCGGTCTCACATGCAGTCAGCCAATGGAGGACAACACAGGTCAATTTCATTCACACCGTGGCATACGACAACATTTGATTATTATTTTACGCGTGCCGAAGACCAGTGGACAGTGGAATGGACTTTCATCAGAGGTAGTCCGCGCTTCGACTTGAAAGAGTATCAAATAAACACGTCAACACCAGCACACACACTTGAATTTTCTCTGCCTTTTCACGTGTTCAGAGAAGTCAGTGGCATACCTACAGCTAAATGGGTCGTATGGGCAATTACTTGCAGATACACATAAATATAACTATTCGCTCGATTATAATTTGGACCTACTTTATGTTATGTGACAACATATCATATTATGTTGTCGTACTAATGGGCCACTAACTGACATTGTTTCTTTGCATAGACACCAAAATGCTGTCGACCACTCGAAGAATTTCATCACCATTTCAAAACCCTTGACTGCTTTGCTTGGGTCTCATTAGTCTCCTGTCACAATGTGTAGTATCGTTCAGCAATAGCTTTGACCGAGTGTAGCTACATTGGCAGATGTGTGATTTCCGCCTCGCTGGGAATCGATTTCAGGACCCTTGGAACAGCGAACCACCATGTAAACCATTGCACCCTTCGCGTCAACATTTATGTATTAGATATAATTTGTATGTATCTACAATATAAACTACTGCATGATTCAAACCGATATGCGTGAATTGGATGTTCCAACCACAGAACTGCAAACACTGTTGGAATGTTATGCTGAAATTTGTTATTCTGTGGCATTGCTGTAGAATCCAAGTATTACCGGTATTTACTTTTAGTTGCTGTAACGAGCTCGGAGTCAGTACACACGTGGAGTGTAGTTATACACTCGTATACACTCGTTTGTTCGTTACTAGTTTATTTGCTCCTAATAGCGTTAGAAATTGTGGCAGGTAAAGTTGAGGAACGAGAGCTGGTTCGAAGTTTTGAACATCATTTTCTGCAACAAAATTTGTATTCCCCGTATATTTTTTTCCAAGTTAGAGCGTAGGTATGAGAAAATACTGGTTGCTTCGATAAAGGTACAAGTAATAATTTAATTTTGAAACATTTTTTCTTATTCAAAAGCTGCCAGTTTGATTCCAGCATCATCTCTGCACGTGACGTTTTAATTTCAGTTACAATTATTCGGACATTTGAAAATTTAGTAGATAATTTAAATAAAAAAGTAAAGTGGTTTTTATTTAAATAATAAACTTAAGGAACAAAAAAGTAAGAACACACTTATACAATAAATATAGGTAAACTGGGTACGGTTAAAACACAGGACGGTTGAAACAAGTCGAATATCTCGCGAATGGTTGAGCCGACAGGTAAGTGTTCAAGGGGAAAAAGAAGCAGGTGACAAGTCCAAACCTAAATCAAAGTGTTACATTGGTCACCGGGTGCTGTATATTTTTATAAATAGGCCTATTGTATTTTAGCACCCAAAAGTAAGTATTTTTCTTTTGAGTTTCAAGCTATTATTATGTTAATCTATTCAAGTATAAATATCGAGTGTTCATTTATGATTTAGGTGAAGTTTTTAGAATACGGAATGATGACTAGTTTTAATAAGTTATTATTACTACCATTACTATAAACTTTCTTTTACCAAAATTTGAGTTGGGGACGGTTGAAACAATATAAATATGTGGGTACAGGTAAAAAAAAACATATAATTTTGTTTTGTTTTCTCGATGCCGAATTCGCATAGTAAAGACTTTCATAGGGCAGATTGAGTATATTAAGACAAATATACGTATACGGAGGTAAAAGTTGGAGATAAAACTATGCACTATCAACAAATTATTCGTCAAAGCCTGGTTACGTACACTGTAGGACTATTAAAACATTGAAGACCGGTTAATATTGTCATACGATGCCATGATTATTATAATTCAATTATAACTAATGCTAAATAAAGCATGTTGCTATATATTTTTTGTATATTTCGCGTGCGTTTCAACTGACCCTAGTCACTGTTTCAACCGCCCCTGGCATGGGGACGGTAGAAACACATCGGAATTTATTTTCAAATCTAAATATCTCTAAAAATAGCACCCACCAGAACTAAATAGTATAGCCCTATTGTAGGTAAATATCCACTCTTCAATTTAATATGTCATCATCATCGTTCTTTTTATAAACAACAAAATTACGAACAATTAAAGCCAAATCGTTTCAACCGTACCCAGTCTACCCATATATTATACAATAATAATAAGATGTATACCTATCTACATATAAAAAAACTTAGGCTTGAAAATAGCGCTGTAAGCCTGTAACATATTAATATTAAATCCTCAGTATTTTTACTCATCTTCAGTAAAAAACCTTATCATTTGCAGTCTTTGAAGAATCTTCCAATATACTATATGCAGGTGGTAGGGCCTAGAACTCACCCGGGGAAGTACCACCGCCCGCCACGGTACTTAGTACCATTCCTACCGTGTAATAATTGTTTTAAGAACAATTGTGTTCCGGATAGAAAGGTGTGGAGCCGGTTACACTTTTTTAGAGGCGACCATCTCAGTCCTCAGGGGTAGCAACGCATCTGTGACCGAATTAGAACGAGACTCATTGAGTGTAGTTCTGGGTCGGTCACAGTTGTCAAGGGCGGCAGCGGAAGGTGGTGCTGCATGCTCGTTTGCTATCTTAATTTCATAAAAAAAATATCTCATTCGAATAACATAGAAAATAATTTAATTAGTCCTGAACATCATTCCTAGCGCTCATTAACGTCCGCCAAAGTAATATCCGTCGTTAATAAAAATTAATTCATTTCTTCATTACGTCACAGAAAGACGAATAATGATTATTAATTTTCATTAGAATTGGAGGAAATGTCGGTAACAATTTAATTTGCCATCTACAAAGATTGTTTCTTAGTCAGTGATTAAATTGTTCAACTTTTGTTGGTTACGACTACCTGTAGCTTAGTTGATAGTGTCTCTGGTTACGAAGCGGGTGTTCCCGGGTTCGTTTCCAGATCCAAACGATTTGTTTTGTTCTTTCTTCGGGCGGGGCTGTACCCTTTCTTTTGTTTTCTTTTCCTTTTTAGTTGGAAACTCTGTGATGCTTTGGTGTTTTGCATAGTCCACGCGCGACGATTACCACTAAATGGCGGGTATACTGCTTCGTTAGTAATTACCATAAAAAACTCATATGTCAAAAATCTGAAGAGTGCATATAAATAGCACTTGGTGAAAAGGACTAAGTAAATAATTATTCCCCTAGCCATTAATGCATGTTACATAATGGTAACTAAATCACCAGCGCTTACAAATATGCACGTGTGATAAATGCGCTCCTTCGGGAGCATCCGTAATGTTAATTACATTTGGGGATATAACATCAATGCGCATGTTAGATTTATATATTTATTAACTCTTCATTATTTGCACACAAGGATATCCATATGAAAGGACCATCAGTTCCTAATAATATAAAAACTGTCCAAATAAACCCAAAAGTCCCTACTTACGCGGAAAGTTTTAAGCGTTATAGGTTAGGCGGAGAGAATAATTACAATGTAATACTTAATCTCGATTTTTGAATCGTGCGTGCTAAATCAGATTTCAATAAAAGTATTTGACTCCATAGAATTCAAGGTCGCCATGGCAACCGGGAAGTAATAGTAAACATTTAATTCAAGTGAATGTTACATTTATTTTTACTCAGGATAATAATGATTTTCTGAACACACAATGACACAATCATCGTGAGCGTTAAAAGTACAAAGAAGCCATTTAAAATATCTATAGCCTACCTTGTTATCCTTCTGCCAGGAACACACGCCCTTTTTGTCGGATATCCGGCACTTGAGTAGCGCGTCCTCTCCAGGATTCACCTCCGTGTATGTGGGTAGCTCTATAAAACGTTGTACAGCATCTGAAAACAAGACGTTAGTTTATTACAATGGTTGTGAGTTTTAATGTATCCTGAGATAATTTAAAAAAAATCTGTCTGAATATTCTATTTCTATGAATGAATAAAATTAAGATAGAGAAGAAAACCATAGATTCACGACCACAACTACTCCGCCAGGAGTGTAAAGACTCAGAAGAATCTATGACTAGATCGCGCTGTAGTCGTTCTATATTTAAATACTTAACGTTAGTGAATCAGTGGCATCATTTATAAAGTATACTTAACGTTGCACGGGATTCCCTAGAGCCTGTTACATCTTTATTCACAGTGCAATACGCGTATGTAGATTAGGCATTATGCAGTTTGTGTTGACCTTATATTAAATTGTAGGTCATTTCGCCTTTCTATATGAATCAGCTATGAATATTAGTCGTATCAAATTTCATCTTCAAGGTAACGAACAAATTTTTTTTAAAACTGACCATTATTTCCTCTCACTTGGTGAAAAACGATGGCTTAGGTACTTAGATCAACGACAAAATTCATAAAACATTTCATGACAATGTCATTTAAATATTAAACAAAAGTAGATACAGGCTATCATCTATAAAATAGTGTGCGGAAATTGAGATAGTCTTTGACAAATTCAATCAATTCATGTCCTTCATTTTCTTTTACATTCCCAGGTAAGTATAAATGATGTCATCGGAGTAAGTCAAAAAATGCAACGAACGTAGTTTAGGTATTACAACACTTAATAATCTTTCCCTGACATGAACCAATCCTGATTATAAAAATTGTTTGATGAAATTATTTATACACAACTAAAAATGTTCATCCAAGTTTGTACGAGAGCGTAAGTATTTTTGTATAGATTTAAATTTAGAAGTTGTTAAAAATTAAAATTACAAATTAAAATTTATAACTAAACAGTTAATTTTTTACCCTACTCGTAGCAAGATCCTTGGTAATGTGCCGAACATGACCTATAAATTTAAGCTCAATCGATGAAGTGGTACTTCAGTGTACGTGACATACAATCTAAGTAGGCAATACTATGTCTATGTTGGTTGGAGTAATACATGGATACGATATATTATACCGGTATACGAGATATATAATATATACATTAGTTAAGGCAACAGCCTATAACATCATCAGCTTCATTTTAAGATATCGTACCTAACCAAATATTGACCAACGAAAGAATGAAACCTTATTACTATACATATATTAATACCCTATTATCTGTAGGTACCTATGTCTGTCACAGCGCACTGTGTCTTGAACGAAAACAGTTCCGGTCAATAAATAATAATAAATAACCCTACACGCTCATACCCCCACATTAGAATTCCCTGTGTCGTGGGTGCCATGGAGAACATACAAGACAAGGACACACACCCAGACCAAGGACGAAAATTTAAACTCATCATTCAAATTTCCGCCTCGCTGTGAATCGAACCCAGGTCCCTCGGAACAGCGATCCGGAATGTTAACCATTGCGCCATCCGGGTCGTCATAAAAGAAATAGATTCATAAAAAGTAAGATTCCAAAGAAACTTTAAATAAAAATTGGATCTTTCTTCAATTTCTCATAATTCGCGGTGATAGCCTAGTGATTAAGAATACAGTCTCCTATTCGGAGGGTCCGGGTTCGAATGCCAAGGCACGCACCCCTGACTTTTCGGAGCTATGGGCATTTTATGCAATTAAATGTCACTTGCTATAACGGTGAAGCAAAACATCGTGAGGAAACCTGCATGCCGGAGAGTTCACAAAAACTCAAAGGTATGTGAAGTCCGCCAATCCGCACTTGGCCGGCGTGGTGGACTATGGCCTTAACCTTCTTGTTATGAGAAGAGACCCGTGCTCAATAACGAGCTATGATGGGTTGACATGATGATGTTGATATGTTAATAATATCTCCCATTGGTACAGGACTCGCACTTGACTGATTTTGAATACCAACAAATTTTGACCTTGCCATGCACAGAGAGATGGTTTTTACTAGTGGCGTCCAAATAAAATGTTAATACAGAAAACATAAAACAGAATAATAAAAGTTTTGGATTCTAATAGTCTTTTAATCAAGATTGTTTTTAATAAATGTTTAATACAACAGAATCAAAACAATAGATTTGAAGAGCAGTAAATATAATTAATTAATAAAAGTTTCTTTGATAACTTTCTGAACAAGTTATGATGAAAATTACAGATTATTACAATTCTAATCTGTTTTGTACGAATTTCTTTAAGTAAAATCCGGTAACTTAGTTTTAATTAATTTCTAAAACAGATTAAATTAAGTTTTATTATATACGTATACCTTTAAATAAAGAGGCTAAGGGCAATTTTCTTTATATACTTACACTGGATTAGATTATGTAAGTACATTATACTCGTATTACTTATCATCAATGTGGCGGCATGTCAGTGAGAGAAGAACTCATTATTTCTTTAATTTAGGATTTTTTATACACATAAGGCCTCACTAATAAACGCTGTGTAAAGTTATTCAGTGTTAAGTTATTCAGTAATTTTTTTGTCTCTTTCTTACCTTTGACTTCAGAGAATCATATGACAGGAACAAATAATTTTAAACATGGAATAACTTTATACAGCGTTTATTATAATAAATTAGAATACTAGGATACTCGGACATCGAACATCGCGTGGGATATTTACAACGCATGTATACAAAAAAGAAAAATATTTTTACTCATAAAATTAACAACCTATAAAGTACTTACCATCTACGTACATACCTATTGCCTAAAACCTACTTTTGGTGCTCATTTTCTTTAACAGTGTTGCGATAAAAGCTTTTATATGCTCAATGTTTAAACAAATTCCAAAATAAACGTTTCAAACTTAAATAAAAGTCGTGTACAGCTGTCGCAGTAAAAACCGGGACAAGATATCAAAAAGCCTAACACTGTCCGGCCTTATCCAGACTGATGGCTACCTATGCTAAGCGAGAGTAAGTCTGGGAACTATTTTTTGTCCGAACACTTTTTGTGTTCTTTCATTTGGTTCAGTATATTGTTGGTTTTGATAAACGATTTCGATACATTTTATTTTATCTTGAAAGATTGCTGGCTTCGTTCCGGCGATTGGGATTTGACCCGCTTTGGAGATATTTGTGAGGACAGTGAGAAATGGAAATATTTGGGCATTTGCGGACGACGTGAACTCATGTGTGATGGCTTTAGTCATGTTCAATAGTTAATGAGTAATAGATTGCTATCAGGAAATAAATGTGGATTTTCTGATCTTGAGACACCGAGAATATGGAATTCAATTTAGCTTGGACACAAAAGTTAGGTACTAAAGGCATTTTAAATTACATTTTCACAGGAGGAAAGCTGGCATTTGTGTGGGTTTTCATTGACTCGAATTCTCTATTGAACACAAACGGAGTATAGTGACGGCTTCATTCAAATCGGTTAGCTTCTTGCTTCCTCCACACATTACGACTCCCTGTATGGTGGGTGCTATGGACAACATACGAATTGATACGAAGGCCAGTCACTAAGGTCGTCAGTAGATTATTATATATTGAAATTAACGGACCACGGCAGAGCTGTAAAAGTAAAGTGTGAGGTTGGCATTGGAACGACGAAGGATGGGGGTTAAAAAGGGTTAAACCTCCAGCCAGCTGTGGCCCTGTCCACACTTAAAAAGTTTCATAATGGTGCAAGAACTAAAGATGAAATCCAGCTTCTTAGACTATTACATGGTCGGTTAGCTACAGATCGACTCAATAAAAGCGTGTTAAATGTCTCACGTTTTATCCTTGACAATTAACGCAACTGAGTGAAAATAATAATCCGCGAAATACTTTTGAAAGCGGAGTTTTTTATTTATCTGAACGAACTTGGGGAATATTACCAACCTTAGAAATATTTACCATTACATAATGTTTGTAGGTACGATAGATAAAATGATACTTTAGTTATTGTGTGTATAGGTTTACGCCCAACCATTAGTTCGATATAATTATTTACTTAATAGATGAAGGCTAAACGCTTTTTTATCAGACAACACATAACTCAAGCCAGTTGATGTAGGTAGATTACCTAGAAGTATGAAACTTTGCACATGGGTTCCTTAAAGAATAAGGCAGCTCTAAAAGGTTTAGTTTAAGTTATCTGTAGTAAATAGGGGCTGAAATTTGTATAAGTCTAATATATTTCATCTGTATTTATCGGTCGCAGGCATTGAGCACACACAGACTTTTGAATGGATTTACCTACTAGGTACAAATTAAAATTATCACCATGGCGAAATTGAAGTAGTACAACTATTCACGTAGTAAACTCATTTGTTTTCTGAAAGTACCTAGACATAGAATTAAATATGTCACTCATGCGCTAAAATTGAAGCGGTAAAATTCAGCTAATTATCCTAATTTTCAATAGCCATCTGTCCAAAATGTTTCGTAATAATCTTTCACATTAATGGGTGCAATAATATCATCTGATCGAAAAGAGCAACTCACGTTGTATGAACATAACTCATCATTAGTATTAGTTCTATATATGGCATCCTAGGCACTGCTTATAGGAGGAAATGGAGGAACTAATTTGTTCAATTACTAGCGGTATACCAACATTGTAAGTAACCCCATATGAGCTATTAAAGGAGACATGCCTCCATAGCATGTTCGCACAGAACCCGAGGCTCCCTAATGTAGTCATCGGCGCATACAAAACCAAGACTCCATTAAGCGTCCATTGTGCGTGCTAAGTGCCTGTCGATCCATATTTCCCCAATATTTGTGCTGTGTTGACAATGGCAGACTATAATGGATGAGACGACGACCTATTATGACTGTAATAACGTCTATTTCGGTTTTTTATCAGATTTTCTTTTTTTGTGATTTGGAGCGGAGATGAATGAGATGATACAACGCATCCTAGACACTCGTAGTCAACTTTGGTTAGTCATTTCAAATTTAACGATAACTTACAACGCGATATTATTCTATGATCCTCAGATAATTTACTTTATTTATTACATAATTTATGCACACATTGATACAGTTTACATAAACTTAATTCTAGTAAGGATGGTACAAACTGGTAGGTACTACTTATCTCGTATGAAATTTCTTCCAGCAGACCTGAGACTGGAGAGTGGCATTTTCAAATGGAAGAAAGACCGTGTACACAAAAATAAAATTTACCTGTGCATACTTATACGAAACCTGAGTCGTCGAGAGTAGGTATAGAATTACAACTCTCCATTAAAACAAAGTTAATGCTAAGATGCATTATGTTTTAACATTTCAGCTGTTCGACTGAAAAGAGTCATAAAGTTTGATTTGTATCCTCAGGTTTAGGTTACACAAATTAAGGGCAAAATAGCAAAAATAATTAAAATTAGTATGCCACATTTGTGCCTGATAGGTACAGTTTACAGTATCTATAATGTATGTATGTATAACAGTAGACTGCTATGTTGAAGGAAATACTTAGCGGCAATGGGACTACCTTAAAATTACGCTCTTTTAAATAAATCAGCTCTGAAATGACCGAAAAATCGCAGGACATACCTACATTAACAAAATACAGGAACAATGAAAGAACCTCCTCAGTTTTTTGACATCGAATAAAATTATGCAATACTAACGGTTCCTTAAGACTTTCACTAAACAGAAAAGCCTGAAAAAAGGAGAGATAAAAATGTACTCAATGTCCACGACACTTAACCACAAGAAAACGACTGTAAAGAAGGTACAATTAAATTAAGTCATCTCTCAGTCCAAACTCCTTTGCTCTACTACTCCAACTTAGTTTCTCTAAAGAAATTCTTTATTTTCTCGTTCATTACACATTATTCTATCAAACCAATGTTAACACATCGCGTGACTCTCAGCTATTCTAATTAACGACAACCAAACATTTAAAAAGTGTTACACTCACCTTTGCTTAATTTTTTGCCGTAATGTAAAAACGATTGTTATTTTAATTAAATGCTAGGTTTGTTTATTAGAGTTCACATGTAATAAAGTAATTACGGTCGAAACAGTACCGACTCGTGGAAAAACCGCTCAATTAGAGACTTAAATCGGTCATATTAAACAAAAAGTAAGTTAATGAATAACTTCATTACTTTGTTGACATGTAAAGTTCTATTTAAGGATAATGCGTGTTTCAAATGATAGCGTTTATTACGACAAATGTTAATTTGGACTAGTGTCGATTACGCTTTCTCCATTTGGCGTAGAACTCTGCCAATTATAAATGCTTCCTTATAAATTCATTCATTTATAGCGTAAATAGGCCCCTAATTGTCTTCTGTCTTATTTCACGTCGTCTCTTTTCCTTATTTGTCCTTAAGTGTTTCGTACCTTACATACGTAAACTCACTTAAATTCCTAAGCAAAATAATTAAAATTATAAAATACTAGCGAACCGCCCTCGCTTCGCTTCGGGACCCGTAAGTATCAACCGCGTAGGTCCCGCTCCCGTAGGAATTTCGGGAAGATAATAAACTATCACCAAAATTAATTCAGGTTAAATTAAATTAAACTTAGAAATAAAGCTTACGACAAAATAATAGCAAAGTAGCAAAGGATCACAGCAAGATTAATTCAGATTAAACTTGGAAACGCGGCAAGTTTGGTATGGCAGTGGGTTCGACCAAATTTGATTACCATAAAAACGGTTCTAGTGTGTTAATCTTAAAAGATAGACATATACTGTCGTGGACATTTTTTTAGATCATTTCAAGAGGAATAATTCTTTCATACATATATTTTTGGTATCTTGAATCGTTTTCGCAACGCATGCAACGAAAGCCCTCGAGAATGAATAATTTTCCCCGTTTTTTCCACATTTTCCATTATTTCTTCGCTCCTAATTGTTGCAGCGTGATGTTATATAGCCTAAAGCCTTCCTCGATAAAAGGTCTATTCAACACAAAAAAATAATTTCAATTCGAACCAGTAGTTCCTGAGATTAGCGCGTTCAACCAAACAAACAAACAAACTCTTCAGCTTTATAATATTAGTATAGATTTCACACCACACAAGGAGAAGTAACCACGTGTGATAAGAACGCAAGAGGACGACGGCGGCGATCCAAAAATAATTACATTCGTACCACTGGGCTCTTTTTTATCTAACTTGGCCTAAAGAAAAAATTATCTAAAATTACTCCTGACAAAAGGTCATGCAAGTGTACCTATATATGAGTAACTAACATAGTTCACACACACCAATAAAAACAGTCGGCGCATCGCGTCAGGAGAGTGCAAAAACTGTGTATCGCTCGATCTTCACGGTTTCGCTCACAGGCAGCCGACCAACGCAGTGCTATACTGGTTTCTCTGAACATGTCTACTACTAAGAGCTATTTATAATATCTAAGCACACGATACCTACTCATTTTCTATCATAATTCAGAAACAGGTACCTGTTTACCCAACAAAAGTAACAATTTAAAAGTTAACTAATTGAGTGTCAAAGGTAAACAACGCGTTGCAACCATACTTCTTGATCGTATCTTCATTGCTAAAGGTCGTACCTGCTTTGGTAGCTTATTAGGTTGCATCCATAAACTCTATATTTCACTGACTTCAATAATAATGTAGAGCAAGTATAGGTATTAATTGATTGTAAATAACATAAAACGATAAATTAGAAATTTAACATAAATTTGGCTTGGATTGAAGCCATTAATGGCGTACCAACTACTGAGCTCGGTTCTTTCCATTACATGAGGAGGCCTAGAGAGTTGGTACCCCATCACTGTTCAGATGCAAGTTGGTGCAGGGATTAGTGACCAATCCATAGTATCGGAAGTTTTCATGTCACCCGAAGGCCACCGTGATGGCTTAACGTCTGCTATCTATCGATAACAACCGGGACCAACGACTTTACGTGCTCCTCGAAGCACGGAAGCGCTCAAGAAATATTTGCTACTGGCGGTTACACGACCGAACGCTTATAAATCGACGCAAGTCGCTGGGCTGTGAGCGCTTCATTCATTCACCTAATTCACCGAAATGTTGTAAAATTAGACGAAATTCCGACCACTGGGCACTCAGGCAGGCCACTACAAACAAATAAGTTTGTTACAAACCCTCAAACAAGTTTACGAACAACAGACAGTTTAGTACATCACAAATAATAATCTAAACCGGAATCCGGGGACAAACAATAATATACAATAACTAATGCAATAGCTATCCGGGGATCAAACTCGAAATTAAGGGTCGATCCGAAACTTTGGCAGGACCAGCTGTAATTTAGAGTGGGTTATTTTATACTTAGGCTCTTTATAATCGAGTTTCCTCACTATTTTATTATTTTTTAAATAACGACGTAAAATACCTAAAAAAAGGCGAGTCTGAAACCAACAAGTAGCAAAATGAGAATATCATTAATGCAGTCGAAGTAATAAAAACACATTATTAAAGATAACTTAAAAACTTCGCTTCAAATGTCGTTCTTTAAATGCGACCACTCTATCACAAGGTTTCGAATATAGAAAGAGTAATCAAAATCAGTTCAGTACAAAGTTGCTGTTCAATATAGTTAACAAACAAAAACAAGGAATTAATAATGCAGCAAAAAAAACTTTAAGCGATGTGTGAAGTTCACGAGCTTGGAGTATGATGCCCCATACTATACTATATACATTTTACAAAATTACTTGAAAACTAAAACAATAATCGCTCGTTGTCAAGGTTACAAGGTTTTCAACGATGGATTAATTTATAGTGTCATGTTAACAAAGGTGTGTTCAAACCTTTGTTTCGCTGTGAAAGCAAACACTGCTTAGTTAAAATTACTTCAGTGTTATTTATCAAAGTAATACACACACTCACAATTCAATTTAGCTTGTAAACAAAACTTATTTAGGGAATTTTATGTTTTCGCCGTCAGTCAACCTCATTAATCATAGAGGCCCTGGCATTTCTGTGGATTGCTATTAAAACGAACTCCATATCGAATGCGTACGGAGCACAGACCATCTTACGCCTCGCTGCCCCAAAACGTATTGATGCATATACGTATGATTAACCAATTATGAACCTAAATGATTAGTTAATTAGGCAGGCTACTGACGTTTAACACTTCCGTGCTTCAGAGGGCAAGTTAAGCCCTTGCCCCCGTTTGCTAACCATAGATAAATAATAGCGTTAACTTATCTCTGATTTCTTTTGGGCGGCATAAAAACTTTCAACAATTTTGTTGACCACCAATGCACATTTTTGCACAGTGGTTTATAATAGCGTCGTGCGTCGAAATACATATTATGCCCATTGTTGTGCCATTATTAAGTAGAAGTCATAAAGACAATACGATGGCAGCCGAAGCATTGCTGGCGCGGTATTAAACGATTCGTTTGCTCCTATCATTTTAATGGCGGATCATTATGCCATTTCTGTTCCAACTTTTTATCTTCTAATGGTCTTCAAAGCCTTTTTTACACCAACTTTTTGCGCTGTGTGCAAACGGAGTTATTGGTGTAAGCTGATATTTTTTGCTACTCCAATATTGGGTAAAGTTTAGATAAGAATAGACGTTAATTATTTGCAATAGTCTAGAGATCAAGGTTTTTTTAGACCGTGCTAAAACATTCTTTTAAGTGTCGTCAATGGATCGAAGTGTTATTAAAAAAAATCAGGTAATTATTTTTTTTACTTTTTTATTTGTGCATTTTGAAATACAGTCCAACAGTTTTTATGAAGATTCATTCATAGTCCCTGGCTTCCGAGGTTTAAAGCTTACGGCACTCCACTATAAGTATAGCGATATTTTAGCGCAATGCACAGGACTATGTAACTTTTAATGGTGTTATTGTTGTAAACTTTTCATAATATGTATTAATAATATTAGGAAACTAAACAGACATAGTACTTAGTACATAGAGTGATACATCTTTTCATACCATAAGATAGCATTAGATTGCAGAAACCTTAAGTTACATAAAAAAGTACCTACTTATAGAACGAAATAAAATTCGTACAAAAAACAAATAAATTCATTCGTACGTACAGAATACCACAACAAAGGACTTTACTCAATAATTGTTGTTAAATAACGATACTACAGTGTAGTTTTCGCAAGACGATCCTTTTTCGTTTCCAATTAGGAGAACTAAGCTACTGTGTAGGTACTTGTTACGTTTTGAAATTGAGCTGAACTTAGATTAAAGAACTTTTTATAAAGAAGAAATTTAAATCACTGTCTTAACTGATTTTTAAACAGTTTTCTTCAGTGTAATTCTCCTTTTTCTGTATACCTATTTATTATGCAAACAGTCGACGAATGAGCTGACCAGCAACTTAATAGTAAGTAGTCATCGTTGAATCGTTAGTACGACTAAAGGCGCCACAGCCGTAAGCGGGCATGCAAGACATGCACCGCACGCGGGCGTCACACACGGGGGAGCGGCGAATGGACAACGACGGAGCGCGCCTAAAAGTAAATCTATGTGAGTTTGATCTTGAGACCCTAAGGGATGGAAATGTTTTTTGCACACGGGCTCCCATACATCTAGAGGCGGCCCTGCCGTCTTAGATGTCAAAATATTTTCAGATGTTAGAAATTAAAAAAATCTAGAAAATGGGAGTATGCTAGGTGTAAACCCCCCAGCCGGAAGAGACGGATTCAGTCGGCAGCTTACTAAAGCAGGAATTTACAACTGCATAATAGTGTAGGTAAATGCAGTAGATACATAATGCTAAAGAAGAATTATTGCCGATAAAGATTGCAGCATGAGTAAGTCGCAACTCAGGACAGGTATATTAATAACATATAGAGCTAGAGTTTATTTGTTTGTTTGAACGGACTAATCTTAAGAATAACTGGTGCGAGTTGAAAAAATATTTTAGTGTTCGAGAAAGGCTTTAGGCTATAAGAATACCTACAATAACATCATGCTCCGACCACAAGGAGCGGAGCTACGATGAAACATTTTGGCAAAATGAGAAAATACATATTTAAGATTTCCAGACCTTAGCGAGGGCGTTCATTCGTATAACATAATTCATTTTAAATTGTCACATACAAATAGAACAGCAATGAAAATAAAAATATTTTTATTTATGTTACGGCATGTAACATACATTGTAATTTATAGGTAGCGTGACAATTTATTGACGCTGAAAGAAAAAGTTTGAACACGGTGCATTGCTACGTTCACTATATATCACGCTCAACGCTATTCAGCACAATTCAATGGAACCGCCACAACTTGCTGAAAACGAAACAACGCTTTACCAATTTAACTTTAACTGTCGTACTCGATGCGCATACGAAAAATAGACAATCGTTGGAAGAAATTTGCATGTAAAATGTAGGAGTCGAGGCGTAACAGAAGTTGTTCGACCCACATGTGTGACGGGGCCTTACGGACGTGATTGCACTGAATATACCGAATGAAGTTTGATACTGTTTGAACGTAAATTTGTAAGTTACAAAGCGTTTTTGTTTGTTGTGTTCCGACTTGCAAATGAAAGGGGCAACGGTGATTGGTTTCCTTTGTTACAACCTAATTTTAAAGGATGCCTTTTTTTAGAAGTAAAATTAAACGGAGTTTAATGAAACACTGAACCCCTGTGCAAGTTGACCTCCTTTGTGTTTGGTGTAATATTGAATAGACGAGATTATGGTTCTAGGTCAGAAGGATTTGTTGGAAATTGTTCGCCTTTTGCGACTTAGTCGTGCACAGCGTAAGAAGATACGAAAAGAGACAAGTGTAGAATCCAGTCGGCAATGTTTTTAAGTTCGCTTTCACTATCTGAGGCAGAATTAACTATGCAATCACTCGGTTGGCTGATAATGCCTTTGATGATACCTATGTACCTATGTCTATTAGGAACGCTAAAGCTACTACTTGTGTACTTGTTTGTCGATTTTATGAAAAGGTATCTACTTTTAAAGTATTCTTGAGATCTGTCGTGTTATTCAGCAAAGATGTAAAAAGGTCTTCAAGACCGGCATTGCATGGGATAAACCCCAAGTAAAATGAAGACTGTCATCATAACGCTGCAGCGTTTTTTGCGGGGATTATTAAGACTAGGAATCTGTTTCCGCATACATATGACGTGAAACTCTTCAAAAGGAGAGTGAATAGGCTTTATCTAAGTTAGTGCGCTCATCACTATGGCTTCATCGCAACTTACTTACAATCAGGTGGGATTGTTGTCAAGTACTACCTGATAAGAAATATAAAAAAAATCTGCAAGGAAACTCCTTTCTGGCGGCGATCCCAATATTCGGTCATACAGCCTGGTGTCGCAGTAGGTATACACCACTCATAAAGAAGGAGGGCTTACTTGAGCTCACAGCTCCGGGGAAGCTAGCAGAGTTCATGTGAACGAGCCGCAGAGTAGCAGGTTCCCTTGAAAGACTTAAATCGCCTCTGATACGGTTGAAGATCGCCCGCGGCACGGACCAACGATACTTTTACGACAATCGATTGATACTTACTTTTAGTTTTAGTACTCTGAGAGTGTTGTTCGTCACTTATCATCAGGTGGTTCGTCAGTTCTTCAGGGCATAAAGTTATTTACCGTCATAGATTCACAAACGTTAAATAAAGGATCCATATCTCACGAGTCTAAAGCGATAATTGATTAGCGTTATACACTATTCATATGTGGGAAAACACGACAAACAGAGCAGCGTGTCTAGCGATCATCACTCAAACCAAAACAAACAATACAAACAAAAACAAACCAATCAATTATGTTAGTGCTAACTTTGTTAAAAATGGCGCGGGAAAAAATGGCCGGCCTGAATGGCGACACGGAATGTGCAACAAGATTTTCGTTGTTAAGGCTCATTTGTGTTTTAAGTGTGACGGCTCTGTTATTAATGAAGTTATGGTTGTTTGGGCGTCGAGAAATATTGTTTTTAAGGTAAAAATATTTTTTTTTATTGATGTCACTCTATTTTGTTGCCTCTGTCACTGCTCTTTTGGCACTTTGTTATTCTCAAAAATAAATATACCTACCTACCGTTTATTCGTTTAACGGACTTACCGTGAAAATGTAGACAGACAAACAGAATGAGACATTATCGCATTATCGATATTAATACTGTAGAATACTGCGGGACCATCAACTATGAACCAGGATACCATAAGTCGGTAACAACTAATTCTCAAATCGCGTTGCAAAAATCATGCCGCCTCAATGATTGCCCGAGAGTAATCATTTTTCAAAGTAAACGCGACACGAACAATAACCGACCATCAATCAACTGTCGGGCTGGCAGGGATTCTTCTGGGTTCCGCAGGCCATTAGTGGGATGCAATTAAAAAATATAGAAGTTCATTATGAATTGCTGCAAATGGTGCGTATTGAAACGCTTATTTTAAAATAAGACTAGAGTACGAGTAGAGTAGAGTGTATTGCATAATTATGTACAATTATTTTTACGTCATTGCTTAAAAATAATATTAACATATTGGTACGTGTTTTCCTGCCTCGGGCGAGTTTCGAATTGCGCAAAACCCCTGATTATCAAGATAGTGTGCGAATTAGAAATAAACTTCAGTTGCATCGCTGATGGAGAACATTGTGACAAAATCTGCAAATTAGTGTCTCTCCATCATAATTTCAAACGTAGGAAGGTATATGAATTTTTTTCTGGCTGAATGTGAAAAAACACAAAAAAAGTTACTTTAAAAGCTAAATAATAAACTTTTGAGTAATTTATTCAAATTTATACATACATGTTTTCAATAGAAAGTACAATTTAAAAACCCAGAACGTTTCAATTAGGAATATACAATAAATTTTGTAATGACTGGTTATAATTGAATAATAACATTTTGAATCAAATTAGGGTTAGGAATACATGTTACCAAGCGAAGAGAGGACGGGTTATTTCCAGACAGGCCAGTCTCCCTAAAGCTATAAGAAAATATGTGCCGTCTATTGCCTTAGTTCAATTTCATGAAAGAATATGTTTAAATCACTATTATAATTACGGAGAATTTATTGATAATCTGAATGTAATAAGGTCACAGACAAAGCTTAAACTTCATAGTAATTCATGTGTAAAACGGGCGTTTGTATCTTATTTTATAGCCTGAAGGGCTGACGTAAAAGCAGACGAACCATCTGATGATAAGTGGTCATCGTCGCCCATGGACACAAGCGCTCCGGGAATACCTCCGAAGGAAGCTCATTCCACAGCCTGCAAGTTCCCTGCACCTTTATTATTTTAAACAATATAAATATGATATTATAATTTGTATACCAGGTTAGGTGTGCATTGAAACATTAAGTACATACCTTATAATTATCTAGTCTATTGGCGATCTCTATGCCTGCAATGTCATAGAGAATCCTAGCTAAAGGCAGAAAATATCTTTTGTATTCATGAACTAGCCGTGCCCGCGATTTCATTTGCGTGTAAAATAATTTGTCCTCCTATTAACTTTGTTAGACATACATTATGTTGCTTTATAACCTTCTGTATATTCCCGTGAAAGCGCCATTAAAATTGGTTGAGCTTTATTAGGGACAAATATACAGACAGACAAAATTAAACAAAAAGTGGGTATTTTAGTAATTTGTAAATACCTATAAACACTTGAGAAAACCCAGCTACTTACATAATTTGAAATCACTGAAGATAGGTACTAATTTTCTTGTAATAGATAACTTGTTATTGAGATGTAACTATTTAAATCAATTTACCTGCGGACCCCAAAAACTCTGAGAACTCTATCCGTTGGTTTCGATTTCCATTATTTCGAACAAAATACCTATTACGTAAGGACTGACTCACGCTCCTTTCATTTATGAGTTACGTCCTTTCACCTACGGGTACCTGTGGCACCGTGCGCCACTGTGTTTTAAATTGAATGATTTCTTCCACAAAACGATTAGAGTGAAAAACTGCCACTTGCAGTTGTGGATACCGCCGGCCATGTGTGTAGTAGCAGCGAATACCGAATTCATGTTGATTGTATACACGCAAGTTTCAACACTGGTAAAATTTCATATCAATGAGATTGTTTTTCGAAACGAAGGTCGTATTGTAATGTAGAGCAAAAATCCATAAATATTCATTTAGTACAATTTTCGCGTTTTTTGGTAACTAGATTAAACGGAACAAATTCACGTTAGTATTCAAACCAAATTTTATATCCGTTCAAAAAATATTTCTGTAATAAAAGGTTTGGTTTATCATTAATGTGTAAATGATTTAGCATAATTGCATATGAAAATACAGGAAAATATATATATTAGGTATAAATACAATGTGAAGTTTTCAACATTACACATCAATGAGAAAACAAATAATACAAACGCAAACCCTAACACTAACACAAAAAAAAATTACGCGATGGTCGACTCGTAATATTCGTAATATTTACCGAGCAATCCAACTCGGTATCGGGTCGGTAAGGTCGGTGCTCGGTCGACACGCGGTAAGTCACTGTAGACGCACCGTGAGTGCCATTGTGTACTCTAATGGCCCCGTGGGAACGTACCGGTGCGGTGTTTGTTTTGGTTCGCGCTAATAGTTTTCATTGGTCAAGAATGCTCGCCGATGATTGATTCTAAAGGTCGATTTACATCAAACGAACACAGAGCTAGAGCTAGAACAAGAGCATTCTTTCGTGATATTTTAGTGTAAACGAAAACTCGTATTCAGCGTTTACATCAAACGAACAAAGAGCTAGAGCTAGAATAAGAGCATTCTTTCATAATCTTTTACTGTAAACGAAAGCTAGATCATCTGAACGAATATTCTTTGCTCATTCGTGTCAATTCTGTGGTTGGTATTGGTAGCGCTTCGCTATGTCTGACTCTGACAGCGATATTATAATTGCAAGTGCTACATTTATTATTTTGTCGCAAAAACTGAAAAATAAAAGAAGGAAGAGACGTTGGTGGGTTACAAATTTAATGCAACGAAGGACATTGGATAATGTAGGTGAAATTACATTCCAGTAGTTTTGCAATTTCTTGCCAAGCATCTTGTTTGTAAGTTGTATTTTTATAGTGTTCGCACGTCGGATCCCACAGACATCTGTAATTTTGGTAGGCTTCTATCATCACTAAACATTTTTCTTGAGACCAATCCATTGATCAATACTATCAATACAAGAAAACAATCGATAAGATATGTATAGAACCAAATAATCGCTAGAACGCAAGAACGCTTTGAACAGACCGCTCAGGGGCGCGAGCACGTCCGAACACGCAAGAACGCTCTAAGCAACAGTTCGCGCGCTCTAGCGCCGTTTACATCAAGCGCGCGAGCATTCTTAGAATATTCCTAGAATCTTTGCGACCACACTAAGAACAACGAAAGAATGCTCTACGCCTGTTTACACTAAAAGAATTTGATATAGTGGGGATAGAATGAGCATTCGCTCGTCTGATGTAAATCGACCTTAAAGTGAACGTGTTTTGAATTGCTCGTGTGCATTCTTGGAGGATTTATTTTTGGATTGAAGCTTACAATCTCTAGGCAATACTGCGTTCATTTCCGAGTTCATGTTTGGTCGGTTTTGCTATTAAGTTTGCTCGTATAAATGATATTAACCGCTTGAGTAGTGATAGCCAAGCTGGTTTGAACGTCCTACTCCCGAAGCGCTTAGGTTCGATCTTGCACGCATTTTTCGCTTTCAATTTCAAAACTTTCAATTTTCAACGCTGATTTCAATTTCAATAATTGTGTGCTTAAGAAAAAAGAAAAAGTAAGAAAGGCTACGTGGTGAAAAAAAACATCGTGAGGAAAATAGTACTCGCTGTAAATGCTCAGTAAAACAGGCAAAAATAAAACAAACTATGTATTCAAGCTTTATTAAGCTGTAAGCACAGGTAATAAGTTCAATTTTAGAGGGAAGTGGCAATGCCTTATGCATGACCAAAGTTCTATACATAGGCAACTGTGATCAGTAGTAAGCATTTAATACTCGAAGGTTGAACGCGTTAAAACCAATTTAAATATTACCTATTATTATTATTATTTCTGTTTTTGCTATAACTTGTTATTAGTAGGTATACCGCGCCCTTAATCTGTATCTTTACCTTTTCCTCCTCACCCTAAGGTTGTCTGGAAAAAATCGCTCTTTAGCAATAAGACCGCCTATTGTATTTCATTTTGTTTAAAGTCTCTTTTATGTTTCTCTGTATGGTGTACAATAAAGAGTATTATTATTATTAAATAACAAAATTCTCTACCATTCCGCAAAGACTGCAATCCAAAACACATGATTCTACAGTTTCGTTCGGGCAGGTATTGTGCTTTCAGCCGGTAACGAACGGCGCATCTGCCCATGAAGTTTCAGGTGTCAGGTAATTTAATCTCTTGTCTATGTACGGCGGTTATTCCCCTGTTATCAAGCGTTGTCACAGACAGTGCAATAAGCAATTCGAATCTTCACTAGTGTGCCGATAAGTTCACGGAATCTTTAATTGATCTTGTAGATTATAGACCAATATTCATAGTGTTTGTCTTAAAGCCGACGGTTTCAACTTTTCAGTAAATTCTTAAAATCCTTTTCACTCCCTTTAGGGGTGGAATAAGACAAAAATTGTTTTTCGCGCCCGTGTACTATATAACTATAAAACTATATACGTCCCTGCGAAATTTCATCACTGTATGTCGAGAGGTTTTAGATACATATTTCCTGGAGTAACCGTTCTTTTTTATAGGTTTTTTAAGTTCTATGGAGTGCATGAATCAAACAGCACAACAAATAGAATATGTTTCAGCTGATGACGAAGGGAAACAAGTGGCTTTCCTTTCCGTAAAGCGATAATTGTTAATATTTTCTAATGCCAAATATGAAACGGACAAACGGATACTGTTTATAGCTCCTCGAACATTTCACCAGTAGAGATTGATTCATTATGAGGTTAAGGCCTCCTTTAGTAGGTTTTTTTAAACTCAATTTTACTTGGATTATATGTACATATACTTATCTCTTGAAGATCTACTCGCTACGGGGAATATCGCGAGGTTACCCCACTTCTAAGTAAATACCAAAATTTGGAGGGAATCTAATCGCAGAAACTGAATTGAATATCAAATAGTCTTCAGATTATCTCGGCATAGTTATTTCAATTCTGGCAAGATTGTGGGAAGCTCAACAGTAATACGATAATACAATACGACGATGCTTCGCTTCGGGAGTTCTGATCCTAAAAACAAATAGTAGGTAGCACCCGATGTGATAGTTAGTTTATTCTAGAACAATTATTTTTACTTTTACGTCTACATTTTGATCGTTTTTTGAGATGTGTTATTGTAGTTCAATTAATAAAAAACATTATTTAATGTGCACAAGAGCTTCGAAAATATGTTTTTCATCACACCTATTCGAAAAAGACGACTTGGTTCGGACTTACGGGGTTCCAAAGTTGCTGTTTTCTATTCAGCGGGCGGGAATGAATTTTCATACAACTTTTCCGTCCGGCTAGATCTTTTCCGTCCTATTTTGAATTTAGAACATTTTAGTATTTTGCGCTAAAGAAGTCGAACGCAAATATTGTTTGAATAAAGAATGTCTGGTACGACGCGAGGGCCCCGCCAGCTGAATATCTAATAAAAAAAGAAATCAAATTAAGATTTCGTTTTCAAATTACAATTAAGTTTTCGTGCATTTTTACGTATTATCTTGTATTATTTTCTATTATACATATATATATATTATTTTCTCATAGTGGGTGATGAAAAGTAGAGTGTATCACTCGGGTGCAAGTATATTTTTGGCTCGGGCGACGTACTTTGAATCCCTCGCTACGTTCGGGATTCTACTAAAGAATCCCTCGCTACGCTCGGGATTCTACTCTAGAATCCCTCACTTCGCTCTGGATTCAAAAAACGCCCTCGCCGAAAAAAAATTTCTTTGCACCCTTGTCATACAATCTACTATTTTTTATTCAGGAAAGGAAACCGGGAAAGAACTCCTCATAAGCATAATCTCACAGTAAAACTTAAATCGTTTCATACAGACCATAATAAAATACATTATGTTATGCAAACATCTTATAGCTGTACAAAACCCGTCTGATTTTATGAAAGCTCTTCAATGAACAAACACAACCTCATTACATTTACGGATTATAGACACAATAGAAGAAGGATAGATAATCTTCCTGGATATTTGGCAGGATAACAAGGAAAACAAGAAACGGCAATAACATTTATTGATTTATAACACAACGCACGCTTCGCTACACATAAGGTACAGATTCGTCTATCTTTTTGATGAAGTAATAACATTATTACTTATTACCAATATCTATGCTTATAATAAAACTGTAATTTGTTATATTGAATTAATGCCGAAAGCCGTTATCGTACCAAATTGGTACTATATTGTCTATGCATCTATCTGTATATGGGTAAGTCTTGCTTCAGTCTAGTTATCAGTCCCGTGAGCCCAGTGTATATTTTTATTTTATTTATTTAGGGTCATCCGCTGTGAAGCTGTGAACCCTAATGCCAGAAATGAGACAAAATGCAATAAATAAATATTTCCAAAGCGAAGTGGTAAACATTCGTAAATACCAGAAGAATATGGCGGAACATTTTCAAACAGAATCAAATAAAACCATACAAAAAATATCTATAAATATGTAGATGCCGTAATTCCGAAGGCAGCGGGTCGAAAGTAATGTAAAAAATATGCACCGACAGACAAACATGTAATAAAACACATGTATTATTCAAGAGGTTGCCTCAAAACAATATCTTGAGTGGTCGAGCCCAATCTATATCTTTCATCTATTATTGGTTCTTGTGTTATGAGTAGGGCTGTCAAACTTAGGGGAGAACGAAATTCCACGGATTTAAATAGTGCTTACACGGGATACGGGTTTTACAACCCGAAAAAAACCAAGCAAGTTACAAAAAACTAAAGCCACCATGTCAACGTTGTGTCAAAGTTGTCAATAAATATGTTGAAATGTTTGAAACGTTTATTTATTGTAATATGGCTACAAACGCACATAGTTAACTTCAATTGACTACAATTCAAATTATTTTGATGTGTAAACAAAAATATTCATCTTTCAAAAATCTCCGCCTCTCTCTTTTTTGATAGTTGACAGCCCTAGTTATGAATACGCCCGAATATTCAGATTTTATATCATAAATGGTTTGGCCGTAACGCTTTTGATTCCTTTCTTATTTTTTTCAAATCAAATAAGTGTAATTTCATCATAAAGGTATTATGAGTTTCCAAAAAATCTATTTTATCCATTTGAACGGCACTGATCGTGTCTCTTTTCAAGGGTTTTTGTATTATTGACTTCTCAATTGAGGTGTTGACTTGTTTGAGAACCAAGAAAAAAATGTTGAAATTAATAGATTGGTAGTTGGTAGCCAACACTTGAAACGCTATAAGAGTTTTGGTCCTATTGGGGCCGCCCAGAATACAAGCCCCACTCTCATGCCAGCAGACCAGGGAGTCCTAAGAGAGGACAGAAGGCGACAGAGGCAACTGCCTTGTGATAGGGCTGAAGCCTTCGATCAAAAACACTAACTAAATGCCCGGTTAGCAGTCTCAAAGAGTATATTTTAGTTCGATTAAACACAGCCAACGTTAACACGTTCCACATGCCCTAGTGTGATTAAAAATGGATCTAGTCCTCTATTATAGATCGATAGCTGAAGCCAGCTGACTAGCTTTCATCCACTCTCTGCCTCTGGAGTCAGACGCAAAACGACGTGGCGACTTAGGTGCCAGTTTTTCTTTCCTTCTTCTTCCTTCTACTTCAGCCCACAAGGCATCAGGAGTCAGGACCCTAATTCTGCTAATTTACCCACATCGCACTCGGGTCGTAATTGTAGTCGTAGCATAAGCGTATCGTAATCCGCGCGAACGACGAGAGCACACTACGAGCATGAACATTGTCGAACAAGTCCGCATACAGTAAGTGCAGATTTATGCCTAAACGTAAGCGTCATTTATACCTAAACGCGTATTAAGTCTAAACTAAAAACCAACTAAATATCACAGACCAATCCCCTATAACAGGGGCACAAACCGAAAAATAAATATACACATAAAACATTGCAATATTGTGCCCGCATTTATTTTATTCAACACCGACCCGCACTGAAACCTCTCCTAAAGCGAATGCAGTTCAATGTGAAATATCTGTGGTAGGAGCGTTTGAATTTAGGTTTTCTGAACCAAAATTGATAGCCTGCAGGGAGCCATTAAATATACATTATCTGTCTGTGCCGAGTCCGTTCGATGCAGTTATTTAATTCCGTTGGTTCATTGTTACTATCGTATTATTTATTACGTGTCATTATTGCTGCTCCTAGGTTTAGTTACAATGGGAATATTAGGGCCGGTTCTTGGTTTAGTTCTATTAGCATACGTTTAGATATTCATGTCAATAATAAGCCGAAGACCCATCGCACCGCAACGCACGCAACGCATGTTAGCAGAAACAGAGAAAGTTTGAATTTAAGGGTGGATAAATCCAAAAGTATTTTTCAATTCCTTTTTTATGAACGTGGCGGTAACCAACTGGCCCCTACTTCCGCTCCTTGGATATCGGATGAAGTAACCACGATTTTTGTTGGTAGGTACCCTTTAATATTCTGCCCCGAAAATCTTTGATTTCCTCCCCCGTGGATCATTATTGTGATAAAAATGATGATTGGTGTATCACGATAATTGTGGTTACATTAACCTCTCATCAGCTAGACGTTGCCCAAATATCAATGAAAATAACAAAAGAGAATGCTCATTCCAAGCAGCGAGGTTTGAGCTAGTCATGACCTGCAATGACAATACTATCAGACCGGAACGTAGTAACGAAACTGCGAAATTACAGCAAGCATCTACCTATTATATTCTTTGTTAAGATACCTATTTACAGTTGTAAACTCTTTTTGTGCCGTCAAATGTCGCAAATGATCATCTGAGGCACGGAGACTAGAATCGGCCAAATCTGCACTCGGCCAACATGATGGCCTCATCAGTGGGACAGTTATGGGTTGCGAAGGTGATGACTGAGACTGGGAACAAAATTCCCCAGGCACTGGGATTGGCGACGAAATTCCCGAAACACTGCTATAAATCCCATAGCATTAGTACCTAAGCAAATGCCTTTGTCGCGTTCGAAATATGCCATTGATACCAAATTGCCGTGAAATCGGCATGCGGGCATAAAGAATTCTGATAAAACAACGGCAAAGCCATTTCCAAATACGAATGTGCTTTGAAGAATCCTTTGACAAACGACGAGCTCAGATATTCCAACAAGAACGGTAAGAATTATGTGGGAATTGTATGAGAACCGAACCGAACTCGCATTGTCACGGTCACGTCGGAGTGGTATTACCGATACTCAAATCTCGACGTCACTTCAAAAAACAACAAAAGATCTCGATGTCACGCCCATGCAGTTCGATGGTTCTCACGCGGAGAGTATCCCAAGCAAACAAAGCTGGTACCACGGTCCCGTAATACGATACGCTTAGGATGTCGTCTTTAACACAGATCCATTACCGGTCGAGTTTGAGACGTTGCGGCTACTCCTTATTATAGGCTAGCGATGGATGACGTACAAATGATTGAGACTGAGGATGCAGTGTAAGGCTTCGTACCGACTGCAATACAATATCCTACTTATTGTTACAAAAGGATGACACCACAGAGCCGCGAGGTTCGACACGTTTGTACGTTCACAAACCATCCCGTGGGAACTGACCGCAGGCTATGTGATAATTACCTAGTTTGCCTACAGCCTGAACAAACCCTTTGCTCGGGGCTAATGTGAAAGCCATAATAATAGGCTGCGTCTTAGGAAAGTATAGGGAATGAATAAAAGGTAAAATGATAGTTCCCGGTGCATTATGTCAGGGATTTCTTTATTGTACGCTTTGTAGGTTATACCTGATTTGTGTGATAGACATTTTTCAAATGTACCCTACAATTTAGAGGTCTTTATAAGTATTAATTACATACGCCATTAATAGAAATGTTATTCTATTATTATAATACAATACCTAACTACTAAAGAAAGTGGTACAGGCAAAAAATATTTTCATTTCACTTAATATTATAAGTAGGTATTAAATATTCGTTTGAAAAAAACCGTAGGTACATTACCATGCCTTTCTACTCTCGATCGTAGCTGGCAGTGGATATTGATTTATTTGACATTTATTTCCGAGGACTTCCATGTATCATAATAATTTGTATTTTGTAATTGGAACTGCTTATGTATGGCAAGTATTATTCTTTTAGTCAGTAGGTATGCCGACTGAACAAAATTTAAATCTACAACAAATCTTTCCACAAAAGATAGACAGATCTTCTGATATGAAAAGCGATTGCCAAGTCTAACAACTTCTGCTAACAATATCCGGGAGACATCAGAAAAGTGAAATTATAGTGATATCGATAAAAGCATCGGTTTCCTGCGCGTGCGCCGCTCGTAACCACCCAATAGCCACCACCGTGACGGACGCACGGCGCGTCATTCAAACTAAATATTTACCTAGCACCCGATATAAAAAGTTTGACAAAAAATTACCAAGGCGTCTCGTGTCGGCTTCTAAAGTAGAGATGGGTAAAAAGTGTCAGCTTATTGAGATCGTTTATTGTAACTTATCAGACTTTAAATGTGAATTTAAAGTTTTAGTTAAAACAGTGCCTTTTTTATTTATTTACGAAGATATCATTAATTCCATGCTGAATTTTTTTAATTAATATAAATTTAGTTGTCAACGAAAGTCTATACATAAAGCATCGTAGTGGCTACAACCTGGCTACAACCCATTAATGGCCCACTACTGTGCACGGATCTCTCCATATTAATGAGGAGGCCTAGAGCATACCACCACGCTGCTCCAATGCGGATTGTGGACTGGCGGAGGTTAAAATTACGGACAGAATGACTTTAATATTAATTGTGACTGAACTGTTATTTCTCGCCTCAAAATATAGACCAAACATTCTAATATTATTTTTATTTCTTATTAAAACTTCGAGATACAAAAATACAACATAATATTTCTTTTAACTTGTAAGAAACATAATTATATGGTAAGAATAATTTAGGTGAACCCTTGTAAACAACCTTTGAAAAACATTTTTATTCGTAGCGAAAGTTGGAAATTCGACATTATTTTTTATAAATATCAATTTATCAAACATTTTCAGAATTGACGACTGTAGCCTAGTTGTAGTGGACCTGTCTGCGAAACGAGGGGTTTCAAGTTCGATTCCCTGCATGGACAGATATTTATTTGACAGATGCATGTTTTCTCTCGGGCTGGAGGTGATAATCATGGCTATCTATATAGTTCATGACACACGGGAACTTAGTGCGAGGGTATCAATCAGTATGTTAGCTGTAGCGTTTATTCATATTGACTCACTCTTCATTGACTTCACTGTCCTTGGCCATATATTCGTATGTATCGTGATCGTGTTAGATTAGTATAGTTCATAAAATAACAAAAATATAGACATATCTTTATGAACGTACGAACTCTTTTATTTTCAGTAAATGTATTTTATTATTAGTAGAAAGAATCATAGACGAAATGTATCGAAATAGAATAATTTATTCCACATTTAAAAGGTTTCTTTGTATGACATAGAACAACCTTGGCGCTTTAGAAAAAGATTTAAGTACCTATACCTACACATCATACCTACTGACATACTCAAAAAATATTTCAGAAGTAATCAAAGCGAAGAAATGTTATGTTCATTGAGATACCTACTATGTACCTACTAAAGTCCATACCTCAATGGTTATGTAATATTATTCCAAAACAGATCATAAGACAGTTTCTTGAATGAATCTTGAATAAATAATAGAAAAATAAACGTAAACAAAATCGGTCAGAAATTCCTCTTACCTTCGTCCGAAGATAAAATATTCTGGAACAATATTTGCCCTTCTCGATTTATCACAAAGTGTTCGTAACTTCGATAATTTCCACTCGGAAACTCAAAAGAGCTATCTTGAACAAATAGTGGAGCGACCTCAAATAATCGTTTCCTCGCATCGATTGATAGTGAGGGCTTCAAGTTGTGATTAATGAAATAGTTCAGTAAAGTTATTCAACACGTTTTTTTGTGATCTGTCATAATCGAAAATTAAGTAACAAATGTCCATTTCCCTTCACATTATTTACCCTACTGGTTTTGAATAGAACCACGTCTCTGGAACCAACCCTGCACCCCATTTTGTCGAATTATGTCGTTTAATACCATGTGTCAAACCAAAAGATATTTGCCGATGACAGTTCTTGTATGAAATCTGTGGGGTCAACTTTGTATCCAGTAGCTAGTGAATAAGTTAGAAATTAAAATATCAGATCGATATTTTTGTATTGTAATTTTTAATAAATAAATGTACTTTTTATACTTCATTAATTAAATAACGAGGCAATGCGTCGATGAACGCGGAAATATACCTTTATCAATAGTATCAAAGGTTGGGAACCTAATTAGTTTTTAATTTTATTTTACACTATGCAACAATTTCAACACGAGTTTCTATCTACGTCGTACGTCTACTACGTCGATTCTACGAGTCTTAAATTGTATTCAAAACCCTATGAAACACGCAAAACATTAATCCAAAACCAACTAGGTAATATTGAATTTTTAGCTTAAACCTGCACTGTTTTTATGTCCATAAATAAAGCTTACCACATTAGTATTTCAATAATATATTCAACGCACATTTCAACCAGTTAACAATACTTATGTTTTTCATTACTTTTCAATATTCATCTCCAGAGGATGAAAAATAGTGGATGGAAAAGTTTCATCAAAAGAACAACAGAATAAACGTTCGCTTCACTTTAACTTTGGTAGTATTAAAGCCAGGGAATAGCGATTAAAATAATGATTAAACTTGCCTCAGTGAATGAAAATATCGCGCGGGAAACCTGCAAACTCATTCAGATGACGTTTTCAAAGATGTCTACCAATTTGCTCGTGGGAGAGGTAAATACACTTCCATACTAATAATATTATAAATGCGAAAGTCTGTGTCGCTTTCACGGCTAAACCATCGGCACCGGCCCGATTTGGATGAAATTTGGTATACAAATAGTTGAAGACCCAAGGTCACGCATAGGGATTTTTCAAAAATCAACCCCAAAATTTATGAACCAGTTGAAATAAACAGTAGGAAAGCCTATATTTGCGAAAACTGCACTCAAATCGATTGAGCCATTTCTGAGATTAACACGTAAAAAATTACAAACAACACGGTGACATTTGCTTAAAATCATTGTTTTATTACAATGACAAAGCCCTCTCTCCACATTAATAGTTTTTCTCATACTATAGTATATCTTCCATCTTCCATGCACACCCAGAGATCAAGTATGGGTTTATTCATACGTAAGTAGGTATGATTAAATGAATCAAGGTCTATTATCTTAGTCATTACTACCAAAAGCTCTAACAATACTCGAATAGACAGCAGCGAGCCCTCAACAATACATTACTGCATCCATAATGGATCTATCCTGGTACTAAAGGACATGACATGACGCAACGCTTCGCCAGAGCTTCGATTGTTTAATTAAAGCTACGTTGAGCTTGCAAAGCTCGCAATTTGCTGCTATTGATTTGCTGTTTCGCCTAATAGCACACAATGGAATGATTTACAGAAATAAAAGTATTATACTTACCTACTGCTGTGTGCAAAACTAAATGCATCTTGCAATTTTAAACCGTAAAATAATGTTGTATTGAAATGTACTAAATTCGTTTTGGGCGTTTTTATGTCTGTGAGTATGAATTTTGACAAGATGTAATTTATTATTACATGCATATATTTGAAAATTAGAAATGCGTGCAGGGTCCGAACCTAGGCTGTTTGAAGTTATTTGAACCACTTATCTATAGCTACCTAATACTACACTGTTTCGAAAATTGCGAGTCTCTGGAGAAATAGAAAAATAAAAGTAATTGCCTTGATACATTTCAAAGTGGTTACATTTCCTAGACGTAGGAACTTCTCTTGACATACTTTAAGACATGCCGTATTCGTAACGAGGAGACTTATTCCTGCTAACGACACTGTAACTCCAACCGACCGTGCTTCGTAGAGGACTGCTTCTAGGAAATTCTCAAACACTACAAGTGTCATACATATTTCGTAATTTTCATATGCAGACATCCTACATTTGCTTCCGAGGTATCTAGCTCGATCTCTGGTTATTTTTATATAATTGTATACCTAATCAATAATGCTTTCTTATGAGGCTTCTTGGGCACAAAGCACACGCCACGCTAAAAGCTTTTTAATGGTAATTAATAAGCGTAATGTCTATGACAATGTAAATTGTCAAAAAAATTCAAATATCGCCACCTATATTTTAAGCGCTATTTCGTGGCTACAAGAGATCAAATACATACATTTGATTTTACTGCTCTACCCTGACGCTTGGTAACCCTCGGAAGAGGTTAATATGAACTACATTAATCGGGAGCGTTGTTATGTTGAAGGTATTCGGGCGGCATAAAAGTTTCGGATGTTTGAATTGGCCACTCTTCTTACAAAATAGGATTTTTGAGTAGCGCCCTTGAGTGCCCTATACCTGAGTCGCCGAGAATATGAAATTACCACTCTCTAAAAACAAATTTATGACGTGTGCTCACAATTTAATTTATCTTGTAAGCAAAACTACTTAAGGCATTTTAAATTCTTGCCGTCAATCTGCAGTGTACCTTAATGATAGTGGCGGAAAGCTAGCATTTGTGTGGGAGCATAGGTCTCCTCAGTTAGGTATGAGGAGACACCCGTACTACCCTACCGTACCCTAACGTCAAGCTAATTCGCAGATCTATAATTTCTCTACATTTGTTATGACATAATCCGCGATAACAAAAGGAGTAGTTAAATAAATTTATGTTCAAATTAGCGGTCAGTCATAATGTGTTCGGAGTTTGCGGTTCTTAACGAAGTATTTATACTGCGCGTAGTATGCAGCCCGGCGTACTAACTTTATATAACTATGTCATAATGAATATGAATTTCTATGTCAGTTTAGTTTAGTGACATAGTTACAGTTCATTGACTTTTACGATGATATTGTGAATAAGTAATAGGCTATTTGGTTTGAATGTAGGCCCTAGGGGCCTAAGATGAATCCTACATGCACAACTAACATTAAAACTTACCTATGGTATTGCAAATTAGTTATATCATTTGATTTTAAACTTAACTCATCGCGGATTGTACACATTTTACTTTGATACGGGTACACACGATATGTATTTTTGTAGTTAGGTAAGTATATCATTTGCATTGTTGAAGGCAACTATTGTCAGGAAACCTTTACTCCTAAAATATCTCCTTAATGTTTTCAAATGATCTAAATCTAAAGTATTTTTGTTTATAGAATTAAATTACTTAAATAAAATTTAAGGGACTGTCTGTGATTTTAAAATAACTGTTTGTTCAAGTATATAGGTAGATATAGAAGTTATTTACCTACTTTGTTAATCTAGAATGTATAGTACCTACCTGGTTACCTGGAATCTGCATAATACCTTATTTAAATATATCCAATATCGTCTTCGTTGCACAAAGGATTGATATTTGATACCTATTTATTTTTAAGTTAACTGAACGTTACGTAACGGTACGATCATAGAATTCATGATTTCACGAAACAATTTTCTGCTCGAAGCTCGCTCTCGCTCCCAGAAAACAGTTCGTAAAGTTTACAAATTATATCCGAATTGGAAATAGTTGTTCGGTACATGTTTTAATGTTCGAGATCAACATTTAGGTTACGAGATATTGGGAAATATTTGATGAGACGGCCGTGTATCCCAGTTGTTACGTCCCTGCGAAACGGTCTCGCGTTCTATTCCCGGTTGGGATAGATATTTATCTCAGAGATAATTGTTTATTCTCACGTCATGGGTGTTTATCATCATCATCATCTCTTCTCAGAGTAAGAAGGTTCATAGTCCACCACGCTCGCCAATTTCAGTGTTGCGAACTCTGCGGCATGCAAGTGCATTCACGATGTTTTACTTCACCGTTATAGCATAGCGTAGTGACATTTGAATGTTTACAACGCACGTAACTCTGAAAAATCAGAAGTGCCCCTCAATTAGGGGGCCGAATTTTTATTCACTAAAAGCAAATACCACTATAGTAGTCAGTCATAGGTAATGACGTTTTATTCGTACACAAAGAATTCTAGTGCAGGGTGTGAGGGTTTATTTGTTTGTTTATTTGTCAGAAATTGTCGGAGTTAGTATTTCAAGTCATAAAAAACGGTAACAACTTTATTTATAACAGAACTCGTCTATTAAATTTTATGTCCGTTTCCGCGGAAATAAATTTTCTGGTTTTGAAATTGTATTTTTTATGTGAAAAGTTAACAAATGGAGACGGGCCACCTGATGGTGAATTAACAATCGCCAATTAGCAACGTCAAAGGCATCATAGACGCGTTGCCGACCAAGAAATTACAAGAGAAAAGAAATAAAGTACTCGCTTATGATTCCTCATGTTAATCCGTTATTTCACTGCTGGTTCAAACACGAGGTTCATAACTAACTAGCTCGGTTTCAGTCCATCAAGCGAGAGTTTTATCGTATTTATGATAACCTGGTCTGCCGGCATGGAATTTGGGATTGTATTCAAAGTCGCTCAGATGATCACCCAACTTCATATTACCATCTCAACTCACAGTCCCACTGCTGGACACTCTTACAAGCCACAAGGACAAACCATTATCTACCACGCTAAGTAGTTGCAGATTGGCCGACCTCTCACACCTTCGAGAACCCTCAGGCCTGCAGGTTTCCTCACGACTTTTCGCCTTGGAAGTGACACCTAATTACAACACGCAAGTAATTGTTGAAAATTATATGCAGGGTTTGAACACGGACCCTTCGGTTCGGGGAGTCCTACGGTCAAACCACTTGACATCATTGCTCCATAAACTAATAGATACACTGTATACTTAGTATAACACACCTGTATTGCATATCGTATTATCATTTACCATCAGGTAACGAATGTACAATCACGCCCACTAACACAATGATATGACAACGCGTGGCATTCAAACGAAATAATCAATAAAGGATCCGTATTGAAGCCTGACAACATTTCTTTGTCTACCTTTTTGCTACTAGATTAGTAACTCGAGATTAAAACGTTCGAGGGACAAACATAGGAATGGGTCTGTCACATAGATATCTACTTGTTTCTGCTATCCATTAGAATAGATAGAATAGATTAGATTAGAATCCAGCAGTCTTTTTTTCAATTTAAAAACAAAAAAGTAGTGATTAGACCTAGTATGTAGAAGAATTTTATTCATAAAATAACTCATACTACACGCCCTATAAGTTTGTACAGAACGAAACCGCACAAACTGTAAGTATAAGTATATGACAATACTTGACAACGATCCCACCTAATGTTATGTTGCGATCCTTTATATTGAGCGCATTAAATAATTATTCATATGGATGAACTGATTTTCATGATTCTCTTATATTCGAAAGCTAGTGCTTGTCGTGTGGTTCTATTATGCGGGATAATCTGGTCACGCAAGTAATGTGTAGATAGGTATATAACTTTATTATTTACATATTTTTATTGTACAAAAAATACGAATACTAATTTGGAGGTAAGTTGCGTCAGAATCAACTCTTCAGGATGATTCAACAAAAAGTCATAAATTCCAATAAATTATAATATTCACAGAACAAAAGTTGGATTCACCACAAAACAGTGTCCGTGTTTGATTAAATATCTGAAACGTTTATACTGACTAATTACCCTTTACCATCCGTTCTCAAAAATTATCATAGCAAACATTGTTTTGACAAAGGAAATTAATTAATTAACGCCAGTTAGAAAGAGGTCTAAAGAACTAGAAATAGGAATTGACACCTTTTTTCTTAGTACCTATTATATTATTATTATTATTAGATAATCTTATGAAAATCATCTTAAGATGAACAAACATACGGGTACTCACGAATATGGTTGATGTCTTAAACGTTAATACAATTATGGTTCATACAAAAATTGTTGATATTAAAATCCTCTTAAACGCAAACGGATACTCAAGATTTTAAGAGGATGTAAGAAAATATTTCAAAATCGTGAGCACCCGTTTTCATTTAAAATGGGTTTTGTGTCTTCTTGACCTTATAAAACTGGCAGTTCTCACCGGGTCGTGACCTGCACTGAATAATACTGCTTAAGGCTGTAACAAGCGTAGCACCCCTAACTAGACACACTCGCTCAAAATAGCACCTCTCAGTTTTTCCTGTTACATCAATTCATTCGTGGCTTTTTAACACACTGCAAAAACAATAGAGTCGGATTGAAAAACTTCTTTTTTTGAAGTCGGTTAAAGGGTGTTCTCGATTCGACCGTATTCATTATTTATGATATATATTATATTGAAGCCGGTTTTTTAAATTATTGCAGTTACTGTTAATTTATACATAATTTGCATCGGTAAGTACTAAGCTATGCGTTTCTGGCCAATTTAATTTCAACATTAAGCCTGCCAGTAAAAACTTGGCTTTAGAATATTTTTACTACTCGATCCACTCTCGGGATCTATTTTCAAGTATCAGACCGGAATAACTCCTATAATCGCAACTCGACCGTCGCGGAATTATTTATCAATGACATAAATAACTGCCTGGGCCGGCAATCGAACCATGACCCCTCGCTTAGTTGGCCGGATCACTGACCTACAGAGTCGTAAATAACACCCAGACGACAATAAATTAACGACTACACCCTGTATACTGTGTACCTACTGTAATCATAGGCCGTAATCAAATCGTCAATTCTTGCTTAGTAAGCTGGATCTTGAATGGTTACTGTTGCCAGCAACACTAAGTTTTTAATTTTTAATCTGCATAAGCTTTAAATATGGCAATATTGTGCAGTGCCTAGTGCTAAGAAACCGCCATTACATAACTTACTGATCTCACTTCTTGTACTGTATTAATTAATTGCTGCCAATAAACGTTTGCGTGAAACAAATGAAATTGTGGTTTATATCAGCGCCCATATAACAGTCCACTCCACCAGCTGAAGGCTGAAGGCCAAGGCTCCAAACATTAGTTCTATCTCACCGTTCTGCAATTTTATGTCGTCGCAATTCGTCGGAAGTAGATACAGATTGCGAAAAAACCAGAACACCCAGTTAAAAGGTAGGTATTATCATAATTACATTTAATAAAGCGAAATAGCGAAAGCTATTTTGCATGAAAGGAATTTATATTTAGAAGGTATTTTGTTATATTCCTTTCCTCAGTAAAAGAAATAGGGGTTGAAAGTTTGTATGAAAATCAGTCAAATTTCTTCAACCCGGGCAAAGCTGCGGGCAACAGCTAGCTAGCGATACAATATACCTATTTTAAGAAAGCTAATAACCATAATGTAGTAAAAGAACCTCAAACAACCGTGGACAAACCTAATTTGATAACCTGTAGACAGCACTGGAACATCTTCAAAGCAAAGATATAACAGAATTGCTTAAAGTTAGCGCCCGTGTGGGGCAAAAGTTCGCAATATTGACACAGATGCAATTTACTACTTGCTAAGCTCAACTGCACAGCATAGCAAATTTTACTTCGCAATTTATGTGCAATGACATCTTATTTTAACCTATTTCAAAAACAAACAGGGTGGTCTCAATTCGACTTTATCTTTTTGTGTGTGTTACCTCATAAGTTACCTTTGGAGTATAAAAAAGAAAAGATATCCAACATTTGAATAATTCGGATAACTTTTCATTAAAGTACAGGGAGTGCTTCAAATAAATTTTAACCAAAAAAATTGGTCCCAAATATTATATTATTTGAGCAATATCTGAGGGGAAGTTATTGAGTCTCTTAATAATGCGTATTTACTGTACAGTCTTTACCTAACTTGTAACGTTCCCATTTGTATAATTCTTTTTTAATCGAAAGCTGGTACATGTCTGATCCCATATAAACTGAAAGTAATCTGGCTTTTAGTTTTTGAGTTATCTCTACTTATCGATTTTGAAGTCAATTATCCTTTTGTAAAAATTTAGTTATTTTTAACCAAAAAAATTGGTCCCCAAATATTATATTATTTGAGCAATATCTGAGAGGAAGTTATTGAGTTACTCTCAATAATGCGTATTTACTGTACAGTCTTTACCTAACTTGTAACGTTCCCATTTGTATAATTCTTTTTTAATCGAAAGCTGGTACATGTCTGATCCCATATAAACTGAAAGTAATCTGACTTTTAGTTTTTGAGTTATCTCTACTTATCGATTTTGAAGTCAATTATCCTTTTGTAAAAATTTAGTTATTTACACACAATAATTTTGTGCACGGCCATATTCTATTTGCATGGATCTCGGCTTAATTACGGTGGTGAGAAAAAACCTTTGAGAAGATGACAAAAAACTATTGGCAATATTGGCATTAATACGTAGCTTGCCTACCACCCCGTTTCACATCTACGAACCGTTTCAAATAGCAACATTATTTCTCAATACTTCTTGTCGGGTTTCATATCGACTTAGACGCAAAACTGCAGCTCTATAAAGAGTCTATAAATCTATAAAGAGTCCATATTTCTTTATTTCTTTTTACTGTAGAAACTTATATTGAACCTACATTAACATTAGGTACATGCGAAACCGTAATGTAGTAACTTTACACAGAAAATCCACAATTCATGTTAGTTTCATATACAGGTGTTGTGTCTAGAGGATTTCTCCTTATGGCAAAGGAAAATGTCAAACACAAGCGTTACAAAGCTACCTTGCATTTGTGTACTATTATGTAGGGCTGCCACCGAAAACATAATTATAAAGTATCGAACTATGTTTTAAATTGAATGTATGACTAACAGATTTTTGTTCAGATTGTTATAATAATTTTTCTCGCGTCAATTGTTTTTCGTCAATTGTTTATCACTACATAGTATAAAACAAAGTCGCTATTTTTGTCCGTCTGTTTGTTTGTTTGTCTGTTTGTCTGTATGCTTAAATCTTTAAAATTACGCAACGGATTTTGATGCGGTTTTTGTAATAGGTAGAGTGATTCAAGAGGAAGGTTTTTATGTATAATACATGCATATATTCCCACGAGAACGGGATCCACGCGGGTGAAACCGCGGGCGGGCCGCTAGTTATTAGATATGTTACTTGTGACCCGCCCGCGCTTCGCTGAGCATTAAATGAGGAATCTACATAAACTACGAGTAACATAGCAAATTACATGTTTGTGAACACTGGAGATAGTCTCAGAGAGATGATCGTCGTTTCCGGTTATGATAATGTATGACAGATCAGAATAAGAGTATGAATAAAAGTATGAACTCTTGTGACAGGAGTGAGTGAGTCACACTCCTGTGACTTGTGAAATACGTGGGTCAGTAAATTCCTAAGTTGGTTTCTTAAATTCAATTAAGTGGTCATTAATTTGTAACCCTTTCAAAACCTGTAAATAAATAACTTTATTGTAATAATATTTAATGTGCCTTTTGAATATACAGTCTTATAATATTTTTCTATCACTATAGCCCAGTTTATTCTACTCTAGTTCATTGTAATGAATATTGATATTTTAAAATGATTTATCATTTTTCTTCATAAAATCTTGAGTTAACCAATACACCTGAGAGTTATCCATGATGTACCTGTTCAGAAGTTAGCTAACTCAAACTTGGCCATAGTGGATTAAACTTCATCGTTCGATTCCAGGAACGAGTAATACTAGCAGTTGGTTCATACTTTCATAGTAATCTCCACCAGGGCAAGAAAACTTAATAAATTTCTAACATTTTACAACAGAAAAGTAACCGCCTTCAACATATGTACATATAACTCAGAAAAGTATAGATAACTCAGAAAGTACTCGGCAGGTGTCGCTTAAATTTTTACAATGTGATGAGTTTTCGGACACAGAAAATAAATCATAAAAATCGGAAGATCCAATCAAATCAATTATTTTATTACAACATATTACTTATTAAGAATAACTCAAGTCAGATGTTGCAATTTTATGAGACCTGACGACAATACTACTATCGAATGTAAAAAGAATTATCAAATTGGGTTCACCCAGAATCTCCTCCTTTTTTTGAAGTCGGTTAAAAACAGCTGGTTTTAATCAGAAGTTCTTATTCCCACTCCCATGGCAGCTCTGTTTTGTTGAAACTTTGTTTAATTTGTTCACCTGTAGGTACTGCAAAACACGCTAAGGTAAACAGTTTGGTCTCAGAATTGCATGTTAGCTCTTTAGATTGCAGAAGTTGGTCGCATTTGCTTCTTACAATTTCTCTTTTAAACTGTTTTTGCCTATTTAGACCTTTGTGTAATGTGTTTTTGTCGACGCTCTGTTAATAACTGTAAAGGACAATGACCATTGAAGTATAGGACAATGGTCTAAACTGACTTCAGAATCACTTTCTTTTAAACTATGTTGATAAGCTTGATCACAAACTCACGTAAATATATGTTTTAAAGATAAACCCGTGTTTAAACTATTTTTATGGTAAATTAAAGTTTATAATATCTTCTCGTAATAGATGACAACTTCATTTATTATAATACTTCAATGCATTGTACGCCTTTAATTCTTTATGCCGAAAATAAAATTGTCTTCCATCATTTTAGAAAACAGCTGATAGTCTTCAAACTGCTAGAAAGATTTCTACCAATCAAACCTAAAACCATCGCAAGTAAACCGACTTTCGATCTTCCAATAAAAAACCGCATTCATTCAAGAGCTACAATGCCACAGGCAGACAAACAGACACTCGAACAAAGGTCAAACTTATAAAACCCTTCTTTACAGGTCTGGGTTTAAACATGCTAAATAAATGGATGGTAACATTCAGAGACTTTTCTGCTTTATCTTCTGCACTTCAAACTGTCGATGTAAATCTCAAAGGCTTTTAATCAATAAGCCATTTGTATGTTTTGCGAAATTGGTAATATATTATACTAGAGAACCGCCCGCGCTTCGCTTCGGGACCGGGACCCGTAGGTAACAGCCGCGTAGGTCCCGCTCCCGTAGGAATTTAGGCTAAAAAGTAGCCTACTACTCGCTCTTTTCACTCCACCCTGTCTGAGGTGTGTGGAGCCCTCGGGACAGTTAGTTCCCCTTTGGGGGTGTCTCTCGCGGCCCGTTAAAACGGGCCGGTCCTTGGGTTGAGCCCTAAGGCCCTTGGTTGTCCATCTTTGGTTAACCAATAGGTCAAGTCCGGTGAGTGGTGGCCTTTTACAGGCCACAGAGTCTTAAAACGGGATGGGGTTCATCTTCGCGCCGCCCAGGCGATCGAGGCCCTACTGGGTGAATCCCGCTGGTGGGAAGCCCAGCTGCTAGCCCCGTCCCGCGCAACCAGCAAGTCGCGCGGGAAGGCCCAGCGGTCCGGTGGACGGGCGTGGAGCGGCGCCAGGTCCTGCAGATGCGGGAACCGCGACGCGTCGACACGCCCGAACATGTTGCGTGCCAATCTCTCGATGAAGTCGTCCAGGCTCTCGACTCGAAGGTCCCTCTGGATGACGGCGTTCCTGACGTACCTCGGCGCACCAGTCAGCCGGCGGAGCGCAATCGCCTGAACCGCGCGCATCCTCTTGCGCTGCGGTTCGCTGGCGAGCGCGTACCACGCCGGTGCCGCGTACGTGAGGCGGGATCTGATGTAGGTCTTGTAGACCCCGAGCTTCAGTCCGAGAGGGAGGCTCGAGGAGAGCACTGGTTTCTGCCATCGCGCTTCTGGAATTCGCGACGGGTTTCGTAACCTGTGGCTTCATCGAGAGTCTTCCGTCGATTTTGCCCCCAGGTATTTGGCCTGTGGAGCCCATTGGATATCTTGTCCGTGAAGCTCCAGAGTAGGATCCCGCCTGTTGAGGTATCCTCCTATGTTCACATCCTGCGTCTTCCCGACATTCACCGACAGTCTCCACGCGGCGAGCCATTCGGGGAGGGCATCAAGCGCACGCTGCATCGTGACGATGGCGTGGGTTCTATTCAGCGACGTGGTGATGTACGCCACGTCATCGGCATACAGGGCAAGCGACGCCCCCCTGCCGCCTGGATGTCGTCGGTGTAGCAGGCGTAGCAGACCGGGGACAGGCAACTCCCTTGCGGGACGCCGGCTGCGATCGGACGCTCGGTGGATTCGGCGTCTTCAACCACTACTCTGAAGCTTCTATTTTCGAGGAAACTGGAGATCACCTTAACGGCACTCCGGGGCGCCGACGACTGCGAGATCTTGTAGAGAAAGCCGTCGTGCCAAACACGGTCGAACGCCTTTTCCATGTCGAGGAACACTGCACACACGCGTTCTCTCTTATTCAGAGCCGCGGTAACGGTGTGCAACACCCTCGACAGTGTAGCCGTGCTGTTCAGCGGCATCAAAAAGTAGCCTTCCACTTCTGTTGGCAGCTAGGCTATTCCACCCCGGATGCTTGCAGTTCCAGTCGCCCGCGCCCACCACCGGTGTCGGCGAGTCCAGCAACTTGCGGACATCAGCCAACAGGATAGTGCCAGCGGGCGGGCGGTACACTGAATACAGCCGGAGCGGGGAGTTCTCGAGGCAGAGCTAAAGTAGCCTATTACATTTGACTTAAGTAAATTACATGTAGTATTTGATAGCGTAATTCAGAACTTGCAAATGAATTTTATTAACGCCATCTATTAACAACTCCGAAAATAAATATCTAGCAACTAACAAAACATCGATCTTCCCATGGGAATGGGATGTTTTTCCGCGGTAAAAAGTAGCCTACGTCACTCTCCACCCTCCTAACTATCCCCACACACATAAACCTTACCATATAATAGCTTTGTTGCGACGTGAAAGCGTCACAAACAAACAAACAAACAAACAAACAAACAAACAAACACACTTTCACATTTATAATATTAGTAAGGATTATTACTTCCAGCGAAAACAATCCGTCATTCTATAACCTACCATCTGCAGTCAGTGGTCTAATTCATCATCACATCTCATATCTCTTAGCTGGGATGAATGAAATGAATAAAATAATGGATAATAATGATAATAAATTATGAATGAGCTTCTCTCCGAATAAAAGGGTAAAGTATAACATATTTCCAATCTGCGGTTGCGGATTTATTAGAGGAAAAAGTATTTTTATACAATACGCCAAAAAAAGAACCGACAAACTAGGGGACAATATAAATATTGAAGTCATCGCCGATGCGCCCAACTAAGACCAATAAAGAAAGAAGGCAAAAATAAAGAAGGAAATAGTGGTAAAACTTTGATACTCAGTTTCAAATAAAATTTATAGAAAACTCTTCCATTACTGAGTGACTGACAAAACAACGCACAGCCGAAGCTACTGAACTCAAGAAACTAAAATTTGGCAAGTATGGTTCTTAGGGAGAGCAGAGGAGCACGAGTGTAAGGTGATAAGTAAATCAAGAATTCTACGTAGGTGAAGGCGAGGGGCAATGCTAGTTTGGTTCCATGATAATATCCGTTAGACGAGAGTGTCCAATTGATGATGGGAGATAAAAGGACCCGAGTACTTTTACCAGACAATAAAAAATACACTAACCCGCTCTCGAGCGTCAATAAACAGGGTAGTAATTTACGAAACAAACTGAGGTAATAAGTAGCTACAGATTAGTTAAAAACCCTTTGAACGCAAACAAACGAGTTATTTTATTTTACAACGATGAACAAACGCAGCCCAGGGCGACGGAGTTGTTGAGGATTTTTGGAACAATTTTTTTGCGTATTACCCTAAGTACGCCGTTGGGGACGTTTTGTTGGAAATTTCAGCAATGAGCCATTTAGTCCAACAGTCAGATCCACCGCTGATACGGCCAGTAATTTTACCTCGGCAATTTTTATTTCAGGGTTCCCACGTAAATACCTTGCAAAAACCTTGTTATTCAGTACACTAACTTTCGTGTATTTCGTGTTAAAAATACCAAAGTAGATAACAGCAAAATATATTATACTGCTGTGGCAGAAATTTTTGACCACTACAAAGTAATACTATTGTTTATTTTGCCATGGCCATGACATTAGTAAGGACAAAAGAAGGAAACAGAAAGAATCCAGAAAGAAGATGGAAGCAGCCCGGCTCCAACATTACCACCAAGTAGCCACTTCTTGTATGATGTCGTGGTATTGGGCAAAAACTAACAACAACTACTTATTATGTATAAAACAGGACTAACTGCAAAAGGAGGCTTTGGGCAAAACGTCCCACTTGGAAAAAGTCCCACGACGTTTTTCTACTCGCACTTAATACCACTTAAACTACCTATGTTCTAACACCATCTGAATACCAGACTAACCATCCCAGTCCCTTTGAGTCTTGTTGTGTGTCTGTCACTGTTAACATGGGCGGCAGCGTGGTGCGGTCAATTCTATAAAAATAGTCTGTTCCGCGTCAATTCGACAAAAAGTCAAAAACCCTATTTTTAACTATAAATATAGTTCTTACACGTCAATTTGACAAAAAGTCAAAAGCCATATTTTTAACACAGCTAAATACAGTTCTTACAGTTTTGTTTTAAAGTACGTAGCATAAATCAAGATTAAAGTTAAATAAGGTATGTTTAATTAGTTTCTCATATTCTAAGTTTTTGTGATTGCAGATTGCGAGCTGCGACGGATGTTAAACTTTGTAAATGCAGTCGCGGACTGACCGAGTTTTGTTCATATTATTATATGAGGTGGAGTTATAGTTTATACTTACAGCGGAAACGGATTGTAACCATGACTTAAGTTTAAGGCAAAATAGGGCAACTAAGATTAAGTTTTTTACTTAAAAAAAGAAGGTTTTCAATTCGACTGTATTTTTGTTATGCCTCATATCTTTACACTGGTTGAACCAATTTTGAAAACATCCTGTGTATTTCAAAGGTAATTACTGCCGCCTCGCGTCTGGTATACCCTACCCTTCCGTAAAGTTTTAAATATTTGATGACTTAAAATTAAGATAAACATATTACGCTTCAGATATCCAGCGTTGTTTCTAGTACTACATCTATGGAACAAATGCGAGTAACTTTAACTGGAACGTTTGCATTTTACAGAGAGGTTGATTGCAATTACAGGTTGCAGGAAGTTAGTGCCGCGGATTGCTAAAGTTTATAACATTAATGCAGTTGGGTTTGCAGACCGGCCGAGTTTCTCCTATCTCTCAGCCGCATATTTTTCTTTTTAATGAACTGCAACTATTTAACTTTCTACAGTATGAACGTGTTTAGTATAGTAGTGGCTTTGTTGCATATGATTTTAGATAACTCGCGGACTGTATTTTGTTGTGTCCTATTTACAGATTAGAGGTTAATTTACTTTGCAACGCTTATTTACTTTAAAGCGCTCATAGCCCGGCGGCTTGCGTCGATCCTAAGCGATCGACAAAGTTAAGCAACAGCGGGCGCGATCGGTAGTCGGATGGGTGACCGCTAAATGCAAAAATTTCTTGAGCGCTTCCGTGCTTCGTAAAGCCGTCGGTCCCGGTTGTTATCGATAGATAGCAGTCGTTAGCCATGTCGTAGGCCTTAGTGCGGCTTGAAAACTTTCGACACTGGGTTGGCCACTAACCCCTCCACCAATCCGCATTGGAGCAGCGTGGTGGAGTATACTCTAGGCCTCCTCAGTAATGAGGAGAGACCCGTGCTCAGTAGTGGGCCATTAGTGGGTTGAAGCTTAGCTCTTAGCTTTACTTTGCAACATTCCGCGAGCAAACTCGTTAGTGTGTATAATGGTGTATGCTTTCATCCCTCCCATGTAGGAACTTGCAATTGACAAAGAATGTTTACACCAACTTATATACCACCACCGACACGAGTTTCGCCCGAAAACGGCATCATCTAGGTAAATAGTTAAGTGTCCACGATGATTAATCGCAAATCGTTTTTTGCATTCTCTCTCTCTCGCTCTGTCTCTGTGTGCGTGTGTGTGTGTGTGTTATTTTTATTTGCTTATTTAGCGCATAATAGTAGATTGTATGACAAGGGTGCAAAGTAATATTTTTTCGGCGAGGACGTTTTTTGAATCCAGAGCGAAGTGAGGGATTCTTTAGTAGAATCCCGAACGTAGCGAGGGATTCAAAGTACGTCGCCCGAGCCAAAAATATACTTGCACCCGAGTGATACACTCTACTTTTCATCACCCACTATGAGAAAATAATATATATATATAATAGAAAATAATAGAAAATAATACGTAAAAATGCACGAAAACTTAATTTTAATTTGAAAACGAAATCTTAATTTGATTTCTTTTTTTATTATTCAGCTGGCGGGGCCCTCGCGTCGTACCAGACATTCTTTATTCAAACAATATTTGCGTTCGATTTCTTTAGCGCAAAATACTAAAATGTTCTAAATTCAAAATAGGACGGAAAAGATCTAGCCGGCAGGAAAAGTTGTATGAAAATTCATTCCCGCCCGCTGAATAGAAAACAGCAACTTTGGAACCCCGTAAGTCCGAACCAAGTCGTCTTTTTCGAATAGGTGTGATGAAAAATTCTTTCGCGTTTCGAACACAAAGTTTTAATGACCCGACGACATTTATTAGCGCTAACTTACTTCATCATATCCTTCACTCCTGGTCGCTCAGTACTTAAATTAGTTTAACTGACTTCCATTTAACACTATAAATCAACGGTAGGCAACAGGCGGACCGCGGTCCATTTACGGACCGCGGAAGGTTAAACCGCGGACCGCCAAATACTCGTATTGTAAGGGAAGTACAGAGAAAAATACGTAAATAGTTTATCTAGACGATAAAAAAATTTGACCAGGAGACCATCAAACTTTCTTAAGGACCTTGGGCCTGGAATATGAACATGCATGAGACATCGTTTTTTAGATCGAGGATATTGTTACCACATTGTGCATATTCCGTTTTTGCGGAAAATTATGGGAATAATGAAATATAGTCGTCTTACGCACCGCGCACACAATAGTAGATATAGGCTTGAAATTATGATGTTTAATGATATGATATAACTACTCGTAGATTTTTAAATTAGAAATGAATGTATTAAAATATGCAAGATTATTTGAGGGTATTGAACAAGCTGTTCGCTCCTGGCCCAAATGTGATGTTCTCCTTTGACTGCTGAACGACGGTTGCCAGCACGGTTGCCTGTCAAGTACGAGCTCATTGGCACCGAGCATATCTTCGCCGTTGGATGGGACAATTAGGACCAATCCCACGGTCCGATAGGTCACTGAATTTAAAACCTTGGATTTTATTTGGGTTGTATTAAAAACAAAATTAAAGCAAAAGCCATAATTAACAAAGGCAATCTAAGGGGGGTAATTTAATAACCTGCAGCTTAAATCGCGCATTTGTGTATTCAAATAGATTGGCGATACTTGAACACGTTTAAATATGACGTAATAAATGATTTTGGTCATTTTTGTGCTTACAAACACATTAATACATAGTACCACTTTAGGTTCAAATTAACTAACACCCCCCGACACTAAAATACCATTAACTTGTAAATTTTCTTCTTATAGTAGCCAGTGTTTAACGGTTTTAAAATCTCCATTTACCAAGCAAGTTTTAAGATTATCTGCACTATTAGTTGACTAGGTATTTATTTCCACCAGCCACCGTCAAAGTTGAATCAAAGAAAATCGAAAACATAAAAAGTCCTAAATAGACCCGAATATCTAGGAATCACGTAATAATTTGAACTTAATCATAGCTTGGGATTGTAGACCAACTATCTGGGAGTACGTGAAAAAAATATATTATAATATGTGCTCATTTGTGTAGTCAGCAAGTAAAAGTAGGGTATGATAGCTCGATTTCTGAAAAATCAAACAAAGGTCGAAATCTCGAAAACGGTGACACTTTTACTAAAACGATTTTTTGACATCTGGTCTCTTTCCAAGCTATCATCTATTTCAGTTTGTCGTACATCTTACGGGACACCTTGTATATGTGAAATATCTTTCTCAAAGATGAATTTTTTGGACCTCGTTAAAATTTTCGCACTGTATTCGGACCCCACCTAAAAGTACTTGCCGAACCCTGCTATAAATGGTCGTTCGATTGCGGAGTACCGGAAGTTAGTTAGTACTCCTTAACTTTACGTAAATGCAATTACAAGTGCAGATTTAAAGTTCGTACCTACCTACTGCATATGAAGAGTTATTAGTTATTACAGCTTTCTAAATATAAGTTATATATATATAATTTTTAATTTACTTATTTTGCTTTTAGAAAGGCGAACGTCATTTATGACCAGGGTAGAAATACATTTGGGACCGAATTGGAACAAGATTCTTATAAATAACAACTGACTAACGATCATTCAGACATCGTTTGTTATCTGACTACCCATTGCAGTCCCAATTTGAGTCTCTGTGTCGGTCATAGCTGGCCTGGCCGGCAGAGAAGGGTTTAGATGCATGGTTGTTTGGTAATGTTTAATTGCTTCAATTTCGTAGCCGTCTTGAGTTCTTGACAGAGACCCCGCCTGCAGAGCGAAAGTTTCCGGGTTCGATTCTCGGCAGATGTATACTTTGTGACATATAATTATTGTTTTTATTTGTTAAGTGTATATTTAAGCTACTTGCAACATGGAACGGTGAAACAGTGAAAGGTGAAAACTCACTATTTCCATGAAATGATTTAGTTCGTTAAGCTTGTTAACTTACGCAATAACTAACCAGATTTTTAAACACAATATTGAACTTCTTAATTGAACGCGAGTAATTAAATTTAAATACATTTATCTATGCGCTTCCGGCCCCGGCCGACGCTCGTGTGTTTACAGTTCATCGTGAGAATATTGATAAAACTCGTTTACTTTTAGAATCGATTTTGGGTACGATGATTCGCATAAATTTTATTCATTCTGCCGTCTCTATTTTTTCAGCCAATATGTCCTTATTTTTACTGGTCTTCATGATCATGAGTCATGAGTGATAGAGATGTATGACATTTCAGATCAGGGCAAACGATTCATCTGATGGTAAGTGGTCACCATCGCCCATGGTCACCTGAAATGTAAGCGGGTGTGCACGGCATGTACCGCACGTGGGCAGCAAAGGGACCACAATGAGGCAGCATAAAAGTAAATCCGTGTGCAAAACGGTTCTGCACGCGGACGCCCGTACTGCCAGCAGCGGTACTGCACTGGTGCATTTTTAGTAAAGAAGGAAGGGGAACGAAAGATAATACTGACTCTGAAGAACCGGTAATTTTTTAAACGCTACACACTCACTTATAATCCCACACTAGGATTGCCTGTGTCCTCGGTGCCACGGACAATACTCAAAACCGAAAAAGGAAATTTTAACTCATCACTCTCGTCTCGGTGGGAATCGAACCCACGATCCTTAGAACGGCGAACTGGCGCGGCGTGTTAACCATTGTGCCAGTGTTATTTGATGGCCAATTGTCCTGGGTTCGATTCCCTGCGGAACCATTCAAATTTACCAGCCGAAAAAAATAATGACTGTTTTTTTTTTTTTATGGAATTAAGATAGCAAACGAGCATGCAGTACCACCCTTCCCCTGCCGCCCTAGGGATGCTATAGCCTGCATAGGGAATCCTAGTGAGGGTCTATGAGCGTATAGCGTTATTTATTTATTTATTTAATCTAGGCCGCTCCAATACTGCGTCATAGTATGCTTGTTTGAGGGCTGTTAAAAATATTTAATCCAACGAGTCACCTAAATATTTTTAGAAGTAAAAAGTTTCCAACGAATTCGTGTGAGTATTCATCCGAGACTTTATGCAACATTACAAACTGATAGCAGTTTCGTAGCAGATTTTTCGTAGCAGAAAGATCTCTACTTTAAAAATGTAGTCTATTTATCAACAGATGTGCTTTGACCAATTTTGTCTCATTTCTAACATTGTTGTGTATAGTCTAGGAACCGCATGCTGTGAGAGTTTTGTGAATATTAAAATTAATTGTCATAAAAATTATGTCATCTAGATATGCTAAAAACTATTCTAAAAACTCAATCAAATGTCGTGCAATTCTTGTTAAGAGTACATATAAACGTTTAATAATATTTTGCATATAATATACCTGCATTTTAATGCAACCTTAACCTAATAGAGAAACCTCGCAAAAACTCCTCAGCACGTTTTCTCACGAGTTGAAATAAATTTGTTTATTAATAACAAAGTACACCGGAACCAGCATTATTTATATCCACGTCTGGTCATTGACATTCAATATTCACGCACAGGAAAACACCTTCAAGATAATGCGTTTTCAAATGTCCATAAAGCTTCGCCATCACATTATTGCACCTATTAATGGAAAGAGAATGTTTAGAAAAACTGTTATTGTAGTGCACTTTATCCGGCTTACTTGTTTATACCGTTAAAAGATAAAAATAGCGGGTACACTCGGAAACGGCGGGCACAATGCGCACATTACGCGGTATTGCGTGCGCTATTATTGTTGCAGAAAAACAATAGCCGGCCCATGGGCTACTCATGAGCCCATTTATGCACTGATATTCATAAATTAACATTTTGCTGTGACACAACTGGGTTAGCGGTACCTTTGTTTGTACGGTTTAATGTACAGTTTAGTAATAATGACTGATGTGTGCTGTGAAAGTAATGAATTATAGGTAATTATTTGAATGTTGTTTTGGAACTATATTCGAAAGTCAAATGCAGTCGCGTCAACAAACCCTTATCGCGAAGAGTCTTGGTATAAGAAGCGACAAGAAACTCCCAAGGACTTTTTCTCTGCTCATAGTTTCATATCTATATGTAAACGAATAATGAGATATTTTACTATTCTTCATAAAATGCCTGTGAAAAAAATGTTAAATTAACGCTTATAATGTTGTGGTGATCTGTAGTGAGCGTTTTGTTTTTACAAATCATCGCTATAAATAATTTAACTTACTGCTTATTCACCTTTGATATGACTATATCCTAGTTGAATATTTCGCGCATCTCTGCGGTTTGAGATAAACTCTCACTCAATACAAAGTTAAACCGACTCCCAATGGACTATTGTATCCATCAATCAGTCCATTTAGGTAAAAGAAAAAATACAAACCCATTCCCCTATCTCACCGTCAACACATAGTTCCCATAAAATTACGGTAACGTTCAAATTTTACTTGCACACGTGCACTGTTACAATTTATAAGAATAGTACCGATATTTTTATGCAGAACGCTAAGGACATACATCTATCCAGGTAATAGGAATATACGAGTGACTTAAAATAATGTAAGTAATTTTTTTAGTAGTCGTTATCGCTTTAATGAAGAAATCTTTAACATTATTTTATATAGAAGCACTATAACATCACTAATTTTAATTTATAAAAGTGGAAAACCGTGAAAACTTTAAAATGTCGAAACACTCCAGCTTACGACATGTAAAGTAACTATTACAATCGAAAACTCCGCAACCCATGCCGACACTCAAATTAGAAAGTATCTACCGTTGTGTTAAAAATCCTGAGGGATCTTTCGCCCCACTTCCCGCGTCGGTTAGGTAAATAATAAAAATATTTCCCTTAACACGAACTACATTCCAAATGATGGCACTTATTAAGCACGCTGCCTCAAACACATTTACGCAGAAATTGAGGGCGCTGAGTTTATTAACTGCGCAAATTAATTTATCAACGTTTACATAAGGTTTGGCGGTGCTTCTATGTTATTTTGTCACTAAAATCGTTAGATTTGTGACATTGTCACGGAAATGACTTGATCATCATGATTCATTCATCGATGTCGACTACGATGACCATGACGAATGTCCGCCTAAAAGCTAATCATATTATTTATGTTATGCCTATGTGAAAAGAGAAATATAATTTTATAATAATATCACAAGCTATCGTGAATGAGAAAAGTGCTGAGGTCAAAAATCAATTGTCCAACTATAACATAACAATCTTATACTTATAAATGATCGGTAAAGCCAATATTTGCAACGCTGGCGGGCAAATGACCAATGCAACAGCATGTGCTTTACAAACACGTTAGTATACAGATGTATACATCCAATTAGAACAATAGAAAATCAACACGCCCATTGTTTTAGGATGCTCGCAAATTGAATCGTTGGCCATTTCGTTATCATTTTAAACGTTATTACCAAATCCAAAGCATTGTTCGATTTGCGCAACCGAAAGCAAAAAATTAAGATTATCTTAGATAATCTGCGTTTATCTCTCTGAAATATGAATATGATTCACTGTAACAGGAGTTTCCCTTTCGTTTCTATCTGTAATACCATTATGATAATGGTGGAATTACCTGATGTCGAACAATGCGTAGTAAAAGAACGGATACGGAGAATCGTAGTTAAACTTGCATAAGTTTTACGTTCCCTTTTTCTATCTGATTATTGCGAAATGAACGAATCAGTTATCGAGGAATATTAGTTAATGAGCGTAAAATAAGCAGTTTCGTTTTCATATTTAGCTCAAGTAAAAACATTTCCTAATTAATCGGTTTCAAAGGTCGCTTTAGAAGGTAAGTCGGTACTTATTGAGTGGTACTTAGCGAATATATTTATGTTCAAAAGGTACTTATTTATGTACTGTGAATATAAATAAATCACCTTTGTAGTTCCTTTCGAGAGTTGTTAAACTGTGAAAAATATGTCGATGATGTCAAAATTTGTCATCATTATTACAAAACAATGGCAAATAACAAACAAGCCATGGTTGTTTTTTATAAGTGTACCTAAGTAATGCTTCACTATAATATCACCTGATGGTAAGAGGTTGTGTAAGTCTTGGATGGCTACTAGGTAGCGTATTAACTTAATTTACTAAATGTGAGTTATACATATAAGCCAAGTCTTTCGAAATTCAGGTTTGAGAATATAACGATTAATTAGGTACTTACATTATTTGCCATGGGAATCTTTCTTTTGTAGAAAATATTGTAACGGACGTGACGTAAGCTGATGCACCGCCAGCTAAATTGTGCCTAAAGGAGCCGCCTGCCAACGCATCACGTAGCCTTAGCCTTAGTTAGAGCCAAAGCCAAGCCAAAGCCACCGCCCGCCATATTGATGATTCCCTCCAGCCACAGCCAGGCAGCCGTCACAGCCAGACGGTGGAGCGGAAGGTGTCAATATAAGCCAAAGCTATAACCTTAGCCTTATCTGTAGCCATTGACGATACTTTTTGCATGAACTGATGTTATTTTGAAAAAGAAAGATGTGACGTTGACGAATTTGATTTGGTATTCTATTCGATGTATTGTCATGGAGCAGAAAATTATAAAATCCTAAAGTAAAAATAGTCGTATTATTTCCCTTCTTTTACAATATATAGATAGGTAATGTATAACTTTCACAATAACTTCTTAAACTGAAACTTCAATTATGTATTTCTTACAAATTTAACAAGTCCTTTCACTAAGATTTAATTAAATCATGGAGAATTCATATCAATGCTATCTTTATCAATTGAACGTGTTTGCTAGGTGTAATGTGTTTACAAGATCTAATGTGTCTGCACCTTAATACACTCTCGCGGCCTGTTTGGTCATGAGCCGTAGTAATTGCGTTACAGTTTTACTACAAATTGCTGTAACTCGCTAATATTTTCACGCTTTGCTTTTGCACAATCATAACTCTGTTAAATTATTCTCTTTATCGTCCGTAATGTAATCGAAGTTTGCCTTAACTTATCATAAGTACCTACTTAAAATTATATACTTAGGTTTTTTAAACAATCTTATTGATTTTAGTCCATTTATTGTGATCTAAGCTCTTAGACAGCAAACCTGTTAAAAGTAGGGTTGCCCAATCGATTCCCCGTATATGTATTGGTAAATGATAAATGAAACTTTGCTTCTTTTCTCGATCGTATAATATCGTCTCGTATACCATCGATAATATAATTACTGTAGCGCAATAGCCATTAAAGGGTCCTGGGTTCAATTCTCAGCATAGCGGAAATTTAAAGGACTTAAATTACTTTCTGTTTTTGGTCTGCGTGTGTGTATTTATTTGTTTTGACCATGCGCATACTCCACCACGCTGCTCCAGTGCGAATTGGTGGAAGCTTATTTGCCAACTCAGTGTCGGAAGTATCATGCCACCCGAAGGCCTCCGACGTGGCTTAACGACTGCTATCTATCAATAACAACCGGGACCGAAGGCTTTACGTGCCCTCCGAAGCACGGAAGCGCTCAAGAAATTTCGCCACTAGCGGTCACCCATCCGACTACCGAGCGCGCCCACAATACTTTGTCGATCACTTAGGATCGACGCAAGCCGCCGGATTATGAACACTTCTTACACTTCCTATGTTTTACCCCTCCTTATTAATGAGCAGAGACCCGTTCCTAACTGGCCATTAATGTTAAAGCTAGGAACGGTAATTATGTGGAACGCGATCGAATCCAAACACTTAAAATACACAAAGAATCCAAATTTTGGTCGGAAAACAATGGAGATTCAGTATTGATTCGAAAGTCGGTCGGTGAACACATTCCCAAATTCACTGGTATTATCGTTAGTTCGATGTCTATTTTCTCTGGACAGTTGGTCCGGCGTAAGTTTAAGCACGGAACGAATAGAAGCTATTAGTCAACTTTTAATTGATACCATTTCTATGGTAGCTAGACAAAGGCCAGAGCTCTACGACGCAATACGAGAATTTCGGAGTCTTGAATATACTTCATTAAGTACACTGACTGTACACATTTAAAGTTAAACAAAATATTTGATATGAAATTGAATATAAATTGAATAAGTAAATGTGACTTTAAACTTAAAAAGGTTTAATCATCGTAGATTTTATTGAATTCAGCTATGCAACTGGATTCGACAGTCAATATGTATGTAGTTAAAAACATCTCGTTATTTTCTTTTAATATTTAACTGTAATAATATTTGCCTATTATCATTTAACTTAATAACAATTCGTCTCCCCGTGAACCTTAATTCAACACGTACCTGAGAGATATTTGGTGACCGAAAGCAAAGCTCAGGATTTTCAGTAAAAAATACTGAGCGGACACTTCGGGCAAGGATCTCAATTTACAATTCCAATGAAAATCCCTGTCCGAGTTTTGACTTCTTGTGTAACATTTGCATTGTAACACCTAGTTATCATACATTACCTTATAACCTCATTCACTCGCATAAAAATGGTAATTTAATTGCATAAGAATTTCTACGCGTTCATTAGTTCATTAGTTACAAGAAATTATTGAGAACGCTCTCGCACGGGCTGTGTTTTCATTAGTAACTCTATTAGCTCATAAAATGAATCTTCGTTATGAATTTCAATGTGATGATATTACGAGTGTTTAGTTGTGAGTTTGAGTGTAATATTTTAGCTTTGTTTTAGTTATAATTTACAAACGTTAGGTAAATAAAGTAATCGTTGCAACGTTGCAAGTAATATATTTTACACCTAAGAAACTAAGTCAAATTAAGGACAACTGTAATATTGTAATGGACAAAACAGTGGTCAAATAATCAAAGTAATGTTGTGTGGTGTGTAATCTCTGAATACGATTAAACAATGACTTTATCAGCGCATAGGTTTCATTCTACCCTCCTTTACTAAGCTCATTGCTCTATCACGTCACGATGAGTCATAAGTTTTAGTTCCTTTGATCCCCTGGCAAGTTTGGTGGACATCACTTGACGAAATCACGGGTAGACGAGATTTTTATTTTTTCTCTGTGATGATTAATTTGTAAAGGGAACATGAATTGAGATATTCAAATCAGGTTCCCTGAACTAGAGCCTTTTAAATCACTGAGGAAGGTACCTTTGCCAATCAAGCGAAAAATACCTCAACGTGATGTGACGGAATGTCACGTGTAATGTCGTCACATAATAATAGTGAAGAGTCCGGGGTTCGATTCTCTACCGACAGAATATATATGTCTTTCCTTGGGCATTGGTGTAGGTGATGAGCCATTTGTGTGGTCAATACCACCCACTACATAGAATCCTAGAACCTCCCGTCCGTATGCGTGTTTATTTGTTATTTTACAGTTTTATAGTTAAGTATAGATCTGTGGTTGTTAAGTTGTAGGCCGGTCTTGTGCGGCCCACGGACCATATTTCTAAAGTGGGTAAATAAAATGTGGGCAAAATGGTAAGCACACAGATAGCGCGGCGGCCCTGATAGGTATAATGGGCCCTCGTGTGGCCCCAGACCAGAAAAGTGTACCCTTGTGCGACCCTTGACAAGAAAAACAATTCTGGTATAGGTAATGTAGGTAGGTAAGTCCACTTTTGATACAGTGTCTTAATCTTAACAGCGACAGTGTGATAATGAACTATGTTTCTGTGGGGTAGTTGTTAAAAATCAATTATCGTTAAAATCAATACCTATTATTATCGGTAGTAAATTGAAATTCGATACTAACGATAGCTTCAACTTTCCATATTAATCTTATGGACGGATCAGTCAGTGTTTTGCGGTATTAAATAAATTAAATAATAAGCTCTAGCGGATGTATGGTAATGATACAGAGTCCGGAGTTTCAAGTTCGATTCCGGCTATCTTTGCCCAACAATGGATTGTTAATTTAAATAAATAATACCCACTTTTACAAAAAAAAACTAACTTCAACATCAATAAGCAGAGAAAACTCAAAAACTAATCGTCAGATGTCGTAACAGGGAGTCGATTAAAGAAAGAAAATTTCGCTTAAAAGCGAATTGCGTGTGGCGACACCGCACACACGTCACACGGTGACGTCACCGAAGCCTGAATCGCGCTATCGAAGAATTGTCGATCGCCGGCATATATACCACGCCTCGAGTACATTCACTTGGGGCCCGGCCGCCCCCCAGGCATGTCGTCTCGCCTGGCGGGAGATCTCCCTTTGCCACAGTGGTGACCTCCGGACAAGAACACGTCCCCTCTGGTACCGGTAGCGCTTCAGGCCTCACCTCCCACCTCACCTCACCGCTCACACCCGACGGACACTGCAGCGCGTCTCCCCGACACTCAGCCAAGCTCGCCGGGTTCATCGCAGCGTATGGTGTTCCGCTTCCTGAGCCCGTGCCGGCTGCCCCTACGACGACTCCACGGACGGCTGGAGTGTACCACTCGCCCTCCGCATCTGTCGTCTCGCCCTCCCATCCCTACTCACCGCGGATAGAGGGTATCTTCGGGGCAAAACAATCAACGGGTCACCAACATCGAAGAGCATGGGCTGCAACATCGGATCGAAAAATATAACCCAGTTAACCCAGAATAAAGTAGATATTGAGCTACCTAACAAACAATGGATTACAATCGAAACCTCTTTTGAAGTCGATTAAAAAAGCATCCATTATATAATCATCCATCCATTAGGAAGCCCTATCCTATGGCCCTGGCATTTTTTACTGTACCAAAATACATTAAAAATGAATTTGGTTGAGTAAGGATTCAAAGTGGATTAAACTTGTCAATCGAGAGAGTCGAGTTGTCCCTGTGTCAATTAATATCGTTATCGATAAAATTACTTTCGTTTTCAGTAGGTAATGGTTGTTCTCTCCACCAATCCGCACTGGAGCGTGGTGGAGTATGCTGCCTCCTCCATGCTGAGAAGAGACCCTTGCTCAGTAGTGGGCCGTAAATGGGTTGCAGCCAATGATTCTTCTAAGTTAATGAAATTGTTTATCAAAGTGCGAAGTTAAACGCCTTAATTTCTTATTCAGTAGCTATTACGAAAGCTTATTTATTGTGGAAGTATCTTTCTTCATCACTTTTTAACGTCCACTGCACTGCCTTACACCTAGTATAGAACTTATAAATGATAAATTTATACTGAATTGACGAGCTAAACCTCGTAAATTTAGAAATTTACCATCAGTCCACGTAATATCGGGCATTTCTCGGTACCCTGTACTTCTTTTATCTCCATTATCAACAGGAAACTTAGTTTACAGCAGTGCTTACCACTTCAAAAAATAACATTTCTCAGGCCATTAAACTACAAATAGGGTTGCTTTTCAAAACAGAAACACGAAGCCCGGACACAAGCCATTATTGCAGGACTGCGAGACAAATAAGACCGTTGGCAGCCCTATTGCAAACGTGGCGGTACTCAGAACTCACGGAGCGGCTAGCGTAGCGATATAATTAAATCCGTACAGAAATCGTTCCAAAGTACTTGTCCCCTTTGGCAGGAACAATAAGTACTTACACTATTGAATCATTTGGCAGTACGTTATTATGACGTCATTAAAATCTGTGTTTTAAAAACGAAGCATGTATTTATAATTATTTTTGAGCACCGAACACGCAGTGAAGTGGTCTCTTGTGCTTGGATTGATTGGACTTGATCAAGTAAATGTAAACTCTGCTTTTTGTGTCTCAAATTGTAACTGCTCAGATTTTCTTATGGCTTTTTATTAAATGATCGAATGAATATTTTTACCCTTCTGTTTTTATATTTTTATAACTGTATTTGGAAGATATTTATGAGAAAAACAATTGGAAGATATTTATGAGAAAACAATTGGAAGATATTTATGAGAAAAATAATTACAAAAGTTCATCATTTATGTTTGTCTGTGATTTGTCCCAGCTAATTTCAAAAATTAACAACCGATTTGGATGTGATTTTTATTAGCATATTTTGGTAAGCTTTGCTTATAAAATCTACTTTATGCGTTCGTTTTTTGGGTATTTTGATCGGTTCACAGATGAAAATGCTTTGTCAGTTAAAAAAATTAGGCATCATACTATCTGAATGTAGTTACGAGTACCTACTAACAACTAAAGGACTGATTTCTCGAACCGAGGCGAGGGCGGGTTTAAAAGTGTAAAATAAATTTCAATCTCTGTCAAAGTAAAGATCGCAAACGCCAGTATCAAAGACTGTTTTAAGTGTAAACGACTCTCTGGCTCTCTGCTCTGCTATTCCATTAAGGAATTTATTAAAGCAAATGATAGGTACTTAGAACATACCTATATTATGTACTTTTTGATACAACTCAATTTAGTTTAAAATATCGCTAGGACTATTAACACTAAGATTCATGGGTTGTGGATATCATGGCAACAAACAAGATCAAATTATCACACTTAAATCCCCACAAAATACTTATAAAACATCACTCACTAACACCTACGAACCGATGCTAAACATTTTTCTGTCATATAAATATTTTTCACAGCCGGGAAGTGAACCTAAGACCCCGTCCTTCGCAGACACAGCCACGTCATCATTTTATACTCATCATTCAAATATCCACTTCACTGGATATCGAACCCAGGACCTTTTGATCGCTCCGGAATGGTAATCATTGCGCCATGCCATACGGGTCATCAAAGAAAAATATAAGTATCTACACTTAGACTGGCGAAACACATTTTTCTTTGCGTCATGCAATCGGATGATAAAAAAGCAATAGGTTTTGAGTCAATAAACGAAAAAAAGTGTCACGTCAAAATCCCTCAAACCTAATCCAATAATCTTTGAGTAACGTAAATCCGACGCTTCCTTTTACGGAAACTTTGACAAAAATGCTTATCGTCCATAAATTTTACTATGTACTTTTAATTATTTTTTGTCGATAGATTTAAGTAAGTTACTGGAATTTGATTACCCAATCAATTAGGTATTAGGAATCGTTTGAAGTATTTGAAGAAATACAAGTTAATCAGAAGAATTGCGCATTTCTAGCGTATAATTTATGTTAATAAACGTGTCATTAGATGTTAGAAGTTACCGGCGACAATGGGCATCAATCAATCAATGTACCAAAGGCACCAAAGCTTCGTCGGCCGCGAAGGAAAGAAAAAAAGAAAATAAGTACTGTTTTAAGCTTCAACTCACACTATTTCCCTTGGCAAATAAGTCTTTACACGTTTTTAGACACGAACATCTTAGTTCTGAAGTGCAGCAACGCATATGTTACTGAATTAGAACGAGACTTAAGGCGGCAGCGAAAGGTGATGCATGCTCATTTGCTACCTTGATTCCAATACAATCACATTCATTGTCCCACCTAGCAACCCAGAACCCGGTGGTACGGGGCGTACGGGCCAATGAATATGATTTGAAGATATCACGCATCCTTAGCAACGTAGTTTAGCTTAGCTCCGGTGGAAAGACACCCTTATTCAGGCTGGGTCTCCGTGTGTATGACACAACCTTATTTGTGTTTAAATAATTTATTCTCATAAAGAAGACTACAGCCACTTACATGAGAACTTTATATAACACTAGCTTCCGCCCTCAGGCTTCGCCCGCGTGGAATTCGTTTAAACTTCACCCCCTTTGGGTGGAATTTCCAAAAATCCTCTCTTAGTGCTCCCATACACTCCCCAAGGAACACACATGCCAAATTTCAGCTTCTTCCGTTCAGTAGTTTCGGCTGTGCGTTGTCAGTCAATCACTCAGTAACGCAAGAGTTTTATATACATATATAGATATATACTACTTAAAACAGAATGATTTAAAGAAAAGTCACAGAAACATTTGTTCTCTTTTTCATTTCTTTGTTGCTTTGTGCCCTAAATTGTATGTCTAAGTCGATTGTGAAACGAGTCTTATGGCAAAGGCAACTTAGGAATTTGTTGCGGGGTGTCTGCGGGGTGTGCATGGAGGGGGAGGGGTTGCGTTAAACTGAAATAAAACAGATACAACGCAATACATTAGTAAAATCCGTATCCAAATCGCGTAATAGGACAAGACCCAACATAAAAACCGAGAAACCATACATATTCAAAATAATAACACTATAAATATAGAGCTACTACCCACTACTAATCGTTTATCTCACATATATCTAATATATATACAGGCGTTCCTCCATTAAACCCTGGTAGAGCAACATGGTAGAGCATTTTCATTTCTATTTCATTTTTATAGTACAGAAATTCCTGCTTGGTCGCCATTAATGGGTTAATTAAAGCCATCTAGACTTCAACTAGTTATAAAACTGTAGATATATAAAGAGGTCCGGAATAGGTTTTCAAGAATATGCCAGAAGCCCGTCAACTAATGTCTCAATAAGACGGATTAGTACCTAACTAAAGAGATTATCAATATGAGTTTAGCCGGGCACATGCCATACAACAATACAAATATTGTATGTTCACGTATCACATAAAAATAAACTTGTTAAATGTGAATCGGACTAGCATACTTAGAGTTCCGTAGCACCGAGCTAGGTATTTTAACTATTATTATTTGGTTAATGACAACATAGAGTTTAGAAAGATCCTACTATTTCGAGGTTACTTGTACAGGGACCTTCTTTGGTATCCAACTTTCGTAATAATTATTTGCACATCGAATTCTGTGAAAATTTCAGGTCTCTACCTACTTATCTTCGTTCAAAACATAGAGCCCTGTGAAGAAGAGCAGTGCAGAAACAATAATAGGGTTCAGCTTATTATCAATCCACATTTAGTTAAGTTTAAAATTAAATGATCATAAATGAATACATAATCTGCTTACCTGATGAGCTAAAATGTAAATGTAGTGATAATTTAGTTACCTATCAAATGTTAGTATGTACATAGATTTGCTGCAGAAATACGAAAGCGAATAGATAGATAATAATTATCTATCCGGATCTCATTCCGGAAATCTTGATACAAAATGTATTAACAGATGAAAACTTCCCTAAGAGAACTGGGTGTTTATCTATTCCTTTTTGGAGAACATTAAAGTTACTAATTTCATTTTATAATTTAGAGGAAATTGCTGCTTTGTAAGTAAGCTAAGCTTGTCTTTTTTACTTATCTCTAGTGTCTAATGTAGAAGAACATTTTATAAAGTGCTGTTTAATAAAGAAATTCATACAATAAAATAAACGAATAAATAATTAATACTTAATATTTTTGCAAAGTATTATTTTGTAGATACTTACTACTGCCTATCGCAAGCAAAAATCAAAAAGCAAATATCACCAAAAAGCAAAAATCACCAAAAAAATTAAATATTCAATATTAGTTTAAATCAATATTTTAATGTTATTCTATACTACGAGTATACGGCTATTATGAAAAATAAAATTATAATTTAAAAAACAAAAGAAATTTAATAAGACAGAAGCTGTATCTTAGTGATCATTCATTTAAGTAGCTTCACGAAATTATGGAAATTATAAAAGGAAACAATAAAAATGTTGCTTGTTTTATAGGTACGAGTAGGTAGTGGGTACCTTAATAAATTGATACTTACACAATCCATTTATTTACTTGAACATATTTTTTTCTCTTGTATTTATAATGTACCTACTTGTATATTAATTAAAAATATCAAAACTTAGTTTTTTTACGAATTTATATTTTGATGGTTTCCTCAATAAAACGCACATGCTATTGTTATCAATGCGGTTTAAGTACAGCTAAAAGACTCATTCTCATTAAATCGGAATAAAAATAATAAAAAAAAACAAAATCTAATTATCTAACATTAATGAAAGCTTTAAACACTCACCAACTTTAACCAACAGGAACGAAAATAAAATTTTCACAATCCAATAAATACTAATTTTCTTCATTTTCACGCTTCACGGAACAGTTATACGCAATACATCACACGAGCCTCAAACGTATCGAGTTCACCGAATCACTTAATTACCGCCAAATATTGGCATTTTAACGTTAATTTTACTTTCATAACTTTTTCAGTCACTTCACAAGTTTTTTCGCGGCCTGAAACTGTCTATTCACAAACTGGCATTGAAGAAAAAAGTAAAAGTAAAACACTGTTTCCAAATTTAAATTCGAGTTGTTTAACTTTTTAAATCGGCATCGGTAAGTTTTGGCGCGGAACGGTCGGAGTTCACGTTTACGTCCGCGCGAAGTAACCGCCAAAGAGCGTATGTAACTAAAGGCCCGGTCTCACTGGTGATCGACCCCACCGGAACCACACTCCATGGTCCCGCGACTGCCGACTCCATGTGCACCGCACCGAAACGCACCTTCGACCAAACACTTTTTACAATTCAAAACTACTCCTACTGTTTTTTCATAAAGTCCAAAGTACCATAACAATTTAAGGTTGGTACTCGCTAGTAATTCATAGTTTTGTAGAGCGTACACGCGTAGAAAAGCACGTTTGTCATCGTTTGTATTGTGACAAAAACAATGGAGATGGAAAAGAGAAAAAATGCGAGAATGATAAAGACGTTGAAAGGATAAAGGAATGCGTTTACGTTGCAAATCGCTGAGTGCATTATGGATGAGACATCGGTATAATTGTTTGCACGTTGTGGGCTTGTAACGAGATACGGTTATGGGACGGTTGGGGTTCCATTCTATAGCGCGAAGCACATTATGTAACTTAATATATCACGAGTGATACACTATTCTGTAATGATGAGATGATTGAAATGTCTTAGAATTTTAATAGCTTCTTAAGAAGTCGTAGGTATATAACATGTAAATAATCATGTAGGTATATAAAAATAAGACTTCGTAATTCTGTATGTCTACATATTAATTCATAAGGAGAAAATCTCCGTTCTCGTTTTATCAATATGCTTATTGTTAAAAAGGAAACAAAAATTTTCTCAAAAAATCTCGAAAATAAGTCTGACATGAAAACGGTAAAATGTTATAATGATTGGTAGGTAGGCCTGGCTGTAATACTTTTATCAAAGAAATGTTTACATTCATAATATCAATGGGAAATAAGCTTTTGACTTGCTTTTGACATAATGAATAGCAGTCCAATTTCGAACGCGAAGCGGATTTCATATTCAGTATCTAAATTAATTTTAAAATAAATTATATAGACGTACTATTTTTTGTAAAATTGTTTCCAAAACTAAGATCTTGCCTTGATTACATTAAGAACATTACAATACGAACCTATACAAATTTTAAATATTATATAATAGATATATTATTATATTTATTTTATTTTTAGCTTATGTATTTTTGAATTCTACTGATATCAATTTCGGGTTCGACTTCCACAGGGATCATACATTATTATATTAAGTTTATTTAAACTTAAACATAAAACCTACGAGGAACACATCAATATGATTTTAAACCCTACTCAACATGGTTCATCGGATGCATCGGATTGGTGCATCGGAGTGTCACCATATTTAACGTTCATTAGTGTCACGTAATTAATAATACTTTGCAAGATTAGTTAAGAAATTACAAAAATAATCATCAACTTACATACATACTTTGATGATCTAATATCTAGATTCAGCGTCGCCCTACGATGAAAACAAAAAAAAAACAAGGCAACAATATCAAGCATGTGTGCGTATAGGCGATGTTTTACACGTTTGTCTATTGTCTATGTATGCGTGATCTATGATACAATGATATAAAAATTGTGGCCAACAGTTGGCCACAATTTTTTGACACGTTTGCGCGGATTCGATCTTCCATATAGACATTAGATCATCAAAGCATAAGACGTAATGTAGACTTTTCACGACATTATCCGTTACGGCACGAATGTCACGAAGTTAGGTAATACGAGAAGCCCAACGCTGGGACTTGGGACATTGTGGAATGGAAACAGTAATGAATGAAAGCAATTAATTTGTTACTTCGGCGAAATAAGCTTCTTAGCAAACTAATTTACGTATCCTAGATAATTAAAGCTTTACTGTGTCAATATAAATTCTGAGTGAGCTATATCTACGTCATTTATGTGAGACAAATAACAATTTTGATGAGGATTTTTAATTGAAGTGTGGATTAATCTGTTTACGGTATGTAATACTATCGTCCGCGGTTTATCCCACGCTGAAATGAAACACCAGTTTCCACGTTTTCGGAAAATCTACCTCTAAAAGGTTAATTGTAGGATGAAAGTTTGAAATCTGGTCAACCCTATCTTCGCTTCAGGGAACTCAGTCTTTAGTTTCTAAATGTCACGTATAAAAACGTATTTTCACGTAGAAATTAGATATTTGTTCGCGATAAAAGTAGCCGATGTCACCTCAGCCCTTCACCTATCTCTAGACCAGAAATAAAATCTGTTGCTCCATTTTGAATTTTGACGTAACAGAAGTATGTTAAAAAAAAAGTATGTTTTTAACCTTTGTTCAACAAACGAAGTTAGGTACTTACCTACATAGTTCTAATTCGACTGTTTTTTTTTTCATTTTTTTTTCTTATGTGTTACCTGATAACATTGCGCGTTAAGTGAACCGATTTTGGGAATTTTTTTTATTCGAAAGCTAGTAAAATAAAAATTTACGTTTGGTCTCATTAAATATTTGAGCGATATCTGACGGGTAATTAGAGTTATAGTAAAATTATTATCGATTTTAAAATTACTTAGGTAGTTAATATTATGTCAAGTAATTAACGCTAACACTCATACCTAGTACAATTAGGCACTTCTCACACTACGCTATTTATTAGCTATCTACGTGACTGCAACGCAATCCAAAATTCGCTGTATCACTGACACAGAAGAGATAATTGTCTCTTCTGTGATCACTGACGACAGGAGACGCATCGTAGACGCGTCGCTTTCATACATTGACAAGATCCGAGTCGCTTGCAAATAGCGTTGTGTGAAAAGTGCCTAAATTGTGTGGCAGGTGGCTAACAACACAAATAATACATCGCCAATACATACAACCTGAGAGCAATTATCTTGTAACTTGTAACCCTTCGCTTCCCATGCAGGTCACCAACTAAGCTACTGGTTTGTCATCTATTTGGTGTAGCGTTATAAGTACCTAAATGTCTAGCGTTATTATTATTTATTTTCAGAAAATATTAAAGTATTAAACGAGCATGCAGTAGGTCTGTACCGTCTTTCCACTGCAACCAACAACAACAATACAATAACATACGCATACACCATAACAGCTGTGACCAACCCACAAGAAGTAAGTATGAATAATAGATATGTAATATAACCTATACCAGTGTTTCTCAACGTGGACCTACAAGGGGGCATTGTAAATTTTTGAGGTGCAATTGAAAAAAAACTCGATATTAAATAATCATAACTGGTATCATTTTCTTAAATGGTATGCAAATGACAACTGGTTCTTTAATCTGACTTACAAGATTACTGTCAAGATTAAGCGCAAGAATAACACATAACAAATAAAGGAATATCTTTAGTAAAGATAATTTAATTAAAATTTCACATTTTTCACATTTTTAATGTCATTTCATTAAAAGTTATAAAAAAAACAATAGTAGTAAATAATAATTATTTTCAAAATTCTACCTTATGGTGGGACGTGCGTGACACATAAAAGGTTGGGAAACACTGACCAACACTATGCTTTTTTTAATAATTGTAGCATAGCTAATACAGCTGTTCGCGTAGGTATATCTGTTTGGCTTAATGGTTAGCTGGTAATTAAGGAATGCAGTAAGCATTAAGTTCGGCATATGAACCTACCTCATGTATTCTGTGGTTATTAAAAAATAAATAAATAAGACTCCAGTAGGGACTGGGATATTTAGTCCGGTTTGGTCATTTTAGTTGTTAGTTGTTAGTGAGAATGGTATTTTTTGATATTTTTTGAGCGTCCTCATTTCTGCAGTTAGACCCGTGCTCTTTCTTTTAGCCATAAATAAAACTCAAAACAAATTAAAATTACGTAAGTTAGGTATGTCATACAGTAAAGCTTTGAAAGTTATTACCTGCTCTACATAGTCATCAATACAGTCTTTTCTGTTTTCGAAGCTTATTACCTGCTCTACATAGGTACATAGTAATTAATGGATCCTTTTCTGTTTGTTGGTTGATGAAACAAAGAGGTAAAATGTACAAACCATTGACGTATACGTACCTAATACTGGACGAAGCACTGACGGTGGCAGAAGAATGACGTGTCAAGTGGTGATGGGTGACTAGCGTTGCACTCAACGGCTGCGTAATGCGTTACATTTTGATTGACATTTTGTAGCTGTGCACTAGAACAATTTACAATAGTTATAGTTGGTACCTATAATCTCAATACACCTATCTATATTATAGTATAAAAAAGCTAAGCTACAACCCACTAATGGCCCACTACTGAGCACCGGTCTCTCCTCATTACTGAGGAGGCCTAGAGCATACTCCACCACGCTGCTCCAATGCGGGTTGGTGGAGGGGTTAGTGGCCAACCCAGTGTCGAAAGTTTTCAAGCCGCCCGAAGGCCTCCGACATGGCTTAACGACTGCTATCAATCGATAACAACCGGCACCGACGGCTTTACGTGCCCTCCGAAGCACGGAAGCGCTCAAGAAATGTTTGCCACTGGCGGTCACCCATCCGACTACCGACCGCGCCCGCTGTTGCTTAACTTTGTCGATCGCATAGGATCGACGCAAGCCGCCGGGCTATGAGCGCTTCAATCACAAAATACTAGTTTGTAGTTATAGGTACATCGATGGAAGGATGATTAAAAAATATTGTATACTAATGTGTTTCATTTTCGAGTTCGTCAAATATTTAACAAAGAGATTTTTTCTGTTAAGTGCAGACGTTCCACTACTAATATAAATATTAAATACCGTTGCAACAGATTACTTATGTATTATGTTATAGTGTAATTAGATTGACTTGTAATTAAATTACTTTGTAATTAATTACTGTTAGTACTTATTGTATTTAGTTACCTATGTAATCTGTTACAAAATACTTTGACTACTAATTACAATGTAACTGTAATTTGTAATTGTTAATTTAATTACTTTTTGCCCATCACTGGCAAGTACCTATGCTTAATCTCTTACATTAACACTATGTGTAACATGCTTTTTATTTCTTCACAAGTAAGTAAGGTCTGCGGGCCCTGGGATCTTGGAATAGAAGTACCTAATATTGCTGCACTTTAACTCTGAGACTTGAACGTTGACATATCTAGGTAACCTGACAGCTGACTAACCCTGACTGCTGAGACCTTATAGACTGCAATCAATAAAACGGATTGACCAATACGCGCGCCAATATGACCGCGCTCAAATAACCGCATATATTCGCGTTTCCGTCATGCAAAAATCGTACACCTTTAATTTTCTAGCTTCTCTAGATAAAGAACTTTGAACTTGCTCACGGTTGAATAGTAAATAAATCTTTAGTCGTTTAGCCTGTAACTGGTACAAGCACCCTATCAATGAAAAAAACAAAACAAGCCCGTTTGCAGCTTAACATCTGTCTATGCGTCACACCGCCTCATTACTGCAAGGATGAGAGGTTCAAACGCCGTGTCGTGAAACTCGGGAACTCTCATACAATCACAGTTATCCCGCGCAACAATACAGCATCGTTAGAGGGTAGATGCAAGTTTTGGTTATTTACATTTTTGTGACTTTCGAGAAGTTCACGAACTTCACCAACTAGCTATATAAGTTTGTAATAATTTTTACCATCTTCTTCCTTTCTTAACCAACCAATTCGGAACTTGTCTACCCTAGTCAAGTGAGGGTTTGAAGACTTTACAATTTTGAGAACATTATGACGATGGTTTCCTTCCATTATTTTAGAAACGCGCACGCCGGATTCAAACCCAGGCTCTCTATTCGGGAGTCCTACGTTCAATCCACGTAGCTATCACTACTCAATAAATATATTTTATAGAGCTCAAAAGGAGTTACACAAAAGCATATTTGAACATTTTGTTTTCTGAAGATTGTTACGGTCGTCGGAGGTTCATTTAATTGTTCATAGGTACTTACGCGCAATAAAAATATGCTTAAAACAGCGGTTTTTATTAGAACCTCCGAAAACTTTTGATAAAGTATCAAGTTAGAACACTCATAGACAGAAGTCGGCATGTAACTTCCGATACTTGGCCACTAAGCCCTCCCACAATCTGCACTGGAGCAACGTGGTGAAGTATGCTCTTTATCTCCTCTGATGGGATGAGACCCGAGCTAAGTAGTGCCCTCAATTTGTTAAAGCCGACCAGCCTCCAAGTTTTTTACGATGAGGATTGTTGGTGTTACTAAAATTTGTGAAATTACCCGATAAATGTCATCGAGTTTAAAAAATAAAGGTTGAAATTTAGGTATCGTGCTTACAAACTGTGATTAAAATTTGCCCGCTTGATTAAGGAGAGTTGTAAATATTTGATGAACCGATCCGGACTGGTATCCGAAGGGGCCTAGGGTCGATTCCCAGCGAAGCGGAAATATAAATGAGTTTAATTCTTCGTCTCTCGGTCTGAGCGTATTCTTGTCATTTTACGTTGTCCATGGCACAAACGAAACGAGAATCCTAATGCGCGCTTAATTCCTTAAATTACAGTGCAGCGCTTATTTATTTATAGGTACCTATTAGTAAACCCGCGCCCTTTCTTCACTTCGGGGAACCAGCCCCTTAGTAGAAGATAAGTAGCTCTCAAGAACTCTAATTTTTTCCGACTTAGTTGACAGTTATCGTCGTATTATGACGGAATTATAAAAAAAACCCTATTTTTAAATTATATTCCTGCAAAGTTTCATGAAAATCCTTTCAGTAGTAGGTATCTACTATTTACGTGAAAGTTTGAAGAGAGACAAACAAACACACACACCCTACAAACTTTCTTTACTCTTTACTTTCTACTGAACGTTAAACCAAGACTGATGGCTAATCGTTCTCGTGGAGAGAAATATTACCGATGCCCGTTAAAAATTGAAAGAAAATGGTATAAATCTCCATAAATTGTGGGCAATTTTTACAGGCTACACCTGCGTCTTTACGCGTTAACGTGGTGAATAAAAAAATTGGACTTGGAAAAATTATCAATTACTCTTACAGTAAAACCAACATAACCTTGAAATGAAGAGAGGCGCGCGCGGACGCATTGGACCAATCATTGCACGCAATTCGAGAGGTTCAACTGACAGATGAATGACCACAACGTACTTATGAATGACTTTTTAACATGGCGGCGTTAGTTCTAATTTTGGCCATTTCAGAGATAAGTTGGTGGCACTGTATTTTGATGTACCTAGGTAGCTAGGTACCTATTAGCAGTTTGTATAACATACATTCTTTAATGTAATGTTATGGGTAGGTTTTCTCTTTCTTCGATTATAATAAAAGTTTTAAAAAATAATACTAAAATCGCAGTAAAAATCTCATTTATTTAACCGGCTTAGCTACCAGTTGTATAAATTTTGTTTCGTATCTTAGGCTAAGATTCTTAGCTAGCGGAGCGAATACTTTGAAAGTAACAAGTTTAACTTCTTACTTTTTAATCCAACTTTGGCTTACTCTGAAATCCAAGTTTATGTCTGATTTAGAATATAATTAAGTACACATCTTTGTATACAAAATTATATGAATATTACCTTCTACTAGAATACGGCAACTAATATAATAGATACCTACATTGAGATATTATGTACTAAAGTACAGTAACTCAATGGATACCTATAGATTTATAATATTCTACTTTTTAAATCCAAACTTCTTAGTAAGTAGAAACGATTCCCTGTTGCGGCTAGCATGGACAACACGAATACTCCGTCACTAATATCGCGTCTTGAGAACAAACATTTTGTTTGTGACATAATATCTGTCCCGGTGGAGAATCGAACCTGGGATCCCTAACAAGCAGGGTGGCAACAAACTAGGCTACGGGGTCATCTCAATTCGAAAGCGGGTTTGTTTCTTTGTTCTTCTTTCAAGCGAAAATGAGGTAAACGGAGCAGAGTCAAAGTAGTCCAGTTAGTACCTACTTAATTGTTTGAGTCTTGTGATTGGTTGCCGTCCCTGAAGACTGAGATGATCGCCTCTAATAGTGTAACCAGCACCACACCTTTGTATCCAGAACACAATTGTTGTTAAAACAAATATTATGTCGGTAGGAATATGGCGGTGGTGGTACCTACTTTCCCGGGTGAAAAGTGTCATTGTTTAAAAATAAAATATCCTTTTATTGTAATACACACTGTGAATGATTAATTATTCATAATGGACAGGTATTTACATAAAACATTGTTGGACATCTCCAATAACGACGGTAAAATTACATTACCGTTTCGTACAGTTGAAATACGAGTACTTACAGTAATTTAAAATTTAACTTCATTGGAGGACTCCAATGAAAATATTTGTGTGCTTTCTCAGGTCCGAGAACTTTTTTACCCAACTGCGTCAGAGGGAGGATAATGTTTTTGAGCGTAAAATGTATTTTTGTATGTATGTATGTCCATTTCTTTAGCACGCCCTACAATCCAAAAATCTGGACGGATTTTGAAATAAGTACCTATCCTACTATGAGGTGTCGTTGAATTCGTAAGAATTGTGGAAGTAATATAAGTGGCAGTAGAGGGCTAGAGTAATTTTCAAAATGGCGGCCGCAATTATATCTACCTATTTAGCATTATGAGTACCTACCTATCAAATGAAAGATGGTAAAAAGACTTTTTCAAAAATATACATACATATTATACAAAGTTTTAGTGATTTATCACATTCGAGTTTTTTTTTTTAATTAAATAAGTATTGTTTGTTTATGTGCGTGCTTACACAGCGGCCACAACTAACCTCATTACTCATCACAACATCAATAATTATGTTTAAAGATAAGTAGTCCTACTACCGATGGAAACGCCATAGGTACTATATATTAAAACCTCATGACGAGGGCATTCTTACTACGAAGGATGAAACATCCTGGACATGTTTTTGAAATACAGCCTTAAGTAGCAATAAGGGTTGTATGTGTGTAAAAAAACCCTTGGGAGTTTCTTGCCTCTACCAAAGCCACTCATCATAGGGATTTGTGGAAGCGATCTACGCCGACTTTCGAAAAGTGTTTGTAAAAACCAAGTTTGAACAAAATTCACTTCATTTTAATTTTCATTGGTTTTTTTTCCTTGTCTTACACGTAAGTCCCGGTTTCAGAGCTGACCTGTCTTGAACCGAAGGTGAATGAGACGGAACAGGAAGGGACGGGCCGCTGAATGACCCGATTTTTCACTGGCCTTCTTCGTCTGTACTCTGACCGAGTATTTTTCACTGCGGTTGTTTTTGTTGCAGTAGGTATAACCTTTAACAGAAAACCGATGTCAACGCCGACAGGTAGAGTTAATTCAAAAACTATGTAAGTATCAAATGACGCACTTTCGATGTACCTACCTATAAACTGGACGCACTTAATTTCGAATGTAAAAAAATGAAATATTCACCCAGGAGAAATTTATACACACACAAATATAAAACCAAAATACAATGGAAATTCAGAAACTTCTTTATCTTTATTTGAAGTTGGTTAATTTGTCTAAGTGTTAGAACACATTGTGTTGTGGCTACGAAGCATTTTTAAACGTTAATTCATCACTACCCTTTCAGGATACCTCAATAAATTACTTTATTCTTTTTCAACCGTGAAGGTGTAATGACAATCTCGCTCCGTTGGATGTAAATATTAATAACATAGGTACCTCATTATCATTTTACGTAGTTAAATCTAAGTAATCCTAGTGCGGAGTAGGTGTTAACGTAGTAGTCATTTACCTACCAATTTCTTTTAAACAGAAATTAGATGCATTTCCTGGATTAGATGTTTAGGTACTGCATTTATTTCTATTTGATGTTCGATCCATCAGTTTCGTGAAAACGTGCTGGTTGTTGAAATAGAGTGCCAATCCGTTGGAGCGTAGGAGACTGGCGCAGTAGAATTCCATAGCTGTGAAAAAGGCGGGCAATAGGAATTCAAATATCATGTCCGAAATGTTAGTCGGACGAGATTCGCATGTTCGGCTCAGCGACGGTTTAACGGATCGACTTGTTCGATAGTGAATTCCTTTTAGATATGTTGTAAGACATATCTATAATATTATATGCAAAGATTTTTCCTTTGTATTGAACTGAATGAAAATACCGGATAGGTTATCGATTATTATCTGATTTAAAAATGGAGGAGGTATTTAAATCAACTATTTTTTGTGTTACCTACCTCATAACTTTTTAGTGGGTGAACCGATTTTGATGATTCTTTTTATTTTGGAAAGAAGGTGCTTACGGTTACAGTAGGTAGGCACCTAACAAAAAGTAGACAACAAAACGTTATCAAGAGAATATAAGTATCTACCATCGCAGTTAAGTCACAATAACACGCTTTGTTGTTATATTTGAATAGGATAGGATGCCGCATGTAGAAATATCATGAGTGCAGGTAAATAGGTGCGATATATCAGGTGTGTGTACCTACCTACACGTAAGTAAGTAGGTACCTACTTACTTAGCATTTACTGACCTACATAGGTACCTTACTATCTCCAAAGTATTTTATTATTTTTAAAGAAGCTCTCAGACTAAATAACTTTTTACAAAAGAAAACTCAAAGACTACCTTCTCGTCAGATGTCGCTTTTTGAGTGGATTCAAACGAATAGCATTTACACTACTAGCACTTTGATTAGTAGGTACGTTCTAGGGACGCTCTAGCTTGCGAATTAAAAAAAACTATATCAAAAGAAATTAAAAACCGGTCAAATGCAAATGAGACTCGCGCACCAAAAGTTCCGTATTAACAATTTTCGTGTTATTTTCCTTTTTTGTAGGTACCCACAGTAAATTCCTACTTTTTGCAAGATTTCACGATTCTGGGTCAAGTGCCCTATAGATTTTGATTAACTTGCGAGCGTCAAAATTGGCGTAGTAAACGGAGCATAAACGGTCGTATCTTTTGATTGCGTTGACTTAAAAGTTTGATTTTTCTGCTTGCTCCAAGGGATTGCAAACTTGAGTAATAGGTTCCTTTACTAATTTCAGCCTGATACCTTCACTTCCTGTGAAAAAGGGCCTTGGTGGACATGGGTAGACGACAAAGTGATCACTGATCAGGTAGGTACGGTGTTTGAGGTAGGTTCCCAGCTACCTACTTACAAAATCTTTACAAAAAATTGGTTGACAAACAAATATAGGTATTGGTACATAAGTGACCAATTTTGCGGAAGACCTTCTCCTCTTCTGGACGGATCATGTAGTATGGGTATGTTCCCTAATGTCCAATCCGGCAAAAAATCAGATTTCATGAAAATATTTTTTTTTCAAAATTATAAATCACTCACTCATAAGCTCGTAACTAAGTCAGGAGAACTGTCGTAATTACTTTCCACCTGTCCGAGTTTTCCAACAGCTTAGTCTGCTTGGTTCAAACTGGAACGATAAAACTAGAGTAAGTCATAATTCTCGGCGAGTCCACAATGGCAAGCGAAGTTGCATTTCGAATTGTGTTATAATTACCCTACTTGCCAACTCGTCTCAAGTGAGTGACGGGGGCGAAAACGCCTGGGAACGGAATATCGACCAAAGTTGAGCCTACTTTCGTGCCATCTCAAAGACCAAGATTTTCTTTTGTACAACTACAGGGGAACAATCCGGACAAAGACGTCTGAAGGCTAGCTGCACGCTCCTTGTGAGACAATACGTTAATTACACACGACACTGTTGGGGTAAGGCTGCGTGATTATTCTTTTAAGAAAAATAGTCGTTTTTTGTGTAAATAGACGACAATTAAATAAGCAGATTAAGTAAGCTTCATATTACCCGACTGCGTCAGGAGGGTAGATAATGTTTTTCGAGTGTGTGTGTGTATGTGTGTGTGTGTGTGTGCGTGTGCGTGTGTGTGTGTGTGAAGACTGACCGAAAGACGTCGTAACGAACGTCGAAATTTCATGATTGATTTTTTAATACCTGATTATTTTAATAGAAATTGTGTTCCCGATTGAAGCGTAGATCTTATTCTTCAAGGGGAGGTAACAACACATCTTTGACCGAATTAGATCAATACCTACCAAGGTAGGTTCTAAGAACCTACTAGGACTCACGATCACTAACAAAACCTGCCCCATAACTGCCAAAGACCTAAGTTACTTATTTAAATACAAAAAATGCAACAGAAATTGAAAATTGAATTTAAAAATTGTTTATTTATGTAGGTTAATGATGGCCCATGCCACAACACTCATCCTAGACAGGTACGGTAACCGCAATACCCATGGTCCGATGGGGTCATGCTCCGATGCATGCATTAGTTGAGAACATGCGGTCAATACCACAATTGGTTAGCACTTCCCGTATTAAAATTCATTTAAAACGTATGGCAAGCTTTATATCATTTTCATTATGAATGTCATTATTAAACTAGTTAACCCGCCCTCGCTGCGCTTATAGAAATCTTTCCTTTAGTTAGCACACACAAAATTTGTTAGATGTGACTTTTTAAACTGACACAATTTTTGTTTGTGAACTCATTCAAGTTTTAAGTGAAAATAGTATCAAAATAGGTGAAGCCGTTTCTAAGATTAGAGTGCATTATGACTATGTATTTGCCCATTGAGGAGTACCTAATCAACTTCAGCCCAGTTGTAGACATAATTGTCTCATATAGCCGATACGTAGCGGCTGCACAGTAGTGCATAGTCCGAATGCCGACAGCAATATTATCTGAGTGAAAAAAACGCACTCATATATTTTACATTACCTACAATCCGATCTCATGTAAATTAATCATTTGTAATGTTACGTGTCAGGAGTATTGGGTTCGAGAAAATGCCAAAATGTACCACAAAGACTTTATTGTAATCGTCAGTCCACATGTCCACAATTACAAACTTCGTACACACCAAAACACTATGCACGTATTCGTAAACACACTCGTCGATCTCTGTTTCGCCCGTAGAAATCACTTCACTTCTCGCTGGTATCGCTCGTAGGTATCGCTTGTTCTTCCCGGTTTCGCTTCCAAAACTAGAACACCACGCAGTCGACCGAGTGCCCCTTTTATACCATTCGCCCACAATTCATGCCATTCTAGAATGTTCAGACAGTTGTTGGAGTAAAGTTCTAATATGTTACTTGCAATCGATTTTCGACCTTATGACTAATGTCGTAAGGTCGTGGCGCGTAGTGTCGAGACGGCCACGTTCTATTGTTCTCTTAACAAGTTTATGGCCCTTGTTATTTATTGCTTCCGGTTTAGCGAAGGACCTACATCAGGATTGTCACAGTAAATTAATCAATTGTCAGTGTGATCTCGAATCTCGATATAATATTATCACTATTTTGTGAGGATATTACAATAAAAAAAAATGTAGGGTAATAATACACTTAATAATAGGCAAAATAATACCATTCATGATAATTTAATATCTTCTTTTATTTAAAGAAACAATTGATACATAGACATACAGACAGATATGGATAAATAATTATAAGGAAACTATATAGCATAATATAATGACATTAATAAATATAGAATATAAAAGAGTTTATGTGTTACGGTATACCAAATACAGAAACCAGGTCAGACTAGCAGCACACAGATATAATGATGATTACAACAATAACCTCCGGAGGCGCGGAATTGCTCCCGCGAGCGAATTTCAAAAGATAGTTATTCCCGATTTTAGATAAGTAGCTGTTATAGACGGGAATGAAAGGCTGCTGGATGCTATTTTGCTACCTTTAATAACCGAATTCAAAAATGGTGGAAATTCTCAATTCGGCTGTATGTTTTTTGGTAATGTATGCATTGCATACTTTGCATTGGGTGAACCTGTTTTGATATTTTTTTTTTGTATTCGAAACGAAGCGCTTTATGTCCGGTCCCATATAAATTTGAGCGACATAAGCTGACGGGTAGTTTTTGAGTTACCTGTACTTGTCGATTTTGAAGTCAGTTATTTTTTTTGTAAAAACTTAGACAATGTATAAAAAATGATGTTTAAAGTATTTCCTACTACGTAATTCGACAAGAAATTCTGGCAGTGATGTGTAATGAAATATACTTAAATTACATACTTGTAATATTATTGCAGTTACTATAAGACAATGTATAATATATACAATCTCATGTATCTAAAGCCTATTCATCATAATATATTATGTGAACTGAATTTTATCAATGCTTTTAATGTAATAATTTAATTTAAATGAGCATTTCCCGAGCACCTTATAATGCTAATAAATATTTGAATAAAAAATCACACATACAAATGTATATTATCAATGTTCCACCCAGAATTAACCACAATTTAAAAAATATTTTACCATACTACAATAAACTTAACTGTCTTCTGTATTATATAACTATCTTTTTTATATCGCGATAGAAGGAACCCTAGTGCATTTTATTTCATTAATATTTTGAGAATCGCATTAACAATAGAAGAGAAACTAAAATAGCAAACAAATGTAATACAACCCCAAAACAAACTCACTCATCCAAAAATTACAAAAGTTGAACCTTTAGACTAACTGTACAAGATCTTTACCACCTGGTAATTTTTTATAAAAAATATTTACAAATTAATAATATCTTCGTATTATCAGTTACCTATAACGTAATATAGACTCATCAGAGTCAGTACAGTGCCACCAACTTATCTCTGAAATGGCAAAAATTGGAACTAATGCCGCCATGTTAAAAAGTTATTCATAAGTACGTTGTGTTCATTAATCTGTCAGTTACTACCTCTCAAATTGCGTGCAATGATTGGTCCAATGCGTCCGACAGCGCCTTTTTTCATTTCAGAGATAAGTTTGTTGTACTGTACTTATCTTAAAATAACAGCTACAATTACATTTACTGCAGTCAAACAAGGAATTCAGCATATACAAAGAATGATAAAAACATACGATTGTATGTGGCATAAGAATTAATTCAACTTATCTTTAAAAAACTGGCACTCAAAGGGAAACAAAACAGCGTGTCATTCTGTCTCGTTTTTTCGTATCATTGGCAAAAGGAAAATTAGTTGTTCCTTTTCTTGTGTGATTGCATTAGATGACATTCTTGGGTCTATACTCTTCTCTTTCTACGCAATTCATACTCATATGCGCAATCTTCAGCTCCTAATAATCCCTTGGCCAAAGAAATATGCACCATTCCAACACACCATATCACGTTTTCCTATCTGGTACCATACCACCAGGTACATTTAGCCTCCTACCAAACCACCAGGTTCATTCAGCCTCCTACCACACCACCAGGTCAACCCAACCTCCTACCAGGTTTTTTCGACCTGGACACACAGTGAAGTCCAGCTATTACGCGCTCACATGCAAAGGCCTGAGGTTCCTGTGGTTCTGGAGACACTGTACCGTGCAAAACTTGAACTGGCTGTACTCGAACGGACGCTTGGGCAGTTTAGCGCCGCATAGGAAGCATCGCGGCTCGTTGGCCTTTACCTGGAATAGTGGCATTTTATTTAGAATTTGTCCTTTCTCTGATGCTGGGAATAGACCGTTCTATCCCACAAGCTATACAGGAAATGTTGATGTGCGTCTGAGTCTACACATTCGCACGCAAGCATGTAATGAATGCATGCTTGTGTGCCCATACGTATGTGTGGTTGCGTGTGCGTTATGCGTGCGTATGCGTTCGTGTGCGTGAGTGTCTACGTTCGTGCATGTATGTGACGGCATGTCTGTGACTTCGTGTGTATTTGAGTGGGTGAACGTATCTATTATATGGTTGTGCGGATGTGTAATGTATGTATGTGTCGTGTTGACTACCATAAATTCAACAGCATACCTTTTCGGTGTCTGGGAGTAGTAAAAAGTTGTTAGTTTTATTCTTCTCAATCTGTTTCTCTTTGTCCCGCTGTCGTTTCGCCCTCTTTTGCTGCGCTTTTCTCTCTTTTTCTTGTTCTAAGAGCTCGGGCGTCAAGGGACCGGGGATTTGTGACTGAAACAAATAACAGACATTTTCATATCGTATTAAAAGAGATAATTCAAAAAGGTAAAACAATGGCTACTTTAAAGGGATTTTTAAAGCAGCAATAATTTCAGCGTAGAGGAATGTTCCTTTGAAGCTCGATTGATCGTTATTAATTAATTTAAAAAAAGAGAGGTTCTCAATTCTAATGTATTTTTTATATGTTACCTCACAGCATTGTACTGGGTGAACTGATTTAGATATTTTTGTTTTTTGTTATTCGAAAGACAGGTCGTCTGGTCCCGTATAAATTTGAGCGACATCTAGCCGGTAATTTTAGAGTTACTTCTTCTCTTGTACAAACTACTTATATATTTACTTGGTGTAGTTTCGAGCAATCTCCCATACCTTAGCATAGTTATACTTGTCGGGGTGCTCAGCCTGGAAGAGTCGGAAGGCGACGCGCGTGCCGTGGTGCGGCGACGCGGCGTACGGCGTCTGCAGCGCGTGGTTCTTCACGCACGGGTCGCCGCCCGCCGACAGCAGTTGTCTGTGCGTAAATTACGTAACTGGTGTACAGTTCTATAATAAAGTCCCTAAGGCAATCCGTGACCTGCCTTCAGAGTTGTTTAAGAAGCATGTAAAAGCACAACTCGTAGACAAGAGCTACTATAGTATACAGGAATATTTAAATGACAAAAAGGCATGGTAATTACCAGCTCTGTAACCAGCTCCGCTAGGTTAGTGCTTACCTGTATCAATTAAGTAATATTGTAATTTTTATTTTAAAAGATGCGGAGGAGTTTTTTTGCCGTTTTTTTCTCCTCAACCACTTTTCCAAAACGGCGGTAGATTCAAAAAAATTGACGTTCATAAGTGAATTTGTAAATTCCCAAATGAAATAAACAGTTTGACTTGACTTGACTTAACTGTGTTACCATCGATCGACGGCATACACTCTGCGATCCCTACGATCTACGACACTACGATTTTATCACAATATATTGATTCAAACAGCACCCAAATCAGTTCAATCGTTTTGAGATAAGTACCTACTTAACCACAGACAAAATTCTAAAACTCATCTTTTTGGGTTCTATTGCATTAATAAAAACCCCCTATTACACTTTTCGGTTGAAAACATTTGAGCAGCACATTACTAAAACAGGAGGTGTGAAAAAAGCATTAAAAGAGCTACGCGAATCAGGAAAAGAGTGGATACCTAAACTTAAGAAGAAATTGAAGACCACTTCAATACGGCAGCACATCAAAGATCTAGCCACTAACTTTTACTCACAATTGTATGCCAGCAAAGACGACCTGACATCGCACCAGTATACCATAGCATCCACCAGATGTATAGATGCAACTGCCTCAGAATCGGTACCAAACATCATATCAAGCGAAGTAGAAAAGGCAATCAGGACCCAGAAGATGGATAAATCGCCTGGGCCAGACAAGATAACAAATGAGCTAATGAGAGGAACTGAAAAAGAACTGGCTCCAATTCTTACAAACATTTTTAACGAAATAATAAAAACTGGCCAAATACCGGATCAATGGACCAAATCGAACATCATTTTACTACACAAGAAAGGCGACAAGGAGAACATAGAAAACTACAGACCAATAAACCTAATGTCAAATGTATATAAAGTATTTGCCAAAGTAATACTAGACAGAATTAGCATACTACTGGATGAACAACAACCAGTGGAACAAGCAGGCTTCCGGAAAGGATTCTCAACTATTGACCACATCCACACTATCAAACAGGTACTCGAAAAGTACAGAGAATATAACAAAAAAATCTATGTATTGTTTATTGATTATACCAAGGCATTCGATAGCCTAAGTCACAAATATATATGGGAAAGTCTAGACCAACAAGGAATTCCAGCCGTCTATATCGAACTCATAAAAAGTATTTATTTAAATAGCAAAGCCCGAATTCAGCTGGAAACATTAGGCAGTGAATTTCATATAAAAAGAGGCGTGAGGCAGGGAGACCCATTATCCCCTAAATTATTCTCTGCAGTATTAGAAAATATATTTCGCAAGTTAAACTGGGAAGACGAGTACGGTATCAACGTAAATGGCTCTAAATTACACCACCTGAGATTTGCTGACGACATTGTACTACTCGAAGAAGATCCAGAAAAACTACAACACATGATTAATAACCTCAACGAAGAGAGCATGAAAGTTGGACTAAAAATTAACGTCAGCAAGACCAAAATAATGACAAATGCCACAAAATATAACATCAAAATTAACAGCGAATACATAGAATATGTGGAAGATTATATGTACTTAGGTCAAGTCATCTCCTTTAAAGACCAAATGACAAAAGAAATTAACTTCAGGATAGCAACAGGCTGGAAAAAGTATTGGTCGTTAAAAGAGATAATGAAATCCAAAGACTTAGGAATGCCCCTAAAAAGGAAAACATTCAATACTTGTATACTACCTTGCCTTACATATGGTTGCGAAACATGGTCTCTTACAAAAGCGCTAAGAGAAAAACTGGCCGTCTCACAGAGAGCAATGGAGAGGAGCATGACAGGAAACAAACTACTGGACAAGGTTAGGAACATCGACATACGGACAAGGACAAAACTTACAGATATCCTGGTACGAATAGACCTACAGAAATGGAGATGGGCAGGCCATATGATGCGCGACAAAAAAGAAAAATGGAGCAAGAGAGTCTCTCAATGGTACCCAAGAGATGGTAAAAGAAGGCCAGGAAGGCAATACATTAGATGGGATGATGATATAAAACTAACAGCAGGTATCCATTGGAGAAGGGTCGCTGATGATAGACAACAGTGGAAATCGTTGGAGGAGGCCTTTGCCAATAGGCACACTGAGCTTAGAGACATACTATGACGCCTACAGCTTAAGTCGAAAGAAAAATCCTCTTAGTTCAGAAAAAAGGGCTTTATTATTATTATTATTACACTTTTCACATAGGTAATATAAATATCTTTATCACACAGCGATCAGTTAAAAATTTATTACAATGAGTTAGGGTCCGTCACACTGACCGGCTCGGAGAGCATCGGCTCGCATTTTCTTTTCACACAAACCGGATCGTATATACGCTTGGAATGGAACTCTCACATACACAGAGAAAGAGTATGCAATCGGAGCCAGTCGGCTCCTCTTATTATTTCACACTAAACGCGTTCAGGCATTCCTAATGACAAAAAAGTGCACATACAAAAATAAACTTTAATACAATTACTCAAAACTGTTCCCATCGTGATAAAAATCTGCTCTCCTCTCCGAGCCGGTCTATCTGAACGGGCCCTTAAGATGATTTAAGATAATGTTAACCCTAACACACTCACGTGACCATCTCCGGCTGCTCAGCGATAGCGGCCTTGTGCAGCGCGGTGTTGCCGTCGGCCGGGTCTTGCGTGTTGCAGGCCGCCTGCAGCTCTTCTACCTCCCATTCCTCGAGGATCGTGCCCAGGGTGCTCAGCTCCTTGTCTGATATTACTTTCCACATCTGTAATATCATTCATCATTTCAACCGTCATTGTTAAAACATTGGTATCCTAGCAAATAAAGAATATTGACGCAATGAGGGTAACCGCATGTGAATTTTCCGCTAGAGGCGCTAGTGAAAAGTGATGTCTGTCTGTCACTTTTCGCCTGTCTGAATGTCATTTGTCACTGTTTATGTATGGGCGGGCTTTGACAGCAGGACCTCACCTCGCCGGTGGCGCCAACTGGTGAGCACAAAAACGGCGACCCTCATTGTCCATATGGTGCGCCCAACAGAAGTTATCTCTGAAATGGCAAAAATTGGAACTAACGTCGCCATGTTAAAAAGTCATTCATAAGTAATTCATAAGTAAATTGTGGTCATTCATCTGTCAGTTACTACCTCTCGATGATTGGTCCAATGAGTCCGACAGCGCCTCTCTACATTTCAAGATTAAGTTGGATTTACTATACGCTGGTCATATTGGATTCGCAGACAGACTTCACATACTTTTGAGTTTTGCGAACACTCTCGGTCACCTCCCATCTCTGTCACTGTTGTATTGAGTGACATTTAAATACTTCAAAAGCAAATATATCTGATGTGCGCGCTCTGAGATTCAAACCCACGAGTATAAGGCCGAATTCTTAACCACTTGGCTATCACTGCATTTTCCACATTTCATGCGACTAGTGTTTTTTTCTTCTCAACAACAACAATAACAATAGATTACGAAAATTATTTCATTAATGATTTTTTTTTTTATAAATACCTTTTTGATCTTTTCAGGAATCTTAGGCACAGTCTTCTTAACAGGCTTATTCGCACCATCATCAGGCTTCTTCTTCTTTTTCTTTCTAACCGCTTGCTCTTTCGTTTTCTCATTTCCCTGCTCGCTATCAGTACTCTCACAGCTGACTAGAGAGCTATCGTTAATGAGATCCTTCCTGGAATTAGTTATAACTCCAATGGAACACTGTTCAGATAGGATCTTTATCCAGCCGGCTGGTGTCTCCGAGTCTATATAACATGGACCCTCGTCTTCGCTAGAGGTCACTTGCATGGGCAACTCCCTTGGGATGCGTTCCCTGGATTTATGTGGACATTTCAAATTCATTATAGTTTGTTAACCAATGTTAGTATGTACATATAGACTCGAATACTCGAGCACAATTTGTAGGTTATGTTGGGTTACTGGAAACGGGTTAAAAAGGAATGTAGAAATAAATGAATGATAATAGATTAACGAACAATAAGTACCTACTAGCACTACACTTCGTATAATCCATGGCCAAGCAGAATCTACCTTGACAATTTGATCAATTGAGCAAGGTTTTTTTCAGCATACTTAGCACTTCTTCTAAGTAATCTATTTTTTAATTTTGTTGATTGAACAGTAATTTGATAATTTATTATCGAACAAAGCAATCAACATTTTTGATAAATGAGTTTAAAAATAATATTCGATATAATTCATACCAATATCATAAATGCGAAAGTACCTAACTATGACTGTGTCTGCTATCTTTGACGTCAATTCAATGGACAGATTTAGATAAAATTTGGTATGGCCATTTTTGTCACAATCTGATAAATATATGATTTTTTACGAGTCCATTTACTTTCTGAGAAATATTTATTTTAAACCCTCTTTTCACATCGGTTCACCGGATGTGAGCGAGCGTGACAAAATAGCAGATGGATAGAAATCTACATTGTACATATTTAAATAATGATAACAATGAAACATCCAACAGCATAAGAATAATGTCTTTATAAAAAAACAAGCACTCTGCCCTCTAACTAGCTCCCTGAAGATTAAAATATTGTACTAAAATATAATATTAATTCAGTACGACAACTTTTAGAAATCATAAATAAAAATAAGTTAATGTTAAGTAGGTATTTCTTGAACTAAATGAATGGCTTATCAACTTTTCATGGCGCGATTTTAACGTAATATAGATATAGAATACTTACCTAGATTTAGCTCTGTCAATTTGTTTGTTCGGAGTGGTCTTCTGTTGTTTCTTTGACTTGTCCACACTGGACTCCGAATTGGCAGCTGGCTTACTCGTAGTTGCGATCAACGCCTTTTGAAACAGCTCCATTGAACCTAAACAGGGTTATTCCATATTTTTATTTTTATAATTTGTTATACATCCTAAAAAATCCTAATCTTAATCAGATTATAACTGCGTTACATGGACAATCACAAACTTGAAATTAATATGAATTTATCTCTCAATTAAAATGTCTGATTTGACCGGAAATCGCACCCGGGGACAATTTGCTTAACATAAAAGGTTATGTTGAATCTCGATATCTGAATTAAAGATTTATTATTATTATGTTGCAAACATTTAGTACCATGGACCAAAGAATTTTGGTCCTTCGAGCATTTTTTTTCGAGTTACACATTGTGTCAGATACTAATAATTGGGAAGGACATGGACAACTCACCATAAATCTCGACACAAGCCACAGTATCATGTACCCTCCGGACCTCCTTGTACGTAGGTTTCCGCGTAGGGAACGGCAGGGCTCGCACGCGCAGGTCATCCCGTTTGATCGGCGAGTTCTTCCCGAACAAAGCCGCCTGGTTCGTGGGCCCCACCGCCCGGTAGAGGACCAGGGAGCACTCGACTAGGTTCTTCTCCCAGGAAGCGAGGATTTCTTGAACATGCTACAATCATAACGTAACAATGGTTGTTAGAATATTTTATGTTTGTCTGTGCATTTTTACGTGCGGTATTACCGATGTGGTGTAATTTACTGTAGCATTTGGTGTCTGTTACATTTTAATTTATTTTATCTACTACATATTTTTCTACTTGGGATACTTAAAATTTAGGTATCCAGAATCGAGGACTATTATTTTAAAAAAATGCACCTTTTTCTACTTAGCCTTAAAACTAAGATTACCAATTCGACATATAACACAATTCTTTCCAGAACAAGAATGACAAAATCAAGACACAATTTTTCCCCACCTTACCTCCAAGAACTGAGCCTGGTTGTATCTCCTGAGGCTGGCGCCGGCCGACCGCGGGAAGTTCCCGTGGGAGTCCCTGGCCGCCTGGGCTTGCCCTTGGCCGCGCCTCGTCACGTACGAGTGCAGAGTTTTATGTACCACGGGCACACTCCCTATGGGAAATACCTACGATATGAACTATATTTTTTCAAAGACTTCGACAGCAGTTGAATTCTCGATCCGACTATACTTTTACAGAGGCGAACATCTTAGTCTCAAGGGCAATAACACATCTGTGACCTAATTAGGAAGACGCTTACTAACACCTTCTAAGAGGACTAACTGTCACTAACAGTTTTCGCCACAGTCCATATAGGTATATAACTTACCTAACGAATTAACAAACATTTAATTCCAAAAAAAATTGTGGAATTCCCAATATCTTATTGCATTCTGTTTTTCGCCTTATGCACACACTAATTTCGAATTATTAACTAATTTCTTTAGCATAGCAATGATAACGACGGGAATTACATCCAAAATTCAGTACCAGAGAAGACAGCACCAGCAAAGTGGCCACCGGAGACCATGAGGATGGCCCACCGCTGGAACAATGGGATGGCGAGCTTCTCACAACGCTCTATCCACGCGCTGCCGTCACCATCCGTTGACAGCTCCTCCTGTAATTAATTATATTTTAATGTTAATCACGATGTAACTAAATTTATAGAAAAAAATAACAGACTTCAAAATTGACAAGTAGAGATTACTCAAATAATTACTCATCAGATATTGCTCAAATTTATATATATGGGACCAGAAGTGAAGCACTAGCTTTTGAATACATAAAGCGTTAACCAGATCAGTTCGCATAGTGTAAAGTTATGACATAAAAACAAAAAAAAATACAGTTGTATTAAGAACATCCTCCTCTTTTGAAGTTGGTTAAAAGTAAAGTGGTAGTCTAGTGGTATGTTGCACCAAAATTTTAAAAAATTATTTGCATATTTGAATTTAATTATCACATGCCTCCATCACCATCTTGAAAATATAATGAGGAACTGAGTGTGACTGAGTGCCTGATATAGTTCAAAGCACAAAATAGAATTTGTTTACCTTCTTATGGTGTAGAATACATCGATAAATGCAGAACACTTGGCCTGCCTGGTTGGAATAGAAGGCCTTGCAATGTCTAGTGGCAGCTGCAAACAGGTCACTAACTGGATTGGACTGCCGATTGGTCTCTTCGGTCTCCGAGTCACTTCCAGAAACACTTGAGTCATCTGCATGATAAGTATCAATAATGCTTCATTACTACCACAAGAAAATTATGTGTATAGGTCATTACTTATCAGTTGTATATAAAAATTATGATATTATTTCAAACTAACTGCAATTTCTGCATGCCCCATTACTCTAAAATAGTATTTTTTGAGTGAATTCAAGAAGTAGACACCCATATGATTGTAACTGATTACCTTTACCTTCAGTATTATACATTTATCAACATTCAAGTGACCAAAATCTGCTCATTCATCAACTATTTACCAAAAAAAAACAAATTATTTACCTTGTCTAGAATTAAATTGCCCCAGTGAGAGTGGAGCTTTTCCAAACAGCTTCCTCTTCAGGTTATGGGTATGCCAATGTTGTTTGTAGTGCGCTGTCTGCTGGGCACGAGTCTCAAATGGACCAACTCCACAGCAGGAACAGGCGTTGCCATCTGATGCACCATTTAACGTCAACGCTTTGAGCCGCCTGAGAACACTTTCTTCATCCACTGTAGAAGAATTAATTATATGAACTAGCTGACCTGGCAAACATTGTTTTGCCATATAAATTATTCCTAGGTAATTTCTAGTGTAGACAAATAGGGGTTGGTGATAAAAGGGTAAAAATTTAGAGATGTATGTATTTTTAATGCCACATTATAGAAAAATAAAAACAAAAAAAATTGTCCAAAAATGTTAAGGGAGGGTGAAAGCCGATTTGGAGGAGTAAGGTAACTAACACTGTGACACGAGAATTATATACTTAATATATAAGATTTTATAGATTTTATTATTATGTCATTGAAATTGTGTTTTCTTAGTGACAATATTAATACCAGCCTTTTGTATTAAACAAATAAATTGTATAGTTCTATCCTGTCAAATAAATAGAGGCCATCCACATATTTCACATAAATTTTATTTTAATCATAATTTGCGTTTTTTACAAAATCAAGACGGCAAATGTGTATGCAGAACCTCCCTTCCAATGCCACCCATAACAACTGTGACCGACTCAGAATAGGACTCAAATCGAGACCAGGACAGCAGTCTAGATAGCAGAGGGTATAATTAGAATGTAACTCGATTAGATTATTAGTAGGGATGAGGAAGCATAAAAATTCAATATAGAGATATTTAGAAGAAACACTGCCTTCTACGACTCAGAGCAAACTTAAGTAGTAGGCAGGGATTCCAAATACAAACTTTATAAAAGTACCTATTTTGTACAAAGTTTAGAAATAAGGGTAAACTGTACCTATTTGGTGAGACTCCGTGATCAAGCATGCTGGTACTTTCAGGCCCTTGAGCAACTTTTCGTATTCCTCTATTTCAAAAACTCGAATAATTTTCGGTTTCTCATCTTTTGAATTTGAAGCCATCGTTATATATTTCTGTCAACTTCGATAAACAAAAATTTGATTACACCGGCACTTGGCAATACTACGTGAAGGTTGTAAAATTAACGTTATAAAATATTGTGAAACATTTATTCCAATAGGCACAGCCAATAGGTAATTTGAAACAAAAAATATAATTTCATAACCTACAAAAAAATTTGACGCATTTTATTGACGTGACTGACAGTGACAGACCAACTGCCAAGTGCCAACTAAAATTATCAATTTGACACTGACATTGACATCACAGAGATTGATTTACACAGATATTCAAGAAAGATTGATTAAAGCTAATTTGTGATTAAAGCATGGTGAAAAATTAAAGCTAAGAGCACCATTTATGTGCTTTAAAATGCCCGTCGGAAGGTATTAAATAAGCTTAAAATAAAATGTAATAAACCCTACATTTTTTTATACTCGCTCTACTCAATACTAGATGTCGTTACGATATACGACTGGGTCCTGGTACTCCTGGTACGTCCAGTCTGAAAGAAAATAATTTATTAGGTAATATTGTGTCAATTTAACGATGTTACTTATAAAAATTAAGGAACTTCGTTCCGGTTCCGAAACAATTTTCAACATTGACAAGTAATAAAATCAGGAACATTGTCAACGTAGCTGAAGTTAATTAGGAATTACTTAAGTAGTCAAAATCTACTCTGCAACACACTCAGATTTTACCTAAATGGACATTACCTACACTTACACGACAAGACAAGTATTCGACCCCAGCTCTCCATCTCAGTGATTAAGATCCATTATAGATTAACGGCGAGAATTTAAAATGCCTTATGTAGGTATGTTTTTTTTACAAGCTAAATTGGATTTGAACTGTGATCAAACGCAATAAATTTGTTTTCACCTGTTAAGTAAATGGCATAACCTAGGTACACATTCTCAGCAACTCAAATAGATAGGTACATACATTATGGTTGGAATAAATAGAAAGTGTTGGTCGTGGCACTCGTGACTCCGCCTGCACAGCCCACGGTATCCACTTGAATACATTGCATAGATGATTGAAGATTGCACACTTGCGCCACAGTCATCGTTGGATTAATAATATTTTGTACTTAAACAAGAGACAGTCATCTATAAAGTAGAGCAAACATTCAGCGGTTCGAGGAAGTAGGTATTCTTTGATTTATTTATTTATTTATTTATATTTTATTGTTAATTAGAACGGTTTACATACCACTTACACTAATGGAATGAAATGAAATTTTAGAGACACGTTAGTTCTAAAAAATCCACTTTGCAAAAAATCTAGACCAAGGATTAAAGTGCAAAAAGATCCATCAATGGATCTTAAGTTCAAGTGGATACCGTGGCAAAGCAACTGCAACGCTACCCATCCTAACTGGACCAAAGCCATCCCACTGGTGCTTTTTGTGTAGTCCTATAGGTATCTACACACATCAAAAGTGTCTAGGGATCAAGCATTTTTATGCGGATTTCTTGAGATTGAGATGTGGCTTTGTAATAAATTTATGATTTTATAAATTTATATGGATCCATTTTGGTGCATTTCATAATTTGAATCAGGAACTGTCAATCAAATTCGAGTAAAAGATGAAAATCAGCTGTCAATATTTTCCCTATAAAAACATACAACGCATTGAAGACATTATTAGTGCTACTGTTTCCCTACTACTGATTAAAACCAACGTTATTATGGAGCGGCGACGTCATTTAAGCAGGGAAGAAATGCTCAGAGCCGTGGGAATGATAGAAGCTGGTTCCCGGCAACGTACTGTGGCTTTAGCTCTGAATACAAGTCAGAGTGTTATCAGTCGACTTTGGACACGTTACCGAAGCACTGGTACCGTGGCTGAGCGCCATGGAGGACGGTATCGCTGCACCACACGGAGACAAGACCGATACATTCAAATCTTAACTCGAAGAGCTCCAACAATAACCGCCATGATGTTAGCCGTGAGGCTTCATCACTCTTCAGGGAACTTAATTAGCGACCAAACAGTCAGAAACCGCTTGCATGAAGTGAACCTTCATTCCCGAAGACCGCTACGGGTACCACCTATAGCAATGCACAATCGTAGGATTCGATATCAATGGGCTCTTGAACACAGAAATTGGGCAGAAGAACAATGGCGTTTCGTGTGCTTTTCTGATGAGTCTCGTTTTGGTATGAGACCGGATACAAGACGTATACGACACTGGAGAACCCCTGGACGCCAACAGCGATTGAAATCCTGCCAGGAAGTCCATCCTTATAGTGGTGGAACCATCATGGTATGGGCGGGTATTTGGATCGGCGGAAGAACTGAGTTGATTTGGATCAGAGGCAACCTCAACGCTCAAATTTATGCTGAGACGATTGTATCAGACGTCATCGTTCCTCTACAAGTGCAAATCGGTCCCTTATTTCAGTTAATGCATGATAATGCACGACCGCACACCGCAAGAGTTGTAAGACAGACTCTCGCCGCAGCTAACATCAATGTCCTGCCCTGGCCTGCTCAGTCGCCAGATTTGAACCCGATTGAGCATGCATGGGATATGCTACAGAGAAGAGCTCTGCCGAATATGGAGGGTATCCAGTGGCAAGAAGACCTTTTTTTGTTGTTGCAACGAACATGGGCGGCCATTCCACAGCGTGATTTGGATGAACTCATTTTGAGTATGCCAAACCGATGTTCTTGTGTTGTTAGTGTTCGCGGTAGAAACACGGATTATTAATTGTTTAAGTTACCCAATAAAATTTTAAAGAAAACTGTTATTTCAGTCTTTTTTTCGAACTTTAATGTTAGTGGTTCAAATGTCAAAAATCCCTTTATTAGGAAAATGGCAAATTTCTTTATTAATGCAAAGGTGACTTGGTTTATCGTTACTGTGACAAACGAAAACACTTTATTTGATGAATCCTTAAAGAAAATTTTAATTAATATCAATCAGGAGAAAAGTTATTGCAAAAATATATGTTGATCCCTAGACACTTTTGATGTGTGTATATACCTACCTATTAATCCATAATTTCAGCGACACCTGACGTGTAGTTTTTGCAAATGCAAGGAACACATGCATTTACATATTTTTCTACCTACATATAGGCATCTAGTGTGTTTTTTTAACTTTCTATGATAATTTGTTTTCTTACCTATTTAATAAGAAAACGGCAAGGATATTAATGTACCTACCTAACGCTATTTAATTCTCAAATTTCCTCGAATAAATATAATATAACAGTAACATTTGATTAACTAAGTAGTAATCTCAAATTTTAATTAATGATGACATCAATGTCTACACCATCCGATAATTCGGATTTGGCATTTCGAGCCCGGGGGTTACATTACAAACGCAGTGATTAAATTACCAGCGCTGACGGACAACACAAATTACTTCCAGGGTTGGCAGGTCAAGCAAAAAGTGAGTAACAATTTTTTTAATTAACCGTTTTTACGCAGGCTTGACAAAAATATTTTTTATGGAAATACTTACCACTTAGGTACCATCAGATGGGATCGTTAGTCAAAGTCATCATATTCTGGGAATTTACAAATTCACTTATGAACGTCAATTTTTTGATTCTACCACCGTTTTGGAAAAGTGCTTGAGGAGAAAAAAAGTCGTTGTCAAGCACTAGGTACCTTATAAGAAATAAAAAAAAATAACGTAGCAAAGGAGCATGCATTGTGCAATTCAACCTTTGAGAACAAGACTCAATTTAGGGACTAGGATGGTTATTCAATTATCATTATCAAAACCAGCTTGTCGTAGATGTAATTTGACCTATGGAAGTCTTGACGAAAAGATAATTTGACTAAAATTACATTTAGAGACGAAAAAGGGACGCAACGTAACTATGAGTTGACCGACAAATAAATAAAATAAATAAATAAAAGATGTCCTGTTTTCTGTCTTTCTGTCTGTCTGTCTGGAAGCGATAAACTCTAAAACTACGAAACAGATTTTTATCAACAATAGAAAGAGTGATTCCTAGGGCAGGTTTAGGTAGGTAGATATATAATTTATTATACTTTTATGTATATTTCTAAACGTATTTTTACAAAACATTCTGAGATTCCCTCTTTTTATTGCCTTACAGCGCCATCTATTATTACAATGGTTCATTTATCGATGCAAGGAAGCTTGCTGTCACTACAAGGAGATTCAGTTACAAAAAACTACTACTGGACAGGAGAAGTACTGAATCTTGAATATCGCTGGGTGGTACGGAACCCTATATGTGCGTTTAACAATATGTTGCAGAACGACGTCTGCCGGGTCAGCTAGTAATATATATTAGTTTAGGACTGTTAGTGATAGTCCTGTTATTTGATATTAGTAAAAAGTAGTCCAGTCAGCAATTATTAGTATGAGGCTCGACATGGCCGCCTCTAAAAAGTGTAACCAGCTCTATCCCCGGGTGAATTCTAGGCTCTTACCTTTGGCTTTTACTATCTATTAAAATGCCTTGCCAATTAACAAAAATTACACAAAATTAATAACTACGAAACCACAAAGCTGCATTGCGTAACATTTGGTTGCACGCTATGCACACCTGGTTGTAAAATGCGGTTTCCTTTGATATTTGCATGACATTGAGCACGTGACGGTGGTACCTACAGTGCCACATACTTATCTGACCCGGTAAGAGGGGCGCTACTGTCTTTGTCTTTGTCTGACAACAGTTTATCATTTGCATTAGTTCCAATTTTGGCCACCGGGTTAGATAAGTTTGTGGCACTGTACTTGATAACGAATACATCGTACGGTTAACAACTGTAACCATCTATTAAACTATTTGAGTCATCGAGAATATGGAATTGCCAATTCATGCTTAAAAATAAATGTATTGCCAGTGACCACGGCCACGTTTCAATTTAGCCTGTAAACAAAATCTACTAGACACAAAACTAGACGCGGAAAACTAACCGTTACTAGCATTTTGATTGAATGGGTTAGTTACGACGTTTTTGTGAAGAACCTTCGTTGATTAAGTAAGCCAAACACGTTTAACACTTAACATTTCGAATAATACCAAATATTTATAGTAAAACCCAAAAACGCGACAACCCCTTTTAATATTGGTCTATTAGTAACCCTTCGGGAAGTTTTCCATCAATTTTAATGCAATCTGTCAGGTATCCCCCATCGATTCGCGAGAGTGCACTCTTGAAATTCTAGGCTAAAAATAGCCCTGACACTTAATTGGCTTTTTTGTACCGCGATTGAAACCTTTCACAGTTGATTTTGTGAGGGTGAGTACTTTTGGTTGTTGTTAAGTAGTGAGGTGGGTTTGTATGTACCTACTGTTATTATCAGTCTAAACTAATTTAAGTTAATTTGAAGAGGTGATAGCCTAGTGTTGAAAAAGAGAATCGAACCCAGGACCCTCGGATCAGCGATCCGGTGCAGCGCCAGAGAATACTCGCTCGCGTACCTATAAGTACTTACCTACATCTCTTTTGTTTACACGGAATGTCATCTTTACAAAAAAATAAGGGTTCCTTCTTTACTACGGAACCCTAACAACCGACTTCAACCTCGATAAGCAAAAACTACTCGCCAGATGGCGCTCAATTCAACACATGTAGGTGTAAAATTCTCGTCACTACAAATTAATCAGGCCCAAACACTAAATAACTGCAGTAAATCGTTGAGGAGTTCCCTCGATGGTCTTTCATTCATCAGATTGACCCCAGACCTTCATGAAATTGTAGCGCTTTAATGTACTTATGAAAACATTAATAAACACATTAGTCGTCCCTACAATTTTCGAAAGTTCCCCTCGATTTCTCTGAGATGCCATCATCAGATCCTGGTGTCCTTATCAGCGTTCCCCACTGCGCATATCTACTTTCCAACAAAAAAAGAATTATCAAAATCGACCCATAAACGACGAAAAAATCGCTGAATAAACATGAAAAAAAGTATATATATACGGTTGAATTAAGAACCTCCTTCATTTTTGAAGGCGGTGATCACTGATCACGTATGTCTTTGAGGAACCTACCAACTATAGATGTACCTACCTATTATAAGGTCAGGTTATTATGGCTACAACTCATTAATGGCCCACTATTGAGCACGGGTCTCTCCTCATTATTGAGGAGGCCTAGAGCATACTCCACCACGCTGCTCCAGTATCGAAAGTTTTCAAGCCGCCCGAAGGCCTCCGACACGGCTTAACGACTGATATCAATTCGATAACAACCGGGACCGACGGCTTTAGATGCTCTCCGAAGCACGAGGTTATTATTGGTATGTTAAAATTTACTCCTACACTGAGACTGAGTTTACTTGAACAACTTCTAAACTGAGAAAATGAAGATAGTATTTCATTTTAAAAGTAGGTATAATAATTTCATTTAAAAGTCTCCCATTCAAACAATCCAACTGCATTAAGGTTGCTAAATGAATAGCACTTTGATGCATACGTCCATTACGGGAACGCTGAAACATTTTACAATGTTAAAATACTACACCACAGGTCCACCTATTTAATAAAATCGGCCAAGCGCGAGTTGGACTCGCGCACGAAGGGTTCCGTACCATTATGTATAAAAACGCCAAAAAAATCTGGTCTGTTGTATGAAAGCCTCACTTAAATATTTACTTTAGTTTTTTGTAGCCACAAGCAACGCCACCTCTGGGACCGAAAGGCAACTAATTTATCGCTGAAGCGTCGAAGCCATATTTCGACTTAAATATTTATTTTATTCAGTGTTTTAGTATTTGTTGTTGTAGCGGCAACAGAAATACAGCCTGGTGACAGACGGACGGACGGACGGACAGCGAAGTCTCAGTAATAGGGTCCCGTTTTACCCTTTGGGTACGGAACCCTAATTAAGCGCTGTCGCTGCGGCGATAGTGATATTACAATGAGTCAGAAGTGACAATGAGTGTAGTCAGCAATTGGGTGGTTAATAAGCCCATAATTTTTTTTTTTGAGTACGGCCACGGTACCGCTCTCTTCTCAGAATCAGAAGATTAAGGGCATAGTGCACCACGCTGGCCAATTCCGGATTGGCAGACTTACACACCTTTAATTTTTGCGAACTCTCCAGCTTGCTGGTTTCCTCGCGATGTTTTCCTTCGCCGTTATACTACTCGTAGCTAGTCATATTTAACGATGTGGTAAACCGGATGGCGCAATGGTTAATACGCCGCGGTGTGAACAGACAGCAAATACTCCCCAGCACCTATAATAATAAGATGTCTTTTATTTACCACGGAATATCATAAATGTTTTGTTCATGTCTTGGGCGAGTACCTAATAGCCGAGACTTATGGGGTGTCCTACTGAGCGACGAATACGACGCGACGCTACGCAACACGACGCGATGCTACACGCGACAATGACTACGTCGCGTGTTATCGCAGACTGTCACAGGACACAAGTAGGGATACCGTTGATTTGATCGCTTACGTCACGATCGCAACGTCGCGTCGCGTCGTATTCGTCGCTCACGTAGGACTCCGCCAGTGACTCGCCTGTGCCACATGAATAAGTAACTGTGCGGCCGTGGGACACCTGCCTAAGAGTGCTATTAATAAATAATGTCTGCGAATCCAAAATCAATACAGCCAAGCCAGACAACGTAATTACATTAATACGCGCCAGACGTTTGAGCAGTCGAATGGTATAACGTTTAATTATCTTCTTTAACGTTTTCTTTGATGAATTTGAATGGTTTGAATGTGTGTTTATCTGAAATATCGCAATTTTACGTAATGTAAGTTAAGAGAAGTGAGTAATATCTATACTAAGTTCACACTCAATGTGTACCTATTTCTTTACTCAAAGTAGATACCTATTTACTAGTTACCCTTCTACTTTCAATCTACTAGAAGTATTTATGCTTACAGCTATCGCTACATGATAAGCTGTTCAATAACTTTTAACAAAATAGAACCGACTTTAACACCGAAAAGTAACAATCGGTTCAGTTAAACGCGGTTGATATTCCTAAATCCTTCTCCTAAGTCTGATAAACACGATGCTGAAAAACGTATCAAAATCGGATCAGCCAAACAATACGCCTAAAACCTTCTCCTAAGTCTTACAAATACTATGCTGAAAACCGCATCGAAGTTTAGAATCCACAGACACCTAGGTACTTACCTAAAATAGAGCATGGTGAAGACGTGCTAACTCGGCTCAAAACTTCTTAATTCTAGTTTTACTTTGCAGGGCAAAACTTTAGGTAGCTGCATAAATATCGCAACTTAAACGAAATCACTCATTTACGAACTTTATGACTCGGTTATTACGGTTGTACCCATAGATTTATTATAGATTGGCAACTGTGTTACTTGGACGAAACCAAAAATGAATCGCCCGCCGTCGGTGCCGAGCGCGACGCCTGGGGGGTTTTATACTAGAGGAGTCACATCCAGGTACTGCAAAAGTAACCATCACTAATTAAGATTACAAAGAACGTTATTTCACAAGAAATGTAAAAAATAAATTAAGTATTTTGAGAAAATTAAGGAACATTTTTTGACAAGAGCCCGCTAAGCCCGCTATGCTGTCTAAAAATTGGTTTCGTCTATCTATCTCGCTCTGCCATAAGTGTATCATGTTTTGCTCTTTTGCATTGCCAATTGCCAATCTATCTAAACGTTAGTGTATGCTACATCTATGGTTGTACCGATACTTAAAATATGTACCTACTACACGCCTTTCACTCCTGACCTACTCCGAACCGACAACCAATGTAGAGTCGAATTCAGCCGTAATGACGTCATAATTAAATACTTTCGATAAAGTAGGGCCGTTTCCTGGTCGTTATAATGTGAACAGTCCTTAAAGGGTGTCTAATAGGCTTATTACACCATCCAAAATTTAGTCACCTAAATATTGAGGGCTACTACGAAATCCGAACTACTAACAACGTACGAAGTTCGATTTCGACGCGTCACACGTCAATACAATTTTCATAGTAGGAAATGTTCGGAAACGACTGATGTGATGTGTGACGTTTCGAATTCGGTTGTTCGTAGTTCAGATTTCGTAGTAGCCTCCTGATTTAGATGACTAAATTTAGGAAGGTGTAATAAGCCTATAACTGGATTTTACAGTACCTACACTGATAATGATAATGATTTTAGGTCCGTGTGTAGGCAGATACATTCTTGTTTTTGTGTACCTATTGACGATTACAACAGCCATAACACAGGAATTCCTAGTGTGTGGATGTGTATTGTAGCGTTATAAGCACTGAATTAACAACCAACCAACTTTCTACAAAAAACTCACTTCAACATCGACAAGAAGATGGCAAAACTCAAAAACTACTCGTCAGATGTCGTTAGAATTAGATAGATTATAGATAGGACAACACGGCAAACACCAGCTTTTGAATGCAAAACAATCATTTAAATCGGAATATTCAATAAAAAATTGTGAGAACTCAAAAACTAGTCGTCAGATGTCGCTCTTCGTATGGGATTAGACGAGCACTAGCTTCCAAATAAACATTTATTGTGGAAATAAATACGACAGGGCTATACTTATACAATATAAAGTTGCCCGTAACCGAGCAACGCTCGCCTTCATCAACAAATTAATCCAACCCCTTCGATGCTGTCTATTACAAAAGCCCTGGGGGCACAATGACTGTTTTTCTGGTGTAACGGTCACTCAATTAGGGGAGGAATAAACTTATAATGTACCGGGGTGGGAAATTTGAGTACTAAACAGGATATAAAATTTCCGATTCGTTATGACCAGAGTGGAAAAGGGTGTGTGTATTTAACGTTGAATAAATTGAAATTATGAAATTGAATCTACTTCGGTCACCCAACAATTACTATAATAATACTTATATTATGCAATTAAGACAGGATCGGACAGTTATCACAAATACTAGGTATATGTTGGTAAGATACTATGCATATTGGTACGATAAAGTGATTCACGGGAGGTACCTACCTACCTAATTTTTGTTCATAATAAAAAAATTAAATCACTGAATAAACTTTTGAAATTGCAAAAAGTAGGTATAACTATTTTATTTGTTTTCCACCATACGTGAAACACCAATCTGCGTGACGTCATTAGAAGGTAACCTGTCAATAGGTCAATAGGTAGGTATCGTTTTTTCGTTCCATTACAGTTTTTAGAAAAAATCTATTGTAAACAAAGAGCATAATCGATTTATATATAAGTACAGCAACACAAGCTGTCTGTAAAAGTGTTTGTATAATTAAATTTAGGTACATTCTTATGAAAATTTCCTCTTTGCTGGGTATTGAACCCGTCACCAGTTGCCATACATCATCATTATAGTACCTAGGCAGTAATGACACACAACTATCGATCAAATACAACTTACCTACATAATTATACTTATATGTTAGTATATGAAATTCAAACTCGAATGTCCGTATGAGGTATTGATATGGTTGAATTGATTCGTATTTTGATATGATCCAAAGTCCGAACAGACAGACAGGTGAAAATTAATAATCTCCCTTTGAAGCTCTCACAAAGCGACGCGGACGGCCGCTGGCGTTCGCCCTTTGTGCAAATACGTTAATACCTTTTACTATATTAGGTACATATAGGTACCTAGTACAAGGTATTAACGTACAGTTTATTTTCATGCCCGCTTTATACTACGGACTCCAGTTATTTTGTTTTCATGGGATATTATATAAACACATTTTTTGTGCCAGTATTTAATTTTGGTGATTATGTACGATTATTTAAACACAGAATGTAACTCACATCGGCACTGGGATGGTTAGTCTATTAGTAAATGATATTAGACCGTTAGTTCTTTAGTACTAGATATGAGGACTAGGAGAGAGACTATTAGTGATAATTAAAAAGTCGGTATACGGGCGAAAGTTTTACGTGACAACGACTTTGAGTGGTAAAATAATTTTAATGTGAATATTCATTCGTATAGTAGGAAGAAGGATGAAATAATAGTAACAATTTAAAACATTTATTTATACAAAGAGTTATATTTAAAACATTGTAACACCATCCGCCATCTAGCGCTGCTAACCGTTAGACTATTAACGATTAATCACAACTAAGTGAGGTAACAAACTAGATTACTCTACTTCTCCAGAGATGGCGCTGTACCATTTTCTGAAACACGCCAACGTGTGTACGCCGTAGCTACTATAAGTAACGTGAGCGGAGCTACTAACGCAGTTTCTTGAAGTGCCACCCGGCAAACCAATTTATAAGACGTTGTCACGTCAAAATTAATCCTGTTAATAGTTGTAAGATTTGTTATAATTTTGTATGATTCTAAAATGTCATAAAATTAGAATTTCTCCGCGCTACCCAAATCTTGCCACGGCCACGTTTAAAAAAATTAATAGTCGGGTAGGTTAGGGGTAGGTTAGGTTACCCATTGTTAGGGGTGGAGAATGGACTGTATTTCTTTACTCACCTGGAGCCCGGCGCTGGTTGGTGTCGCCGTATCCCAGGGTGGTGTTCTTTAGGTGAACTTCAGGCGAGTGGAGATCCTTAGGTGCGATTTCTCGAATTCTTCGTGGTTGGTGCGGACACTGGATATTAGTTTGCACGTAACTGGGCACTTTCGACCGTTTAGACTAGCGTTATTTTGGATATTTTTGTGGAGTCGTTGCGTACTCGACGGCAGAAATTTCTCGACTATTTTCGCCGCGTTTGTTGGCGAACAGCGCCCTCTGGGCAGTCGGAGCAAGAAAACAGTCCAACTCATAGACAAGTAATATAGATTAAATAAAGATTCTTTATGGATGGTGCATTCTGAATATGATTAAGAATAGTGCGGAACACCCATTAAAAAACGAAGATTTTAAGTAAATCGTTGTAGTAAAATATCGCATCCAAGATCGTTAACGAGCTATCTAATAGATATAATTGTGTTTGTCACCATCTACATAAAATATGCTACATAGGTACTGCCCGAATATGATACTGTGAATGTGAATTACTGTTTGAGGAAAAGCAGCAATCCTGCTTTTCTGCATGCATTATGGCCACTCTACTCGGTTCACGTATAAACTGAACGATATATACGTCTGTCTGTCAATACCATAAGCTTTGACGTTGTAAATTCAACAATATTGTATTTTCCAGAGGAAATTCTCGTCCGAAAGCCACGTCACTCACCGTGGAAAATACGTTGCACTTAGGAATACCCTGGTAAGTAGGTAGAATTGTAATACGTATAAATTATAGTTATAGGTTAATTACACCTTCCTAAATTTATTCATCTAAATGAGGAGGCTACTACGAAATTCGAACTACGAAAAACGTAATTCGAAACGTCACACGTCAGTCGTTTCGGAACATTTCCTACTATGAAAATTGTATTGTATGAAACTGACGTGTGACGTTTCGAAATCGAACTTGGTACGTTGTTCGGTAGTTCGGATTTCGCAGTAGCCCTCCAGATTTAGGTGACTAAATTAGGATGGTGTTATATAAGCCTGTTAGTTATATAATAAGTTCAGGGGCTGCTAAGTAACACATCCATTGATCCAATTTAAATAATTACAGCGGTACAGAGGTAGAGTTGATTTTATGAAAGTGTACCTATAGGTTACGTTTTATGAAAATTTGTGTGGAAGTTCTTCAATGTCAACAATAAAACCATGAAAATTTGTACCTATACAGTGTGTCTCAGGGCGAAGTGACCGCCTGGCGTCTTTTGATTATTTGGACAAAAATATCAACAAAAAGTACCTACCATTGAAGACAGGTCTTATCGAATTGGTTTCTTTGCTTCGCCGAGACATAGATAGGCCCTGCCAATTGAGTTCCAATAATGGAATTAATGTGAAATATATATAGGTAAATGTTTTTTCCTAAAATTCACCAGAAAATATAATGATAAAGCAGTGCGGTTGCAAGAGGTGACAGTATTAGAGACTTGGGAGTTATATTAGACAGGAAATTAACTTTTCTGCCTCACATAGAGATTATAGTTAAACGGGCATCCAATAATTATGTTGGGCTTCACTATTAGAAATTCCAATATTTTTAAAACAACTAGGTAAACAATCCTTCTGTATAATATTACCTTGGAATACTGTATAATCCTTCTGTAAAATACCTTACGAGAATCCTTCTATATAATACTACGAAGTGTGCTGGAGTATTGTGCTGTAGTTTGGAGACCCCATTATGCTTCCCTTATTTTCAGAATAGAGAGAGTCCAGAAAAGGTTCCTATCACATTTTTTCTACTTGGCTAAACTCTTTAAAAGCAAGTTGAAGCATTCAAAAAAATTAAATCATTTCAATATACTCATTTAAATAATATATTCCGTACAAAAACGCAGAACACTCATGGACTTAACATTTGAATCTTATTTTAATACAAAACACACGATAATATTATTGACTGTCCCCAACTACTTAGCAATTTCAAATTTAGGATACCCCGTTCCGCTCCACGAAAGCCTGTAGGTAGGTAACTCTTTTGTGTTTCGCCATTAAGATCTACTGTTTTGAGTAGCAAATCTCTCTTACCTCGTTTAGGTATATAAAATGAGTTTTGACTTTTTTAGTGTAACTCATAAAAAATGCAGTGGAATTGAGAACCCCTTACTTTTTCATTGAGATACTATGAACTAAAGTAGTATCTCAATGTACTATTTTTGAAGTCGGTTAAAAATACAGATATTCGTATATCGAGAACAGATAATACCTATATTTATACTCATCATTAAAATTTCCTCTTAAGGAATCAAACCCAGGACCCTTCGACAGGTGCCGCGGCGATCCGATAAGGTAACGCCGTAAAAAGACGAGGTACCTGCCAACAATTTTATCTATTTACTTCAGAAGTACGTAATATTTTTCTTCCTAACACTTAAGAACTCTATAACAATAATTCAATCTGTGACCTTGGACTTGGACCATTGAGTTGAGATGGATAAAACAAAACATTAATTTTTCATTAATTCATTTTCAATCTGACTTCCATCAACACCTTAAACGATAAATCTGAAGTCAATATAAATTTGGAATGAAAATAGTTAAAGACCCAGAGTCACATATAGGCTACCTTTTTTCAAAAATCAACCCCTAAAGGCTTGAAATAGGGGATGAAAGTTTGTATGAAAAATCCCGTTTCGCGATATGAATGAATTCCACGCGGGCGAAGCCGCGGGTAGAAGCTAGTGTAGGTACAATTACAAAACAAAGTGTAGTGAAACAAAGTTGCAATCCGTCTTTTCAACTATTATTCCATTTATTCGCCGCCGTCAGGCGGCTAAGGGTCGATTTACATTGCCGCGGAATGGAATGGAAGCGAATTTTTGCAACGAAATTCTACATAGCATAATGAACTTTATATCAATTGTGTAAGGTACAAACTAAAGACGAGCCGAAAAAGAGGGAATTCTCGAGAATGCGCGGGGATTCCCCGGAAGACGCGCGACCTCTTTTTCGGCTCGTCTTTAGTTTGTACCTTACACAATTGATATAAAGTTCATTATGCTATGTAGAATTTCGTTACAAAAATTCGCTTCCATTCCATTCCGCGGCAATGTAAATCGACCCTAACTGAAAAAGAGTGACGTATTTCCGACTCACAAAGGACGATGGCGTTCGGACATGTCAATAACACTCTACAATGGTCAAAGTGGATCTATATGAAAATCGCGTTTGATGAATGAAACCCTGTTGCATCAGTCAATTTGTCTTTTTTTTCTATCCATTTTAACGTGATTCTTATGCTTATGTAGGTAACTAATAATTGTATTTAAATGATTAGGTTAAATTTCTGTTATCGCTTCGGATGTACCTACGGATGAACGAATAGTCTGTATGTCTTGTTATCTATTCAAATTCCAATTTACAAATGCACCCGTTTCGCCACTTCCTGATAAAGTCACTGATAGCTTATTAGGAACTTATCTGCTAGATAAACTACAAAATGGTTTCGCAGGTGTCGGATAGAACTAGCTGTTAAACTGTCTGTTAAGTTATAAGCCGATTCCATTCATCCATCAGCCGATTCAAGTGTCTGATAAAGACGTTATCTGATGGATAAGAGTTGCGTTTTGTTTGTCTGAACAGATCGGTATTCCAATATGCAGCAAAGATACCTATGTAGCAAAGATTATAATAATTGTGCTGACATCCAAGAGATCCAATAAGAAGGTCATATTAGAAGAAGCCTGAAAGGAGCTCAAATACCAAGCAAAAAACCTAAAAGGAAGCCGAATGTCCTGGTATGAACATGTGAGGCGACAAAAAATGCATATGACGAGAATAATTGCTATTATGAATGTGGATGGACGAAGAGGGCAAGGATGGCCAAAAAAGAAATGTATGGTTTGTGTGAAAGGTGACATGAAAGCTAAGGGAGTCAGAGTAGAAGTGATGACTAATAGGGGAGAATGGAAGCGAAGAACAAATTCTTCATTTTTATAATATTAGTAGATATACAGACTTTTGATATAACTGTTAAATTTATTTCTATAACACGCACGTGTGATCAGGCCCTTATTGTAACAAAGAGAAACAGACGTACCTATTGATAAATAAGTGATAGGTAACGGTTATACGCTGGTGAAATACCACAATATCATGACAGGCAGTCAGCCAGTGATTTGAAAAATTTATATCTATAAACTAGTAAACCCACAATTAAATATTTTTCCTCGTACCTATTTGATTTATTACAAAATATTTAGCCAGGTATTTCATTAACTCCTAGAAATTTGAAACGAAGGGCGCGAGAACAAAAATAGTCGTTACAAAAAGTAAAAATGCAATTCATTTGTTTCCTGATTGGTAGATAATTTTGAACGCGCTGGTCGCTGATTGGCGGACGAAACTCCGCCTTCCATCCTTTCCCCTCCGCCGATGTAACATTTTCGCAGTTCAGCTACGTCAGTCGACAGCTCGACAGTCAGCATTCAGTCTTCGCTAGTCTCTCGAGGAAGCAGCACCTCAAACTAAATATTCTTAAATTGTCTCAATCTTTTTGTCACTAGATGGCAGTGTTAATCTTTAAAATTTTATCAATAATTTTACTGAATTTTTTTGATTGGAATATTATTAGGTAATTGGTAATTGTTGTAATTTTCATATTTAAAATTCAGTCGTTTGTTTTTAGTGGTGATTTCGTACCGTTTGAAGATTTGCGTGGACCAGCTTTGGATCAGGTAAGTATTATGTAAGTAGATTTTACTTTGCTTTGTTCTCATTGTATTTATGAATATTTAATTTTATTATTATTGTTATTTCTCGTAGAGACCATTTTTTAATAGCGGTGATTTTGATTTAGTTTTCGGTGTTGTAAATTTTTGAATTTTTTTTTGTTATTTGATTTTATCGGCGAAAGTAATATTTTTTTCATTGTTTAATTTGATCATTTATGTATTTTTGATAATAATATGATTTATTTGTTTAATGTGCATTATTTTATTATTTGGTTGCGAAATGGGTAGGGGAAGTCCGGACAAGGAATTGTTTTGCCTTTTTTATTTTTTTGAACCGTTTATTTTTTAAGTGTTTGCAAAATGCGATTACGGCGGTGCGGCGCGGCGAATCAATACAAGTAAAACCCTCAGAAAGTGCAACAGCGATAGAAAAATTTTTATTTCACGATTTTTATCAAAGTTTCTACGTACCTCAAAAACTATGCGTAGGATTTTACTTGTCATTGTGTCATGTAAAGTATCATTGTTTTGCTCATTGAGTGAATCGGAAATAATATTTCCGTAAAGTGACAAATCGACGAATACTTACTTATAAAAAAAACTCACCTACAAAAAAATACTGAAAAGTCTGTGATAAACTTAGTATTTAAACAATTTAAGTAACGTTCAAACTAAGTATTACAAATTATAACAGAAATAAAAATCTTGATTTTTATTTTTTATTGTGCGCTGAAAACTTCTGAAAAGGTTAAATTTAGGCTAAGAGAAATTTAGTTCTGAAAGGTGCGCAATAACGTAAATAAAGATTGCATTTTGATACAGATATGGGCAAATATTCCGATGGTAGGTGCGTAGACTAGGTAAACAATTGGCAATTTTACTCTGCTGCTCTTTAACTAGGTATATCCAGAGCAAAATTATATTGATCCATTGTTCCGTTATGACGCAGAAGAAAAACAATCAAACTAGCTTCTGCATTTATTTATAATATTAAGTACGGACGGATTAAAAACGACGACAAATAAGCAAGAAATAAAAAAGTTGACAACAAATTGTGGTTTTATTCATATTGTCCCTTACTACCTACCTATGCGCTTTGCCCGAGCTGCCCCTACGTTTCACTGGTAATTTAAATTAACTCTTGAACCCTAAAATCCAATTACATACATTTATGATAATTACCCCTAGGCCACAAAACACGCCATAAAATCAAATAATTAAATTAAATACTTATTGCTATAATTGGTTGCATTACTTGCAACGCAATTTCGTGGCCATATAAAGAGAACACGTTTACCTACACATATTTTTTTGCCACAGCACATTGCGAATTTGCTTTAGAGTTGCGTTTTGTGGCCCTTGGGTTATATTATAAATAATTATGATTTATATATGTTTTTGTATTCTAACATTATGAAATCGCTGGGTGTGTGTCTTTGTCTTGTGTGTTGTCCATGGCATCCACGACACAGGGAATCCTATGAGTGTGAAGCGTTATTTATTTATTTATATTCAAGAATATGTAGACAGGGGGGGAGTAGGAACGGTATCGCAATCCTTCCCTATCCTACTAATATTATAAATGCGAAAGTTTGTAAGGATGTATGTGAGTGAGTGAGTGAGTGAGTGAGTGTGTGTGTGTTTGTGTTTGTTGCTCTTTCACGCAAAAACTACTGAACGGATTTTCATGAAACTTTGCAGTAATATAGCTTAGACATTGGAATAACATAATTTGTTAAAATTTAGAGATTTTTGAAGGGACTGGTTCCCCGAAGCGAAGCGAGGGCGGATTTACTAGTAGTAATATAAGAGTGGGTATAGGTTCAGCGTGGGTAGGGGGCAGCATGAGAGGAGGGTGTTGGAGGTGGATGAGAGTAGCCGCGTGGGGGTTGTGTGTTGTAAGTGGAAAACTGGGGCAGCGTGGGTGCTTGATATTTAGAGGTAGAGAGGTGGGTAGCTTGCGCGAGGTTTTGTCGTATTGAATATGTCGTAGGTTGGTGGGGTGGGGTAGAATACGTCATGGAAGGAGTTTGGGGGTAGGGCCGTGGAGGGTTAAAGGAGGTCTTGGGGTAGTAAAGGGGGAGTGAATGGTATAGGAGATAAGAGGATTCGCTTTGGTAGAATTTAGAAGACTGTAGGAACAGATTGTTTGTAAAATGCAAACGCAGATTTTACTTTATGCGGATTTTATAGAATATAATAGTAAATTTATGTAGATCTCATCTGCAGAAGAATTAAAGTAACTTGTTGACGTCCTTAGGTAATATTTTTGTACCAATATCGTATTAGATAGGCCTTTGGGGTATGGGAAACTATTAAAAAAATTGAGTCGACAAAGTCATACCTAAGTTCATACAGAAATCCAAAAAAAACAGGTCGATGGATCTCGGCGTGCGGTCACCCCGCATCGCGGTCCGATCTCAAATCTCCAAACTGCATTGTGAGAAGGTCAAGGTAAGGGACAACGGGAAGTAAGGTAAGGGACAACGGTTTATATAACCGAAATTTTCAGCTTCATTCCCTGAAATAAAATAAATAAGTTAACTGGTATTAAATAAGTAGGTACTTAAACGAAATTTTCGGCTTCATTGCCTGAACTAAAATAAATTAATTAACAAAAAATAATAATACCTATTTGTCGATTGGTAGGAGCTTTACTGCGACATTATTTTAGGGTTAATTGGTCCAAATCATTATAGTCCAAAATATTTAAGTAAATAGCTTTGTTGTTTGTTGGATTCGTACCAACATTTAGAATAGCAGAGTAATTGCTGATGATTCGTAACTTTTAACAGGTAACAAAAAATAAATATAAATGTGTTGTGGTATAAAATTTTTTTTTATCGAGTTTGAATTGAAGCCTTTATTTTTTATTAGATACAATAAATCACTGCATTTTGACGGTATTTTTTATATAAAGTTGCTTTAAATTAAACATAACAAGCCAATAAAATCAATTTTAAAAATCAAAAAAATAATTTAAATCAGTAGGTAGGAAGATATCCACTTAAAACACATTGACATTGAATTGAGTGTAGATTCTTCTCATTTTAAATTGTTCAACAATTGCTCACAATATATACCTACCCGATTTTATGAAAAAAATATGTTCATTCTCGTATCACAAATTTTATTCATACATTGCTATTACGTTACTTGATTTTGTAAAAAAAATAATACTCATCTTCATTCACATAATATCACTCATTCGTTTCATATTGTATTTCAGATTTTATCATACTGTTGTATTTTCTAACATAATTTATGTCCGAATACCATATTATTTATATAAAATACATAGTTGATAAATATAAATATTTACCTATTGTTTAATTTCCGGTTGTAAGATGAAGTCTCTTTGTTTCAGATTTTTTCAACAGTTCTTACGGCCTGCAATCCAAATTCTAAGTATACTTAATATTCAATCCCGAGAAGTTGTGAGGTTTTCTGGACTGGTGAATTTAATCCCATTTTTTACTATTTAAATTTTTGCTTACGCGTATGGTACTCTCAATGCAAAAAAGTTTCAATAGGTAGTAATTTTTTTCACTGCGGATTTTGATTTCAATTTTGATGACTTATTAATGTTGTTGTATTTGATTTTTAAATAAATTTTTTTGGACATTATTCTCTGAATTATTATAAAAGATTTTCCTCAATAATTGAAACATTCTCACTATACATTTTTTATTAGTTTTTTGTAAAAATTTGCATACCTAGGTACACGTACCTAAATTCCAATTGAAATAGAAATGTAGTGGCGTCGCGAGTTAAAAATAGAAGTGAACGCATCAGTAGGTATTTATGTAAAAATTACGTACGTATAAAAGTTAAATTTACTGAAGCATTTGACATGGTACCCCCCCTAGAATATTTACTTTCCAACAAAAAAATATTATCAAAAATCAGCTCTTAAACGATGAATTTCTCTGTGGTCTCTTAAATAAATAAAAAAAAAACAAAATTATACGCCTTGAATTGAGAACTTCCTTCTTTTTTGAAGTCAGTTAAAAAAGAAAGTGGTTATATTCCGAATCCACTAAATAATTTTCTTAGATAATTTTAGCTAGCTTTAAATTATTGAGTTGACTTTATATGATCAAAAAATAAAAATAATCGTATTTTTAGAAAATCAATTATTTACAGTAAAGTAATCGATTATTTCGAAATCTGTTTTTCCCCAGCAAAGTCACATCCGTATCTCTAGGCTCTAGGAGGTAGGCTCCAGCTCCAGCCAAATCGGAGCGTCTGTTATTGCTAAAATAAATAAATTACCTACCTATCTGTTATAATATTGAAAAAAAAAATATTTTACTAAAGTTAGTCCTATTTTTATTATTTTTAAGTATTTATTAATCATTCTCTCTAGATTGAAAAAAAGTTCCAAGGGTCTAAATAATATGGCAAAGCAGACTATAATTTCAGGAAAAAATTTTGACAACTTTATCAACTTACGTTTATAAACTTGTATTTGAAATAGTATTTTATTAATTTAATAATTAAAAATAAGTCCATTGAAACCTCAAACAATTAATAGATACATTAAACATTTAAACTCACAAGATTTGAGAGAAACAGTTTTTAGTCTCCAATACCGCACAATTTTCAAAGGCAATATAGAAGATTTCTACCAATTTACTCCTGTAGGAAGTCGCGTTGGAATTTCGTTTACATAGAAAAATATCATAATATGCTTTTTTGTAATAAGAGTACTATGCTAAGTCTTGCTGCTTGCTGGTTATAATAAAATTAATTTGCTAACAAAGGTAAAAGTAAAAAAGTTAGTTTCAGGTAATATTTTGTACAGCCAGCCACGCCAAATCTCGTTCCTGTGTCCTCGATCAACGCATACCGGCCCTACATGTCATTTAACTTGAGTCTGTTTTTGTTTGACATCGTAAATAAAAATGTACTGTATCAATTAGTTTTATTATCACAACGTCCTAAATAACCTATTTTTGTCATTCCTACCTTATAACTACGTACTAAATATTATGATCTCGTAGATTCTATAGCTTCATTAAAATAATCTCATTTTTATCGACGATTTTTTACACTAGTTATAATTTTATTTATTCTGTAGCTTCATAAAAAAAATCTCATTTTTATCATGATTTTTATCGACGATTTTTTACACTAGTTATAATTTTATGTATTCTGTAGCTTCATTAAAAAAATCTCATTTTTATCGACGATTTTTTATATTACTTATATTTTTTTAATTCTAGGTATAGATTCATTAAAAACTTTTTCATCCCACCTATTCGAAAAAGACGACTTGGTTCGGACTTAAGGGGGCCCAAAGTTGGTGTTTTCTATTTAGCGGGCGGGAATGAATTTTCATATTACTTTCCCTCCCCGGGGGAAGGAAGACGGGAGGAAAAGTAAATTCAGTTCAGATTGTTAGAAATTTATGGTTTTGTTTTGAAAAATGAGTTCTTTAGTTAGTTTAATTGGTTTAGTTGGTTTAGTCGGGTTGGTCGGGTTAGTCGGGTTAGTCGGGTAAGTCGGGTTAGTCGGGTTAGTCGGGTTAGTCGGGTTAGTATGGTTAGTCGGGTTAGTCGGGTTAGGATGGTTAGTCGGGTTAGTCGGTTTAGTCGGTTTAGTCGGTTTAGTCGGTTTAGTCGGTTTAGTCGGTTTAGTCGGTTTAGTCGGTTTAGTCGGTTTAGTCGGTTTAGTCGGTTTAGTCGGTTTAGTCGGTTTAGTCGGTTTAGTCGGTTTAGTCGGTTTAGTCGGTTTAGTCGGTTTAGTCGGTTTAGTCGGTTTAGTCGGTTTAGTCGGTTTAGTCGGTTTAGTCGGTTTAGTCGGTTTAGTCGGTTTAGTCGGTTTAGTCGGTTTAGTCGGTTTAGTCGGTTTAGTCGGTTTAGTCGGTTTAGTCGGTTTAGTCGGTTTAGTCGGTTTAGTCGGTTTAGTCGGTTTAGTCGGTTTAGTCGGTTTAGTCGGTTTAGTCGGTTTAGTCGGTTTAGTCGGTTTAGTCGGTTTAGTCGGTTTAGTCGGTTTAGTCGGTTTAGTCGGTTTAGTCGGTTTAGTCGGTTTAGTCGGTTTAGTCGGTTTAGTCGGTTTAGTCGGTTTAGTCGGTTTAGTCGGTTTAGTCGGTTTAGTCGGTTTAGTCGGTTTAGTCGGTTTAGTCGGTTTAGTCGGTTTAGTCGGTTTAGTCGGTTTAGTCGGTTTAGTCGGTTTAGTCGGTTTAGTCGGTTTAGTCGGTTTAGTCGGTTTAGTCGGTTTAGTCGGTTTAGTCGGTTTAGTCGGTTTAGTCGGTTTAGTCGGTTTAGTCGGTTTAGTCGGTATTATTCCTGAATTTGAGGCGCCTTTTATTTTCTCATAGGGGGGATGAAAAGTAGAGTGTATCACTCGGAAGCAAATATTTTTTAATATTACTTTGCTCCCTTCTTATACAATCTACTATTTTCCCATTTTTATCGTCGATTTTTTTACAATAGTTAAGTAGACTATATTTTGAGTATTTTTTATTATAAAGTAGTCAAACTGGAAAACAACTTAAAATTTATTTTTGTCTCACATTATATAAATTTCATAGTTTCATAGGTTTCTTGCTGCTGTTAAAGGAACCTAATGAAGTAGGTACCTCCAAATGCTGAGGGTGATTAGCTAATTAATTGTCATATCCAATATCATTAGGTACTTACCTACTTTGTCCCTCGCATTCGACAAACTTGGTCAACTCTATGATGGCCACAAACTCGTTTTACCGATTATTTAGAGTCCTGGTGTCCAACGCCCAATTTTTTACAAATCTTACTCTTGCCCGTTTGCTTAGGATATACACAAATTAACAAGTCGGAACCAAGATTCAAGCTGCATTAAAAGTAATATATTTTAACACATGATCATGATGTATTGAGGTGAAAATAGATCATGGATTTCCTAGCTTCTAACGCTAAATAGACCTTGTCTCGAACAATTATTATTTTTTGAAGGAGTCCATGTAGATTGTTACATAAGGTGGCGGTTCTGTCGGCGGCAGAGACCAGAGACTATACACCGAAACGCGACTTAAGATAAGAGACCGACCGTCACATGTCTTCAGGAGGCTTAGTACGAGTTTTACGTGACATAACGTGCTCGCTACGTAAATGCGAGTTACCTAAAACTTACATGGGATCGAATCAGTGCCATAACGTATCCGTTAGGTGGCTCTGCTTCGATCCCATGCAAATTTTAGATAACTCGCAGTTACGTAGCTAGCGCTTTATGTCACGTAAAACTCGTACTTAACCCCCCCCCCCCCCCAGGTAACTGAACGTCTTGAACAGCGAGACAAGACACGTGACGGAGATGCAAAATAGGAGACCGCAAGATGGTCTCCGCCTCGGTTCCGACCGGGATGTTTGTACCAGTCTCCTGTCTTATTTGGTCTCTGGTCTCTGTCGCTGCGTGAATCACCAGCTTTATAGTTCTCTAGGGCACCATTTAAAACTTAAATTCATAATATTATTGTTCTAATATTAATATCACAATACAACACTAGTTCGTGCCCGCGACTTTGTTCGTGCGGAGTTTCAATCATTTCAGATCTTCGATTTTATTATCTCAGCAGAAAATGCTCATCAGCACAACAATTTTTGCTAGGGCGCCATTTTTTTACTCTTATAATTTAGGTGGTCTATTGTGGTTCTGCATCAGGTGTTTCATTTCACAAAATTAAATGTTGCCCCGGTTTTATGGCTATATAATAAAATTGTTTTATTGAAATCCATCCAGTAGTTTTGGAGATTAGCGTGTACTAACAGATTAAAGGAAAATAAAAAAATCGTGTTCTCTTACTGTACTTATGAAATATACTCAATATACAGACGCAACCTACCTACAGATTTGATGTGGCGTATGGGACCCAAAGAAATCCACTAAAATTCCTTGCATTTAAGGATCGAATGAGGACGAAGGATAGTTTTTAAGTGTAACAACCAATGTTTCTAGCAATATTTTCTTATCAAACAAGTTATGTACCCTATATCAACCAAATCTGTTGTTCTGTAAGGTGCTGTCATAATTAAACTTCAATTTTACGATCAAACAATTAACACATGAATTTGTATCTAATAACCATGTTAGGTTCCTAACAATATCATAAGACTATTTTTTATTGTAAATAAAAAAAATCACTTTATTATTATTAGAGATTCATTGATTGATGCAAGATGATAACGACATTAATAAAAATCGCTATGACTAATGCGTAAGTACCTGTAGTTTTGTGCGACCTATTTATTGATGACTAACCAAGTCAGGAATAAATAGGCCCACAGTGAATTTTATCTGTTGTAGTTGTGGTATACTATGGGGAGGTAGAAAGAAATAGAGATAGCAGTTAAGAACATCCATACTACCCTTCAATTTATAGTAGATAATATTAATAGAGAGAAGAGATTTGTAAGAGATTCGTAAAGTTGTGTGTATTGAGTAACCTAAAAAACTTTTGGATTGATTCAAATAGTCTTTCGCTGGTAGAGTGCTTTGTTGTTACATATTTGCACATTTAATCAATTTCAATTAATAGTAGTTCAATGTAAAAAAGTGACCAAAAACTTTAATATGTAAAATTTTTACTCTATGCTAAATTAGTAAATCAATCCCATTCGATATTTAGTGGCAATGATGTCTAAATATGGTAAACGCATTAACTTAGTAAATCCTATTCACTCCTTTCTCAAAAAACTCCAACGCCAAAAGCGGGTAATTAAATTGGATAATTGTAAAGATAGGGCATGGAATAAATTCCCAAAGGTCACTACGATCACAGCTCATATATTGTAGCCAGACCCCGAGATCTGCCATCATGACCAACCGGAGACATATGTTGCAACTTGCACATTCAAAATTCAAATAAGTAGCGATATAAAATAAGACGTTTATACGAGTATAATGGTTTTCAGTCTATAAAAAAATTTACCGTTACTGAGTGTCTGACAGACAACGCACAGTTGAAACTACTTAACGAAAGAAACTGAAAGGCATACTAGAGGAAGTCTGAAAGTAGCACCATTAAGAGATAAATTGAAAGTGGGCCGATTGTCGTTGTATGGGCATGTGATGAGGCGAGAGGAAACGCATGTGAAAAGAAGAATGATTGATAATATGAATGTGAATGGACGAAGAGGAAGAGGACGAACAATAAAAAGATGGATGGATTTTGTGAAAAGATGATATGAAAGATAAAGGGGTCTGTGTAGAAGGCTAATAGGGAAGAATGGAAGAGGAAAAATATATTGTGCCGACCCCTAATAAAATGAGAAATGGACAGGAGGATGATGGATAATGATGGCATACATGTTCTTTGGGGAGTTAAGGGAAGCTCTTCGATCGCTCTTAGTGCTCTCCTACACTTTCCAAGGAATATGTATGCCAAAACTCAGCTTCTTGCGGTCAGTAGTTTCGGCTGCGTATTGTCTGTGAGTCAGTCAGAAACGGAAGTTAGTAGGGAGTTTTATACTAGTATACCGATTTTCTTAAGAACCTTGGAAATTATCACTGTATATAATTCAATAGCTGTGGAGCAACAGATAACGTAATTAACATTTACAAGTCTGACTTCAATACACACAAATAATTTTGAAGGTCGTTCCTTAATTTATTTTTGCTGTAAACAAAGATAAATTATATTTCTAAAAATATACAACAAACTATGATCTCGCCTTGGTGATAGTGTCCGTCCATCAAGAGGGTGATCCTCCTCTGGTCCTCTTTCCTTCCGAACTGAAATCTAGTACTAATATTATGTCAATAGATATTTCCTCCGTAAGGACAAAAAAAATTGGCACCTTAGGAAAAAGCTAATTATTGATTGACAGCACATTGAGATTTCGCGTTCCAAATTTAAAATATTCCTAATATTAGGATATACATTATGTAATTATTATATTACCTTTCAAATGTTGTCATGCAATATTTATTAATACTAGTTATTGCCCGCGACTTCGTTCGTGCATAGGAGTTTTCTGCGTGAATCCTGATCCCTCGGGAACTCTGAGATAAAAAGTATAGAGTATATGTTGCTTCACAACCTTTATCTCCCAGTGAAAGCCATTGAAAGACAAGAGAGTCCAAAATATTGTTTTGGGTTCTCTGACGCATATAAAGGCCTCAATAATTTTGCATAGGTATATTTGCGTACATGGCAAGACAGCGATTAGTTACAGTTTTATTTGTATTATGCATAGATAGATATAGAAGATAGATACATATAGATAGATTATATCTCAGGTTTTCAGTGGGGTATTTAGATGACACATACCTACACAAAACTTCTAAAATTACATTTATCACCTTATAATATTTCTTTCTCAAATATTTATTACTAGCTAGCTGCCCGCGGCTTTGCCAGCATGGAATTAGTTTTTTTTTTCATTTTCATCTCCTACTTCAGCCCCTTAGGGGTTGATTTTTGAGAAAAAATATTAGCCCATATTTGATATATTGCGTCATCAATCATCATTTTTTATTCAAACTTTTATCCCCTATTTCAAGGCTTTAGGGGTTGATTTGAGAAATATTCTATATGTGTCCCTATTACTTAACTATTTTTATTAAATTTAATCTAAAACGGACCGGCCGGCGGTTTAGCCGTTTAAGCGTCCCAGACAGACAAATTTTTACATTTTTTAATAGATCTATATTATGAATTTACAATTATCTAATTAGGTATTATTTATTTTTTAATTTATATAAACCAGTTACATTTTTATTACATTATGTTAAGTTGAATATATCTCTATTAATTGTGGGGATTTCTTTAATTTAAATTGATAAAAGAGCATAATTAGCTTTCTGCCCAGGGCTTCGCCCGCGTGACTTTTGTTTATATTGGACCCCGCCCCATTTACCTTATGAGGGGGAAGAGGGGGTGCTTTATCAGTCAGTTTAAACCAGACAGCTGAACATAATTTTATATATTTTTCTAAAAATTTCTCTATAGGTAATCATATTTTCTACCAAGTAATGTTTTGGCTTCAACCCATTAATGACCCAGTAACGAACACGAGCCTCTCCTCATTATTGAAGAAGCCTAGACCATACTCTACCATCCTGCACCATTGCGAATTGATGACGGATAATATTATCTTTAATATATCTTTAAACTTTTAACATGGTACATTACATCCATTTATTAAGAAGTTACAAATTCTTCTTCGATAACGACTCCATTGTTGTAGGCATGAAGCAAGGTTGAAGATAGTTTATTTCAGAAGGATTTCAAAAAGCCAAGATGATGGAGCTGAAGAATTGATGAGCTGATTTAAAGCCACCTTGTCTTCTGTCTGTCTTATAGCATCGGTATCCGCGATGCTGTGTAATCTCTTTTCTTCGTCAATCCCTTGTGTAGGTTAGGTGCCCTTAGGTCTTTTCCCAGCTTTTTAGTCACCACAATTAATTTCTCCAAGTGGTTTTGCTGTCGTTGGGTACTTAATCCAAAGCAGAAGACTTAGTATTCTCTGGTAGCAGATTTTGGAGAGTCTGGTTTTCCAACTTAAAAAAAGAACGAGGTTCCCGACTATATTTTTTTTATATACTTATAGGTATGTGTTATTTCATAACTTCATCGATTTTGAATTTTTTTTCTGAATCAAAACTCGGTGCTTGCCCTTTAGGGTCCCCTCAAACTGACCGCAGCCACCGGCAGCTGTGGCGCTTCTTTTTAGAAGTGCGCTCCGGCCAATAGCCAACAGCTCCAAAAACAGTGAGCAGGATTCAGCCGAAGTGGCTGTCCGTCTTCTTTCAGCAATGAATTCCGTTGACAACTATACTAACTATTAATTTTCTTCCTATCGACTCAGGAGACAGAACTGATCCTTAAAACTACGTAATCTCTCCATTTCTTAAATTACAGGATCAAAATTATTTAATGAACTCAAATCTAATTTACAATACCTTTTATCCATTACCATTCGCAATACAAAAGTTTGTTGTTTGTTTTTTAAATGGCACTCTTTAGTAAAAATACTTTTTAACCAGTTAATAAAATAATAATCTTAATCCATCATGACCCACTTTTGACCACGGGTCTTTTCTTAAATTAAATAGGTTAAGGGCTTAACCCGTGGTGGGTTAAGGTGGCTTTACACACCTTTGAGTTTCACGAATTCAATTCATTGTCAAGGTTTATTAGAAAAAATATTCGTCTGAAAAATTATCTTTCCACCAACAAAGTAGAGTATGGAGACGTAGTGAGGTTACGATTTGGAGGTAGAGTTGAATGTAAAAAAAAAAAAAAAACTTTACAAATTAAAAACGAGTGATGCGGCATTTGCGGAAATTGGAATCTGGTTCTAAAAGGTAAAGTAAAATAACAAAATTAAACTACCGTTCGAAAAGTTTGTCGAAATAAATTTAAATTCATGTGTCCATTTCAATGTAGTGTAAAGAATTCTAGACAAAATTTTCATAATTTATTATTATTTTCGATAATAATTTTTTTTGTGTTAAGAGTCGATAAACGACCGGAGGAGTTACCTGATGCTAAGCGATTACCATCGCCTATGGACATCAGCAACACCAAAAGCATCTCCGATTCTCTACCGACCAAGAAAGAAGGCAGAAGAAAAAAAGAAAATACTGTTTCTTAAGCCCCCAGCCAAAACACGACATAGGTACGTTTGGTGTCTTCTATCGCCTTTTATAACATCTGATCTCCTGTCATGGGAATGGAGTCACCCTTCTAGTCCGCCATACGACCATCAATATTTACTAGGATAGGATAATATTTCTTGGCCATATTTAAAAGGATAGGGTTAACTTTTGGCCACGTTTAGATAGGATAATATTGCTGGTCGTATTTTGCTGTCTCGAATACTGACCTCATTCGAATGCCAGCAGACCAGATCCATTTGAGGCGACAGAATTTCTGTTTTGGACCTTCAGTCTTTAGGACTAAAGCCCAGTTTGCTACCTCCTGTTTAAGTCATACGCCAAACGCCTTGTCATAACTTCAGAATCAGTTTTGTCGTTCTTTACTCTTCCTTCTTTCTCGGACTGCAAAGTGTTGGTGTTGCCTTTAGTGACTGATATCGATGGGCCATGGTAACCACTAACGAAGTGATGGCTTGTCTGAGTCTCTAGAGGCTTGTGTGAGAGTGTCATAGTTTTAAATATAATTTTGTCTACATACTTACTGTATAACTATTACTGTTCAATTGAATTAGGTAGTTACTGTAAAAATAAGAGTTTCAATTGACAGATTATCTCAACTAACTTAATAAAGTTGATAAAGTAACTAATTTTTAAACAGTATCAAAATTTATAAAGTTCAGTGTGACGATTGAGGCTGTACTCGAGTAATTTAAATTAAAATTAGTTCGTTGGTGATATTCTTAGAACGTCTCTCAAATGCTCTTGGTGAAATTATGTAGCGTAGGAGATATATGTACATATTTTTTAAATTGAAAGAATTGAAAAAGTTTGTTAGCATGCGTAGAAACTAACTTCTTCAATTCGCCAAAATTAAGTAGGTAAAATACAAAAGAGTTTTTGAGAATCACAGTAAATTGGAAATCAACTTTATTTTAAAGATCGTCACATCCTCAATCTCACTTGAAAAGGGGTTTCAAAAGATTTCAAAGGGGTTTTAAGTTCTAATTGGTTTCATCTCGATTTCAAACCCTACGGAGCTAATATGACTATTGCCGCGATGAATGTAGGTTTACAATGTGTGTGTATGTATGTGCGTGTGTGTGTGTTTGTGCGTGTGATTGTGTAAGGGCGCATTCAAAAAGAACGCTGGTTACCGGCGCCGATCTGCCAGTAGGTTTGGGTTGTTTGGGTAAAAAATATCGATATATCAAAATATCGATATTTTTTTCAGATTTAATATTTATTTATTTTATGCTCTGCTGTCTGCTCATGGATCGCATCATGTACCTATTTGACCAATCCGATTTCTTAAATTTAGAAAAAGAGTAGGTATGCAGTAGGCTATATGGGTTTAGTTTCTTTGCTTCAAACACAAACAAAAATTACAGTCTATGACCTACTTGTCTATGACAATGACACTGCTTGTTGGTTTGGTTGGTAAAGTGCCACAAACTAATTTGACCCGGTAAGAGGGGCATAATAATTGCATATTGGGAAGAAATATCGATATATCGAAATATCATATACATTTAATTTAATTTCAGATACATTTGGAAAATATCGATACGATAAATGTCGATAAGTTTTTCCCATTTGCCCATCCCTGTCCCTATCTGTCAGCACGTATCGGTATAGTCTAAGATCCGAATCTAAATCGACATTCATCGGGTTGATAAGAGAATCAAAATAATTTTATAATAAATTTCGTATATTAGAAAATATATTAAAAATGGGTAGACAACAAAAATCCTGGACAGAATATAGGTAAGTAGATACCTATTAGTTTATACCACTCTTTAGTATTAAACAAATATTTCTTAGTATTTTAAATGATTTGTGTTTAATAAATCTGATATTCATTTATTACATATTAATAAATCTTTTAAAATACCTACTAAGAAATATTTATTAAGCACTAAAAAGTGGTCTCTAATAAATTATTTGTTAAATATTAACAAATATTTTTAACTATCAAAAAAGTTTCTATCAGTGTGTTTGATTTTTTTATCAACCCGATGAATGTCGATTTAGATTCGGATCTTAGACTATACCGATAAGCGCTGGCAGATCAGCGCCGGTAACCAGCGTTCTACATGAATGCGCCCTTAATCTCTAATTACTTTCAACAGCTTGACCGATCGACACACGGTTGATGTAATTTCAAAGGTATTCGCTGAATTTAGATTTCCTAAAAAATTTTATCTGTTCAACTTGCTACATTTCAAGAAAATAAAAAATGTTAATACGATGTATTTTAAAAGGACCTTCAAATTACTTCATTGATTCAAAACCATTTTTTAAATTAAATCCCATAAAGTCCTAATTTCGGGGTGAATTAGGGATCTAGAGTTGTTTGCCGACCAATGAACTCCTTATTTATTCAAAAACTTATTATAGGATTATTTAAAAAAAAGACAATTGACGTTCTACAGCCTTTTAAAAGACTGACAGACCAATTCTTATGACAGTTTTTATAAAAACATAAACTTTTATATAGGTATATACCATAAAAAATTACGTTTCAAAATTAAACATTTTATTTAAGTTCCTCAAACCTAACAATTTTTCTGTTATTATTAACTATTAACATGCCCTTGCTATACTTTAAAAACTTACGTTCCTGAAACTATTGCAATTAAATTAATAACTTGCTTAATATACGCACCTAAGTTCGCATGATCTCAAATGTATGTAAAGTCCACCTATCCACACTTGGCCAGCGTGGTGGACTGAGTGGATGGGCTGGCATACTTGTTTCAAAATTTGACTTTTCTATTTGTAATAAATAATATCCATAGCCCTAATTCAATTCTGTACATAAAAGCGTTTAAAATATCTTAACTATCTTCTAGAATATCCATAGTAATTTTAAAAAGTAAGCATCCTCTTTTCCCTTCGTAAACCTGACTGACTGACAAAATCAATAAATACAATAACAACAAGAATAAAGGTTAAGTTCAGTTTACGGGAACAAATCATCAATGTAGATCAAGTCAATTAAATTCGCATTATTAGGGATTACTCAAAAACTACTCGTCGCTCTTCAAGCCTCCCAAACAATAATTAATAGCCAGATACGGCTACGGCAGATTATACAGAAGATTGAGGGGCATAATCTACTGCTATGGATTTTGCCTAAGTCATATCTGTACTGGTAGCTGATGATAATTATTATTATATTTTATTTCTTTCGAAGTAGTAGACGATATATTTACCTTGTACAAGTAGTTCAAATGGTAAGTCCAACTTCGAGAAAAAAGTCACTTGTAGAATCCGAGTGTATCCCATCTGGCCCGGTGGCTTGGCCCGGCCCCGCCAACTTGGATAGTCTCCATTCGCGAAATTACGTCACAATTGTCGTCCAAAATACTTCTGTGCCTAAAGTCGAAGATGTTCGAGCACTGGTGCTTCACTATTAGCCTGATGCTCAAACTTAAAGTCGCAAAGCGCGCTATGAATAACCCTCGTTATGCGCGGTATACGTCATTTCTTTACTTGATTAAATTGAAATGCTGAAATCCGTAGACAAACGAAGGAAACCAACATAGCACAAAGAATTAGTCGACTGAAGAGGCAATGGGCTGGTCATATAGCTCGAAGGACCGATAGCCGTTGGGGAAGGTCTTTAAGTGCTTGTCTCGATAAAGGTGCATAGGATGACCCCAGATGGTCTGACGATCTAAAGAGGCAGCGGGCATTCGCTTGATTCAGAAGGCTCAGAGAAGTTGAAGTTGTGCAAGTTGAAAATATCGTCGGGAACAAAATCGCCTTTTTTCATCAAATCAATTTCTAAGAGACCTTAATTGGCCCTTTTCGATTTCTTGTAATTTTCTTAAATTACCTAATTATTTAGGTACCTATGAAGACACATCTAAGTCTTGATCCAGCGGCTTGTGTCGATCTTAGGTCGGTCGCGAGCAACAGTGTGTGTGGTTAGATGGGTGTCCACTAGAGGAATATTTTTTTGGTTGTTATTTAGGAACCAGTCCCTGAGGAATATTGTAGTTTTCGGCCGGAATAATTTTTTCCGATACGATACTTGACTCGGCCACCTGCAACATTTCACTCTGGAGCAGCCTAGTAGAGTATACTCCAGGCCTCCTCAGCAAGGAGAGACCTGATTTCTGCAACGGGCCATAAGTGACTCGACGTCAAATTAAATATATTTTTTGCTTTAGTGATTTCCCTATGAAATGAAATTGATTTACTCGTACCTTAATATCTCTACATAATATTGTCCCAAAAAGCTGTCTGATTAATGTAAATGTAATAGATTTCTGGACGCTTTACTTGAACTAAAGTCACTAAAGTAATGTAGAAGAGAAATGTAGATCTAAAAGTAAAACAAAAAAGTCCGCGATTTAAATTCAAATTTTTAATTAACAATATTACGTTGTTTTCAGTGCTGTTTTCATATATCCAGTTTTAATTCTTATACAAATAAATGAAATATAGATAAAGTTGTCCTGTACACTATATGAATCGAATAAATACTTTAGGAGATATTATAGATTTAAAATTATACGCCACCAAAAAATATTACCTCGGCAAGTGCTCTTTCCATGGCATGCCGCATGCCGGGCCGGCGCCGTCCGCGTCGGGATGGAAAACTGTGACTCACTGATTTCCACGCGGGCAAAGCCGCGGGCACAGCTAGTTATTTACAAAATTAATTAAAGTAAAAATTTTCTAACATTTTCCTGTAAATAATATACTTATTATTTTTAATAGCCAGCACTCGACAATATACCTAAATGGCGACTTTTTAAGATACATAGAACATAATAGTACTTACTCAACTTCTTAATTGCGTATATATGTAATTAGTTCTTTCATTTTAGAGTTAAATTTGTTAATTGATTACTGCATAATTATACTAAATCTCAATAATTCGATACTATAAAAACCAATATTTTTTACAAATAGGTGGGTCAGGAAGCGAAAGTAACTCTTGTCTATTAAGCTTTCACATTTAAACGATTTAAATGAAATGTGGTACAAATATAAATCTGAGAAAGAACGGAGGATATTTTTTACTCCGGAAATTAGCCCTTAAAGGTACGAAATGGGATATAATATTGTAGCAAAATGACCCTTGAATAGAAAAGGTACATGGTCCTCATGGTCTGATTTGACCTTTCGATATTTTCACACAATAGTATATTTAATTTTGCCTGTATTCCCAAAGTATTTTGACGCTGTTTGTCTCTTATGGTCCCCGCAAACTGACCGCAGCCACCGGAGGCTGTGGCGCTGTGGCGCTTCTTTTTAGAAGCGCGATCCGGCCAACAGCCAACGGCTCCAATAACAGTGAGCAGACTTCAGCCGAAGCGGCTGTTGGCTTGATCGCGCTTCTAAAAAAGAAGCGCCACAACGCCACAGCCGCCGCGCCGGTGACTGCGTGGCAGTTTGCGGAGACCTTTACACTAACGAAGCCGCGGAAAAAACTAGTAAATAAATAGAAAATATCTGCACGACTGAAATTAATGTATTTACAAAACAGCATGGAAATCGTAACGTTACATTTCTTAATCAAATTAATTTCCAGGCCTTAATTGGCATTTTAGGGAGTTTTCGATTTTTTCTTCTGTTTTTAATTAATTAATGAGCTACGAACTTCTAAGTTTCTTTTGTGATTTTAGAAAACGTAGACGTCCACCTCTCAGCGTTTGCAGGGACTGCTTGGCTAAGCCTTTCAAATTAAAGGAGGATGGGCACAAATGTATGGAACCTGGTACCGGCACCAATCAGAGTAAATGATACGTCGTTGGAAAGGTATTTTTGTGTAGATTGTGAATATACATGTCGCTAGTCCTGGTTCATTGTCCGATCGCAGTAATCACTACTTGAAAATTTGATATTTTTGGTACTGAATATTCAACAAACTTTTTGCAATAACTCGGCGAAAGACTGAAAGTGAAAGTCATACATACGTGTATTTATATGTTTATATTGTTTATTAGATAAATCACTCATAAAGGCTGATTTACATAGATACAGTAGCTGGCGCCAGCGTCACTTGATTCCGGCGCTAAATAAGCACTGTATCAATGTAAACATGTTAGAATTCAGTCCAGCATGCAGTATCCAGCACTGGATCGAAATAAACCGGCTGCTTATTTTTTGATCCAGTGACAGCCCCGCGCACGCCGCGCAGCCAGTTTCACTGGATCCGTACGTGTTAACGCTATGCGCCGGTGATCGCCACTGATTGCCAGTGATTCAGTGCCAGTGCTAATGTAGAGCTGGAATCCAGTGATGTTGGCGCCAGCTACTCTATCAACGTAAATCGGCCTTAACTGAGAAAAATCTAAACTGATTTTATTGTGTATTTATTGTTACAGATTTTTAGCTATTAATTGAATATTAATAAACTCTAAATCTTCAGAATCAGTCGAACTACGCCAAAGATATGAGTTTTAAATCCTAATTCTAACTAAATATTCCGTATCTTCTGAAGGCTATATTTCAAAATGGACAATTTGTACGGGTTTGTCGGCATAGTAATTTTTTGTACACTTGAAAAGACCTTTCAAACGACACTAAAGTCATTTTGATTGGACATGGGTACCAAAACGCCCATACTCCTTTGATACAATTGTAAATAATTAATACAACCTTTAGCAGCAGTGAAAGACGCAATGGTTTTATTAATAAACATTATTTTCTGGCAAGTTTGCTGAATTTAGCGCTGAGCAGGCTAACACTAAAATAATAGGTAAGTACACAAAATGGTACCAGGATGCATACAAGATAAGTATTTACCTTTTATTGTGTTAATTTGAAGTAATATGATGATAATAAGATATATGATGTATAGAACTTAATGAAATCCTTTAAACACACGCTAAATTAACTTGAACATAACCAAAATTATAGTTTCATACAAATTTATGTCTAGATAAATTTTATTTACCGAAGAGTGCCTTATTTTTACCATTATTGTTTCTGAACAAGGTCACCAATTAAACAATTGTGGTGATTAGATGAACGCATCAATAAGTTAAGGTGTCGTCTCTACCGCCCTTAACTGCAGTCTAGTCATGCAGGATTTAATAAATGATAATAAATAAAGATCATCATTTTGGGAATAAGATGAATAAGGCTGACCTTCCAAGAAGTTATTACCAGGACATTAGAAAGGAGCAACTCGGGAACTGTTAACTCTGTTGAGGAAATACCAACTCGACTTATAAGTATTAAGAGACTAAGGAGCTCGTTTGACAGATTTTGGGTATAAAAATTCAGCGAGCCATGATGGGTTGAGACGATGAGGATGGTTTGTGGCCCCTCAAATTTTTAAAAACCCAAGTCTAAGTCAGACCGAGCCTAACAAGGGTTGCGAAAGATGTTTATTTCCAAAACATGGAACTATGTAAAACATAACGAGTGACGTAAGAAATCGTTAAGTTCGTCCCAATTTGCTGTCACAGTACCAGACTTTGAACGCCTTTGAATGAGTTATTATTCCTTAGCAGTGGTCAAAGGATCAGAGAACAGCCCCAAATATCTATCAATAATCAGATGAATTAAAAGTCAAGAGTAGATCTTTCAAGGTCCTCCAAAAAAGCAGTATGAGTCTCAGTGTCCATCTTAACATAAATGAGGCCATTTTCTGCGGAGAATCAGAAATACTACTTCTTCCAGAGAAGTCAGAAGTTCAGCAACCCAAACATTCAGCGTGTGCATTGATTGTCTAACTCCAAAGGGGTATACTCTACCAAGGAGTGCCGCTCTGACCCAACCTTCCCTTTTGAATGCTCTATTTTTTCAAACGTCATTTTTACCTCTATACCAGATAATAAGACGTCTTACAATTTTAACGGCGGTTTCATTTTATGCGTTTCGTAGCGGACCACTGCCACACGTTTCTCGTGGCGTTTGTCGTACGGCGCACGGACGGTCGTTTGTTTTCATACAAAGTGCACGGTGCGGCAGCAGTCCGGTCATCGAACGTTCGCGGTGCCGACGCCGCACTGCTGCCGCATCGTGCACTTTGTCTTTAACAACCAGTTTAACTGTCTCTATCAACAAGATAAATACTGTGTGGATACGACGATCATTAATTAAATTAAATCTATTTCAAGTTTTCACATGAAGGGTTTTCTATTGTTGAAGCACTCGTGCAGCATTCATTAAGAAATTACCAGAGTTTTCCTAAAACTTTGACACAAACTAAGTACCTAATTTTATAGTTCTTAACATCTTAGTCAATAAATTACATCTAAATAAGGTGACTTGATTTTTTTTCTTTCATTATACTTCAAAGAAATCCAATAAAATTCAATTCCTTTAATTGAATTATTATTTAAGCTCTTTCTATTTACTAAAACTTGCATCTTTTTCAGATTCACAAAGCGCTGGAAGAGGAGTTGTTTCAAAAAGATGACAAACGCCATGCAAGCAGTAAGCACCAACCGTCTCTACAGGATGTCAGTACCTGCCCCCTGCAGACCATTTTACAGGTTAGTTTTCAACGTTTTTTTTCAGTTTGTACTTCTATTGCATTTAATAGCGCGACTTTCATTCCGAGCAATGCTTAGTTTACTGCAAGCAAATGATCTCTCCTTAAAATAAGGTGACTATGATATCTTGGAGTATCTATGTATATTCCACTCCGTTGCTTCAATGCTAAATGCTTAGAGTTTGGCACTAAATTGCTCGTCAGTTTCACGCTATTAAAACGCGACGGAAGTTCAAACAAGTACCTACATTATAATAATATGCAGGTCAGGATATATCCTTATAAAAATAATTATGGTATAGCTAACTATATCCTTAAGGATATGTCTCTACCAAGTCATGGTATACGGGCACAAATTATTATAACTGTTCACAAAATGATCTACATTTTTATCACGTAATTGGATTTTACGATTTAAACTTTCTTTATTATTTTCCTTATTTTTGAAACTGTGTAAGGTAAATATAAATACGCAGGTAAGATGTGGGGTATGGTAAGCGTAAGGTAAATAATAATACTTAATATTAAGCTAAATAAAAGCAGGTAGTAAAAGACTTTATATTTTATTTTTAAGTCAACCGCTTAAGAATTCTTCACCATATAAACAGGGAATCGTTTCGCTAAATCACAGACAACAAACAATTCCGCAAGTAGGTTCGAAATTCCGCCGACTGCTAAATTATTCCTGAGTTGTCCGTGTCGTCTGTCTGCAATTTCAATTAACTATTGCAGTACAGACACAGTACGTATTATCAATTTATTTCAGTTCAAGTCCTTTGCGTAGTTTAGGATTTATGTGTTTATAATAACTCATAACATACTTATTCTGAGTAGGGTGTTTTGTTTTGCTTTGTAATATCAACGTAATAGTTTTTTGATCTCTTTTCATCCATCGTTGATTTTTCAAACCTTTTTATTTTGCTTTTATTGAAGTAAAACTTCTCTTCGCACGCTTGATTTAAGAAGTAAGCTGGTGAAAACGTGACGAGAGCGTTACGAAAAGTGTGATCGGTCGAGGCGAACGGAAGTTAAAATGGAGATTTATGTTAGTGAAAATATAAAGAAGACGTAGTTCAAGCCTATTGTCTGTATCAGTCTGTAGGAGCTTTTAATTTATTTATGATTATTTTTACATATATGTATATGTAGATGGAGCTTAAAAGTTTTACTTCAGTTGTGTGGTCTTAAGAATACTCGTATTTCAATAGATATTTCTTAAATTACATAAATAATCTTTGTGTTTATCCATATCGTTTCTCCGTACCTACCGTTCATATAAAGCAAACATAATATTATTAATCTACCACTGTTCGTTTGCCTGTTCGTATTTATGTCCGAACTTCATCATACATTTAATTATAATTTTAAATGAGACCGATTCTGTTTTCAACAGTATGTTATTTTAAGTACTTAGTAGGTATTATAAATAATGCGCTTGTGTATTGCATATCTTAGCATAATAAACTTTAGAAAATCAAACTAAATAATTTCACCATAGGATTATTTTAGTCACATAATGTCTTACATATTTAGGTTCAAGGAGCAACGTTTTAAAATGAAAAAATTAGTTAAATTATTTAAACGGAAATGTATTTTAAAATAATAATTGGTTTAAAGGTAACTTTGAAATTATTTGATACGAAGAAGATTATGTTGTAACTTTAAAAAACATTAATTTGCTAAAATGGCTCCTTGTACTGTATAGGAAAACTGTCATTTGTGTTTAAAGTTTTGATCCGTAAATGTCAACTATAATCTATTTTTTATGTTATTATAAGCACTTATTCTAATATAATATGTACCTAATTATGTATATCTACGATATGATATACAATGTTGTAAGAGTCTTATTTATTGTAACTAAATGCTATCGCCATTCAAACACTGTTTTAAATTGCATGAATTTTTTAAAATTAAGACATCTCATAATGTTTAATTTTGCGAATGTTTTTACCTAGAGAGGAGATTAAGTTTATTGCATAACATCATTTCTAATCCAATAATTTTGTATTGTAAATCAATAATGATATACTTTATAAATGCCTTGTATAATAAACAAATGTTTTTGTTAATTCGTCTTGAACACTGTACTCATTGATGAGTTTAATTCATTGTTAAACTTAAATAATCCCAATTCTACCAAATATTTATTGCAAAATTTCCACACAATGCAATGTTGTTAACAATAATAATAGCCTATAATTAAATCAGGTCTCCATGATACCTATTAATTTATAGACTTTAGGTATAAGTTGTTTGTATTTGTTAATATTATTTTATGGAATTATTACTAAAGCATCAATCATCGTGATAAATAGACGACCCTAAAATAGGATTGCAACTAAGCTAGGGACCCCTACCATCATATTGTAGTACGGTCAGGACTTAACATTATGGCAGAACCCGCGGAACCCAGCAAACGTCTTCCATCTTCTTCATCTTCCATCGTTTGGCAACGTGCATCACTGGCATGAAGTGTTTGCTTCGACTCCTCGACTAACACATGGATGGAGCCCCTTACTTAGCAACCGTACATGCGTGGTGTTATAACAAAGAACGCACCACAAAGTTACACTTATTTATAGGCGACCTTCTTAGACCTCAACGGTAGCAACGCATTTTAGTACTGAATGATTCGTGCGTGTTTGAATACATTTTACGTATGTATATCACGCGGCTTACCTCATGTTACTATTTTGTCGGATTCGCCCGACTAGTTTCGAACCGATTCCGAGGTTCGTCATCAGGAGCCACCAGCGACGAGAGCTCGCTTGTGACTGTAAGCAGCGTGATATACGTAAAAGGTAGCAACGCATCTGTGATCAAATCAGAACGAGACTCTTACTAATAATTTCATCTCACTATTTAGATAGAAGACAAACAACAACTAACAGAACCAACTATCACTCACAACGCTTCCCCTGTCCGCATAGTCACTTACTGGAAAACTAACCTACTAAGTAATAACTAACTGTAACATCTAGTCATTAGATTGATCACTATAGTCCTATTTGAGTCTTGTTCTGAGTCGGTCACGGTTGTCATAGACGACAGCGAAAGGGTGCTGCCTGCATGCTCGTTTGCTTTCTTAACTCGATGAAAATGTTTCATAAAAATAAACAATATAATAGGTTACCTCGTCTGTAATCTTTTTGTAACATAAAAAAGTGAACCTATGTAAAATTTTGTGTAATTTTTTGATGTGTAATTATTTAATTAAGAAATAAAGTAGGTATGTAATTATAAACATAAATTTTGAAATGAATGTGCTTATCAACCCATAGTTATAGACTTATAGCTATTTATTTATTTATTTATTCTATATCTAAATGTTCACATTTTTTATATTTGAACGCAACTTCAGATACCTTTAAAGCTTTATAAGTTTTTATCTACTGCAAAGAAATATTTTCAGAAAACTTAACTTATCTATATTATTTATGTAGGTACAATTGTTTTCTTTGCCGTTAATAATTGTCATTAATAGTCAAAAACTATTAATCAATTGAAATAAAAGCCTTATACATTTGTATACTTAGATTAGGTATAATTGAAACTATACATTGTATTAAGTAAAATAAAAGTAAATAAGTGAAACTATATATTGTGTTAAGTAGTGAAATAAGAAGACATCCTAGAAAGTTTAGTTGTAGCGACAATATTTTAAGAGATTGCCCCTGAAGTTTTGCTATTTTCCTGGTCAAAAATATTAGTCATCTTGCGAGACATTTCAAAGAAAAGTGTTCAAGGAAAATCTCTTGAATTAGGAATATTAAAAGCAATTTTCAACGATTCTCCTTGAGCATTTCACATTTTAACAACCTCTAAGGAAAATCTTTTCTGTATACTCGTACCTACACCTATTCGTACTTAGGAAAATATTGTTCTAAATGGTAATTTCCACATTTTAAATCGCCAGTCGCAGACAAGAATAAAATGTAAAATGTCTCAATTTACATTATATTTCAATGTTAGAAATACTTTAGATTATTATATTTCATAATGATATTTTAACTGTCAGCAATGATAATATCGATGCTCAAATATACCTATCTGTTAATGTTATATGTACCTACTTGTTTTATAAACATAACTAATGGAGTTACTAAATTTAATAAATGTTTTATAAATCTGCCATGTCTTCTTTATTTACTTTGCATTTAGCAATCCACGATCATAAAAGATTTCATAATATATAATGTACCTACGAATTCTACCCATGCATTAGGACATAATTTTATGCCTGGAATAAAAAAATAATTAAAATAAAATAAATGAAATGGTCTGAACAACTTTTCTGCATCTTAAGCACGTCTGAACAAAGATCAGAATCAACACACATGGTCCTACATAGACCAATAGAAAATTCCTTATGAATCTGTTTCCATGTAACAAAACATCTCCACTCGACAATGGTGTGGTCATCCTCATACACTGATAAAATTAACAGTAAAGTGATCACTGCTTTGCTCGCTAACGAATGCTATAAAACGCATAATGCTAGAAAACGCATGAAGGTCTATACAAATCTATATAAGCGAAAGGTTACTGAGGAAATAAGGTTTCAAATGAGTATACAGCATACTCCCTCCCTAGAACAAGCATCGAATAAAATATAGGATGGTTTTTTAATGGTTAGCAGATGGTTTTAGAACATTAAAAATAAAATCTTAAAACTTGAGCAGGGACTGTGTGTTAGTTAGTCGTGTTAGTATGTTAGTACCTATTTTACTAAAAGTCGCTCTAATTGCTACCCTTTAGGACTGGAAAGGGCGCCTTTAAAATAGTGTAAATTTTCCATAAGTATAGTAGGGCCATTTTAATAGGCTACATTTGACAGTTCGTCAAAATTTTACAAAGTAACCTTGTAAGGGAGGCACTCCATATTATTTAATATTCCCTACTAGATATTGTTAAAATTTTTACACTTTTAAGTAAAGAACTGACGTCGTTACAAAGTTACTTCAGTGAACTCTTTCTCTTTTTAAACATGAGGGATGGTACCAAAAGAAACAGATCAGTAGATAAGTTGAATTCGAGAAGTCGAACTAATCGTCAAAAAGTATTTCACGATTACGAAATAAAACATATTTTAATGGGAACAGAATTAATTTTCTTACATTTTAGGCCAAACAATATGTAATCATTCATTTAAATATATAACGTCTGGCTCAAAAGCCAGTATCCAGAAACGTAAAATGTTACAAAAAAGTCATGATTTCATTTCGCGCCATTATTAGACGCATTATTTTTGTCGTTTTTTTAGTCATTGTTTGAACTGTGCGGTCATTAAAATAGTTTTTATAACAATCACATTCAATTTACAGATGTTTGAAGTCCGCATCGATTAATTAAATTAATCGATGTTTTTCAGCAGATTACCCTCACTATAAAGCAAAGACAAACAGTTGTCAAATGTGGCCTATTAAAATGGCCTTACTTTAGGTATGTATAAATATTGATAATGTTTTAATTCTCTACACAAATCCTTTAATCCTTTTAAATTTACTGGACGCAGCTATAGAAACGTAAAAAATATCTACTGTTATCATAATAATATGATCAACAAAGAAAAGTGGGTCAATACGACCCACTTTTATGCCCAACTGCTTCTGAGCCTCAGGCCCATAAACTTATATTCAATCATGCGCCTGTCCAGAACAATAGAGAACTCCTAATGAATCTATTACCAACTATCTCAATCTATCATCTTTATGTCATTAGCGGACAAAGACAAATCGATAAATGAAAAGTGATTATCGTCGTACTTTGATAATAGCGTCACGAAGTAGGGTTGCCTTCGTTTTAAAAGTCCGGACACTGAGCTCAAAATTATAAAAACCTGAACTCATTTATTTTAGTTTATTAAGCTATTATTATGACGGTAGAAATGCAATGCTGCATGCTCGTTTGCTACCTTAATTCCATAAAAAAAATGGTATCGTTGCTGGCGATGTTAGGCACGTCCCCGGATAAACTCTTGGTTCTTACCTCTTATTAAACTGGATGAAATACATTATAAAACCACAATTTGTCATCTGACACCCCGAATGGCTAACCGGGTCGCTCTTCTGAGGACCCTGGGTTCAATTCCCAGCGAGGCGGAAATTTTAATTAATAGTTAAAATTTCCGTTCTCGGTCTGGTTGTGTGTCCTTGTTTTGTGTGTTGTAAATGGCACTCACGTCACAGGGAATCCCGAGAATTATCCTGAGAGAGAGGGAATTACGAGTGTATAGCGTTATTATTTACATATATAAACGCTACACAGTCGTACCCCAGCAAGAGCACTTCCTGTGTCGCGGGTGACATGGACATATGGACAACACGAATAAGGCCGTTCCAACACAACGCTATTTGCAAGCGCCTAGAATCTTGTCCATGCGTCGCTCGAGAGTCGACGCCCTATATACCTATTTACCAAGTTCCGCACACGAAGCGACGACTCTACGATGCGTGCCTATCAGTGAACAATGTCAGTAACGTGTCGGCGAACTGTGGATTATGTAGAAGCCGTGTAGCTAATAAATAGCGTAGTGTGCGAAGGGCCTAATGCATCACCAATTCCCATGACTCGAGAAACAGACATTTCACATAAATGTCCGCACCAGCCGGGAGTTGAACCTGGAACCCCTGAATTCGGAGGCAGGGTCACTATCAACTTAGCTACTTGTTAGTTCTTCCTCACTTATTTCCTTTATTTAATGCTAAGACGCTTTCACTTGGAGAAACTTGTTGCTTTGCTCCTATTGGTTGTAAAGCAATATTATACCATCTAAAGCGTTCCTCGATAAATCACCTATACCTACAACACAAAAAGAATTTATTGTTCGAATCGAATAAGTAGTGAGAGAGATTAGAGATCCTGAGATTAGCTCGTTCAAACAAACGCTTCAGCTTTATATATTAGTATAATATAATATATAAGATTTTATTGAACCCTAAAGTAGGAAGGTAAAGGTATTCTTGATTCGCTAATTGGCGTTCTCTACATAGCACTACTTATACAAATAAACAACTGGTACTTTGCGAAATCTTAATTCCTGACAATAGGCATTCAATTCTGACGATATTTATCCGTTGCATATTTCTGTTTTCATTTTCAAATTTCACGATAAAGTATTTCACTCCACGCAAATACACAGCGAAACTGCGCTCCATATTCCAGACATTTATAGACTATTTACAGATTTGAGCTAGCGGCTGGCTGCCCGGCCAAATAGGGCTGCCAGACACAGCCTTATTATACATAATTTACAGGATAAATTTACAACACGTGTTCGAAATTTATTATTCAACAGGGAAGCTAAAAAGCTACAATCTTTTATTGAAACGATGTATTTTTATAACATTATAAAAACTACACAAAATTTTCAGCACCTTTTTATGGTTGATACGGTTATAAGTATTGATAAAGTAAAGTTTTGAAGGATTTCAACACGAAAAACGAGCACCTTATTGATCGGATCTAAATAATATGTTCCGGACACTGAACCAACGCGAAACATAGTTTTGATAGGTGGTCCTCATACAACTCTTAGTTCCCTTTGAAAATAAACTAACTATCCTAATGCCGATTTGATTCTTGTATAGGGTCACAGTTATCAATGCGGCAGTGGATGGTGTTACTCGTTAGTGTAAACTCATAATTCAGGAAGGTCCTAGACTCCTTGTATTGCTGGCAACCCTAGGTCGTGGCCCGGGCGAGCTCGCTCAGCTACAGGTAAAATCAATATCCCTGCACTGCATGCACCGCGCCGCCCGGTTACAGGCCGTCGCGTCGTTTATTACGTTCGATTACAATGTTTTATAAGCTTTTATTTTACTTGTAATGTAATTATCTGTAAAAAATTATAATAACATTCCGTTATTGTTTACACACTAATTACTGGTTCCAACTGAAACGCCATACTATAAGTAAAAAACTCATGTCAAAGACATTCTTATGACGAAGGATAATTATAAACTGGATGAATATTTCAAAGATGAAAGCGAGGACATGGGTTTGAAATATAGCCTCAAGTAGTAATAAGGATTGTATGTAAGTGTAAGTATGAAAAAACTCATTGGGTTGAAGCGATGCCGCGATGGTATTTATTTTGTGATCGTAATTTAAGCTACAATTTGAAGTAATTTTTACCGACAAAATTTATCATTTGTAAATTTACGCTACTACAATCATTATACTGAAACTACCTAATTAAAGTAATAGGAAAAATTATACAAAAAATACCTATATAACGTTCTACAAAACAAATAAGAATTTTGATACGACATTTACACCAAATTATTAATAAGTAGGTACATATTATTTTATATTAGTGTCTTGAAACATCAAAGCGAAGTCAATCATAAAAAATATATTTATTCTTAGAACAAAAAAGACTTACGTTATTTACTTTTAGGGTTCCCCTTAAACGTAGGAAGGTAGGTAGGCTACCTTCCTACGTTTAAGGGGAAAAAATAGAATATGGAAATGTATTAATATTATTATCTCCACTGTTTGCTTGTTTGCCTGTCTGTCTGTTGTGTGTGTCTAGATTTCGTATATCTTTTTCACCGACTTAAAAAAAAGGAGGAGGTTCTCAATTCGTCTGTATAATTTTTTCTTATGTGTGTTGCCTCATAACTTCTTACTGGATGAACCGATTTCGATAATTCTTTCGACATTCGAAAGCTAATGACTATGTGGTCCCATTTTAATTTGAGTGACATCTGATTTTGAGTTATTATCAATTTTTGACCTGGTGTTCTGATTTTCTTATAAATTGGAGCGACATGTGGCGTGTGGTTTTTGAGTTATCTCGATTTGAAGTCGGTTTTTTTGTTGTAATGAACAAAAAGATCCTTTCGATCCCCATACAGGTAAACTTACTTTGTTTTAACAGACGCTGTATTATTTTCTAGCACTTGACCGATTTTCGTTATTTATCAACATTTTCATTTTTTTAACCTAGTTCTGTACATATAATCCTTCATAATTTGAGGCTTAAGCAGGTAATAGGGCAATAAAATCATAACGAGGCTTACGAGAACGTCTTGGTAACAAGAAGCTTAGTACCTTATTCAGAAATATCGAAGAAATTGCTCGCAAGACGCTTCTAATAATCGCCTTATAAATGAGTATACCTACTCGTATTTCTGTGAAATATTCAAGGATGTTTTGATACAGGTGTAACAATAAAATATTGTTGGAAGAAAACCTTCGATTCGATGTATACGACTATGGCAAAATATATAGTTTTTGTTTACTTTGACTAAAGCGAACACTTAAGGCTGATTTCGGATTCACACTGGATTCCGGCGCTGTATCAGTGTAAACATTACAATTCAATCCACTATCCAGTACCCGATACATTAGTGGTGATAATCCAGTGATACTGGAGCCAGCTACTGTATCAATGTAAATCAGCCATCATCATTTTAGTCTGTATGTCCCTTGACTGTTTCTATTATCGCACAACTTCTTAAATGTAAAAAAATCATAATCATGACGACTCGAATGGCGCAATGATTAACACACCGAATCGCTGTTCCAAGTGTCTTGGGTTCGATTCCCAGCGAAACGGAAGTTCGGACGATGTCTTTAAACCGTTATAGGTCTGGGTGTGTCCTTGTATTGAGTGTTGTCCATGTTACCCACGGCAAAACTGTTATGATTATTTGCTGACTACAGAACCATTAAAACCACAAAACACGACTCCGTTTGAATTAAAAAAATTATGGCAGCAAATGAGCATGCTACACCACCATTTCAGAACAATTCTCTAAGAGACTAGGATCGTATGAACTGTTAGAACACGGTATAAGAACAATAATAGCTTATTAGTAAGCATGAGATAGCGACTGTAAGTAATAGTCCTGTTAATGTAATAATCCAGTTAGTAAGACTGAAATGTGTAGCTAGCCTTGAACTCTAAAGAACAGAGTGTCAAAAACAATATATCTGACAAAAACTATATATCTGAGCTTGTTTGGTTTGGTTTCAAAGGTATGTAAAGTCTGCAATACAAAAATAAACAATTTTCAACTAACAAGAGAGCGTCTGACGTATTTGCCCTCGACAAACGTCAGTATTCCCCCAAAGCGACCCGACCCCCGGTACCCCTGGCACGACTAATATTTGGACATGGATAGTAAATCAATAGTCGTATACAAATAATTGGTAAAATATTATGCAGAGGGAACCTAATGAGTTAAAATTCCTTATTTGAATTGGTATCTAGGGTAAAAGTAAGTGAGTGGCGCGTTGACCGCGACCGGCGATGCACGTGTTTCGCTGATACGGAGCGTTCATTCGGTTCAGTCTATTGTTTGTTCAATACAAGTTTTTTCTAAGTGAAAGGCAAAACATCTGTTACAACGCACGTGTTGTTTATCAGTTTTATCGACGCTAACCAGGTGTCGGAGTCATGGGCTCCGACACCGGTACAGAGTCCGATTGTTCGGGACGAAACAAAAGGTCTCATGCTGCTATCTCGGCCTCCGAGCTTCCAGATTCTGGTTCAGATACTGAGACGGAAAATAAAATAGCGGCCATCAATAATACAAGTCGCCGTGGTGGAAAACCTATAGGGAGGGGACGAGGCCAAGGCCTAGCTAAGGCTAAGGCTGAATTAAAAAAGATGGAAACTGAGGCTAAGGAAGAAGCCTACGATAGGGTCCTTCGGAGTCGCGCTTTTAGAAAGGAAGCACCTGCGCCGACTTTCCCGATGTTGGAGACAGGGGAGTCCTCTAACTCGGAAGCTGCGACCGATCCGTCCGGACTCGACGCTGAGGAGTTGCGTGCAGCGGCTGGACGTAATGCTGCCACAATTGTTGAAGTGGCCCAAAAGTCGGGTAATCTTAAGGGGCCCATCATCAAAAAGTTGAAAGACTCTGCTGCCGCGCTTCAAGAGATTGTGGATGTTTTGGCCTCTAGGACAAAAGCTGACGAAAACCGCCAACTGAGATCCGACAATAATCGTCTTCGTCGCGAGATCGAAAATCTAAAAGCGGAACTCAAGGCACACCGTCGTGAATTCACTCAAATGAAGACGGCAGCAAACAACAATCCGGTTAAAACATCACCGATGGACACCAGAACCATTGAGGAACTTAAGGGAGCGATAATTTCTTCAATCGGAGTAATGATGGACGCCCGTTTCGCGGGAATAGAAGAGCGCCTCTTGCCGGCTACCATTATCCGTCCTCCACTAGCAGCTGATAAAAGGCTGAATACACAGCCGACACCTAATGACGCAGAAGCTCAGCCTACAATGACAGTTGCGTCGGCACCAAGAAAGCCAACCAAGAGGATGAACGAGCGGATGGTATCGGCTGTCCCAGAACCTGGCATAGAAACAAATTCTTTGGAAAACCAGGAGGAAGGTTGGTCCACCGTCGTTAGTAGACACAGGAAGAAGAACACTTTAACTGCCGATGCTTCTACTTCGAAGGTAGCTGTCACTACTAAACCCCAGCGACCAGCCAAACCAAGTCTTGCCTCACCTCGGACCGCAGCCGTTATAATTACATTACAGCCGGAAGCGGCTGAGAAGGGAGTAACCTATGCCCAAGTTCTAGAACGCGCTGAGCAAAGTATTAATTTGCAAGAACTCGGAATCGGCACTGGTATGCGGATCCGTCAAGCCGCTACGGGGGCGAGGCTACTGGAGCTGCCCAAAGAACAAAACACAGAACACGCCGAACTCCTTGCAGAGAAACTGCGCACCGCACTTGAGGGCGTGGCCGATGTGATTCGACCTACAAAATGTGTTGAGTTAAAACTCACGGGGCTAGACGACTCAGTCACCCCTGTGAAAGTATCAGTTGCGGTTGCACAGGCTGGGAATTGCTCTTTAGATGCAGTAAAAGTTCGGGAGGTGAAACCCGGACCAGGGGGAATGGGCATGGCGATCGTAAGATGTCCAATTACAGCAGCTAAAGCGTTGTCCGACGCTGGAAGGGTTCTGGTGGGCTGGAGCTCAGCTAAAGTCCAAGTTTTAGAACAGCGCCCCATGCGCTGTTACAAATGCCTCGGCATCGGTCATACGAGACCTCTTTGCCCCTCTAGTGTGGACCGAAGCGGTGTTTGTTTCCGATGTGGTTATGAAGGACACAAGTTGTCTGATTGCACAGGACCACTACGCTGTGCTATTTGCGCAGACCTCGGGAGGCCTCATGGACACATAATGGGAGGGAGAGATTGTAATCCCCCACCTACAAAAGGAAATGCGACACGGATGACCCCAGCTGTCTCCTATGTAGGACGCCAACATGTGCCTGAGGAAGTGGACATGGTATCATGAATAAACGCCATTCAAACTTTCTTCAGACGAACCTAAACCATTGCGCCGGTGCCCAAGATCTTCTTCTGCAATCTATGGCGCAATGGGAAATTGACGTGGCAGTAGCTTGCGAGCCCTACTTTATCTCGCCACAGCCTAATTGGGCAGGGGACCTTAACGAAACGGTTGCTATTTTAGTTAGAGGTGATACACGCCGGCAACTCAAAACATTAGAGAAAGGCCCCGGATTTGTTGTAGCAGAGTGGGGAGAATACGTTATAGTGGGCACATACTTCTCCCCAAACCGCAGCCTGCCAGAGTTTGAGACTTTCCTGGACTCCGTAAAAGCTGCGATTTGCAGGCAGGTGTCGAAACCGATTATGGTCCTCGGTGACCTTAACGCTAAGTCTACAGCGTGGGGCAACCACACAGCAAATGCAAGGGGAAAGGTGGTACAAATCTGGGCCCTACTCACAGGTCTATGTCTGCTTAACAGAGGAACAGCATACACCTGCGTACGACAACGAGGAGGATCAGTGGTTGATATAACATTCGCCAGCCCTGAAGTCGCGAGCAGAATCTCGGGCTGGAGAGTAGAAGACGAGGTGGAGACTTTATCCGACCATAAATACATTCGTTTCGAGATCTCTGCCAACGCGGGGCTAACTAACTCCCCATCAAGACCTAGCCTGTTTCCACGGTGGGCGGTGAGCCGACTAGACCGTAACCTGGCTAAGGAGGCCTCCATAATACAGCGATGGGCTTCACGTGCCAGCGACCAATGTAACAATGTGGATATAATTGCGGACCGCTTTAGCAGGTCACTGACAGAGGTCTGCAATGCAGCAATGCCGAGAGCCCGGCGGCGACCCCGATTCCGTCAGGTATATTGGTGGTCGTCGGAAATCGCGGACCTCCGGGTGGAATGTAATAGGGCACGCAGGGCCTATGTCCGCAGCAGGCGGCGCATTGGTGTAAACCTTGAAGTAGAAGAGCAACTATTAAATATCTATCGCCAGAAGAAGATATTATTGCAACAAGCAATAAGTCGAGCAAAGACTCTGGCCCGTGAAGAAATGCTGGCGGGACTAAACAAGGACCCATGGGGACGTCCTTATCGGAGTGCGCGAAAAAAGCTCCGCTTGCAGACTGCCCCCCTCACAGAAACCATGCCTGTGCTCTTCACGCAGCAGGTTCTGACTGAATTGTTCCCAGATTCACCGAACCATATCCCCCCGATGATGTCTCCACCATCACCGGATGAAAGAATAGAAGGACCATATCCTGCTATCACGGAAACAGAGATGAACTTGGCCTTAAATCGACTTCGGATCAAAAATACAGCTCCGGGACCTGATGGCATACCGGGTCGAGTCGTGACTATCGCGGCTGAATACTTAGGAGAGCGTCTTCGTAAATTGTTCAACGAGTCATTACGGACCGGGCAGTTTCCAAAGAGATGGAAAGAAGGGCGCCTTTATCTTCTCCGAAAGGAGGGTCGTCCTGTAGACTCGCCATCAGCCTACAGACCAATAGTGCTTCTTGATGAGACCGGCAAACTTTTTGAGAGAATTCTCTCCTCCCGCATCACTCGACACCTGGAAATGGTGGGCCCCGGCCTATCTAATGCTCAATACGGATTTAGAGCACGCAGGTCTACCCTCGATGCCCTGAATGCTTTAAAAGCATGGTCTTCCGAAGCTATCGCAAGAGGTGACGTAACTATGGCAGTTTCACTCGATGTGGCCAACGCTTTTAACAGCCTTCCTTTTGAGACCATAAGTGAGGCACTTCGATATCATAGGGTACCGCAATACCTCAGGAAGTTACTGGAGTCATATCTTCGGGACCGGGAGATCTTATGGGAGGGCAGCGATGGGCGCCTTCGCAGACGCAATATTAGCTGTGGGGTGCCGCAGGGATCGGTTTTGGGGCCAATTTTATGGAATCTCGGTTTCGACTGGCTGCTACGTGGGCCGCTACTCCCAAGGATGAAAATACTTTGTTATGCGGACGATACCCTCATCGCAGTTCATGGGAGTTCATATGATGAAGCAGCGCGTTTAGCCACAGTCGGGACATCACTTATCGTCGAGCGAATCCATATGTTGGGCCTAAAGGTTTCCGCTAATAAAACTGAGGCTCTACTCTTCCACGGGCCACGTAGAGGTCCTCCCAGAGGTGCTGCCATTATTGTCCAGGGTGTAGCAGTTGAAATAAAAAGTAAAATGAAATATCTGGGCCTAATTTTAGATGGAAAGTGGAGTTTTAAAGCGCACTTCACACAACTCGCTCCTAAACTGGTTGCAGCCGCTGCGGCTCTAGGGAGATTGCTGCCTAATATAGGAGGTCCAGACTCCAGCTGTAGGCGATTGTATGCCGGGGTTATCAGGAGTATGGCAATGTATGGAGCACCAATTTGGGTGGATGCCCTCACTGTCGAAAACAAACGATTACTTCGAAGACCACAACGTATAATCGCAATGAGGGCAATACGAAGTTATCGCACTGTCTCATGGACAGCAGCTACTCTCCTCGCAGCTGATCCACCCTGGGAACTCCAAGCTGAAGTGCTTGCAGAAGTGTATCGACATAGAACGGCAACACTTGCCGAAGGAGAACGACCAGAAGCAGACACCACAGAACAGGTCAGAAGGCGGACAGAGGAGGCCATAATTCGGAAATGGGAAGTAGAACTTTGTTCTCCTAAAGCTGGAGTAGCAACGGTGTCGGCCATCCGCCCTCACCTCGACCGATGGATCGCGCGGCGGCATGGATCGTTAACATTTAGACTTGTGCAGGTGCTTACTGGGCACGGGTGCTTTGGGAAGTACCTGCACCAAATAGCAAGACGGGAGGCGACACCAATTTGTCACGAGTGTCATGCTCCAGTAGATACTGCAATGCATACTCTTGCAGAATGTGCTGCCTGGGGGCCCCAGCGCTATGAGCTTATGGCGATTATAGGTGGAGATCTGTCATTGCCTAATGTAGTTAGTGCAATGCTTAACAACGAGGTATGCTGGACGGCCGTGACTTCCTTTTGTGAAAAAGTGATGTCAATAAAAGAAGCTGCAGAACGCGATAGAGAGGCCGCTGCTGCTGCTGACACATTACGCAGAAGAAGAACAGGGAGAAGAAGAAGGCACTACGCGCGCCTTCTTGTGATATCTTAAGCAACTTTAAATAAGACTGGTTTGTCGTCGGGGCGCCGCGGTAGAATGCGAAAGCGATCCCGCAACGCTCCAATATGACGATGAGGGAAATGCTGGGTTTTAGCAGGTATTTTGGCATCAGCTGACGAGTCCTGCATATCCGTTCAAAACGGAATGCGTAAATGCATTTCCCAGCAATAAAAAAAAAAAAAAAAAAAAAAAAAGGGTAAAAGTAAGTACGCAGCAATAACTTATACTGTCATATTAATCAACGTGTTGTGAAGATTCTCCGAATTTAATTTTTTTTGTCTTTTTCTAACCTTTGACTTTAAAGAATCACACAGTCATGACAGGACAAAAAACCTGGAGTAACTTTACGCCGCATCTATTGTTATGATAAGGTGCATGCAACGAAGTGGAGAACTTTTTAGTTTTTGTCATTTGCGTCTTTTTAAACGCAATAAAACCTTTCCTATGAGTACGTACATAAACATCTCCGTCATTGAGATTATTTATTTACCTACTACCAGGTGCCGTAATAAAATTTTACCCTGGGCTTATAATTATAACCGATTATAATCGGTACAGAGATTGTTATTTGTCTCCCTCCTAATCGATCTACTGTCAGGAAGAACCCTCGTCACTCGGGAGTAGGTCAGGAATCGATTTGATGTTCTATGTCAAGGTCAGCATTGGTTTATGTTAACGTTGGAGTTCCCCTCTTTTAGAATGGTGTTACAGTGATTGGAGACATTTGAAGATCTGTTAAAGATAGATGCATAATAATAACGCTTCACACTCAAAGCCCCACACTAGGATTCCCTGTGTCGTGGGTACCTTGGACAACACACAAGACAAGGACACACACCCAGACCGAGAACGGAAATTTAAACTCATCATTCAAATTGCCGCCTCGCTGGGAATCGAACCCAGGACCCTCGGAACAGCAATCGGCGTGTTAACCATTGCGCCATTCGGGTCGTCCAATGATTTTACTTTGCCTGTATGACTATGGCTACCACCCATTAATGGCCAACTACTGAGCACGGATCTCTCTTCATTATTAAGGAGACCCAAAGCATCCTCCACCACGCTGCTCTAATACGAATTGACGGAGGGGTTAGTGGCCAATGCAGTATCGGAAATTTTCAAGCCTACCGAAGGCCTTCCGACTTCCAACGTGGCTTAACGACTACTATCTATTGACAACAACCAGGACCGACGGCTTTACTTTACGTGGCCTCCGAAGCACGGAAGCGCTCAAGAAATTTTGCCACTAGCGTTCACCCATCCAAATACCGACCGCGCCCGCAGTTAGGTTTAACTTTAACTTTAACGTTTAACACACTTAATTTTGTCGATCACTTGGGATCGACGCAAGCCGCCGGGCTATGAGCGCTTCCTATACCTATTTATTACTAAAATAAAATTATGTAGCTTTGCGAAGCGGGCGGCTTATAAAAATTATTGGTAAAATTAGGTATATTTCCCCGAAGCATGCCTGCCTGCTTCCTCTTTCTTGATTAAATCAGCTGCCAACGACTTGTCGAGTTCCGGATTGGCTCTTGCGGCTTTTGATTTTTAAATGTTTTGATTAACGCTACTTAACTGAATTGAGAGCCCATGCCCAACAGATGAACATAAATAGTCTAACTATCTATTTAAATAATTGTGAGGAGCAGAATCAGATGTGGTGGAACGAGGTGAGATTTGGCGTGTTTGTGAGGCAAGGTGTGGAGTAGAAAGGTGCTTCAGAGGAGAGGAGAGGAGATATGATGAGGAGGAACACGAGTGATCGAGCAGGCCAACTGCGACAATAGACAGACGAGTAATAAAAACAAAGAAAGAGGGTTTGATGTTGTCAATACGTTTATAGAATAAAATGGATCGGAAGACGTAATAAGTAATAATAGTCTATTAATAAAATCTACTAGTAATTAACTCTACAGTACTTACGCGTGGCCCGAGTTACCCTTGACTTGTTTTAATTGTCATAACGGGATATTATGTCCTATACAGCCGAGGAAGGATATCAAAACATATTAAAAACGGAAAAGGATGTCGTCTACGCTGGCCAAATTATGCATAAACACCAAAATAAAAGGCACAAAGTTAATTTCCTAAGACGAAGCCAACAATATTGTAAGTAAATGGGCTTAAATCACAGAAACTGCACTCAAACACAAGCAAAGCATATTCACAAGTAGGTATATTTGCGTAAAGTTCACAAAGCGAGATGATATTCGAACGGACGTAATACTATCTGTTTGCATGTGTGCGTGACGACGGTATTAATATAACACATGTCGGTATAGGGTTGCCAACGATGTAAATATGAAGACAAAGGAAAGTGAAGTGTTAATATAACTAATATATTACGAGTACATCTAAATTATTGCCACGTTTCACAACAATGTGCTTGCAACGAATTGGTTATGTCTTTACGTTATGTCTTACAAATGTCCACACACTGTGGTGGCAATTTAAGGTAAGGCTTTTTGATTCTTTCTTGGATTTTGATATAAAAAGTAGATAAACGTAGTTTTCTAAATACTAAATCATAACAACACAACACTGAAAGATAACCCATATAACGTACGATTTTTATCGGGTCTGAAATTTGAATACTTATTGAGTTTTAATTTCAGTTCTATGTAGGGGTTTACGAACTTTAGAACAACCTTAGAAAAGCGTGTAGTAAACAGGCTTTCAAGAGTAAAGTTACTGATTACTATTTGAAGAAACAGGGTAAGAACTAGTTTCTCATCGTTTATATTCTCATGTGCGTGCTTGTATTCCTATAATTATAATATTGTATGTATGTATGTTTGTTATGTTATCTTGTTTATCTATTTTCTGTATTTTATAATATTTACTATTCTAACTCTATTACTACTCTCCTTCTATTTATAACTTTATATAATACATATGTATTTATACCGCCTGTGATATTCTCTGTTTGATCCAAAGGTCGACTAGCAGAGAATGCTTTTAGCATTAAGTCCACCTTTTGTACCACTTTTGTATAATGGTATAATAAAGATTAAATAAATAAATAAATAAACTTTACTTTGTGCTGTCCTCAATTAAAGGTTTTTAGGTCTGGTACTTTGAAGTAGGTACCTATTCGCTTTGTAAGTCTGAACCGTATTTTTTTACAAAAAAAATACTGACTTCAACATCTACGAATATAGATAACTCAAAAACTGCTCACCAGATGTCGCTAAAATCTAAATGGGACCAGACAAGCGCTACCATACATAAAATATCGTTGAATTGAGATCCTACTTCTTTTTTTGAAGTCGAGTAAATATATATTTTTTTGATGTTACAGTTAGTGACAGTTAGTTACAGGCTCTAGCTCGAGCTCGCTGCAGCTCGGCCCGGCAGTACCTAGAAATATCTAGGTATCTAGATACACCACCCACCCTACGACCCTACCACCTACCGACCCAGCGCTTTGTGCATACAGTAGAGGTTCTCGGAAATTGAATGTCGAATGAAATTCAAATTGTAAAGATATAAAATAATTATTGAGTCAACCGCTGTATGATTTGGCGATTTCCGGCTTAGAAGAAGGAAGTGGTAACTTTTTTAACCAATTTCAAAAAGGTTCTCTGTTTCGTCTGTATTTATTTTTGTTCGTATGTCGCCTTAACTTTTTGCTGGGTGAACCTACTTGGAAAACTTTTTTTATTTTCAAAGCTGATGCTTGTCGAATCCCATAACTAGTAATGAGTGTTTAATTGACTACACGACGTACAGTATCGGTGATGCCGTATATTCGGTGGCGTAACTGATGTTCATAATAAGCAACGGTGATTTAATCCGATATTTCGTCTGCTTGTCGACCCGTGTATCCGTTTCCGAATGTAGGATTGATCTTTACTATCCGTAACGACATTTACCGTTAAAGAAATCTATTTTTATCAAAAGGTTAACAAGAAGTACATGCGTAAATAAAACTTGTTGTTTTCTTTTAAAGATGTTATCCAATATGTAGTTTTTTATTGATTTTGAACTTAATACGAGCAGAAGCGGAAAATCATCCGCAAAATTGTAAATTGACTTCAGAGTAGTTACATAAAATACAGGCGAAATAAATAAATGTTTACTATTCCTGTTTATTTCTAAAATTTTATTCTTCTTCCAAATACAATTTATTATTTGAAAATGCTTGGAATGTCTCCTTTTCGTAATGACAGCGTTTTGTCGTAAACTTTTCTGAGCACATCAACAGAGCACAACTCCTTCATACATTCCGGGCATATCCTTCACCGCAAATTAGACAATAGACGCAGGATAGACAAAGGATTCAAAGCGAAAACTTCATGCATTGAATAGCTTTCGGATTCTGTGGTTAGGAATAGCACGTCATTTGAAAAGTCGGGGTAATTATCTGGTTATATGAATATTTTGGCGTCGTTTGATTGAAATTAAGTAAATAATTATGTTTTAAATAGAAGCTATTGTAGTCTGGATATTACTGGCTACTTTTGTCAATGTTACTAAGTGATGAAACTTTTATAATTTAATTAAGTATATGCCCTGACAGACGTTGTTCTGCAATTATTTAATATCTACTAGTTTTACCCGCAGCTTCGCTTGCAGAACTTGTATTCAAAAATAAAATTTCCTAAAATGATAGCAACTTTAAAGGCCTTAGAAAGGGCGCTGTCCCCTGTTACGCACCGCATCTTTAAACACGCGCTACAGCTGTTGTATTTTTCAAAATTCAATTGAATTTATTAGTTGCCTATGACATAAGTAAATTACATGTAGCGTTTGATAGCGTGATTCAGAACCTGCAAATGATTTTTTTCTAACGCCATCTATTGACAATATCCGGAGCTAAATATCTAGCAACTAATAAAACATCGATTTCCCATGGGAATGAGATGTTTTACCGCGGTAAAAAGTAGCCTACGTTACTCTCCACCCGCCTAATCATTCCCACACACATAAACCATCCATACTAATATTATAAAGGTGAAAGTGTGTTTGTTTATTTGTTTGTGACGCTTTCACGTCGCAACTTGGCTATTATATGGTATGGTTTATGTGTGTGGGGATAGTTAGGGGTGTGGAGAGCGACGTAGGCTACTTTTTACCGCGGAAAAACATCTCATTCCCATGGGAAGATCGATATTTTGTTAGTTGCTAGATATTTAGTTCCGAATGTTGTTAAAAGATGGCGTTAGTTCATTTGCAATTTGCAATAAGTAATGACTACCGTCAAATTTGTCTGGTCTTCGTCTATCTTGTATGGTACGTTTTTGAGTTGGAACTGTGATTTTTTGAGTTGTGAAATGGGACCACACGGCAGTCATTAGCTTTCGAATGTCGAAAGAATTATCGAAATCAGTTCACCTAGTATGAAGTTATGAGGTAACACATAAGACAAAAAAACATACAGATGAATTGAGAACCTCCTCCTTTTTTGAAGTCGGTTAAAACGCAAAGAACGCTCTCAAACCGTGTAAAGTCGTACAAGGATCTTTTGTATGCTTTACCTGTAAGGTGCTGTCTCTGTCACCCACACGCGAAAAGATCCTTCTATAATACGACTGCATTCCGGGTATTTCGTCGGAAATCCTGTCAAATAGGTGTCAAATTAAATTTTCAAAAATTAACGCTCTCGGAGTTTCCGTTTGCCACTTGCGACCACAGATTCACAAATGCATTTATGATGCACAGTCAGACGCATAAATATATTAACGAGGCGTTCAATGAAAATATCTGACGTACGAACTGTTCGACGAGGTCGGTGACGTCTTATGAAAAATTAGTTTTTCAAGATATTTTGAATTTATGTTCATAAAAGCGCTTTTACAAAAAAATTTTGTCAACTATATCTTCCAAACCGATGCCTTTTTTATTATTGAAAATTTACAATTTGCTTAGCGGGAAGATAACTTGCAGATCTTACACAAATACGACAAGACCTGTAACTCTATAGTAGACCCTGAAAAAAATATTACCTATGAGATGAATGTTGTACAACGTAACAAAAAATGTGGGCAAAAAATTTAGCTTAATTGCCACTGTTACTTTGTGCATATTTTACATAATCGGAAATAATTTCAGGTAGCGATAATTTTTTCTTGTATCCAAATATCTGACTCTATATAACTGGCAAAATAAACTAACGACTATAGTCCAAGATCCCAGAGCCGTAAGACACAACTTATTTTCTAAAGCATGTAACTTTCGGTTTACAGTAGTCTCTTGTGTACTTTTTAATACCTGAATGTTTGTGGAGCTTGCCCGGTGACACCTGCGCAGGTACCAGGTGAGAAAGGTGACTAAAAATCAGAGTTACTTAACTTAAATTTTTATGACTGATTTTTATATATGCTTTGTAGAATATTACTCTGAAGTCATATAAAAAAAATCAGACGCTTTCCATGAGCCAAAACTTTTATCAGACGCTTTAAAGCTCTAAGAAAAATAATAAATGAACTTAATTTATTTTTAAATGTCTGATTTTTTTATATTTTATTAAAATAACTATTACAATTTTATATTTAATCAGTCAGACAAATTGCAATGACCAAACATCCCCTAAACACAAAAATTACTCAACCATGAGTATGAGCGCGAGAGCACTATGCGCATGCGCTTCAGAGTAAAATATCTTAATATTTGAAAAATACTTACTGTTTTTAATATTTATAATCTACTTGATCAAGATAGATGACAATTCCGTCAGGAAAAACTACCGTTTGTGTGTGATACATTTGTATAGATTTAACTGCGTCAGGAATCTCGAATCGAAATTCCGTTTCGGGATTCCGTTTCGGAATTCCGACTGTATGTGGTGGCCCTAAGAAGGGGAACCGAGTTACCATGGATGTCTCACTCGATCTAAAACGCATGTATAGTGCTCTCGCGCTCATAGTCATGGTTGAGTAATTTTTGTATTTAGGGGATGTTTGGTCATTGTAATTTGTCTGACTGATTAAATCAATGGATTAAATGTAACATTGTAATAGTTATTTTAATAAAATATAAAAAAATCAGACATTTAAAAATAAATTAAGTTCATTTATTATTTTTCTTAGAGCTTCAAAGCGTCTGATAAAAGTTTTGGCTCATGGAAAGCGTCTGATTTTTTTTATATGACTTCAGAGTAATATTCTACAAAGCATATATAAAAATCAGTCATAAGAATTTAAGTTAAGTAAGGGCTCATTCACACGAGGACGAATCGTCTTTTTTCACGAATCGTCTTTTTTCACGATTCGTTATTTTTTTTGACGGCAGCAATGCTTTTTAAATACTCATGTTCACACGCTTGACGAATCGTGAAAAAAGACGAATACGGATACGTCTTTTAGAAATCACGAATCGTGAATGTTTTATGATTATGACGGATCCGCGCACAGTTTAGTATGCGTTTGTGTGTGAACTTCAATGCGGATATTTTGACGAATCGTGAAAAAACACGATTCCGTATTCAATGTGAACGTCCATCCGTCAAGACGTATCGTGTTTTTTGCCGAATCGTCAAAGACGTATTCCGTGGGAATGCACCCTAACTCTGATTTTTAGTCACCTTTCTCACCTGGTACCTGCGCAGGTGTCACCGGGCAAGCTCCACAAACATTCAGGTAATAAAAAGTATACACAAGAGACTACTGTAAACCGAAAGTTACATGCTTTAGAAAATAAGTTGTGTCTTACGTCTCTGGGATCTTACTCTACTAGTTTCGCATCAAAATTCAGCTGCATATGAAATGTCTTTTAGGCTGTTGACAGCCGTGACGGTCTAAAAGTCAGATATTTTTGTCTGTGACAGTACAGCCAACGTCAAAGGACGGTAAAGCAATCAACCACCCCGCGGGGTGCAATGCAACTCGCCACCGCTCGCACCAAAGGGTGCGAATAGGGTTGCCATTGAACATAATACTTTTTTATTTGAATGTGTAAATATCGCTAAAAAGGATGGTATTCAGGTATTTTCAAAATCAAACATATTTATCGTAGATATCAGGCAAACTCTACAAATAGAGATAAATTGGTGTGAGGGATTAAAATTTTTAAAATTTTCAAATCCTATTAATACAAATAGGTATGTACTTAAATCTCGTGTCAAGCTTTTCATCCATACAATTTTTTTTTCGTATTTTAATAAAAGCTTGTTTAAAAAATAAATATTTCCTCTAGAGAACAATTATGTTCTCATATTAATGCGTGGGCCGATATTTATTCGTATATTTAGTCGTTCATCTCATTTTATATTTTTTATTTATTAATTTATGACTTTAAAAAATATCGAAAAACTAAGGTTTTCTAATTAGTATTGTTACCGCTTAAGATATTCATTTTTTATTATTTATTGTCATAGCGGTCACAATGACTTTCATTCTGTAAAATTGTAAGTGCTTAACTTTTTCCATTTAACAGATAGAGCCTTTTGACAGACAGACAGGAAGCGTGGGCTTAATAAAGCGGTTTCGTTTCACAAGGTTTGAGTAAAGAACCCTGAAAAATGTAAGTCGAGTAACCTACTCGGTTCAGTGGGGTATCGCTAAAAAGTTGTTAGGTTTCAATTCCTCTTTTTAATTTTGAGTACCTCTAAAGTTAGCAACCGTTCCTTATTATCATCATCTCATCATCTCAACTCATCATGGCCCAATATTAAGCTCGGATCTCTTCTCAGAATGAGAAGTTAAAGGCCACGCTGATCAAGTGCGGATTGGCGGACTTCACACACCTTTGAGTTTTGGGAAATCTTCGACATGCAGGTTTTCTAACGATGTTTTCCTTCACCGTGTGTAGCAAGCGACATTTAAATGCTTAAAACGCACATAACTCAGAAAAAAGAAAAACGTCAGAAAACTCGAACCCGGACCTTACGAATTCTTAACCACTAGGCTATCACCGCTACACCGCTACCATTCTTTATTAAAGTCTCAGTACTCCTGACATGTTTTAATCTCATCATCATAATAGGTACATAACTGTCCCACTCCTGGTTAAGGGTCATAATGTGAAGAGTAGCTGTCTCACTCCTATGCAAGAGTTTCTTCTCACAATGTGAAAATAATAAACTACAGTCTAGGTACAAAAGCTCCGAGGTGTGTGCCGGAATCAAACCCGGGACCTCTGGTTCGTAAGACCCATGTTCAAATTCTCTGCTTATACTTATAAAACCTAAATCTATCTTGTACTTATATTTTCAAATATTGAAATAAAAAATGGGATAAGAAAATTAGGTGATGTGGTTCTTATTCCATTTCTAGGGTTATGCTTTCATTCCTGGACGAAACAACAGCGAAGGATCCCTTGCTTGCTCACTATGCTCCGATTCCGACGATATGTGTGTGTGTGTCCAAATGTCCTGCATGGTGGTAGGATTTTCTATCCTTGTTCCTACCCGCATTCTAAAATATGCCAGAGTAATGTGTTACTGCTATCCTACCTATATCTTGATGACCAATTACCATCATGCACTTGGGCTTGTAAGTATAGGCTATTAAGTTACGTTTAAAAAAATTAAACGTATCAAATTTGAAGCATCTTATTCCTTTTCACTCATTGCCCCACACTAGGATTCCCTGTATCAAGAGCGTATCAAACATTTTTTTCTACGCGTCGCAATGGAATAGTCTCTATTATTAATTTGTAACTTTCGGTGGGACAAAATTCTCATGGCCGGAGTAGACTTCCTATTTTGAGGTAGCTCGTCTTTTCATTTGTCTACTTCAACCCATGAATGTAAAGGGTGTGGTATCTACTCGTTCCTGAGCAGTATGATTTTTGCTATTTAGGTTTCTAAGTCTTAGAATTCTGGATAGAAAGTTGTGGAGCCGGTTACGCTTTTTAAGAGGTGACCGTCTCAGTCCACTGGGGTAGCAACGCATATGTGACCGAATTAGAACGAGACGCTGGATCTACTAAAATCATCTAACAGGACTAACTATCACTAGTTAACAGTCCCTGTATTCACACTTTTAGTATCTAACGAATTCTAATTATAACACATTGCACGAACTGGACCAACCATCCCAGTCCCTGAGTCTAGTTCTAGGTCGGTCACAGTTTATCATGGGCGGCAGCGGAAGGGTAGGTAATGCTGCGTGCTCGTTTGCTACTTTTTCATAAAAAAACATATTTCTTCTTGGCATTACGTCGGTGATTGCCTTTTGTTGATGTCATGAATGTGCAACAGGGACCACTTATCGTTAGACGAGTTGAATAAATTGCATTTGTACGGTTGTACCATAATATGTAGTTGTCAAAGTTAATCTTAGTTAAATGTCATATTAAGTAAAAGCTTACTATCTTCAGATTAAATCAGTTCCCCCCCCCCCATTTAGTTCTAAGTCTTATAATTTAATCTTTGGTTATGTTTTATTTTCCTTGCCCTTATTTACTCCTTTATATATCTCGAATGTATATAATACATGTATGATATTATTGTTTTTATCATTATTTCTACATTTTCTATCATTTATTTATTATTATTTATTTTTACATTTCCTTATCATTTCTCGTACACCTTACCACTTTACCCACTCTTATCTTATTTTTGTACCGCATTTTGTACCTTATAATGTATATTTTTCACCTTTGTTAATGTCCTATGTTGTTGGTGTACAAAAAAGAATAAAATAAATAAATAAGTACACATTACCACATTTATCAAGGTCATACTGGTTGAGTTCCATTAGAAGTGTGCATGAATTCACGCTATTTCAGGTTGCTGATGACTGTCAAGCAGTAGTACAACAAAGGGAAATTTAATGATTCACACCAAAACTGATTTCATGACAATTTTTATTGTTAAACACATTAACACGATGAGTGCGAAACGAGGCTTAAAACACCTCGTCCGTGTCTCGACGTTATAGCGGTAAGAAAAAACTTAAACTTCTCGTTCGTGCGGGAGGCATAACTTTCATCTGGTTCAGTGTAGGAAAAAGATAACTATATATCTGAGATGTGCTATTAATTCCTAGTTCTATGGTATATCCACCTTAATACCGGGTTTCTTAGACCTCGTGCCGCACTGAACTAATAAAATTCTAACGCTGTGCGGAACGAGGTTGCAAACGCCTCGTACCTCCGCGCACCTCGTACCGCACCCTACGCTAGCTTCATGCGGTTAGTGTTGTGCAACGCATTCGAAGCTTTTACAGAGAACGACTTGGATGTGGATACAGGTAATCTTCAAACATCCTAACTACTTATTATATCGTTAATAGAAACGTGAATGTGACTTGTTGAGTAACTTTCTTCAAATAGGTTGTTAATCATGATAAATTATGGTATGTTTGTTTATTGAGTTAACTAGCGGACCCGGCAAACGGTGTTTTGCTCATCAAAATTTAATGCTTTTGCCCAATTGTACTCGACTCTTCAGTACTCTAACCAACTTTACCCAACTCTTCTCTATTCTAATCTAACCAACTTTACTCAAGTCTATCCACCATTTCCTTACTCTTAAATTAATCTACTAAGCTTGACCCTACTTTTCAGAACCCACTGCAAACAAAGTAGGTACATCATCTCGAAAAGGGATCAAAGAAGAGGAGATGTGTAGGATGTTACGAAAAACTCCGCACCTAACAAGTCGTGAGGCAGACAAAAAAGTAAAGAAAATTGTCACAGAATGCACTGGTTGCAAAAAATATTATTGTTTGAACTGTTTCAATGAGAAACACCCATAAATTTTAAAAATAAAATACCAATATATAAAATCGATATTTATTTTCCCATCACTAAATAATATGAAAAACTGCCATTTTTCAGTGCGGTACGAGGTACATCAGATCCCACGTTTTATTTTACCTATAGAATCTAAACTAACTTATGTAACCACGGGCGGCGGCAGATTTAGGTTCATCAATTCATTGTTAATAATAATCATGACAAAAACCGTACAATTTGTTTTATTTGGCGCCAAAAAAAGGATTTTTGTCTCCTACGGGCGGTGGGGTTTAATATGCCTCGTGCCGCCACAATGTCTGGTTTAGGACGAGGTTTAAAACGCCTCGTAACGCAGTAATGGAAAGTACAGAAAAATCTGTGCCGCAGGGAACGTGTTAAATCGTTTTACACAGATACAGAGAAACTTCACAGTTCACACTATCAAATTCAAAAGAAAAGATTATATTAATTGATTTGTAACCACAGGGAATGGAAACCGATTATAATTCTCACCTAAAACTACTTATACTAATATTTATGAATTTCTGCATAATGGTGGTAAATCCCTGACCTAAGCGGCTAAGCCATAGGGAGATAGAGCTATAGAGAGGATAGAAATGATACATTAATTGATAGGTACCTACATGAGTTGATCATCTTACATTATAGATATTGAATATTGTTACATACGTAAACAGAGTACAATGTCATTAAACGGTAATTATGCTACTTAACTTTCAATTTACCTATTCAATAGTTAAATAGAGTTAGCTATTGGAATAGTTTTCTTTTGTAGTTATCAAAAACAATAGGAATGCGTTAGGTATAAAAAGTTTACAAGGTTTGTATGAAAATATATCGTTAAATAAAAGTATAGAAAGACAAAGCATTTGTACAAGGGCACTATTTTTTAGTAGGTATAAAAATGTTTTTTGTACGTAAAAGTTGATAAATAAAATTCGAAGGAAGTACAACTTTGACAGCATAAAATTTTCTGTTGACAGTATTCAGTATTATTATCTACCTATTTAATAATCTAAGCTAAAAGCTACAACCCACTAATGGCCCACTACTGAGCACACGTCTCTCCTTATTACTGAGGAGGCCTAGAGCATACTCCACCATGCTGCTCCAATGCGGATTGGTGGAGGGGTTAGTGGCCAACCCAGTGTCGATAGTTTTCAAGCCGCCCGAAGGCCTCCGACATGGTTTAACGACTGCTATCAATCGATAACAACCGGGACCGACGGCTTTACGTGCCCTCCGAAGCACGGAAGCGCTCAAGATATTTTGCCACTAGCGGTCACCCATCCGACTACCGACCGCGCCCGCTGTTACTTTGTCGATCGCTTAGGATCGACGCAAGCCGCCGGGCTATGAGCGCTTCATTTATTTATTAATCTATCTTGACCTAATACTTGTACGTAATATTATTTTAATCGAATGGAATATCTTGGCCGTAGATTCCATGGCTGATGACGTCACTACGACGGACTGTTTCAGCTATCTTGATGGTGGTACCTAAAACAAAAGAATGATATAGGTAAGTTAAAAAAATATAGTCCGGCACCGTATGTCGATCGACCGAGAACAACTGTGGGTGTGGTCTGTAGTTGGATGGGTGACCGCTAGAGGCAAACATGTTTTGACCACCTTAGTCAGTCGGTCTTGGTTAAGCCCTGCTGGCAAACTTTGGGAGGCATAAAAACATCTTACCCATTGGTGGGACATTCAAAGCAAACACAGTGACCATTAATGGCTTGACAGTATTTTAAATAATAACATAATTAAGTATTATGACGGGAGGATAAGGTTCTCTTAATATGTGGTGTAGGTACGCGACTATATTACCATTATTAGATATGGTCATGAAGCTTATTTACAACCCTGTAGGTATTTTGACTACGAGCAAACTAAACGTACCTACGAGTTCTCCAGCTACAAAGACCGTGACCATTGCTGAAGAAAAGTGGCTGGTGAGAAACCAGGATATACTGGATACCGCAGATGATGATTTTGGATGATTTTGCTGGCGGAAAGAAACATACATGTAAAAATTGTTTGAAGGTCCTTCATTTTTATGTAAATTGACAAACGGACAAACGGGTCTTATGGTAAGAAGTCTTCGCTATGGCACCAGGAGATAATTATCACTAATTAGCTGGGTGGTACTGTTGAAGAGCTGACTAGGTACTACATATTTGCCTAGCCTACACTCAAGCCTGCCTGCTTGAGTCAATCGCTAAACGACTTTTTGGGTTCCGGTTATGGAGCTAATTATATTAGGTTCTTCAAAATTTTATAAGTAGATTTAAATGAAGATTCAAAAATTAAACTATTGAAAAATGCATGGACAGATAAATGAGTTTTAGGTCTTATCAAAATCAAATAATCTGTGTAGAAAGAATCTTGAATCAAGTAGCGCCACCTAGTTTTTACCAATTTAACTATATTTATACGACAATCTTAGGTACTTACTCGATTGGTTCTAGTTCTAGTCATCATTTCAAGCAAATTTCATGAGATAGTACCTAAGGATATGGTAAATAATGGTAAAAAAGGTTATTTTTCTTTAGTTTGATTTTGCAAGGGCCTGAAGAGATCACAAGACCACAAGAGGTTGGCTTGAACTCAGAGATAAAAAGGAAAGCTTACTTTTTACAGAACATATACTACCTGTACCTGTTATTCTCCTTCGTCCATTGGTCCGTCGTTGATGTCAGCAGTACAATCGCTGATTTACAAAGGCAACAGCTGTACCCTTCTCTCTTCTTGCTATTAGGTAAATTAAAGTAGAAAAAGAGAAGGAGACGACCGCATATTTGAAAAATTTAATAAATGTTATGGTAATTTTGATAAATCTTCTTTCTTCTGCAGCTGCTGTGAAATACAGAACATTTACTTTAAAAAAAAAGTTTGAACAGCTACGTGTAGCTAAAGTGTCGCAGGATGAGAATGGGTTATGTACATACCTAGGTAACTGGTAATATTATTTAAAACCAAATAATACGAATATATCACCCATTGCTCCTGCCTTGTCAGTTGCCTCATCTTTAATAAGTCTTTGTTTTCTCAAAGCAACAACCATCGCTGTCTAAGCTTGTACTGGTAAATATTTACAGTAACAGTTTAGATAGAGATAGTCGCGACCAAGAAAGTTTTCAGGCTAAAGCCAGGCGATCGGAGTATGTATCTCTTCTTTCTTCTACTGCAACCGCAGCTGTTGAACCAACTTAGAATAAACAACTGACAGTTACAATATAAAAATAAATAATGTTTGCACATTTAAATTTATTTTCAATTAATTAATGAAATTTGTTTTCATAAAATTATCCTACTACCATTTTAATAAATGAAATTTGATTTACATTATAAATTTTAAAAGTAATATCACTTTAATATAAAGATAACAACATGATAATGTTCCAGAAGATTTCCTAATTTTATTTGGGTTCGGCGTGATAAGTTTTTCTCTTTCATTCTTCTCTATAATTCGCCGTTCTAGTTCCATTTTGCCACCTACACTCTTCTCGTCATGTCATAGGTATACGTTTCTTCTCGCCTTAATTATATATGTCCTTACAACGACATTCAGAACCCTTTCAGGTTATCTTTCCTCAGGTCTTACTTTATCTATTCTTGTTACTCCACACATTCACTTCAACATTCTAATTTCCACCACATGCACTTATCTTACACCCATCGTCTTTGCAGCCGACCATTCTGATCCATACATTACGAAAAAACTTACCTATTGACAATTTATCTTCTTTTTGCAACGCTTCATGCTATACTATGGCTACAACGATCGGATCATTTTTTTTTTACGATTATCTTTATTATTGTAAAAAAGAAGGATATAATCGCCGCAAACATGTAGTGTAGTATCTATCTGTCTTCTTTTTTCATGTAGACCTCAGTCATATCTATAAAATGTGAAACCTACTAGCAATATAGTTACTTATCCAAAATCTAATTTTATTTACCCGAATGCGCGAAACAAAGTATGGTATAATAAGTTAAACACAACAGTAGGTAGGTATATGTATATGTATACCTAATTAAGTAGGTATTTAAAAACATTTGTACGAAATTTAAAAACTAAGTACTAAATTACACTCTAACCCTATATAAAATAGACAAGTAAGCATACCTACGATCTCTTCAGCTACGAAGACCGTGACCGTTGCTGAGGTGGAATGGCTGATGGGGAACGTGCAGGGAATGATGCAGATGAAGATTTTGCTGTCGGAAAGAAAATCAAGTTAGGTATATCTAATAGGTCAGGTAGATATCAAATCGTCTGCACTTTGTACCTACATGTCTTAATAGTTGAAACAATAAAAATATACCTTTCTTCTATTTTATTCTTCTTCGTGTTCTAAGTTGAATTTTCGACTAAAATTCATTCCGTTATTATCTAAATGAAATATAATGATAATTTCTTTTAGAAATGACGGAACTAATCATAGCCGACAAGGACGGTCTTACTGCTTCTTTCTTGATAACTTCTAACTTGAGTATCGAACCGATTTCATCTTCTTTCTTCTTAAAATGAACAGGGAAGGACAAAAATTCATATTATGTAGGTAAATGAAATAGCGAGCTGCATATTTCAGCAGATTTTTATCAATAGAGAAAGTCAGATTGGCCTCAAAGACACAATGTTTAGGTACCTCTTACGTAAGACTAATTAACTCCACTTGGTCCATCGCTGCTGAATCAGCATTTAAATCGCTGGTTTTATACACTTCCTTTGATCTTACTATTAAGGGACTACTTCTGAAATATGGTACTTTTAAATCTAAGATTATTTTTAAACCTTACTGTCTATATCTCCGATATTTAGATATATGTATCTTCACTATATAATAATTATAAACAATCTCATAAGAGCAAAACCAGTAAAATGAGAAGTTTCCTCGATAGAAAAAAAATTAAAGTTAGGTCCAAATAGTTTTGGTTTTCAAGTTTACTACAAAAGTTTACTACAAAACTTTCATCCCCTATTCCAAGCCTTTAGGTGTTGGTTTAAAAAAAAAGTAGCCTATGTATGAGCCTGGGTCATGAACTACCTATATTTATGCCAAAATTCATAACAATCAGTTAAGTGGTTTAGATTTTTCATACAAACTTTCATGTCCTATTTCAAGCCTTTAGGGGTTGATTTTTGAAAAAAAGTAGCCTATGTGTGACTCTAGGTCTTCAACTATTTTCATTCCGAATTTCATCCAAATCTGACCGGTGGTTTAGCCGTAAAAACGTCACAGACAGACAGACTTTCGCATTTATAATATTAGTATGGATGTTACACACTGAGTTTAATATACCTTTATGTACAGACAGATAGGTAGATAGAAAAACTCTTTATTTGTATACCAAAAATAATCACAGACAACGAAATTAAAATACAAACATCTTTGAAAAATGGGGGTTGATCCAGCGGTAAGGGTGGTGAAGAAAGGTCCATTTTTAATTGTTTTGCTTCTCGTACACTATTACTACACGTTATTTAAATTAGTATAGTACCATTCTTAAGTATATTTACAAAATAAAATGTGTAAAATAAATATCTCTTACTCTTACACATCTCTTTCACTTCTCCTTCCCTTGGTCCGTCGTTGACTCGTTGACTCGTTGATGAGTCAAAAGTAAAATCGCGGATTTATCAAGGCAACAATGTGCGCTCCCTTTGATCTTACTATTCGGAAAATTAAGTAAAGAAAAAAGGAAGAGCCCGCTGTAACCTTGAAACAGTAACCTTCAGTTATTTTTGTATGTCTTCTTTCTTCTTCTACTACCGTGACTGCTGCTAGAGTTCTGCGAACGTAGAAAATTTCGAACTAGGTAGGTAAGTGCCTAATCATACACGATACGATACATCTGATATGATACCTAAGGATTAAGGAGTATTTTTAAGTCTTCTTTTCTCTTCTCCGCTACATCTTTTCATTCTCTACAATTCCCTTTCCTCTCCAATTGAGACAAATAATAAAAATAAACTATAGCAACAAAGGTGTGACTAACAAGTCACCAGCCTAGAAAAAGACTGAATTCCTCTTAGGTACCTACTTTGTTCAGATATGTTATCCGAACCCATAAAAATATAACTATCTACAAAAAAGTAAGTTCGGAAATACGACAACAACAATAATATTTACCTACGAGTACCAAGCTAAATCTTTTGTAAGAAAATAAAAACTGTCTTGACAAAATACAACACACCTATTTCGCCTGTTTTGTTGGTTCCTTGTCATCAACTTGTCTTTGGTTTCTCACAGCAACAATTATCTCTTTCTATTATAGTACTGCTCAATATTCACAGCAAACTAATAGAAGGAGATAGTTATGACTGTGAAATTGTCAGACTAGCACCAGGCGATAAGAGTAGTGTCTTCTTTCTTCGGTTGTAACTCCACCTAGGTACAGTTAACAGGACTAAGTAGAAAAGCAGGTTCAAATTATAATTAACACTTTCTGTATAACAATAAATGACCGATCCTTACAAATATATTTGCGTAGTAGGTTACAATATTATATTTTGATTAATTTATTTGGTTCAACGAAGAACTTATTCCGATTTATTTGTTAAGTTACGTAGGATTTTGAGGATGAATAAGTATTATAAACTAAATTTTCTACTATGTACGTAAAATCTAAAAAAATAGCTGGAAACATAAACTGAGTGTAAATCTGGAAACATAACTGTTATTGGATGTACAAAATTCCTCCGTTACAGTTCAACAGGTTTTTTCCATTAGAGGTGGTCGGACTCAAAGATACTATAAAGCCCCTACATACACCTCATCTCTTACCTTCTCCTTCAACCCATGGTCCATGTCCATCTCTGACGGAGTCAGAGGCAAGCGCTGGTTTACCAAGACAACAGCGGACTCTTTCCGTTTGCTTACTAGTACGTAAATTATACAAAGTAGGACAAACGGAAAAAGACCGCCGTCACCTTGTTTGGTAACGTTGGTATGTCTTCTTTCTTCTTCTATTGCGTTCTGCAAACATACAAAACTCAGTACCAGGTAAGTTAAGTACCTACCTATTTAGTTTAGATTTAGTTATCTAAGATCATGAGGTATTATATATTATTAAGCTTTGTTTTCTGTTCTCTATAATATATTTTTTTATTTTCTCTGACTTTACCGGATCCCTCGCGTTGACTAGTACTCAAAGTAACCACCATCGCTGTTTAAGCTTGTACTGGTAAATATTTACAGTAACATTTTAGAAAGAGATAGCCGCGACCATGAAAGTTATTAGACTCTAACGCTACGTGGCTGGAGTATGTATCTCTTCTTTCTTCTATCCACTGCTGCTGAAATGCTAAGAGCTCACAATAATAACATGCTGGATCAAGATGAATACCTATACCTAATATAGCAAAGAGTTAGCTTGCTTATTTGTTCTACTTTATTTTATTTTCTTTAACTTCATTTAAATTTTTCCTATAAAGCTTAAGATCCTTTAGTTGTAATTGTTTTAGTCATTCCATTTTTTTACCAGGCAATGCATCGGTATAATAATGTACATATTGGGAAACATGAGCGCTATCGACTCCTTATTTCATTAACTTAAGACTCGTCAACTCGTTTACTTGCTATTTTAACTCTAAGCTTAACATATTATCACTGTTTAATCTAAAAATATAAGGGTACGTTTATGTAATTAATTTGTGTCACATTTCTGTTAGTAAAATGTTTTTTGTAGGAAATAAGTACATAACTACCTACACGAAATTTTGTTTTTCAATTATATAAGTAAGTACAATATGTTTTCTTCATCTTTGACCATTCTTCTATTGCTTGCTTCTTCATCTCCACGTTTGTTTTGCTGAATTTTCTAATAAAATTGATTACGTTATTATCTAAATGAAATAGTTAAGGTAATAATTTATTTAAATAATGACCCAATTAATCTTTTTCGACAAGATCTTCTTTCTTATTTCCGTTTTTATCTTCTTTCTTCTCAGGATGTTAGTTCAAGTACCTAATATATTACATATGAAGACAGTTTATAATTAATTTTTATAAGTAGGTACCTACTTGATTTATATCGCCATCTAGTTTTACCTGTTCAACTACATATATTTACCAAATACCCAATATTGATCACTTAGAATGTGTATCTACCTTAAAAGGATACAGTCGAAAAAATATAATTAGTTGTACCTATACAAATACATAATACCGAAATAAATATTTTAATTGTTTATAATGGTGCGTACAGACTATATAACAAAACATGTTATAAAACACAGTTATATAACATGTTTTATAAATGTGGACGATATGTCTTACATAAACCCATTGTGTCTTGTTATATGTTTCATTGTTAGACAACAATGTTAGGTAGTGTGGACGTGTTATAAAACAGAAGTTATATAACATGTTATGGTGCGTACAGATTATGCAACATGTTATATAACTTCTGTTTTATAACACGTCCACACTATCTAACATTGTTGTCTAACAATGAAACATGTTACAAGACCGTACACATTAAAACAACATTGTTGTATAACAATGTTTTATAACAAGGCACAAGTAGGTAACTCGTGCGCAAAAGTTATATAATATTGTTGCACAAACTAATAACATGTTGTATAACTTGATTTTGTAACACATAGCGTCCACATTTGTAAAACATGTTATTTAACTATGTTATATAACATGTTTTGTTACATAGTCTGTACGCACCATTACATAATCTGTACGCACCCTTAGATACAACCGGGAGGTATGTTGCTTATAAATACACACAAACATAGGGGAGAGCGGGGCTAAAAGTGCCGGGGGTAAGTTGTTCCGATGCGGATATCTCGAAAACAGAAAGAGATGGTTACATGATTGTTTTGCGTTGCGTAATGCCTAACAGTCGCGCACACGCGGCTGCCATTTTACTTGCGTCTGCGATGCGGACGTAGTGGCAATGCATGTTAGGGTCCTCTAACGCCACGTAAGTAAATATTTTCGTTGCGATACTTTTTGGTCGCAAGTTAGCATTTTTCATATTTTTAATATGAGAGTTTTATTAAAACATTTGTTATTTATTCTAATTTGTTACGAAGTGTAATTTAATACTTTCAGCACAGTGATTTTTCTATTTGAGACAAAATTTTACACTCTCTTAAATGGGGTAAAATGTGCCGTTCATGCGGGGCTAGTTGTGCCGCAGTACAACCAACGTCATTTGTTATTTACAGACGAAAATATGCACCATCTTTTGTCACTGATCGCCCAATGCCAGAAAATCGACCCTCACAAGGTGCAAAAAACTTGCCTGTCGCTTCAACCAGAGAAACTTTAAATATAAACTTCAAATAGACAAAGGACTTCTGATTATCTTGATAAGTCAAATCATGTGGGCAGCAATGTTGAGATTCAGACTTATCCATCTTTACTACAGCATTTGCAGCAGCAGCCTGGGCAAAGTGACTGCAGCATTGACTGTACAATTGAACCATCAGGTAATAAAGAGCAAGAGACACTTCAGCGCTCTCAGGAGCCTGTCCCTTGCTGCAGTTTCCAGCTTCCTCAATCAGCTGATAACAACACAGGAGATAAAAATACAGCAAATTCTACCAGAGCTAATAATACCACTGCTTAAACTAAAGCAACTCCCCGATTCACTTCAAATAATAAAGGACATAAAAGAAAGGCAACTATTCTTATAGACACTCTAGAGAAAAATGCTTTGGCTAAAGATCAGGCTAATAAAAAAAGGACAAAGAAAATTGAAACTATTAAGAACTTTAAGGGAAAAACGAAGGTAAAAAGGTAAAGGTAAACAAACAAAAAACCGAATAAGCACCCCGTTAAGAGAAGAGTTTTGCAAGACGACAACAGTTTTGATGATAAACAAGAATGGCACTGTATCATATTATGTTGTAATGCCTATTCTAACTCTGCCCGTGGAGAAAAATGGATTAAATGTGAAGAATGTAAGAAATGGGCCCATTTGTAATGTATTGAAAATGACCTAAATGCTATTCTGATCAGTTATCTATGGAATAACTAGTTTTGACCTATTTTTATTTCTTAATAAGACTCAATAATAAAAAACGAATTAACAATAAATTTATTTATATAAATTTGATGTGTTTTAAACTTTAAATTAATTTTCACTCATGTAAAATACCTCGCATCATCAACGGCACAACTAACCTCAGCGACAGCACAACTTGCCCCGAAGTGGGGTTGGTTGTTCCTTCCGCCTTTGCATAAAAAAATCACTTTTTTTAAAAAACTATAAAAAACACGCGCAATGTGTAGGGAAATTCGGATAATAGATTAAATTTGACTTGGAATGAACCACTACATGCATACATAGTACTTGTTTTACCGGAGTAATATAAGGATTCGTCAAAATCGGAACTTTTAGCCCCGCTCTCCCCTACACACTTACTAACCTATTTTTATATTATGCTTGATCCCCTGGTTTGCAGTGAGGTCGCCGGCTTACCAAGGCAACAGTGGAATCCTTTTGCTTTTTGACTATTAGGTAAATAATAGTAGAAAAAGAAAAGGAGTCGACCGTTACTTTGAAAATTTCAATTAATGTTTCGGTAATTTTAATTCATCTTCTTTCTTCCCCTACTGCTGCTGCTACTTAAATTCTCCCAACATATGTACAAAAACTTGAACCAGGCGACCTGCCTGGTAGACACAAGTTAGTGCGTAACATCACGTCTTCAATTTGCGGTATTCCCACTGGTCAGATTTAGCTTTCTCTTGTCTTTTTCGTTACGTCTGTTTTTGTTTACTTTGTCATTCACTGGACTTGGTCTAGTTGAAATTGAGATTTTTTAATTTAATTTGCCGAATAAGACAGTAAACATAGCTTAAAATAAAAAGTGAAATGAGATAAAAAAAAGTTTTTAATCACTGTTAAGTAATAGAGAAGGGTCCGTTCTTCTTATCAGTCTCTCTTTAATGTTCAATTCTACAACTAATTAATATAATAAATTCAATGTTATAAACTGAATCACGTTTCTTAATCGTACATTCTTTATTTACTTAGGTATTATTTTAAAGTAATTATTTAATGTGAATAAGGAAACGAATAAACATGTAAAAATACAACAAAACCAATATCTAAATATAACAATTGAATGCAACAAAATGATACAATATTATAATACCTATATAAAAAATATATCTCACCGTACTAAGTTTGGTCGAAACTGCGCAGTGTTGATCGTGTTGAATTGGCGACGACAATATCCAGCTATTAGGTCCTTGCTGAACATATCTACAGTAAGAGCCGAACAGCTGAACAACGTCGTGCTATGTATTTTTCTTTTCTTCATACATTCTTTTCATCTATCTTCAGTCGTGCCTATATCATAAACCATAATATCGGAATTTTAGGACAATATTTCTGGAATTATAATTCCGGTATACAGTGTTCCGATATATAAGTAGTATCTCAATGAGGGTAAATGCGTGTGAATTCGCCGCTAGAGGCGCTAGTGTAGAGTGAGGTCTGGCCGTCAGTGCCACAAATTTATTTGACCCGGTAAGAAGGGCGCTACTGTCTTTGTCTTTGTCTGACAACAGTATAACATTTGCATTAGTTCCAATTTTGGCCACCGGGTCAAATAAGTTTGTGGCACTGTCGCTTCTCACTTGTCTGAATATCACTTGTCACTGTTTATGTATGGGTGGGCTTTGGCAGCAGGACCTCACTCGCCGGTGACGCCAACTGGTGAGTACAAAAACGGCGACCCTCATTGAAACTGTGCCCTCCTTGTATTCCACAACTGTGAAAAAATATAAAACCGATCAAGAGTGAGTCGGACTCGCAAAAATAGAGTACCGTAACAACAAGCAATATTAACTCTAGTTTCTTGGGTCATTAACAAAATAAATTTAAAATGGGAATACACGTGAAAACAAATACATAGTTATTTTAATAATATTTTAATCAGAAGTACGACATATGGTAGTAGGTTCGATCCTAATTAATTGAGTTGTAGGAAGTTTTTATAGGCAACAGGAAGTCACTGACGGTTAGCCTTGACATCGCTAAGGCCTGGCAGACATGACTGACATTGAACCAATTCGTGCTTGGATATTCATACAGATGTTTCCCAAGGGCCTATTCTATCCCCAACTCTGTTTATTCTATATTTAAATTATGTTTTGAATAAGCAATTGGTATAAGATGACAGCTTAAGTATTCAAAGTTTGGAATGACACTCTTCCTAAAATCTCTACGATGCATTATGAATATTATGATGTACCTAGGGTTGTTTAAAAAAGTCGTAAAAAGAGCTCTTCTCAAGGCCGACAAAGCATCGACGACTCCTCTGTTGCACACTGGTTTGTCGGCTATTTATAAACAAACATTATCATCGACAGTAGGTACTGTAGTACCAACCACCATCAGCTATTAAGTATCTACCGATTGTCCAAAACAAGTGATAAGTACCTAATAGGTGAAGGGTGTTGAGTCAAATTGCGTCTTCATTCTTCGTTCTCTTTTCTGTAACAAAATAAAATTGAATCAACCAAGTTAAGCTGCAGAAAGTGGGGTCGGATAACCCGGTAAATCGATGGGTGGCCGCTAGTGGCAAACATTTCTTGAGCATGTTCATTGTTCGTGCTTCGGAGAGTAGGTAGATATGTTGAGCTTATCGGTCACGGTTGGTATTGTTGGGTACAATCTTTGAGACATGTTATCATTCTTGGAAACATACTTGTCATTCTTGGAAAGTGAGTTTTAATAGGTACTTAGTTAATAGAAAAGAAAAGTAAGGAAGTAGGTAGGTACCAACCTATTTCTTGTTTCTCTCTTCTGTGCTCTGTCTCTTCTGCCATCCTTAGTTTTTTCTCCGAGAAAATATGATCAGCTGTCTTAAAAACAAAAGGGACCATTTACTACACTTATTTGATATAAAAAGTGCCTTTTGTTTTCAAACAACAAATCAACATCGTACTTTATTCCTCTGAAAGTGTAGTACCTAGAACAAATACTTTTTTATCCTCAAAGTCACTAACCCATATATGTCTAAATACCTATAAGTATACCTAATTAAGTATATGGGTAGGTAGGTAAATATAATAACAATAACATAATGGGTACAGGATTGAATAGAACCCAAAATAATATTTTTAGTTTTTTTTTTACGTTTTTTATCATCATTCTAATCTCAGAAACGGTCCAAATTTATTTGATTTCAATAGTGTTATAAATAAAAAAAACCAATGTCAATTTAAAGAATCACCTAAAAATTCCGAATGTGGCTTCTAAGAGACTGGTTTCCCGATGCGAAGAATTCGACCAATGAAAATCTCGATTCGCGTGGACGGGAACTAAAACAAAAAGATGTGCCGCGGCCCGCGTCCACACGGAACATACATATCCATGCGCGTCCATAAATTGAAGTAGCGTGGCCAATGAACGCGCTCGATGCGCACGCGCAGCCAACTGTTAACTAATACCTAATCGCCACCACACGCTATCCCCGCCTCTTATTTCTGTGCTATTCTTAACGCAATCGCATCACACATAAATAAATACATAGTAGATAGGCAGGCAGACATCTACTGAAGAATATGTGAGTCAGATAGGTAAATTATGTAATACGACTTAATTGTTCGAAATTCAAAAAAAGACGTGTGGCACTCGGAGACTGCCGCGGTAAAGCTATTGCATAGCATTATCTATATAGGTATAAATTAACAAAACAAATGAAGTTAATAAAAGCGTGTTAAAAAAATAATACTGCATTTGTGATAATAATAATAAAATGAATGTATATAGAGTACTAACTCATTTTCTTTCACTATTTTTTCGTGACTTTCTTCATTCATAAATGCACTTTGTTTATTCATATTTAAAATACTTTGTACACAAATTATACGAGCACAGATATTCACTGTTTTACAGTGGGCCAAGAAAGTGGCTGTACCAGTTTTCATTTAGTTGCCTAGTTATCAAAAGTTACATCAAAGTTCATAGGCAATATCACTGAAAGAGACGCATAATAATGACGTAAGTAATTGTTAAGAATACGTACATCATAACGTCACATTATAGGTGCAAGACATTTTAATCTTTATTAGAAACGGATAATGCATTAATTTGTGCAAAGAAGATTTAAATATTCTGAACAAAAGCATAAGAACTATTTCAGTTGACAAAATAATTCTTTTTAAAAAGAAAATTGACATTTGACATTTAAGTCCTACAACGATCTTTTGGCGCGTGAATGACGTGTGGGTGACAGAGACAGTGCCTTACAGTTTGCCTTGCCTGTATGGCACTGTCTCTATCACCCTCAAGTCATTATAGTGTCATTATTTTTTGTCATGTATAATGTGACGTTATATGTCTATGTTATTTTGCATGTTTTAAATCTAAGGGTCAAATCACACCGAGACGAGACGCGACGCGACGCTGCGCGCAGTCTTTCAAAGAGCGGCTCAAAATAGAACTTTATTTTTTACACGAAAAGATACACATAACATTGTGAGAATTCAGAATACGTTGCTTCATGCAGCGCTGCGTCTCGTGACGCCTCGCGGCGTAGCGCGGTGCATCGCTACGCAGCCGTGCATCGTCGGTACGCGCGGCGTGCAAGATTGCCTACTTTGACGATGCACCTCGCGGCATTGAGATGCGTCTCGCGGCGACGCGCGGCGCAGCGCGAAATCATTGGCCTCTTCCAGTATCGTTGCGTCGCGTCGCGTCTCGGTGTGAGCTGACCCTAAATACGCGATAATTCGACTATTATGAATACATGTTGTCGATTCCAACGCCTTATTTAATCCAGATCTACATGTAATTATTCTTAAAACACCGAACCGACGGGGCGAAAATCAAATGTTTGACAGGTAAGATTTGTATGGGAAATTAAAATTTTCATTTTTAGTATTTTCCTCGCAATTTTTCCATATTTTCTCATCGCTGCAACCTTCCCTGAACTTCTACGAATATTTCAAGACTAAAATTAGCCAAATCGGTTTAGCCGTTATAAAGTAAAAGTTAGTTAACTCAGTTAAAAGTTCTGGTATTTATCGATGTGTGGGTGCACAGACATAGTAACTATGTCTGTGTGTGGGTGATGGGTGTTTTCGTTACGAAATTTCTCAATTCGGTCCAACGCCCAAGGCCCGCGATAGAAGCTATGCAATAGCTTAAAAAGCTATGAAATAAATGAAATATGAAATAAATCTGAATACTTAACTTAAAATACTTATCAATACAAAATTATCACATTATCAGTTTTAATCTAATTTATGGATTGCGAAAAAAAGGAAGCAAAATACAAAAAATATGTAATAAAATAAAAAATAACAACTTACCCAAGTTTCTTCTAACGCTTGCTCAATTCGCTCCCATCTCTCTGCATGAACTGATTTAAAATCACTCCTAGTATTTTATCTTACTAATTTATTATTAATTTATTATACCGACTTAACACAAATCAACTTCAAAATTTTAAGAAAATATTACAAATGAGCAGAAAACACAAAAAGTTGGAAATAATTCGAATAAAGTTTAAATAAAACAGACCTCGCCAAAATCAGAATTCGTTCATTCATGAACAATATTTTTTCCAAAGTCAAATTCAAGTTTAAAAATAGAACTTATTTAAAAAGAAACAAAGAGATGATAGAAAGACAATGTAGGATTCAGAATCAGAACACAATCGCGGAACACTCTTTACCAGTGTTGTCAGTTCGAACGGTCAGTCGCGACTGTCTGCTAGCTGGAAACTGACGGGGGAAGCGGGAATAAGGAGTGCTGGGATGGGCCTGCTAACTATCACCGGCCCCATATTAAGGCATAAAATGGACACGGCGTTTTTTTAAACGCACTAAATTCTGATTATCGAATAACGCTGACGGTTTTAGAATTTGCCCGTAGTGGACCCAAACTTCAGTAGGTACGTACGTTACGGTGTCGGCTACTGGCAAAAATTCTTGAGCGCTTCCGTACTTCGGAGGGCACGTAAAGCCGTTGGTCCCGATTGTTATCGATAGATAGCAGCCGGTAAGCCATGTTGGAGTGCTTCGGACTGCATGAACAACTTCCGATATTGGGTTGGCCCCTAATCGCACCACCAATCCACACTGGAGCAGCGTGGTGGAGTATTGAAGAGGAACGTACTCAGTAGTAGGACATTAATGGGTTGTAGCCATGTGTTTATACGATGGTTATGGTACATGTATTTCAACCCCTACGCAAAAAGACGGGTGTTATTAGTTTGACCTTTTTGTCTGTCTGTGTGTCAGTCTGTGGCACCGGAGCTCCTGAATAAATGAATTGATTTGAGTTTGTTTTTTTTTTTCTATCGACAGCCGTTGTACCTACTTGCGGTCGTTTTTAGTAATGTTTAGTAAAATTGAATTATTTGCTATACAGTAAGTCCGGGATAGATGTAGCGATAATTTAAAGCTGTATAGCACATCTCATCACCACTTTATAAAGATCTCTCAATGTGTCCTCACCGCTCCACCATCCGCTACCATTAAAAAATTCAGTACATTTTTAACCGGCTTTAAAAAAGAACGTTCTCAGTTTGACCTGTATATAGGTAATGTGTGTACCTACTTGAAGAAAAGGTTATAACTAAGAAGTATGTGGTTTCATAGGCTTTTCGATTGTACAACACAAAATTTGGTAATTTTAACATTGCAAATTCAGCCCATCGTTTACCATTTTAGGGTAGGTATAAGGATGTTTCTTTTTAACTGACTTCAAAAAAAGGAGGAGGTTCTCAATTCGTTTGTATGTTTTTTTGTGTTTTTTTTAATTATTGAATTAAGGTAGCAAACGAGCATGCAGCACCACCCTTCCGCTGCCGCCCATGGCAATTGTGACCGACTTAGAACAAGACCCAATTTAGGAACTAGGGTGGTTAGTCCAATTAGTAGATGGTGTTAGAATGTTAGTTGGTTAGTTTGTTAATAAGTGTGAGGACAGGGACTGTTAGTGATAGTTAGTCCTGTTAGTTAATATTAGTATTGTCCAGTTAGTAATGATTAGTGTGAGTCTTGTTCCAATTCGGTCACAGATGCGTTGCTACCCCTGAGGACTGAGATGGTCGCCTCTAAAAAAGTGAACCGGCTCCACACCTTCCTATCCGGAACACAATTGCTCTTAAAAACAATTATTATGACGGTAGGAATGGTACTGAGTACCTTGGCGGGCGGTGGTACTACCCCGGGCGAACTCTAGGCTCTACCACCTATGCACTAATGACATGATAATGTTACCTCATAACTTTGCACTGGGTGAACCGATTTGGATAATTCTTTCGACCTTCGAAAGCTAATGACTGCTGTCTGGTCCCATTTGAGCGACATCTGACGGACAGTTTTTGAGTTATTTTCAATACCAATGTGAATTAAATTTATGCTAACTTTTGACTGAGTGTTCCGATTTTAATGATTCTTTTCATCCCACCTATTCGAAAAAGACGACTTGGTTCGCCTTTAAGTGCGCCCAAAGTTGGTGTTTTCTTTAACGGACTTTTAGCGGGCGGTAATGAGTTTTTCGTCCTCTTTATTTAAATAAGTGCGCCGCAATTGTCTTTTCAGCGCACTTTTTTAATTAAGTGCGCCGCAATTATCTTTTCCGCGCACTTTTTGAATTCAGTACGGATTGTTAGAAATTCGCGGTTTTATTTTGAAAAATGAGTTCTTTAAGTGACTGTGAAAGTATAATTCCTGAATTTGAGGCGCCTTTTATTTTGTTATAGGGGGGATGAAAAGTAGAGTGTATCACTCGGGAGCAAATATTTTTGGCTCGCCGTAAAAATATTACTTTGCTCCCTTGTTATACAATCTACTATTTTTTTTTGTTCGAAAGCTAGTGCTTATCGTGTGGTCCCTTATAAAAGGGAGCGACATCTTGCCAGTGGTTTTTGAGTTATTTCAACTTTGAAGTCGGTTATTTTTGTGTAAAAAGTTAGTTATTACGATTTCGTTATGTTTATTTATAAAAAAATATAATGGATGCTTGTCGTCTATTTCATTTTGAGCAACATCTGAAGAGTAATTGACTTCGACCACTACGGTAATTTTATCATTTTATGAGCTACTAGTCGAAATTAAAGATTTTTTTTAATTTTTACATTAGCAAATTATATAAACCTTAAAATTTTGGTATGTACCTACCTAATACTAATTACCTACCCAAGATACCTTTCTTTACTTCGAACGTGGGTTGCTCCACTTATATTCCAGTAGAATTTTCACAAACAAGACCATGATTAGGTACAAAGGTTTCTAGGAGAAATAAATTATTAATGCTACGCAGAAAGAAAACATTACAAGGAATCGAGTAAGCTTGTTTACAATTTTCCCTTCACCGGTAACTTCTACGAACACAAAGGCTTTTTCATAATATTCTTAAACATTCATGAAGTTTAAACACGCACACGACTAGCGTCATGGACTTAAAAAAATTATATTGAACATTGGTTTCGCAAAACTTATACCTATCATTCAAAGCGATCAGACTATTCCAAAGAGATTTACAAACTTCGAGTAGACTTGATTTGGGGGTGCCTTTGAGCTCAAATTCTTGAGTAAATTGATTTTAAATAAATGAAATGCCAAATACTAATAGTTCAAACTGCACTGGAGTCGTCGAGAATGTCGATTTGCTACAATTCGCTAAAAACAAAATTACATTTGTGCTCACAAGCATTTTAAATTACACTTACAATAAACCTTAATTACTGGGGCGTAAAGCTAGCGGTGATAGCCTAGTGGTTAAGAATTCGGCCACCTATTTGGAGGTTCCGGGTTCGAATCCCTGGCACGCACATCTGATTTTTCGGAGTTATGTGCGTTTTAAGCATTTAAATGTCACTTGCTACAAACGGTGAAGGAAAATATCGTGAGGAAACCTGCATGCCGGAGAGTTCGCAAAAACTCAAAGGTGTGTGAAGTCCGCCAATCCGCACTTGGCCAGCGTGGTGGACTATGGCCTTGACCTTCTCATTCTGAGAAGAGAGCCGTGCTCAATAGTTGGCCATGATGGCTTGAGATGATGATGAAAAACCGCCAAATAACTTGAAAGAATTTTGGTTAAGAGCTTGAGTACAAGGATTTTCCTATCTATTTTCATTCGGCATCATTGGCATTTGTAAGGCTTTGGTGATGCTTTTAGTGTTAATGATAATCAAGTTCCAAGTCACCTCGTTTGTCCGCTAGTTAAATGAAAAGGCAAGTTCGGGTTTTAACATAAACAAATAAAAGGCGTGGTTTCAGGGGTTAAACAATTTTTCACTAAACTGGGTCGCAGCGTATTTACGTCAGAGAAGGCAAATGACGTCAGAAATGATATTGATGTGTGCGTTGCAAAATCCCTCTATGTGTTTCTGTTTGTCACTCACTGTTTTAACTCCTAGGTAAATAAAAAGGCGTGGTTTCAACGATTATCTACATTTTTTCCCCAACCTCACGACAGAAAACACAATTGACGTCAGCAATGATATCGATGTGTGCGATGCAAAATGCCTCTGTGTGTTTCTGTTTATCACTCACGGTTTCAACGATTTCGTTTTTTCCGACCTCACGTCAGACAACAAAATTGACGTCAGCAATGATAACAATGTGTGCGTTGTAAAATCTCTTTGTGTATTTCTGTTTGCTAAGTTACTATTTTTATGTTATATAAATAAAAAGGCGTGGTTTGAACTATTGCATTTTTCTCCGAACTCACGTGCGAGAACACAATTGACGTCAGCAGTAATATCGATGTGTGTGTTGCAAAATCCCTTTGTGTATTTCTGTGTTTATCAAGTCACTGTATGTTATATAAATAAAGAGGCGTGGTTTCTACGATTACATTAGTTTTTCCGAACTGACGTCAGAGAACACGATTGACGTCAGCAGTGATATCGATGTGTGCGTTGCAAAATCCCTTTGTGTTCTTCTGTGTTTGTCAAGTCACTATACTGTATGATATATAAATAAAGAGGCGTGGTTTCTACGATTACATAGTTTTTCTGAACTGACGTCAGAGAACAAAATTGACGTCAGCAGTGATTTTGATGTGTGCGTTGCAAAATCCCTTTGTGTATTTCTGTGATTGTCACGTCACTATATTGTATGGTATTTAAATAAATGGGCTTGGTTTCAACTATTACATAAATTTTCTCAGAACTCACGACAGAGAACACGATTGATGTCACCAGTGATACCTATCAATGTATGCGTTGCAAAATCCCTTTGTGTAGTTACATACATATTTATGCCGGTGGTTTTACTATGTACCTTGGTTTCATTGCATGTTCTTATTTGGGAGGGAGGGAGGTGCCACTAACATTTGTGAAGATACACCAACAATCATCAAGTAATAATAGAACCTAAAAGTCTACCGTTACTAGGTAATTGACTGACACTGAACTACTGCTTACAAGAAGCTGAAAGTTGGCATTCCTGTTTTTGGTAGTGCAGGATAGCAAAATGTATTTTGGAAATTCCCTCCTTAAGAGATACCAAGAAGGGAGATAAACTGAAAAAAAAAATTCGCGGGAAAACTCGAGGAAGGAAAGCTGGTCATCTATTCCTAAGTGATTTTATTTATTATTTTTTAATGGTGATCCGCAAATTAGTGCCCGATACATTTAATTTGCCTATTAGTTAAATAAAAAGGCGAGTACGGATTTTCCATAACAAACAGTGGGCGGGGTTTCAGCGTTTATATAAATTTTCACCAAACTAGGTCACTGTGTAAATCCTATATACGGCAGATAATACCGTTGACGTCAGCAGTGGCATCGATGTGTGCGTTGTAAAATCCCTTCATATTACATTTCTATGTTCCTGTAAAAAGAATATTTGAAAATGTAATTTCTTCTTCGAATATTAGGTACTTTATTTTATTTTTACGGGGATTCTATACCTATGTGAAATGTTCTGTTAAAATTCAATGAGACAAGTTAATTCATCGTTTTGTTCGAGCAGGCAAGGCAACTGATAGTGAATGGCCGCAACTGTCCAACATATCAGCAAGACCATCCATAGGCATTTTCCGGCCAAGAAAGAGTCTACCGAATCCAAAGCTCTAAGTCTGAACACGATATACCTATCGTTTAGCGACTAACTCAAGTAAAGGATAGTAGCTGCCAGCTGAACTTATTTCCTAACTTCAAGCAGTACCTGACTTTTTTCACCTCTAACAAAACCCTGGTTTATCAGTATGACATTGAGGTAACTTTTCAAAGCCGCCCAGTACGGCCAAAACCTAAGTATTCGTGTCGTAGCCATAGGTGGTTGTAGGACAGATAATACTAACATCGAAACTCTCCAATATTATACAATAAACGCATTGTTTTTATTGTAAAATTTTTGAACCGTGTAATATCGAGATTACGTAAGGTAAATTCGGTGGCTGCATCGCGCGCACTGCGAGCTGATTGGTCCACGAGTTTGTTTCAGGCCCCGCCCTTAAATCTCGGTGCCGCTGAAACTGGGCTTTCGGTCCAGTCAACTCCAGTCGTAAGCAGACGCTCACGAGGTAAGGATCTATGCTAAATACGCTCCAAAGTCATCTACGTGCTGAATATACTTGGAAAAATTTTATGCAAATGCTAAATATTTATTTTTCTCTAGATGGATAAATCAAATAAGCAACGCGTTGGAGACCAACCCATCGACCTGACCCGGTGCCAGACCGAGACAGATGCTGCCACTGCTGCCAATGCTGAGGCGGCTCCAGCCATCATAGACCCTGAAGCGCAGAATATCCCCCAAGAGAGGTAAGTAAGTCAGGTAAGTTTAACAAGGTGCATCGGAGGAAATCCATTTTGGGTACATTTAATTGGACTAAATATTTTGGGAGCATTTATATGGAAAAAATATTTTTACATTTTAAAATTACATACCTAAAAATACCTAGAAAAAAATATTCCATTTTACTCGTGTGATTTTCTTACAAATAATTTTAATTCTTATTTAATTTCAATGAACAGAATTTCCTCCGGTACACAAAAATATTTTTAAATGTGTATTTTAGAAATTTTTCCAGATAAAACATTTTTTTACTGTTTTGGTGCTTCTGCGAGTGTTTTTTTTCCTCAGAGTTGCGTTATTGTGTAAAATTGTATTTGTGTTTTCAAAAAACTTCACTAAGTTGATTCAAAATAAAAATTACCTATTTTCCATAATACCTCTTATCATTATTTTGCTGACTTCATTACCTCGTATTGGTAAATAATCTTTGAATTTGGGTTGTTAAAATAACATTCTAAACTTTATTTTTATTTAGACACATTTTCAAAAAAATACCAATCTAAATACACATTGATTATAAAAACATATTTTTCATTCTAACATAATTTTACACGTAGGTAAGTTTATACATTTATCATTATTTTTGGGATTAAAAATAAATATTATCGCTAATAAATAAGTCAGTGAAGCGATTTAAAATTACGATAAAATTATTTGCTCTTTGTAGAGTAGCTGCTTAGTTAATATTTACTGCTTATTCATTTCGTGTCCATCGTCATGTAAATACTAAGTAGTTTGAGTACCAAAATCATCTTAAAGCCAAAGAATAGAAACGTAATTCATATAAAAAAGTTCACTATTATGATTAAGCCAATAAATATATATATTTTTTTAATAACGACATACAGAAACATTTTAGATAAGCAAAATTTGTTAAAGATTAACCAAAAATTATACAGGGTGTCCGGCTTCGGTCTGTACAAACTTATAGGGCGTGTAGTATGAGTTAAGAGAGAGACAAAATAGTAATTTTGGGGAATAATGTTATTAAGGGGGGTGGGGGGAATAATGTTACTAGTTGTTGGGGGGTGGGGGGGGGGGTAACAATTTTTGTGAGTGAAAAAAATCATAATTTAAATTAAACCTTGTTTGTTATTTATCTCTTTTATTACTTTATTCCCCAAAATAAGTATTTTGTCCCTGTCTTACCTCAACAATACCCAAAATGTCATTTTTCTACCTGATTCCGTACAAGAATTTCCATTCAAGGGACTACCACGTGACTTAATAAAATCTATATTTCGTAACAGGGCAGCCGAGGGGCAGTCTCTCTGCTCGAACTTTAATTAATAACCACACAAACGAAACATTACACACACTAGACTAACTACTAACACTAAGGCCAAGGCCGCACTACGGCTAAACCGCCGCGGTTTCTTGCCGCGTAAATTTTGTAACTCAAGGAAAGCAATATAAGCGGCCGCACTTGCGGTTTCTGATAACTGATAACAAGTTTAATAGTTGTTTTAATTTGTTTTTTTTTTCAAAACATTAAGACAGTGACTAGTTACTCGTAATATTTTAAAAGTAATAAAAAAGTATCGAAACATTCTTACCTAATTAATGGTGTAGTTGTTATATGATGACATTTTTACTCCTATGTTATAACAATACTTGATACACAAATACTCATACAAATAGCAAATCCTCTAATGAGCAACTAATCATCCAAGGATTAAACTGGTCTTCACAAATTATAGCTAACTATACAACTATACATATTTTGAAGTAACTTTTTCTCAGAAATGCTGAATGTGATGAAAAGAGTGTAAGGACATTTAGAAATAAAAAATTATATAAAAATATACTTTAATATTCTGATTTTGAGTCATAAAAGCACATAATTATTTTAATAAACAATATTAAAATTCGAAATTTTTAATCGGTATGTCACGTGACCTAAAACACGAGAGGCATTGGTGTGACGTCATAAAGGCAAACCTATTCCTCCAAGAACCAAACTGTCAGTTCAGTTTCGTGCATAACAACTTGTTCATTCAAGTCGGTCATGCCGGTCTTACATACAGTGCCACAAACTTATTTGACCCGGTAAGGGTGGCGCTACTTTCTTGGTATTTTTCTGACAACAGTAGGTATAACATTTGCATTAGTTCCAATTTACATTACCATTATTACGAATTCAAAATGGCTGACAAGTTCTGACAGCGTTTTTGCGGAAATAAAAAAGAATTAATATTTAATTTAATTTTAAGGCGAGAAAGCGTGTTTATTTTACCAAAATATATTTTTCATCACCGAAAATCAAGTTTATTTTTCACTACCGAAAGTACCCTATTCGGACACTTCCTTACGCTTTCTTTTTTCCGCGTATTCAAAATCAATCGGAGAGAGCAAGACGCAACCATTTTGTTTGGACCGATTCCCACGTACCTGTCGGCTCCTGTGATCTCCGCTATTAAGAATCACATTCTTTTAACTCGTCAAGCACATTTTGTATCGAGCCTGTCAACCCCGGTCGCAGAAGGTCTATTATGTTGTCCGAAAATATCACGAATTTTACGATATGTAACTCTATCAGAATTAGTCATTTTCATAGTGGATTTTGATTATTTTAATGGGAATTTTGAGCGAAATTGAATTCATTGTAACAACATTGTCAATGCATCGACTAAGAATATGTCGAAAAACTAAATGTCAAAACTATCATATTGTCGGTGTTTGTTGCAATTGAAAAATGAAGTTCTTGTTGAAAGATCCTATACATCGATGGGTCCTATGTATATGGGCCAAACTAGCAATTTGGCGATTTTGGCTTTTTTGTGGGTAACGCATCTTATCGATATAATGAATCATGTGAGCTATTAAAAAAAAAAGATTTCAGCATAGAAACACGATTTTTTATTACGGTATAACGGCATATGTAACATGAATTTAAACGTATAAGGTCCTAAGCGTAGTTAGAGATTTATACGCGGGGAGTTTCCCGCGCGTTTGTTTATAGTTTGGACCAATCAGCCAATTTGACACTTATACGTTGAACGGAGCATCGGCCGCACTGTCATGAATAAAGATGAATACGAAATGTAATTGTTGTGTTTTTGGGTTACAATTTAGTTTAATATGTAAAAATGACATCTAATTATCACGCTAAGATGTCTAGATGTCGGAATTTTGTGAATTTGGCTTTGGGAAATGAAAACAACAATTAAAACGAAGATTTTATATTATATTCTAATTAATGAATTATCAATTACTTCAATCGTTTATTGATTTTATAGATAAAAAATTAAAAAAATATATACATTATGCTAATTAGCGTAGGTAATACACGTATAATGGCCAACATGGTATATCGGCCCTTTTAGGGTGTTTTCAAAAAAAAAATAATTTTAACAAAAACTAACGTAGAAGGGCCAATGTGACATTTAAAAAAACCAGATAAATGTATATATAAAATACTACAGTGTAAATGAGGGAAATAGTTTTCTTAGCAAATAAGCAAAGATTCGGGAACTTCGGTTTTATCAATTTAAAGTTATAGTAAATTGAAACTTTGGAAGCCTCTCCTGTAAAGTTCTAATTTTACATTTTGGCCCATATACATAGGACCCATCGACATATAGGTATAGTCCTGGCTTTGTACCGAAATGTCCTGGAATTTCTACCTTAAAAACCTGGATTTCAAAGGAGATGGCAACCCTAGTATAAACCCAAGTTATCGATATTACACAAGCAATAGGCAAGCTGGTAATTTGCAGTAGCCGGTCACATACGACCGAAGAGCGCCGAGCGACCGCGCTTCGACTTTTCACGGTCGGAACTTGTATAAACGGTGTAGAAATCTTCTTCGTCTTCAGCGTGTTTTTGTCACCGGGCTTCCATCGCGGAATCGGGTCTAGATCTAGACCGAAATATTAGCGCTGCGCTCGCGCGTGGTTGAGCCGAGTCTAGGCCCATTCACAGGTCCTTATGCTGCAGCACAGACATTTTTTTTATCATCCTTGTATTGTTATTATTTTTTGTGTTTCTTTTATTTATTTTTGTTTGTTTTTTGTATTTATTTTTTAGACTTTATTGAGTTTGTTTTTGTTGTTTTGTTTTTTCTATTAATTTGTTATAATTAATTAGCAAATATGATTAGACTAGAATTAAGTTTACTTATAGCGTTATACATTTAATTATAGCTTAAGTTACTTTTATTTATCATATTGCTGTGGCATTTGTGGCAGACTGCGAATTTTCTTTTTTCTTTCTTCCTTTCTTCTTTCTGATGTTACCGCGATGTCACCACAACTTTGCTTGTTATAGAATTTTTAAATCTTTTTTGTATTATTAACTAAAATACAGATCATCACTATAAGGCACTAATTAACGGCCCAGTCGACTTCTTAATGACCACGAGCCTCTCCTTATCATTGAAGATACCTAAAGCATCATTAATCAAAACGTAGTGAAGTGACGTCAAAAACTTGTTCCAGACCCGCCCCAGAAACCGAGGGAGAAGTACATTTGGTTGAGAGCGGTGGTGATAGTGAGGAGGAATGCGTTCTGGTTGCCAGTGGGAGTAGGGATAAGATAAGAGAGGCGAGCGTTGAGAATAAGGGTCTCGTAATGCATATGTATCACGAGTGCGAGACCGAAGACGAGAAAGAGAAGCAAAAGCTGCTGGATTTCACATATAAAACATGGACTGCTATATCATGCGAACTTAAGCCGCTGACGTTAAAGGCCAAAAAGAGGATCATGACGAAACTTATCAGCGGTGTTAAGGCCTCTTTCTTGCAACCTAATTCCTCTTCCGATCCCACCAGTGCAAACCAAAGACCTCGGACTTACGTAAGTTAACAAACATTAATTGCTTTATATTGTAAACGAATTAATTCAAAAGAAGTTCTCAATTCGCTTTTTTATATGTGTTAGGTATTTCATAACTTCTTGTGATTGTCTGTGGTCCTCTGTCTTCTTGTGATGTCCAATTTCAAATTTTTGAGTTATCCCTTGTAATGCTATTAAATTAACTTTGACTATGTTCATGGTGTCCTCATGATCATTAGTTACCAGGAAATTCTAATTTGTTACTGATAATTAATCTCATTTCTATACATCCATCTATATTCTTTGTCATATTATTATGTAGGTATATTTATCTTCTTTGTCATGTAAAACTTTTTTGTTTTTTCAGCATCCCTTTAAAATAGATCATACTCTTTTTACACCACTAAACTTTCTTGAGGTACGTACTATAGCATTTACATACATTATCATCACGTAGCAAACTATATTTACCTACTATTGCGCTGAAATAAAATATCAAAAGGGCAAAAAATTTACCTGAACGATGTTGTTTGCTATGCAAAGCTATCATAGAAAATATCTGGTCATGACTTATTTGGTATTGTTGTATAGGTACTTAAAATAGTAACAGGTTAAAATTAGGTAATGTGACCAGAAAAACAATCCAATATGGTCACGGTCGGAAGCAAGCATCTCTTGATAAGTGGTCATCTTCATCACCATCAATTTGCTTTCGGCTAAGAGAGAACGGAGAATATAAAATAAGTCCCTGGCTCTTCTCTTATATTCCGACATCGCCAAAATTATTATCTACTGCTAAACAATTGGGACCGACGACTTAACGTGCCCTTCGAGGCACAGAAATAAAATTGTTTCCACTAGCGATCACCCATCCAAATTCCAACCGTGCCCGCAATTTTCACGGTCGATTACTAATAAAATCGACGCAAGCTGCCAGCCACGCTAAAATCACTTCGGTTACTCTAGTCTACTAACAATTCTTGGCGTTTGATCTTTCGATCGTTTAAGGTTGCTCAAGTGTTTAATTATCGTTAAGTATTTAAAAACAACGTCCGAGAATAGTCTTCTAAACATGTTATTAAGTATGTTAATATTTTAGAGATTTCTATTTATTAATAAATATACAATTGCAGGATAGCTTTCCCAGCCCCAGTGGACTTCAGCCGCGTTCAGGGGATTCGACGAATGATCAGCGCTTACAAGTAAATATCATCATGTTAAGGGAAATCAAAATCTTCCTAACGATTTTATTCAATTACAATATTCAGTCCTTTCCTCTGGTTTTTATTAATCACCTCATTATTATGCTCGTTAGCTATAACATTTTGCTAGTCGCTGACTACTAACCAATATTTGAAATATTCTCACCTTGCCTCACTTTCTCTCGCCTTATCCTAACCTCACTCACCTTCCCTCGCCTTAACCTTACCTCACTTATAGTCTCCACTTCTTGCTAATCGTAATCATCTCTGCTATTTTAGTAAATTAATCTTCGCTGCTATGCATTTATTTTTTTATTATTAACCATAACAATTTCGTTACTTTCATTAAGATCTATTTTACAGGATAACTTGACTTCCCAATTTGGGATACAACACCGCCCTCAAACCACGACGAACGATCAACGTATCCCAGTTAGTATTAGAAATATTTCAATATTCATGTTATTGTATATAAATGTAGTATAATTATGTAGTATACTAATAAATATAGATATATTTACAGGACGCCTTCATGAACCAATCTGGCGTTCAGCCTAGCTTACGGCCTGCGTCGATCGATCGTCCTACACAAGTCAATATTGCTCCTTCACTAGTAAGTATAAGTTTTACGAAAGTGGATATATGTATGTATACAGTGACTGTCATAAATTTCAGCATACTCTGGTATTATATTCAAATACTTATTTATCGGAGCGAGGAACGCTCCGGTTAATTATTGGAGATCCTGGTGGACTGCCTTCAATGTTGATGTTATGAGCGGGGTTGTTATTTTCCATATTCAAAACACTGATTCACTTCAAAATGTTTTAGTCACAAATGACACAATCACTTATTAATTTTTAATTTGACATTTAATACTATAAATTTAAATTTAATACCAAATATCTAACACTTATAATAACCAAACTTTAAAATAATTGAAATGATTCAGGCGTGGACCTTGCCACAGTTAGACATACGTCCGATCGGTTCGGCTGCTCAACTTCAAGCATAGAGAAAAGGTAAAAGGTGTCCATTACCGCCACCGATGCTAGTATGGCTCGACCGACCGGAAGTACGTCACCTGATTCATTGAGTGGTCTTACTATGGAGGCGCCAGCAATCAAATGTTCACAAATTCATAATTTAATAATTTAGTAATTAGAATAAATAAGAAATTATAATAAATATTTACATACGCGCCGATATATTTATTTTAGTGTTGTTTTTAATGTTTTTTTTTTTTCATTTTTATTTAAATATATTTTACAGGAAAGCTTGCTGAGTGAAAATATGAATAAGAAACGCCTACAAAAGCCGTGGAGGAGTCGTCGAAATTCAGTTAGTTATTTTTTTTTTTTCGTTATACCTATAATTTTAGTTCCTTTACCAAAAAGGGATATAAGCAACTTCCAAAAAACCTACTCTTACGCTATACAAATTGCTGCCTCGAAAAAATGGGGCACAAATAAAAAAATCACAACCATTTGAATTTAAAAAGCAGCCGGTTATAATTATGTTTAATCCATATCTGGTATAGTAAGTTCATATTTTTCATATTTTAAAAATAAACCCATTGTTTTCATGTTAAAAGTTCCAAAAATCTTCAGTGTCCTTTTCGCCGCACTAATTATTTATTAGTAATAGACCATTCTATTCTTTATCATTATCATTTTTGTTACTTTTAATTGCTTATATTAATAAAGGATAAATTTACAGAAAACAGTTTCGAGCCAACAAGAAATTGAACAATGTCAATTACCAAAGTTATCAAGCCGAGATCCTCGAATACAAGTAAGCATAATAAGTTATTATTTTGGAATTAATCATTTTAGCTTTCTAGATGTTATATAGTAAGGCTAAACCTGTGCTATTTTACCACTTTCTTGCTTGAGCAAATCCATTTTACCGACCAGGGTCTTAAGAATCTTAGGTTTAAAGATTTTTATTTCTCATAAAAAACACAAGGTTTCACGTTAAAATGAGATACAATACAATATCTCTTTACTCTTTCTTCTTAGCCAGGAACACTTCAGTGATGCTTTGGATATAGCAGATGTTCATAGACGACTGTGTTATATTCATAAACTTAGATATAGGTTACATCACACGATAATAAATCAGTGTTTTTTTACAGTGTGTTTAACCATTGTTATTATCACTGAAATATCAGAGATTTTGGTGCTTCGGCACCACGCCACATTCTAAGTGCGACCCATTTTTGTCATCTCTTGTAAAATCGAACATAGTACTTACATAAGAATTATGTGTATTAGATTAAGCCCTGTTTTAAGTTGTTTTATTGATTTCTTGTTGTTGTTTATTTTGGTATTGTTTTGTTATGAGATGATGACAGAATAAACGTTTCTTCTTCTACCACCAGTTCTAGTAGGTACTTTCCGCATTTTAAAATTTGGTCATAGTAATTTCATCATCATCTCAACCCATCATGGCCCACTATTGAGCACGGGTCTTTTCTCAGATTGAGAAGGTTAAGGTCGTAGTCTACCACGCTGATAGTAATTTACAAAAAATAATAATTTGCATACTTATGTTTTTTGCTGCAGTCGCGCATACGGAATAATCAGCCACTACCAATGCGACCGAACATTAATGTGCCGGATAATCTTGTAAGTTTTTAATAATAAATTTTATACCTGTTCATTCATGATTCATGACTCACCCATTAATAATTAATAAGCACAGTTCAATTTTTTACTTAAGATAAGTTACTTAATGCTTTACAACAATCCCACCTGATGATAAGTGGCGATGAAGTTCAGACTTCAGTCACTGTCGTTTAAATCAATTATCACTTAAAGTCATCACGATAGACTATGAACAGTTTATTTAAATACCTACAGTGATTTGAATTATAAAATTTTAATTTCAGCCCGTTTTCCAACCTTATCCCTCCCAAGCACATTATGGAGCCCGACAACCTTTTGTTCAAAAGGCTTATACTCCTCTATCCACTTATCCTCCACCACAATCCTCTTTTCCTCAACAAGTTCGCCCATCTCAAGCGTCACATCCTCTCCAACAATCCCTTCCTCAAGAAGCTTATTCTTCCCAAACCTCTGGTCCTCTTCGACAATCACTTCCCCAAGCGGCTTATTCTTCTCAAACTTCTTATCCCTTTCAACAGCCAGTTCCTCAACATGCTTATATTTCTCCAGCCTCTTATCCTCCCCGGGAAGTACTTCCCCAAGAAGCTTTTTATTCCCAAGCATCTTATCCTATCCAACAGTCTATTCCCACAGATGTTAATCATTTGCATGCTTCAAATCCTCTCCCACAATCTCATTCCCAAGAGGCTTATTCTTCTCAACCCGTTTATCCTCCCCAACAATCAATACCTCAAGAAACATTACCTCCCCATGCATCTTACACTCTACGACATTCATTACCCCAAGAGGTTTACCGTCCTCAGTCAACAAGTACAGTATTTCAGTCTCATATTCCCCAAAATTCATATCCACCCGGGGTCTCTATCAACCAACAGCCACTTCCTCAAACCACTAACCCTCAAGGTGTTCCTAGTACAATTCAACAACCTTTTGTTTCCCAAGAGACATATCCTCCCCGTACGTCTTGGCATCCAAAACCACCTCCATTACCTCAAAATATCGGCCCTCCTCGACAATCTCCTTCTCTGAGACAGCCGCAACCTCCCCAAGACCACCTATCACACCGACAATTACAAGCTCTTCAAGCATCTTATCCTTCTCGAATAGTATCCCAACGACAAAATCAGCCCCAAACGTCTCAATCTGTCCCAGAATCTGCCAGATCCTATCCGATTCCAACCGAGACATATCTTTCACGAGAACATTTATATGAGAATATAAGTCCAGCAAGTGAATAGTCATTGGCCGACCAGCAAGTCGTGTTCAACAGGTAGGTACCTTACTCTAGTTTTTCGCTACTCCTTTTCTGTTATAATTATTATAAAACACGTTTTATTTCAAATCATCTTTTGCAGATCTGCGCGGCATAACAAATTGTTATGTTTACCTAGGACTTACATAACAATGTATAATCCAGTCATGGGACTTTAACCAGAACGCATTCGGCACTCCGTGACATACACCTAGTAGGTTCTATTTATATTTTCACTCAAAAAATACTTCTTTTATATTTTTTGAACCATACCTAATTATTCATATATATTTTTAGGCAGTCCATGTTTTATGACAAAAATCACAGTGAAATCCAGCAGCAAACTTCGACAACTCCTATTATTCACAGTTCACAGGTAACCAAGATACTTTTGCTACCTAACGTTACATTTTTTATTTGTTATATTGAACACGTAAGTTTCCTTTTTCACATTTTTAAATGTGGAAAATAAAAAAAATACGGAAGATTATAGGGAATCATCTATGTTACTTCCATCAAGAATCATTATTAAAATAACAATACAATAGTAATTACAATAATGATATGACAATCAGATTAGTTTAAGCTTACCTAGTATTTTTTGCAGATCAAAGCGGCATAACCAACTGTTATTTACCTGGAACTTGCATAAAATTCTCGTCATGAGACTATAACCAGTATCTACAACCAGAACGCAATCCGTACCTCCTCACATACACGGAACTTAGTAGGTTTACGTTAAACTTATAATTTAGGTACTATTCATATACTTATGTATTATATTTTTTACATATTTTCGAACAATGTCTAATTATACAAATATTTTTAGGCATTCCATGTACAACGCAAACTGAAAGCCAAGATTTATTTTCTCTGAATTAATATAATAAATTACCTAAATATGAGACTTAATTTGTAAACATGGATCTCAATCCATCTACGAATGAATACAAATTACATACAGGTGACTAGAAATTTTCTGCTGTTTTATATTTGAACAAATGTTAAAATAGGTACGTAGTCCCTAAGGCATAAATTTATTTTATTTTATGGTCTTATAATTCATACTTTATTCTTCTTACTTATGAAAATTAAATATTTTCTAGGCCTTCAGTTATATAATATGCATTTACCATTTTTTTCTTTTCTACAGATTAAAACAAATTGATAACAGACAAACATTACAACAAAAACTTGTTATTTATTCCAAATGATAAGTATTAAATACAAAATTCGTCTTTAAACTTTACGTCGTACAAACTCGTTAATATTGTGAAAGGATCAGAAAAATTAAAAAAGAAGAAAAAAACGAATATCAACAAACGGGCCGAAACATTGTGTCTGGTTTGGAATGAGGCGTAATACAAACCTTCAGATTTTGAAACTAAATGATCTTCATATTATAAGTAAATGAATGAATACAATCCAAAATATATTTAAGTTGAACAAAAGGTACGTGAAATAGTTTTGAAATAATTATAAATAAATAATAGATTAATTAATTAAATAAGTCTAATTAATGTTATTTTTGTTTCAGTTCATAAAGTAGTTATTTAAGTGTAGGTACTCCGCAAAAAATGTTTAAAAACATAGAGATCGTGTCAGTTATTTTGCCTCTCACGCACACAGATATGATTTATTTATTACTTGATAATTATCATTTAAATCAAAAGTAAAAAAATATTTCCTGAAAGATTATGATCAAGAAGATCATAAAGTAAATTCAGACTATCGTCTAGTCTAGAAGTTCTTGCATTATGAACCAAGAATCATTACATAGATTTTTTTGAAACAATAAAACCTAGCCGTAGAGCATAGCAACACAGTCTAAATTCGGAAACGTGGAACTGATGTCACTAATATCACATCGATTGACTAAAAAAACACAACCATGTAACTTTTGAAAAAGACAACGGCAAATAGATAAATAATAGCCTAATCTTATACAGACGAAATAAAGTGTTGATGTACGGATGAAAAAACAAATATTTTGTCAAAGCCACCAAGATAATACTTAAACTGAAAAACTTAAACCAAAAACTGCAGGTTTCAAAATAACTAGTGATAGCCTGTTTCACGTCAGTCTCGAATTACGCTTAAACTGTAATCACAATACTAGGACAATGCTCAAAACTCCACCTTTAGCAATTAAAATGAATTAAGACAGGACAAGATGAAGAAGAAGACAGACAAACACGGGGTGAGTGACACACATTATTAATCATAATAAAATAAATATAAACTGATAATTCTCAACACAATTTTTCACTTTAACAAAATGTCAATCCGGCAGGTTCAATCGATTTTTTGTATTAATCGCAAATACCCAAGCAGGTTTTCCCATGGACCCGTCGATTTTGAAGAAAGTGAAACATGAAATCATATCAGATTAACAGTCATGTCCAGACAATCCAATGAATTCAACACCGAAGTCATGATCCGGTTTTTTTTTGCACTAGGTCAGGGAACCCAATAAGATAAATTATATTTAAAATCAAGGTAAAATTCTCAGACTACATTTTCTCTAAACTTTCTGGTTATTAAATGTAATATTGAGTACAATTTTTATCGTAACGCACTCAATATTATTTATTCTTTGTTACAGATAAAATAATATTATTTTTAAAAGGTTGATATTTTTAAATTAATTTATTTGTAGCACTTAATTTACCTTCTCTAATTGAGACGAGATTTTTGAGTTTACGTGACTGATCATCTAAAACAATTAAATCTTCATAATTAGTTACCACTTATCTTGAAGTATACCTAACTATTATTTTTGTGTCGTTTCTTTTAATAATTTTTAATAAATTCTGTTGAAATTATACATATTACAACTTACAAGTAGGTATTCCGTACTTAAAATATTCGGACAAATTTCGATATCCAATATCTCTTTACCTCAAATGAAACAACATATTAAATGTAAAGCCACAATATTCTTTTTTTTTCAACTAAGTTAATTCAATTACAAGTTTTTTCAACTTAGTAAATTCCATAAATAAAAAATAACAAACAAATCGAGTAAAAATAACTGAAGGATAATAAAAAGCAATGGCATTTTTTATCTTTCAATAATAGAACATGATAAAAATTGTTACAGGCGGGAAATTATGAGTTATTCCGGTCTGATCCTGGGAACAGGATCACTATGTTTTTAATTATTTTTTATTACATTTCGTAAAGATCACGTTTTACAGCATCAAGTTCGTATTTATAAAAAGGCCAGAGCATTATAAAATGGAAATAAAGGATTTGAGAACGAGATTATACATAATTGATTTAATTTAAAAATCACGGACAAATTACCAATTTTGTATCAAAGTTTGCCTTTTCAGGTAACATTATTTTCCGGTGAAGATGTGTCTGCGTGATTTGATGATTCAGGATTTTTAAGATTCTCTCATTTTCTTTTTATTTTATCCACTCCCACTGTTGTTAATAAATCATATTTGACACTTTTAGCGAAAGACAGCGTAATAATAATTACCCAAGGAAAAAAGTCTAATTAAATTCAAAGACCCAATAAAAAGGAATAAATAACCTTGGGGGTACGAGCATTTATTTATCTTCGCTGTTTCTATCAATTGCTAACAATATTTTAAAATACGAAAACTAACTATATTTCACTTAAAAACTTAAGATGTGCTGCTATCTAAATCGCTAGATTTACAGAGACCATGAGATGTATAGATAATAGTAAAACTATAGCTGTTATGAATGAGAATTACTAAAAGCTGCAAAGCTACAACACTCCACCGAGAAGGCTTACTCGGTATTACTACTAGAGTTTTTGCAAAAGAGAACCAAAATTTTAGTAGGATTGTTGATAAGGTAAGTAACGCTATCTTTATATGCGTGCTTATATTCAACATTTTTAAATATCTTTCATTAACATCTATGTTTGTTACAGATAACCCGAAAAGCTTTTATTGCACTAAAACTTATCGTTTTATGGCGACGAAAGACTGAATATTTCACCCCATATAACCGTATTCTATTCTAAAAAGATGGATTCTTCTTGATTAAATACTGCTTATTTTCAGGTTAATGTATATTAAATACTGTTTCAAAATTCTTGATAATTATATTAATTTATTACTTACCAATAAATTGTAATTTTTATTATAGGAGCCCAGAGCCATTGAAGAAGTGGGGAATACTTCGTCTCTTATTCCATACGAATTATTTGTTGCTACGCTAGAACGTGACATAGATTTAAAGTCAAAAGGTGAGAATGTACATTTTAAAATAGATATTTAACTATTTAATACATAGTATTTATTAACAACATAATAAAGTGTTCATATTTGTATGAAAAGTTACGTGATCATTTAAATTTAGGGTTGATCAAACTTTTTTAGAGTATGGAAATCAAGTATTAAATATAGTGGAATTTTATAATATCTGAGAACTTATGTAACTTATAAACTTATTTTATACATCATATCTTCCCCAGGTACATTGCAGTTACGAAAACCATATGAATTTATGCAACCGCATAACTTGTGAGCAGGTTAGTGGCATTATTATTTTACGAAACCAATATGTATTAATAAGAATTTAAATTAAACAACATGGACGTGAGTTTCTATTGGGTTTATTACAGATAACACTGCTTGGAGCTCACTATAAAAAGGCGTAAAGGAAGAAGAAATTCATTTTAATCAAAAAGATGCGAGTTTTAAACTAGTGAAAAACATTCAAATTCAACATGCAAAGCAGTTAGTTTGTTGCCTTACAAATTAATCAATTTTTTTCAAAACCTTGCACACTTGTTTACACAAATGAAACAAACTGAAAATTCTCTACTTTGTTACATCAACCGAATAATAGACGCAATATCAGTTTACTACATGATGTTGAAGAAAGGGATGATGATGATTAATTGATGCTTTTGTGTGATTTCCTCCACATGTTTTAAAAACTTGTTGAAGACAACATAATCAAATTAAACTCATCCACATTGAACCGGTAGTCACCTGAATTGATCGAAGTCATCTGTAAAGAAAAGAATTGTGTGCAAGTGTAATGAAGTGCTACAAGTGTTATAAAAAAACATGTAAAATAATTTCTTCTTCTTGATAGAGACTTTATGAGAAACATTAACGTAGACGTGAAGAATTTAATCTATGTGTTAAATAAACTCAAATTAAAGCTAGGTAATATTTAGTTTTGTAAGGTACGACAATTGTAAACAAATATGAATTTATATTTAAACTTTTATTGTGTATCTTGTATATATGTTACGGCTAATACCCGAAGTGCGGCTACACCTAGTTCTAGCCGGCTAGAACTAAGTGTAGTCGGCTACATGTGGTTAGAACTACATAGGTGTATCCTATTTATCGTCGGCTAGAACTAGGTTTTCAATTCAGTTAAGCATTTTGGTTTTGTTTTGAAATTAAGAATTTTCATGAAATGTTCAGGTTATAAACACCCTAAAGTCGGTTCTGGCACTCGCCGGCCGCTGCCGCGGCACGCTCGCTTCGCTCGCTCGGCTCGTGCGATGGTTCCTGTTAACCTAACACGCTCGTCGCTTCGCTCCTCGCTAACCTAATTACTTTAATTAAAATTAGCGCATTTGAACATTCGATAAAAAGATATTATTCGAAACAAATGATGACAAGAAATAAAATTATGGCAATCAAATATTCGATCAAATGACTTTATTCCAACTAAAATTAGTCAAAGCGATTTTCGACGAAAAGTTGTTATACCAAACAAGAGGCACCCACCTAGTTCTAACCACACGTAGCCGGCTACACCTAGTTGTAACCGGCTAGAACTAAGTGTAGCTGCACTTCGGGTTTTAGCCGTAACATACCTATATAACAATTAAGCAAATTCAAAAGTATGTAGAGACTTGTTCCTGAAAGTAGGTACATTTTAAACAGTAGATTTTCTGGTAAATATGTAGGTAGGGTAGGTGGCTTAATACTTTTATGCTCAACTCCGGCAAACAGCAAACCATTTAAGTACTTTAACCTGTGCATTTTAAAACTAAGCAGGCCTTGAACGAACTAACGAAAATTGAACAATAAATAACTTGAATGATAACATATCATAATCTTAAGGAATAGGTCAAAAAATATTTAGGTACGTTTTATAGATATATTGCATCACATGGAAATAAAATTATTTGAAATAAAATTTTAATATTATCAAAATGAATGCTACTGTTCTGTAAATACTAATAAGTAAATATTTGAACACACACATAAAAACCTTAGCCTAAACGCCGTAGCAAATTAGCTTGAACACTTGTTGTTCTTCGCATATTTTTTACATGTCACACTTAATAATTTGACGACCCGAATGGCGCAATGGTTAATACGCCGATCGCTGTTCCGAGGGTCCTGGTTTCGATTCCCAGCGAGGCGGCAATTTGAATGATGAGTTTAAATTTCCGTTCTCGGTCTGGGTGTGTGTCCTTGTCTTGTGTGTTGTCCAAGGCACCCACGACACAGGGAATCCTAGTGTGGGGCTTTGAGTGTGAAGCGTTATTATTATTATTATTATTATTATTATTATAATTATGCAAGAAACGCACTCATCTTACCATTTTAATGTTATTACCGTAACATCTGTTAAATTATTGAATAGCTGTAGAGTGTATTGAATTTGGATATTAATAAGTTCCCTGTGTGGAACCGGGGTATAGAATTGTTCCACCGCAGACCTTTGGCGTGTCGTAAAAGGCGACTAATAAAGGTATCATCGTCTGGCTAACATCGACTGTGTAACATCGAATAGATAACGTCGTCTAAGTAACATCGACTATATTATATAAACTAGAAAACATTAACTGGCAAATATAAAACTATATATTATATTTCTCTATCGTTATAGTTATAATAGGTGGTCTCTCGTGTTTAAATCAATATATTTTTAAACTATCACCAAAAATTTTCACATTATTACAGTATAAATAAATCATTTTCTTTTCACGTATTTTATAAGATAATTATTGTTATATACTCGGTATTAAGTTAAAATTTTGTACTCAATTTAAACGTTAAGCAGTTTAGGGTCAGACGGTGTCTTCTTTGAATGGGATTGGCCAAATATGAGTGAGTGAGTGAAAGTTGAAGGGATTAATGACTTTGCTTTTATTACTTAGGTGACGCAGCAGAAGTTTAATTTTAATTTTAAGTATAAATATAAATTCAGCTGTTTATTTGTAGAAAAATAAAGGAATAATGGTATAATTTATTTAAGATAGGTAACTAACTACGAAGTTACAACGCGCGTAATGGATTATGATATATAATATGTTAGAGTGTGTTGAGTTGGTAAAAGTATCGGTGTGTGTGTGAGAGAATTGGTTTCAAAATATATAAACTTTAAGGAGAAATGATCTCAAAACGTATAAAAATAAAAAAATCATTTTATGTATATAATCTTCGAACAGTCATTTTTTCTCATAATTAATTCAATAAGTGTATTATTATATTAAATAACACGGTTAAATTATTTCATTCAAGCTTGTAACGGGTATTGTTTTTGTAATTGTCATAATTATTTATAGATTTTTATTTCCTTTTATTGATTTCAAGAAAAAGGGAGGTTCTTAATTCGACTGTATACAGTCTCTCTCCCACTATTGAACTATTTATTTTTTCATGAGAAAATTCATTACGAGTAGGTATTATTTATTATCGTGTTGCAGTAAACACTAGGAGTGTTTTTTTTTGTATTATTGAACTCTTTATTTGGCGTGGTTCAACCAAATCCATTTAGTGTAGTTATTAGGTACCTATTTTTCAATGCAACATTGCCCCTTTGTATCATCGTCGATACAGTTGTTGTATCATCATTGTTGTTGTTCTATTATCATTGTTGTTGTTGTAGTAAACACTAAAAGTGTATTTTCATCTTGAAACTGTTTCATTTTATAGATTCATGATAAACTTTTGTAGTATTATTTATGCGGTAAACTTGCCGCTTTGTTTCATCGTCGATATTGTTGTTGTATCATCATTGTTGTTGTTGTAGTAAACACTAAAAGTGTATATTCGTCATGAAACTATTTCATTTTATAAATTCAAGACAAACTTTTGTTCTATTATTTATGCGGCAAACTTATCGCTTTGTTTCATCGTCGATATTGTTGTTGTTTCATCATTGTTGTCGTTGTAGTATACACTATGACTGTATTTTCATCTTGTAACTACGTCAAGTATTTGATTCATTAGAAACTTAACTAAGGATACTGTTTCCTTTCAATTCACCAGTCTTTTTCTTCTGTTTGTGTCTGTTTGTGTCTTACAAATTTAATGTCTCGCTGAAAAACGCAGTGCAAAGTTATTCCATTTTTAAAATTATTTGTTCCTGACATTATGATTCTCTGAAGTTAAAGTTAAGAAAACGAAAAAAAGATGGAATAATTTTATACTATGTTTATCAGTATGACAGTGAGTATTTCGTATTGAACTGGAAATACTGACTTTATTCTTTAACTGTGGGTCTATGCAAAGTTGCAGCACTGGTTCATCGATATTAAATATCTTCCTCGTACTTACCTATTCTGTACCTATAACGGTTTAGTAATTCAACGAAAATTGGCTTCCCTGCTTGTCTCGTGTATTCTACAAACGTTCTGTTCATGAACTTTTAACTTAAAATTGTTAACTTATTGATGTGCAATGTTAAGTAACTATCGGTAACAAAGCTTTAAATTAAATAGTTTATAATTATAAAATGAATGTTGTATTAAGAAAACTGACTAAATTGAGTCCAATAGCGTATTCGTTTTAATGAGTAATTTTTAGTAATAATGTGATTTTTAATAAAACCGAGACCTTAAAATTTCCTATAGAATTTTCCAAATAACGACCATGTGCAGTTAATTTAATAAACTTTACTTGCCACAGGCCAAAAACAAAAACAAAATTGTCACCCTTGCTCACAGTATAATTTGAGCGGTACAGTGCCACAAACTTATCTGACCCGGTAAGGGAAGCGCTACTGTCTTTGTCTTTGTCTGACTACAGTATGACATCGTTCAAAACTGATGATTTTAATTATAAGACCTTATCAATTGCCGTCGCATTCTTGTATCATTTTTGTATAAATATTGATAGGCTTTGCTTGGCCTTTAAATATTGTTGTGTACATTTTGCAAACTGTACATATTGTAGAATAGAATGATAGGTATACATATTTATCTCGGAATATACATATTATGTGTCCTATATTATAATATTTGCGTTTGAATTGTATGCATACTAGTATTCCAAATACCACTTTTTATGTATATGTTGATACTTGTGAATAGGTAGGTATAGTATAGTATAGTACAAAAATTGGGGAAAATAACCGCTTATTATTGTATTCCACTGTTGTAATGAAATCTGGGTTATGAATGTGTATCCATGGCCGGTCACTCACGTTCGCTCGTGTATGCGAATCCAAAACTGTAGGACGATCTTCGCTAATAATCATGTAAAATTTTTGACAAATTCGTGGTTTTATACGCACTCAGCTGTCATTAGCCGCACACCTCGTCCAAAAGCGATAACCTCGAACTTTTGTGTAGTCTACCCACGCTATTCGTGAAAATATTCTAATGAGTGACCGCGGTATGGTGTATCAAATTGAGACTCTTAACTAGCAACTGCAACTCTAGCAACTGCAACTCTAGCAACTGAATCTCTTTTCATCGTTTCTTTTAAATCGCTTAATAGCCATTTTGGCTTTGAATTAACAGCTTTCCAGATTCATGTTTTAATCAAGTGGTCAATCTCTCTTACCTTATTGGCGATCAATAGATATAGTTTTTCTATATTATTTCATTTTAACGATAATTACAGAATACAATCGAAAAAAATCGACCAGGTGCGAGTCGGACTCGCGCACGAAGGGTTCCGTACCATTATGAATAAAAACGCCAAAAAAATCTGGTATGTTGTATGAAAGCCTCACTTTAATATTTAATTGTTTTATTGTAGCCACATCTTATGCACAACGCCATCTTTTGGACCGAAAGGTAACTAAACTATCCACTAGATTCTAAAACTACTTAAAACCACTTACATATTTATTTTATTCTGTTTTTTAGTATTTGTTGTTGTAGCGGCAACAGAAATACATCATCTGTGAAAATTTCAACTTTGTAACTATTACGGTTCATGAGATACAGCCTGGTGACAGACGGACGGACGGACGGACGGACGGACGGACAGCGAAGTCTCAGTAATAGGGTCCCGTTTTACCCTTTGGGTACGGAACCCTAAAAAAGTTCATAAAATTAAACCCTTTGGTCCAAATAATCAAAATGAGTATGCCCAAGTGGGTCTTGAACAAGTTATTGAATATTCATAAGATTGATGAATACAACAAATGCTCACTGAAATATATTTTTTTTATTTGTTCCCTTTCAATCACCGATCTGCCCTCGCACGGTGGATAGCCTTTCGTCATAAACATCCCTCCGATACGGACGATGCGCTATGCTTCGTCAGCGTGCGTATGACGAACTCGAATAACTTGTCAGTGTCGGTGTTCTCGATCGATGATGTATGCTTCGAATCAAGAGTAAAAAAAATTATACCTTTACAATACCTAATTAGGCTTCATTACTCGTCACTAAAAAGATGTGATACTCGCCATCATACACCGTTACCCCAGAATTTTATTACTTATTATCGTAAAGCAGACCATAGGTACCTCCACAAAGCTATCCTTCGCCAACTCTTATTCTATATTCCCATACAATAAACTTTTCTTCAAACAACTTCCGCTTGTATTTTCCAAGTAAATAAGAAAAATTTGTTTATCTTATAATTAATAATAGATATTTAGCTACGTAACTTTTCTGCTTTTGAAGGTTATTTAAAGATATTTGTAGGGATTTAAATAGGTATATAAAAAGCTGTATCTGTATATATTTGTGTATAAAGCGTCCAAGTAAATGTAGGTACATAACGTTATAAAATATTTAATTTTTAATAATTATATAATTATGATAATTAGGTACATAAATATCCTACATAACGTTATAACATTTTTTTTAATTCTTAATAATGTTAGTAGGTACTTTCAAAAGTGTTTCAGTTTACCGACCCGACCTAATCTATTTAAGTAGCATTCATTTTGGCGGATGTACTAAATATAATTACTATGAAACGTATTATACATTAGACAATAGGTACTTACTCCCTACTTGTTAATTACTATGTTTAGGTAGGTAAACAATAGTTAGTGACGTCTTAAAATTTTTAATAATGATAATTCGTTTATGTGCAGTAATTGATAATTATAAATTCATAATGTTAGAAGTTAGATACGTAAATCAGTTTATTATAAGTAGGTACTTAAATATTGTTAGCCTTACTGGGGCGGTTCGTACATATAAAAGTGAAAAACCGCTTTGGACTCTTATACATATGTACATAAATATATTTATCTATCCCGATATTTATCTTCTCTTCGTCTGCATTTAACCCCATACCCAGCGCGATTAGACTTAGGTAAAGTTTGTAAAGTTAGTCGCAGAATAGAATTTATTAAAATCTATTTAATATCATTCCTTACATAAAAACGTTTGCGCGTTGACTTACCTTGGTAGGTACCTACATGACATTACAGATACATTTTAATTTCTGCATAAGCGCGAGGCCGCACCACGGTTTTTTCCCACGGCGGTAACCGCGTAACCGCGCAATTCGCATACATTATCAGAAACCGCAAGTGCGGCCGCTTGTATTGCTTTCCACGCGGTAAGAAACCGCAGCGGTTTAGCCGTAGTGCGGCCTCGGCCTAAAGTAAATCAGATATAAACTTTCTCATGAATATTAAAAACATGCACTTCGCACACTTATTTTTTAAAGCTAAGTATATTCGAATCCAAGCATTGATGAATAAAAACATAACGCATTATCTGGATTTCTTTATAATGATTTCACCACACCAATTAGCTAGTTTCATAATAATTTGTACTCCTCAAATTATGACTGAGGCCAAGGTCCAAGGGGATGTACTAATATTAAGGCTTGATTGTCGTTTATTATATTTTCTGAATACAATGATATATTGCCAACTAAGTACCTAGGAGGTTAAAAATTTAAATTTATCATAATTATTATTAAGTAGTAGTTGTAGTGTTAAATAACTTCCTTTTTTTTAGAACAAACTAAGATTTTCTGCACGGTTGGCATGGACCTATAAGTAACACAGACTGCAAAAAATAGTCTCTCTAGATATAGTAATAGTAGGTATTTTGTAAGTCATTAATGAGTTCACCAAGCTTCAAACGCGACTAATTCGTGGTCGATGTTTTTTTTATAGTGAAAACCCTACATCTTCATACACTGTTCGTCGATGCATTACGAGTATGTGCCCTTTTCATATTTATACATTTCTTCAATCAAAGATAATTTAAGGCGGAACTTAATTTTCACCTTAGGTACTCAATATTTTCCGCTAGTCTTAATTAGAATTTAAAGATTTGTTTTTAGCCCTTAAATTAATAGGTAGGTAGATATCATTTCCATATAGTAAATAGATTCCATTCGTACTTGAATAATTTCGTTTACCCACAAATAATCAATCATTGTATTGAAGTCACTTCTTAAATCAAGAAGTAGATACATAGAAGAAATATCAGGATAGTATGAAAAATATATAAATTAAAGAAATAGACATAATAAGATAACTTTACATACATAATATAAATATCAGATTAATTAAAAAATGGTTTAATTACTATTGGAATTCTTACGGTCGCAATCAGAATACTTTTCTACTTAAACAATTTAAATCTGTATATTCTTTACTGTTACTGAGTAAATTTGACATAAAAATTAAAAAAATAATAAATATAGATAATACTTACTAGTTAATCTTAATATTAACTATATAAGATGTACATTCAAAAGGCGTGCGTATCTGTGATACTCAGTAGTGCAGTCACCAAGCGACTATTAATTATAATGTGGATATAGTATAAATATAATGGGAGTAAGGCGGGGCCGCACCACGGTTTTTCCCAGTTTTTCCCGCATCGGTAACCGCGTAACTGCGCGAAACGCGTACACTATCAGAAATCGCAAGTGCAATACAAGCATTGCTTTCTTTGAGTCACAAAATTACGCGGTTAGAAACCGCGGCGGTTTAGCCGTAGTGCGGCCTCTGACTAAACGTTGTCTGTGGTGCAAATCGTACTTGTCACTTTGATTAAAGACATACTCATACCGTCTAAAAAATATGATGAGCTATGGTTTAATGATTACATACTTTGAATTTGTTACTATTAAACAATATCCACAATACATTAATTGGTAAAATGCGAAAATAAAAGAGCAGTATTTTAATTCGAATATAAAAAATAACGTAAGTGCAGTTTTAAATTTTAAAATGATTTTTCAGCGGTACTTTTAAAAGAAAGTGTACTTAGGCTAAATCTTTTCAATAAGAAAACAATAATGAAAATAAATAACACTTTTTTTTTAATTTAACGCCACAACGAAAAAAATGTAAATAAAGAGGCAAAAAGGCCTGTTTACTGTTTAACTTCTACTCAGCTTATTACACTATTACTCTTACATTTTTCTCGACATTTATTACTATATTATTGTAGTTATTGTATAATATAATACTAAATATTTTACTTCATTTGGACTTAAAGTCAATCCTAATAAAACGCAAGTGATCATTATTGGTAGCTCCAGAATGATTTCTAAAATTGATTGGCTAACCCTGCCTACTGTAATACTTGATGGAGTCCATATTCCATACTGTAAGACAGTAAAAAACCTGGGAATCGTTATGGACTCCACCCTCTCTTGGGTGCCACAACTGAATGATGTTAGTAAGAAGCTGTTTGTTGCACTCAGCAGTTTGCGCAGGCTCAAAAACTTTCTTCCCATTCCCACTAAAATTAACCTAGCTAACTCTCTTCTTTTGCCAATTCTTGAATACGCTGATATTTGTTATCTTAACCTTACTGAGGAGCAACTTAATAAACTTGAGCGCCTCCAAAATTTATGCATTAGGTTCATATTTGGTCTTCGCAAATATGACCATATCTCTGATTTCCGTAAGAAACTCAAGTGGCTCCCTATCCGTCTTCGCCGGAATGCTCACATACTTTCTGCTCTGTACTCAGTGTTGTTTAATCCGTTGACCCCATCTTATCTTCGGGATAAATTTGAATTTCGCCACCTAACCCATAATCATTTACTTCGTTCCTCCACCAACCTTGCCCTTCTTACTCCCTCTCACAATTCTTCCTTCTATCATGACTCCTTCAACGTGACTGCAATCCGCCTATGGAATTCCCTTCCTATTTCCTTACGTAAGGCCCCTAATTTAACTTCTTTTAAAAATTCACTCAAAAATTACTACCTTTCCTTATAATCTCGTGTCTTCTTTTACTTTTCTCTCTTCTCGTTGTTACCATCTTTTTCCTATCACTTGTAAACATAGTCCTTCACAGCTCATAATAGTATGTATAATTGTATGTATTAAGTTTAAGTTTGAATTCTCTTCCTTGATGTGTATACCTCTACCCCTTCTACTTGTCTATATATGTATTACTTTCCTAAACCTTGGGTTGCCTGGAAGAGATCGCTATGTAGCGATAAGGCCGCCTTTTGTATTGTGTATGTCCTATGTTGTAATTGTTTTAAGCATAATGTGTTTTGGTATACTTACAAACAATAAAGTGAAATAAATAAAATAAATATACTAAAATAGAAATTCATCAAAAGTCTAAATCATGATAAATAATCGTATGTTTTTTGCTGTGTAAATTCCACGTTCATTTAGGTATACCTGTAATATTGCAAATTTAATAACGTAAGTTAATTAAGGTCACTGATAGTTAATCATTCTAATAAATAAATTAGCAGAACTATGAGATTTAATGTTAAAAAGGCATAAGGCAGTGTACCTAAATATACATAAAAAGGCGTGGGGATCCAAATTCTAAAATTAATTAACGCTATGGGCAGCAGGCTGGTTTTTATAAATATAGCTTACAGCATCTGAAGTTGCAATATTGTAATTATCACCCCTTTCTTCGAACTATTCCATAAATTATTTTTAACACTTAATTTTATAACACGTTCCAGAATAATATTATCCAAAAACCTTTATTTCATAAATTGAAAAAACGTTTTGGTTTTGAAAAATTTATTCTTTAAACATAATAATTTTAAGCTTTATAATCTTATTAATAATACTCCACGTTTATTAACTTTATGTTGGGTACTTTCATAAATTCATAATACAGAAAACATACCAACTTTTTGAAAAAAGCTGATATTTTGACGGGTGAGTTTTCGATTGAAAATTAGGGTGTTTTTTCGATATTAATTCAAAATAAGGTGAAAAAATAAATATTTTTAATCAAATAAATTACAGCGTATTTGGGACATAAAAAGGGAAGTTTTCACCAAATTTCGTTAAAAAAATACAAAAATTGTAAAAGATAAAAATAAAAAACCAAAAACTTGGTTTTTTGAATTTTTCACATAAATTTTGAAGTTATGTGAAAAAAGTGTAAATACAAAAGTTTTAGATCTTTTTATTACCTACAACTTTGCCATTTGACTTTTTTCGATAGGACTTTTAGTATTGCCGGAAATCGAGAAAAACCGTTTTTTACCCTTAAAAACTCACCCCCATCCCCTTCCCGACCTCAGATCGCCCGTAAATTATTTTTCCTTTCATTTTTATAATATTCCTCTCCTTTTCTAATGGGTTTCATCCTACTATTATTTTTTTGGTTTTAAAAATTATCGACCCTGGTCTATTATAGTAACACGCTATTTGTTAACCATTACTTTTTTTCAACAATTATTGTAACATAAATACATAAATATGCCGTCTGTAACTGTCTGTAAGAAGTACTGCTGTGGCTATTGATAATAAGAACTATTATTTATTGCAACTTCAAATGAAACCAGCCGGATTATTGTTGTGTGCTTATTTGTTTCTAAGCTTATATAACTCTACTATTATAAGTAAGTATTATGTTATATAATAATAGATCAGGCATTACTGTTAAGCGTCTTCGCGAGAAAAAACTTATAGGTAAGGTTGTAGGCCAATGAAAATGGTAATAAGATTTTCTGTAAATATCATTGTAGAGAATCTATTTGGTGCAAATTTTACAGGTAGCTGCTAGGTTTCGCTTCGTGTAATTTTTCTATAAACCATTCATTGTCATTCCACTGATCAGAATTCTGCCGTCATAACGAAGAGTGCAATAACTAGGTTTTGATTACTTTCGAGATAATCGCGGTTAAAAGTTAAATTTTTGTTTTGTGTGTCTCTTCGTAACCATAAAAGCTGTTGGTTTGAAACTTTTACTATACGACAGATAAAATAATTCTTAATTTTATGTAGTATATAATATTTGTATATAACTTTATATATATACTTTAAACGCAATTTTATATATGTCATTGGGACATATGAATTGTTTTGATACAGTATTCCTAATCATAACTGCAATAACTACACTACTTATTGCAGTTTTGTTTAGTAAACTGACGTATTATTGACATATTGCTCTTTTATGTAGCACAAAATACAGTTTCTTCCAACCATAAGTGCAATAACTGTCCTAGTTATTGAGATTTTCCATAGTAAAATATTTTAATTAGATATAAGGCAGAGATGGTTAATTGTAAGAACATAATAATTTATACCAAAATATATTAAAACAATATATTTGGTATGAAAATATTTATTTATAAAGTACAATTATATGAAATTGTAAAAGTCTAAATAAATTTTATCAATGAAATCACTACATCTTAGAAACTGTAGTTGGTAATTCGCATGTCATATCAATAGAAAAAACGCTTTTAACAATCAACTTCTTTTTTTATCTCTTTTCTTATATAAAAACAGTAAAATCATGTATCCCTAAAAAATCGAGATAATTAGATATAATCCACGTTACGTTTGTATTGGGACATTGTTTGCGAAGATCATTGTGGTGTCAATTCACCACAAATTCAATAAGTTTTTCGAAGAAATGCCAGGATTCTGCTGCCTTAGTGGCAAAACGAAATTATCAGTATTGACACCGCCATCTGAACCATTGCATTTCTGTTTCGTGGCAAACCAAAAGAATCGCGACATTTTCTAGCCAACAACCAAACCTACAATAGTTATTTCCAAGTGATTTCATTTGGGACAGAAATTATTGAAGAACCAGGATTTAATCCAATTTTGAAGGTATTTACATATTTTTGTTTTTACGCACAAATCAGAAGTAACTTTTATAATTATTTCTGAGGGAAAATAAGATAAAACATTATATATTGGTAGAGAATGACACCAGGCAAAGTAGCAAAATAGCATAAATACATATTTAAATAAATAAATTTCCTGACATGTTGTTTCATAGGTAAATGGAATTAAAATGATTGGATAATGACTTTGCGTTTTATTCTGTAGATGCACGGAAAATTCACCATCGAATTGGATCATTGCCGTCTCTCGGAGATCCACAACATATTTTTTACAAATACACCTCATGGACAACATGGGAAAACAACTTAATTGACGTCTAGAGATTAATACAACTATGAAAAAAGCGATTCTTCCAGACATGCAATAACGACTTCATGAACATCATGCATTGGTTAGGATATTCAAGACTGCTTTGGAGCGCATGTCAAATGATGACTACAAAGTCTTTTTCAGAGTGGAAAAACGATCAGTTGGAATAAACGAACATATACGAAATATACGAAAATAAAAGAGTTTGATGTTGTCAATTTCATTATTTCATAATGGAAGGATTTAACATTATCAATTTGTATTAAATTTTTCAAATAGTATAATCTGGTCTATCATTGACTGTTTGGCGGAACGAAGTTCGCCAGGCCCGTCAGTAAGTAGTAAGACTAGTAGTACATTTAGTAAGCTAGACATTTTACGTAACAAATTTCCTTATGATAAATGCAATAACTCTTTAAATGTTGCGCTTATAACTAGTAAATGTATTAAAAATTTATAAAACGTACTAGTCATAAGTGCAGTAACTGAGACTTATTGCCGTTATTTTAAGTAATACGACAAAATATCAAAGCTATCCAAGTCATAACTCAAGATATTTCGGTTATGATTTGCTGCTTAAAAACCGTAACTTTAGATATTGCAGTTATGATAACCAACAAAACCAAAACTAATGAAGATACAAAAAAGACGTCTAAGAAGAAAATATAGAGCTCATTTTCCTGATTATGGATATGTTATTAACTCAATTTGCTCAAAAACACGAGTTATTGCACTCTTCGTTAGGACGGCAGAATTACTTATTAAACTTTTTCTCCTGACTCACTGACTGGCTGCTTGATTTATTGTCACCGATTGATTCTATCACAATAGAAACTTAACTGTAGAAGCAGTAGCCCACTAAGTATTTGTTTTTTCCCTCTGGGATAAGAAATAGATTAATACTTTTGAATTAAAAATGGACTTACTTCTAACTATGCCTATAAGAAACTTCAAAGACATACCTAAAAATAGAACAAAATATTTATTTTCAAAACTGTTTTTAGAAATTTTAAAAATTTCCCTAGCAATAGAAAACAAATAGGATTAATAGTTTCACCTTAAAATTAAACACCAGATTTGTCGAATAAGGAGGTAATAAAAATCACTGATCCCTATTTTCAGAATATTTCAAATTCCCACCGAATCTTTTCATAACAATATTGCAAAAATTCCCAAATCTGCATAAACACATTTTTTGTTACCTTATAATCGGTACCCGTAATTTAATATCGAACGCAAATAATTAGTGACTTTAGCCTAGTCCCGATTTAAGTATTCTAAGTCCGTTATACCTAATTGTGATGGGCGGCAGCGGTAGGGTTGTGCTACATAATCGTTTACTTAACTATCCCTAATAATTTGACCACCTTCTGTATTTCTCATATTAATAACTAGCTTTTGCCAGCGGCTTCGCCCGCGTGAATTTCGTTTAAACTTCACCCCTTTATTTCACCCACTTAAGTGTCATAAACGTAAGAGTAGATAAAATATATGTAGGTATACCTACTTAATCAGAAAGCTTCGAACTGCTAAGCTATCGGTAGTTACACGTGTTATTGTGAGTCAACCATAAAAGATAGACATATGCTGTCGTGGAATATTTTTTATATAATTTTAAGGAGAACATTTCCGTCATACATGATTTCTGTGTAGCTTTAACCATTAAGGTTGCACACGCGACGGAGGCTTAAAAAATGGAGTAACTTCTCCCGTTTCCCCAACATTTCCCTTCACTGCTCTGCTCCTATTGATTGTAGCGTGATGAAAAGTATACTATAACCAGCGCGGGAGTATGAAAAATAATTGTAACAAGTTTCGTTAAAATCCGTCGAGTAGTTTTTGTTTCTATAACGGTTATACATCAGACAGACAGACAGACAGACAGACAGACAAAAATTTTACTGATTGCATTTTTGGCATCAGTATCGATCCCTAATCACCCCCTGATAGTTATTTTGGAAATATATTTAATGTACAGAATTGACCTCTCTACAGATTTATTATAAGTATAGATATAGATATAGATAGTATATATTTTACGGGTGGTCCGATTCACACTGTAACGAATTTATTATGAAATAAAAGTTAAGTATTTAGCGAAATTTAATGCAATCAGGAAATTTTTCAAAAATTAGTTAATATGAAGCGTTATGCCTAAATATTTTAAATATTGAAACACTTCCATGTAGTACTTACTTACCTATCTAAAATTATATTTTAAATAAAGACTGCCTTAACGTTCCAGTATGTCAATTTAGGATGCGTGACGTCATTTGTTTGGTAATCAATGACAGCTTCACAATACATTGACAACGCGTGTGCAAATTGTTCGTTTACTTAGGTAAAACATTTTTCCAAAAGGAGAAATTTAATGGAACGAAAAGACTAAATTGAATTTTTTTCAATGCAGTTATTGAAGTTTTATATGTCGGAGACGGAAATAAAATTAGATTAAAATCAAACTAAATAAATCATTAAACTTTGAATAAAACGTAAATCCGGAACTGTAATTTAAATGGCAACACTATACGAATTGTAAACGTGTCTCGATGGGATATCGGAGGGGGATCCCAACAGAGGGCACCTGTCGGCTACGAAGAGCGGGGACTTCTCGAGCAGACGTCGAGCTGAACGGTCGCATTAAGTTAACTAGTGTACTTTGTAATAAAATCCTATACTGCGTCGTACCTATGCCCGACGGCATAACGTTTCTCTAAGTGTAGGTATTTCAGTCGTACCACGTTTTAACTTAACCTAAAGGCTTTAATTAAATTAAATCGAACTGTGTAACCTGAAACGCAATTTAAATCATTAAGAAAGACATTTGAACGCCCACTATGTTTTATTTTTCACCTTACAACCTGATAATCGGAGCACTGTACCACCATCCTGACTAGTGTCTCCGAAATATATGTATATAAGTGCTTAATTACGATGACGAACAGCAATGTTTTTGATTTTTTTGTCGTGACTGTCCAATCCCCTATTGTAATGAGGGTGGCCGTTTTTGTGCTCACCAGTTGGCGCCACCGGCGAGGTGAGGTCTTGCTGTCAAAGCCCGCCCATAGATAAACAGTGACAAGTGACATTCAGACAAGTGAGAAGTGAAAGTGCCACAAACTTATCTGACCCGGTGGCCAAAATTGGAACTAATGCAAATGTTAAACTGTTGTCAGACAAAGACAAAGACACTAGCGCTCCCCTTACCGGGTCAGATAACTTTGTGGCACTAACAGCCAGACCTCACTCTGCACTAGCGCCTCTAGCGGCGAATTCACACGCGTTTACCCTCATTGCTTGAATTTGCCCTTTATTATTAACCTGTGTCTTTGAATTCAGAAAAATATAATATGTATCTAATTAAAATTAAGATGAAGATTTTAATTGCGAAATATGTAATTAGGTACTTTCTAAATTTAGTTTATAATAAAATCTCTTTAATATAGGAATATTCTAAATAAGATATAGATGGTATTAAGATTTAGGTAAAATTTGTTAAGAAATGGGACATTTCATGTTCGTGTCCTAATTTTAAACATTATACTTAGTAAATAGACTTAGGTAAATATTTTTATTATTGTATGCTTCTCATTTTTCAATATTTAATATTATTGTAATATCATTCATTAGGGATTTATTCCTATCAATAATGTAATTCTAAATATATAATGTGTGTATACTATGTATTGAAGTTGAATATGCTAAAGTAAAACACTTAAAATAATAATGAACACATACCAGTACCTACTGTAAAAAATAAAGCTTTCAAATTCGTCTCGGTTTTTAGTTCCTAACTACATAAAATGTTTGATATTAGATAATTAAATAGGTCAAAGCAAATGTTGCCAGTTGCTGTAGGTATGCATTTAACATTTAGATACCTGCGCTTAGTAATAAGTATCTATATACTTACCTGCCCCTGTAGTCGCAACTCATTTTGACTAAGATACTTATATTGTGACATGTACCCATGGAGCAAATATAGAGAGGAGATGCGATGTAGGCGTGGCCCGCGCGCCACTAGTATGCAGGGTTGGATTTCGTAGTATAATTATACTATTTGTACCATTATTTTATGATGTGTAGTATGTAGTATCGTAAGGTCATTATACTACGCGAAAATACCATAATTTTAGCAAAGAGGGTCCTTTTATTTTTTTGTTAATAATTATCCTACAATATCAGATTTTTTGTAACAAATATTATGGCAATACCAAATCAAGCAATGGCGGTGATTCCCCACTGGGAAATCCCAGCGTGTTATTGCTAAAGACGAAATTCCAATCGACGAATTATCTGAGTGTCGTCCAATTGCCTCAATTTGACTGAGTCCAGTTCTGTTAATTTGTAAGTAAGAGTCTGGCTATCCAAAGCTGAACCAAGCAAAGCGCATTATATATAAAGAATAAGCATTATGGTAACACAGAATATACCAGGAAAAAAAGGTTTGATGCTTTTAAAATTTATAAAAAACAAAATACAATCGGAAGTAAGAACTAATTTAATAAGCGTGATATTGGCAATGAGGAAAGAGTGTATGAAAATTATTTTAGTAAATCACTCCGACAAAAAATACGATTGGTACTAGTCAAAAAAGATAATTTTTGAATTTTTGAGTTTACCTATCCATCTTCAAAAAGGATCAAAGTCAGTGGCGATTCCTGGTGTTTATAATTGGGGTGGCTCCAGCTTTTGTTATATAGGGTGTAAAGTGCGCATAACCGGAAAACCATTTCTTCAGACAGACAATCTAACAAACTTGCAGTCTTTCATTAAGGAACCTACTTTGAAATCGCAAATAATTGCTTTTTACAAAAAAAATAACCGACTTCAATCTTGATAAGTAGAGATAACTCAAAAACTACTCGCCAGATGGCGCTCAATTCAACATGTAAGTGTAAAGTTCTCGTCGCTACAAATTAATCAAGCCCAAACACTAGATAACTGCAGTAAATCGTTGAGGAGTTCCCTCGACTGTCTTTCGGCTTCATCAGATCGACTCCAGATCTTCATGAAATAGTAGCGCTTTAATGTACTTATGGTAACATGAACAAACACACTAGTTGTCCATACAATTTTCAAAAGTTCTCCTCGATTTCCCTGAGATGCCATCATCAGATCCTGGTGTCCTTATCACCGGACCCCACTGCGGATATCTACTTTAGAATAAAAAAAGAATTATCAAAATCGGTCTATAAACGACGAAATAATCGCTGAACGTACATAAAAAAAGCATATATACGGTCGAATTGAGAACCTCCTTCTTTTTTGAATTCGGTTAAAAAGAAATTTCATACAATTTGACATTTTTATTTTTGTATGAAATAGCTGATGTTTTTTCGCGATTTTAGGGTTGGTCCCATAGTGAAAGTCCATTTTCCACTATCAAACGGCAAACGATCTTGTCGTGAAAGGTCTTTCTAAAAGTTCTTGTATCACAGATTTTATTGAATCACTCATAATTTCATGTCATTTCATTATAAACTAATTACCTACTAAATAAAAAGTAAATTAAATCAATAGAAAGATAGAAACCGTAATCACAAATCTACACTATCACGAAAAACATGCGAAAACTCGTTAGGTAATGCGCCATTCCCAGCGCCAGACCCGCGTTTCAAACTCAGTGATACCACAGTATAATTTTACTATGGTGATACTAAGCGATCGAAGAGGCGCGGGCGGCCTCGGGCCAACGACTTTGTATGGACTATGCATGCGCTAGCAGAAGCGCATGCCTCGGCCGCGCTCGTCGCCGACCGAACGCGAAGACAATCGCCGCGAGTCGCGTTCGTGATAGAAGACCGCAGCGCTCGTAAAATGTAATTATTGTACTTAGGTCTAAATAATTAGGTTGTAAATATATGATTTTTTACATTTTATTTAATGCTTAAAAATTATGGTATGGCGGCGCCATACGCGCCAACTTAGAGAAATCGCCACTGAATTCAAAGTGTCTAAAAGAAGCCATGTTGACATTTTGTCACAGTGTGGCCGCTGCAAAAAACATTGGGTTCAGCTTTGGTTAACCAAACTCTACCTAAGTATAATAAAACATTTATAATTATCAAAAGATTTCTATTAAATCCCAGACAAAAACACAAAAGAAGAAACGTAGTATAATTTTTGAAAAGTAGTATAATTTTAATTTCCATAGACAATAATTTTCTGAAGCTCTGAATCCAACCCTGCTAGTATGGATTGTGGTCCATACTTGCCTTCAGTCATCGCTGTCATCCGGTTCAAGAACGGACGTCTCGTGTCACTATTTGTTTTACGGTATTTCAAAGAAATTATGGTTTGTTGTTCCGTTTTGCAGTGTAAAAATAATAGTAAAACAAGAAATGTTAAGAATGGAGGTGTTTCATATCACCGGTAAGTGAAGTTTTTGCAATAAATCTTATTATCGTAATTTAATTTCAATTACTTAAAACCCAATAGATATTTTAATCTGAAATCAACCTTAAGGAATGGGCAATAAAGCTTGCTTTAGCTTAGCTTAGCTTACACGTGTCATCTACATGGTTCATTTACCTCTAGAGGTACCTATTCACGTCTCCGTAGGTGATGCGAAAAAAGTTTATCGACATCGACATTTTATTAGTTATTGTTACAATAGTGAGCAATTGTAATGTAACATCTTTAAAATTTTAACCTGCTTAGATAAATTATATAAATAAAGATATGTTATGCGCTAACAAACAGGGGCGTGTTAATGAATAAACAATATAATAAATTAAGTTAAATAATAATAAATAACACCTATTTGCAAACTCAGAAACGCCTGACGTTGCGATATATAATATAACAAGTAATGCCGTCGCGTTACTACATATGCAAACAAATGTGATCATTAACCGACTTCAAAAAAGAAGGAGGTTCTCAATTCGACCGTATAGGTATATGCTTTTTTTATGTACGTTCAGCGATTATTTCGTCGTTTATGGGCCGATTTTGATAATTCTTTTTTTGTTGTAAAGTAGATATGCGCAGTGGGGTCCCCTGATAAGGAAACCAGGATCTGATGATGGCATCTCAGGGAAATCGAGGGGAACTTTTGAAAATTGTATGGACAACTAGTGTGTTTGTTCATGTTATCATAAGTACATTAAAGCGCTACTATTTCATGAAGATCTGGAGTCGATCTGATGAAGCCGAAAGACAGTCGAGGGAACTCCTCAACGATTTACTGCAGTTATTTAGTGTTTGGGCTTGATTAATTTGTAGCGACGAGAACTTTACACTTACATGTTGAATTGAGCGCCATATGGCGAGTAGTTTTTGAGTTATCTCTACTTATCAAGATTGAAGTCGGTTATTTTTTTTTTGTAAAAAGCAATTATTATTTGCGATTTCAAAGTAGGTTTCTTAATGAAAGACTGCAAGTTTGTTAGATTGTCCGTCTGAAGAAATGGTTTTCCGGTTATGCGCACTTAATACTACACCCTATATAACAAAAGCTGGAGCCACCCCAATTATAAACACCAGGAATCGCAAATTGCATTTAAAATAGGTCCAACCAATTTATCGATAAAATCACGCTTGTGTCAAATCACTAAACGATAACGGGAATTATGGTTGACAAATCATTGAAAATTTAACCTTACTGCTTACAAATAAAGATCAAATTATATTTTTCACAAATATCACTTGCCACCTGGTCAATACAAAATGTCGCAAATACGTTACTTTCTTTATAGAAAAGCCAACTCTATTGCTCAGAGTCAAGATGTGTTTTTGCATTAAAGTTTGTACAATTTAGGGTATTTAAGCTTTACATATATGCGACCAATTAAAACTACTCTTGAGCAAAATGGGAGTAACCTATATTTCGTGGGAGTAACTGACCACCGTTTGTTTGTGTGCGTTTGGCGACACCGGTTTCAGTAATAATTTTGACGTATCACACTTCCGCTTAATCTATGTTTCGTGCATGTACCCATGGAGCAAATATGTATATAAAATTAAGCTATCTGCACTTCTACGATAACTATTTTAGATGTAAACTTCACGTTACTTAAATTAAACTAAATGTAATCTTTGTCTATGCCAACCAAAACTTTTAATGTCACCTTTATCTTAAGAATGAGAACTTTGCTGTACATAATTATTCGCTCTCCAAATTAGAAATTTACCACTACACACATGACCTGTATCTATTTTAAACTATGTTTTAGATATTCTATCAGATATCTTATCTTCTATTATCTCATATTATTTAATAGATTGTAGAATAGATTATCAAAGATGTACCTACATGTATAATAAGTAGGTAGATACAATGTGTTAGGTTAAATAAAAGTTTCAGCAACAGTCCTTTCGGAAAGAATTTGAGTTCGAGTTTTCTTCTTGTCTAGTAATGTGCCTCTTGTGTAACAGAATATTACGTAGCTGCAATGATCACTTATCGTCACGTGGTCCGGCTGCTCATCTGTCGGCTGTCACTGTAAAAAGATAAACAATAACTTTAAAAAATAGAAAATTAGGGATCAACTGTTTATAGGTGCGTTATGAATTTGAAGCAAAACGCCTGAGGGGCACGGAAGATATTAACAGAAATGTTACATACAAACATACATACAAACATACAGGTGAAGTTAATAAAAGCGTGTTAAAAAAAATAGAACCGACTTTAACGCCAAAAAGTAAAAATCTGTTCAGTTAAACGCGGTTAATATTCCTCAATCCTTCTCCTAAGCCTGATAAACACGATGCTGAAAACCGTATCAAAATCGATTCAGCCAAACCCGAGATAATCGCGCACAAATATACATACATACATACATACATACATACAGGTCAAACTGAGAACCTCCTTTTTTGAAGTCGGTTAAAAATGGGTGTCGTGAAACATTCAGTTGAAACGAAGTTATATTGTTGTACTTTAACTCTTACCTTGAACATCTGACATACCTACCTCACCTGACATCTGACTTACCTGACCTAACAGCTGCTACCTTATCAGCTACAATTCATAAAACTGATTGGCCAATAAGCATGCATCTATGACTGGGCTCAACCATTAGCATACATTCCCATTTCCGTCACACAAACATTTTACTTTTTCAAGTTCTAGCTTCCATCCGTACCATTCGATAAAGAATTTAAAATCAATTTTATTTCAAAGCAAACTGAAACGCAAAATTATTATTTACAGTGTAGTTTTCATTCGGTGGTCATAGAATCGCGCATCTTTTTTAGAGAAACCTTTTTAAAAAAATAACAACCTTGTCTATGAACTACATGTCCAGACCTGTCACTTTTTTTCGCGCGGTTGCTAGAATCGGTGCAAGTTTTAAGTGTCCCAAAGGAAATTAATTATAAGGATGTGGAAATATCATAGATTTATTGTAGTGTATGCTAAATCTATGAGAAATATAGTGACACAACAATTCAAAAGTATAATAAGCAATGTATAGGGGATGAGTTGAAGTTCTATGTGATACCTACTTGGACATCGAAGGTAAGTTCAGTAACTTAACTGATAATGGACTTTCCTGTGCCTACATTTTATTTGTAGTAATAAAATATTCCTCAAGCAAACAGGTATACATTACTTGTTGACTTATTTAACAGTAAACACGTTAACATCATTTCACTCGGAGTGATCAATACGTAAATCGATCATCGTATTCATCGTAATCGATAAGCCTAAATCACATCTTCACAAGACCTTAAAATGGTATTGGCCAAAGGACTATGAAGTAACGTAAATCAACAAAAGGCCAATTTGTTTATGCTGCTGGGAGGTTCCGTGGCCGGCACGCGATGCCGAATACGAAGATCAACTTTTGTACGAGATACATTAGTTGATATATATTACAAAGTCTGACAATGTACGCGATACAGTCTTTCTTTGTACCTTCTCGATGACAAGTGCAGCCAGTTAAAATTGAGCATTACGTACGCGATACGTGCTAAAACTGAAAATGCATTATGATATTTTTATTCATAAATTACTCCCCGAGTGCAGCAAAGATTATTATTATGCAGCATTACGTTCGAGAAACGATATAATGCTAAAATATTAAATACCTAGGGTATTGTTATAATTCCTATGAAATTAACCCCTGAGGTCCAGCTCAAGAGATACAAGTTCAAATCTTCATATTTCTGAAAATGGTACAAATAAGTGCAGAATTGTAACAGGCACTTGCTGAAGTTTATAATATACCTATGTGCAATAAACGAAGATGTTTCAAAAGATAGCATATTCAAGATAGCTCAAGATAGCATATTGTGATAAATTTGCAAATTTATTTTTATGTTCCAATTTGATGTAAATGATGAAATTGAGGCAATTATCTCTAAAAGGGGGAGGAACAAAGGCAAGGCCAACTAAACTGCCAAAGAGGGATTGCAATTTTAATTTTATGACACATGATGTCAGTATGTTATACCAATGTTTTTTTCTAATGAAATGAATAATATGTTAAAGTTTGTTTGAGTGAGGTTATATGCTTTATATCTATATAAAGCTATCTATATATTATGCTCTAGCATAATATACTATCAGCATTAAAAAACCAGGATTTCACTTAATGCGCAATGAAACAAACAATTTCAGGAATAATAAAAATAAAAATTGGATGAAATATCCATTATGTGAAAGGATAAAAAATGATTTGGGAAACCAGATTCAGTCCATCATGATATACCATCTAGTTCAACGATGGTATAAGAATGACTTAGTAGCCACTCTAGCTAGTAGTAAGAGTAAAGCTAGTGCCTGAGTTGCACTGTGGCTGCCAATTAATGGCAAATCCAATTAATGACACTAGCATTGATCCCTCTTCATCATTAAGGAGCTTCGAGTAAACTCCACTTGAGTAACCAGAGCAGGTTGGTGAAGAGCTGCACAGTCATCACACAAATTTATTCACCTTCTCCAGCATTCCGAGAGAATCAAGAGAGCTCATTACAGTACAAGTGCAGTAAATAATGCTTGTATTTGCAGGTAATTTTAAATAATTAAAAAGATTGTTCATCTGTTGGTAATCATTAACAAATGATTCCAATTTACTGTAGTGGGTCCAAGCACATCACATTCCATTCAAAGTTATCAGGTTCAGTATACTGTTCCTAAAAATAATGAGTTATGAATTATTAATAATAATATAATAATAACGCTTAACACTCAAAGCCCCACACTAGGATTCCCTGTGTCGTGGGTGCCTTGGACAACACACAAGACAAAGACACACACCCAGACCGAGAGCGGAGGTTTGGACTCATCATTCAAATTGCCACCTCGCTGGGAATCGAACCCAGGACCCTCGGAACAGCGATCGGCGTGTTAACCATTGCGCCATTTGGGTCGTCAATGAATTAATGAAAATATTCTAGTTAGAAACCGAAGTCATGCTGTCACTTACAAAGAATATTTTCCATGGGTTTTTCATACAAAACTAAATGGCAAATAAAGTTAAATATTACATCTGAAGCAATTAAATGTTTATGTTACACATACTTCAAGGAATCATATTTATATACATGCCCATAGTAAGTGGGTATAGTAAATATCTCAGCTTTGAATTTCATTGCATTGTGTGTGAATTTTCAGAATTACTATATGGACTTTGCACCTAGGGTGTTTGCTTTTACCCAGTAGAGCTTTATGCAAGGAACTCAAGTATCTGTCAACTATAGATGGTTTGTTATGCACTGGTGGTACATAAAATGGATGCAAAGAGAGAATATTTCTGACTGCCTAAATTATATCATTTAATTATGAAGAAAATACAATGGTGTACAGTAAATACAAAAAATTTCTTTGATCTAATAATTTCAAGTAATAAATTCAACATCAATGTATGGTTTAAATATGGTCAACCAATTTATTTGAGCTTATGTACCATAACAAATTTTGTCCAGTATTACACATTAAAAGCATGAAACATTAAAAGTTATATGAAATATTGGACATTAATTGATTCTAATGATATCAAATCACATCCTTTTAATAGGATTGCTACAATGAACAAGAACAAACATTATTCATCAGCTGGTGTTGATCTCAGCAGATTTTGTTCCAAAGTAATGCGCTGTATATAAGTAACTAATGTTTTACTGCAAATGGACAATAGATTGCATAAATAAAATGGGCAGTATTCAATACTTTAAGGCCACCAGGGGGAATATAATGGTATTAATTGGACACATGGACATTGATGGTAATGTCAAGGTGGCAGTATTATAAATATATATATATTATTAAATATATATACTCTTGTATGTATGTATAAGAAGAAATACATACACAATCATTGAGTGGAAACTTTCTTTTGATGCATTAAATCAAATTGAGAGGTAGTTGTAGTACATCATAAAATGATTATTTTGTTACTACATTAAATTCAATCAAGATAATTAAAATAATTTCAATCTTTTGCTTTGCTTAATATTTACAGAAAATGAAAGAAAGGGAAGCACTAGGATTTCTACTGTACCTATGGTTGACCTCTCAACCAGGGTATTCAACGCCTAAGGGGCTAGTGGTTACACAACTAACCATTTAAACCTGGCATTAAAATTATACTATCTCCTTTCAGTATGAAGCATAAGATTTGACCAGTTTTATATGGCGGCGAGAATATTTTCACAGAAAGTACTCAGATGCAGAGGTTTGGCACAATGTTCACTTAATAATGACATAGCATCAATCTCCTCAGGTATGAATAAATTTTATATCACTACTTGTAAGACGAGACTTTGCATTGTCAAGGAATTGACTACTAATATAGCATCAATCTCCTCAGGTATAAATAAACTTTATATCAATACTTGTACGACGTGATTTTACAATGTCAAGGAATTGACTATACAGCCTCAGTACCAGAAGTTTTATTCCTTGATTAATGTGATACAAATATATTGTAAAGTTTAATAGTTATATATAGTTCTTGCTGTTATAGCAAGGCTTTAATTAATATAACAGCATCACTTTCACTTCTATGGAGTGTTAAATAGGTAAGCACTGCCGGATTCAGCAGTACTTTAAAGGCATCCAGAGGATAAGGCAAGCCTTACATAAATATAAGCGGCCTGAAATTGTATTTTGCAGTTATTGTCTACCTAGTGAAAAATGTAGTAAAAAAAAAAAAAAAAAATCACATTATTAGCATTGGCTACAGCGCCAAGAGTGCAGACCATACTAGTAATTAATTTGTAAAGATGTTGATTATTTTGAATAATAAAATAATCATAAAATTTGCGATCTTCGGGAGCAGAAATATAGTAGTGTCTACAACAAATTTTTTCAATTCTAATAAATATTCTGTTATCTGTCGAGTAAAGATCTTGATCTTTACAAACAAGTGTTCATAAGGATTGAAATTCTAATTATATGTTTGTTAACTTCTATGGTTATAATTATAATCTTGAATACTAATGTACTATAATGTTACATAGGTACTAAGGAACATCTTAAAAGACTTTTACAGTTACAGTAAAAGTGCAATTACATAGTTACAGTTACAGTAAAATTTGATTTAATACCACAACTGTATATGTACTGTATATGCATCTACATTAGCTGCTAAGCAAGCAGGAGTATCAATAAATGTAATTAGAAAATCTGCAGATTGGTCTTACAACTCACTCACATTTTTCAGAATTTATATGGGTCAGTAAATGATAAATATGATTAATGCTGCTTAAAGTAAAATTATTGATGCTGTAGGTTTTGATACCTATAATATGCAACTATCACCTTATGAAATAAAACTTGTTAAGAGGGTTATTTTAAAAATACTTTATGCATGTTGATTAAATGGTTGTATGCAAACTAACGATATACCTGGATCTTTATTTGGGTTATATTATGTAAATTATGTTAACTCGAAATTAGACTTATAAAAACATAGTCGTGTGTTTTATCTACGTATTTCATACTAAAATATTGGATGATCACGTTATGTAGGCACATGATTATCTCAAAATTAAGATACAAGATACAAATATTTCCTATTTTATTTACGATACCCATTTCGACGTAATTCTCTAAACAGCTACACTGTAAATAATAATTTTGCGTTTCAGTTTGCTTTGAAATAAAATTAAATAATTGGACGACTTACCTAAGGAAGTCCGATTATGATTTTATGAAAAGCAAACTGAAACGCAAAATACCCTCCCCTCCCTGCTGCTGTAAGCAGCCTTCTGCTTTACAACAACATTCCCAAGTCGAATGGGTAAAAATATCTTCTCTTCTCTTTCTCTAAAAAGTGACAGGTCTGGACATGTAGTTCATAGACAAGGTTGTTATTTTTTTAAAAAGGTTTCTCTAAAAAAGATGCGCGATTCTATGACCATCGAATGAAAACTACACTGTAAATAATAATTTTGCGTTTCAGTTTGCTTTTCATAAAATCATAATCGGACTTCCTTAGGTAAGTCGTCCAATTATTTAATTACAAACAACAATAAAACATAATTTTTGTTGAAGCAATTACAAAAATTATTTATAATTATAATTATATTTATATCTAGCTGTTACCTGCGACTTGGCCCGCAAGAAAGTCGATTCGACACTGATCGATTTTCATACAAATCTTCATCCCTAAGTTTCCACTCTTACGGGTGGAATATGATAAAATCCGTTCCTAGCGAACGTCTACTAACTATACCTAAACTGCCACCTTGTCTTTCCTCTTTAATACGACAAGCGGTTATCAATATTTCGTAATGAGAGTGTGACCTTTCGCTTATATTATGTGTGTGTATACATAAAAGATAAAAAAAACCTACATTTATACGTTTAATTTAATGCGACAACACTGTTTCTCAGTCAGTAATAGTGTGTCTGTGAAGGGGCCCGGGTTAAATAGTTGTCTACTATTTTATGCTTGTTAAATGCTTGTTTAATTAAATCCGAATGACTAAATGTATCTCAACTTTCTAACACTTCATGCCTGTATTTATCATTATAAATATTGTTGATGTTGTCTTAACTTAACCGAATAACTAAATGTATCTCAACTTTCTAACGCTTCATACCTGTATTTATCATTATAAATATTGTTGATGTTGTCATAACTTAACCGAATAACTAAATGTATCTCAACTTTCTAACGCTTCATACTTGTATTTATCATAATTATAAGTATTGTTGATGTTGTCATAACTGTAATTCTCTCTCTTTCTGTGTGTCTTAATAAATGTTGTAAATATTTGTTGTTTCTCTGGCTAAAGAACCCATACAAACAATCACATCACAATCACATCACAGAACATATCCAATATATAGGAAAACTGTGAAATGTGATCCTTGTGTTTTATTACATAGGATTCAATTTGCAACACTTAGGTACCTACTTGAAAAACTAATCCACGAGCGACTGAGAAATCGTATAATTATCGAAAATAGATGAGAGAAATCGTTAATAGATGGCGTTAGTAAAATTCATTTGCAAGTTCTGAATCACGCTATCAAATAAGTACTACATGTAATTTACTTAAGTCATAGGCAAATGTTTTAAGCTACTTTTTAGCTGAGATTCCTACGGGAGCTGAACCTACACGGCTGTTATCTACGGGTCCCAAAGCGAAGCGCGGGCGGTTCTCTAGTTGTACAATAAAGTTTCAGGTGCTTAGTACTTGGTATGCTATTAATTGGTTGAAGTCCAAATAATATTGATTACTAGGTACACGTTAGACCACAACAATGGGTATATCATTAAGTTTGCACTACCCTTACCATTGTTAGCAAACACAAAGGGACTAGACTTCAACAGGGTGAAACCTAAATCCTAATTAATTGCAGATATGAATCCCATTCAACGATCGCTCGCTTTGACATTCGGTAAGCTGCAACCGTACATATGTAGACCGGTAGAGTATACTGTTGCACAAATTGAATAAGGGTCCCCGCAGACTGACTGCAGCCACCGGCGGCTGCGGCGCTGTGGCGCTGTGGCGCTTCTTTTAATAAGCGCGGTCCGGCCGACAGCTTCGGCTGAAATCTTGTCACTATTATTGGAGCTGTTGGCTGTTGGCCGGATCGCGCTTTTAAAAAGAAGCGGCACAGCCGCCAGTGGCTGCAGTCAGTCTACGGGGAGTTAGTAAGCAGTGATCAGGAACGTTGTTTGTCATCTGATTAGGGTCGGATAAGTGGCTGTGTACGGGCGTGCAAGGCGTGCACCGCAGGTGGGCGGTACGTGGACGACGGCGGCGCGGCGATATAGAAAATGTATATGTGAGGTTGGTATTGCATCGACGAGGAGGTGGTGTAAAACGTTGTTTTACACACGAGTCCAGCTATCGGAGGCCCTGATAAGAAGTAACACCACGTTTAATATGACAGTGAGGGTCAATGCAGAGGACTGGATACTCAAGAGCTGGAAAAGGAATGAATTAACATAGATCTTTTATATTCCCAAATTATGGATCTTTCACTAGAATGTTTTCGTGTAATTCCAGGAAATGAATCTGTTCCCGCGGGTTAAGATTGTTATTGAAATTCTGCTAAGAGATTACTAATGAGGCAGTCATTTGGATCAAAAGCGACAAAAATACCAAAACGGATGTTTTTCCTCATAGCTTTTTATTTTAGCTACTACGACCACGGTTTGACCACAACGGAATGACCACGGGCTCATTCCGTTGTGATGTTAGGGAAGGACAAACAAACAAACACATTTCAATATATAAAAGTATACTTATATAATACACTAAAATAATTACAACTCTCAACTGGAACGTTTTCTGCGCGCCTTCCTATTGAAAAAACGGACTTTACGAAGGAAACTTTAAAAAGTAAATTCTGTCTGATGGTAACCGTTAAAGGAATTTACACGTAAAACCGTGACTTTATATTAAAAATGTTGTTTTATTTGTGTTACACGGCAAGACAAGCCTTAGTTGAAATATCCGCTACAAAGCTCTCTGAAATTAATTTAAATAAATATGAATTTCTCCGTAGTAAAGCTAGATCCTTTTTTTTTGCTTTAAGCCGTTAGAAACTTAATTAACGGATTTTTAAAGAGCAGTCAAGCTTGAATCGCATTTGTGAAGAGGGGGCGTTAGGGTTGTAATTTTCTTGCAGACGACATGTCGTAGGTATCCTTTCCTGGCTTTTCTTGATGTGACTGGTGTAAACGTTGTCTGACTGAAACAAACGGAAAACTTAAACTGTTTTTTCATTCCATCTCGACCATTATCTCGCATCATAATTTTAACGTACCTAATTTGTTTTTCAACGGTTTTCTCGGAACTTTGTGAAATATTTTATATTCATTTTTAGCAGGCATCTATTTGTTTCACGTCCATACATTTTTAAACTACAGATTATAATTTTAGGCCTAAATATAAACCTACCTGATGGTAACCCTATTACTGCAGAGAGAAAAATAAACCCAGTACCAAGAATTACGTTTTTCCTTCAGATGAACAAGGATAACAGGAATGATAATATTATTAACTAGTTGTGCCGGCGACTTCGTTCGTGCATAGGAGTTTTTCCCGCGTGATTCCCGATCCCGCGGAAACTCCGGGATAAAAAATACCCTATATGTTGCTCTACAGCGTCCTCTATATATCCCAATGAAAGTTCCATCAAAATCCGTTCAGCCGTTTCTGAGATTAGCGTGCACAAACACACAGACATACAGACAAACAGACAAAATTAAAAAACATTGTTTTGGGTTCCCTTGCGTATATAGAGGTCCCCCATTATACATCTTATATATAAAATTCTCGTGTCACAATGTTAGTTACCATACTCCTCCGAAACGGCTTGACTGATTGTAATGAAAGTATGCATATTCAGTAGGTCTGAGAATCGGCTACTATCTATTTTTCATACCTCTAAGTGATAAGGGTTGTTCACCCTTAACATTTTTTTGGCAAAACAACTTTTGCCGGGTCAGCTAGTTTTTAAATATATTTTCCACTAGTAAATCCGCCCTCGCTTCGCTTCGGGAAACCAGTCCCTTCAAAAATCTCTATAAATTTTAACAAATTATGTTATTCCGATGTCTAAGCTATATTACTGCAAAGTTTCATGTAAATCCGTTCAGTAGTTTTTGCGTGAAAGAGCAACAAACACACACACACACTCACTCACTCACATACATCCTTACAAACTTTCGCATTTATAATATTAGTAAGAAGTAAGATAGTAAGATAAGAAGTAAGAAGTAAGATAAGATAAGATAAGATGTACAGACAGTGATCCGTTACAATTTTATTATATCTCTAGATAGACAACGCAGAGATTCACGCGGAGAAGATTTTCTTACATTATTTTCGTACACGAGTCTCCTCTCAGAACGAAAAGGTGAAGGCCATAGTCCACCACGCTGGCCAAGTGCGGATTGGTGGACTTCACAGAACTTTGAGTTTTGCGAACTCTCCAGCTTGCAGGTTTCTCACGATGTTTTCCTACACCGCTAAAACGACTGATATTTAAATGCTTAAAACGCACATAACTCCGAAAAGTCAGAAGTACGTGCCCTGGTATTCGAACCCGGATCCCTCGAGTAGGCTGGATTCTTAACCGCTAGGCTATCACCGCCTTCTTTTATTATTTTTATTTAATATTTTACTCGGCTTTATTGGTTAGTTTAGAACTACAAAAATATAATACCTTTTTAAATTTAGTTAGTTCGGAACCAATCCTCAAAAGGTAATAAGTAATTAAGTATGAAACATAATAGACCACAACGTTCTAATAAGAGTGCACAATGCTAAAAATGACACATTTTCAAGTCATAAATTTTAATCAAAAGTTATCCCAAAGTTTGATGCAGTTATTGTGTCCGACGGTATTCTAGGGTGACATTGAGTGACTATCGACGGTGACTGGATATCGGGACTCACGGCGCGCAGTGTCACCCAATGACACAGTCACTTCACATCCCGCGCTAATGAGGGTAAAAGCGTGTGAATTCGCCGCTAGAGGCGCTAGTGGAGAGTGAGGTCTGTCTGTCAGTGCCACAAACTTATCTGACCCGGTAAGAGGGGCGCTACTGTCTTTGTCTGTGTCTGACAACAGTTTAACATTTGCATTAGTTCCAATTTTGGCCACCGGGTCAGTTAAGTTTGTGGCACTGTCACTTCTCACTTGTCTGAATGTCACTTGTCATGGGCGGGCTTTGACAGCGGGACCTCACTCAACAGTGGCGCCAACTGGTGAGCACAAAAACGGCGACCCTCATTGAGTGTTCTCAACCGTATCCGCAACCTTCACGCGTGTAAAAACTTTTACATGTCCATTTTGTAAACGATCGCTGCAAGCCGACCACAACACTGTGGATTGCCACTTTACAGTCCATTTCTGCATGTTTTGTGTCATACTGCAAATATTCACTTTGGCAGCTGTCGTCAATTTTTGTACGGAATTAGAGTACCTAGCCAACGAGCATACACTACCTTTCCGCTGCCGCCCATGGTATCTGTGACCGACGAGCAAAGTTATCTAACAAATTTATATTTCTGCTAAGTAGTATTTATTATTGTAAGCTGCTCATATAAAACTACTTATCCAGCGATTTCCAATAAATCTGGCTACTGCATACCGTTAGCCACAATCAATCTAACCACCAGGCCTTAGCAGTACGGTTCTAGGAAACCCGCAGCGGAGACCGATTTGTCTTTAGGGTGGACCCGTCGCCGCCCCCTTTCAAATGGTGTATGTCTGGCCCTTTGGCCTGATTTCGTTCCATAACAGTACGCAAAAAACTAATACAAAGAAAGCGTGCAGGAAAATTCCGTGTGAACTCAGCCCTAGTGTTTGTTGCACATTTTACGATTTGTACATTTTGCGCATTGTATAAATTTTGCGTTTTGTACATTTTGCGTTTTATACATTTTGCGCCGAAGCGCTTAAATTTGCTGCTTATTTTCTTCTCTCAATAAGTTCTTTTTATAACAACATATTCGTTGTTTTTCCTGAAGTTCTACGCCATTGCAGAGCTTTAATAAAAATAACAATGATGTTTTGTCTAGTCGGCGCTAAGTAACACAGTTCAAACAAAGAAATCTTTTTCTCTCTTGTTTTCTTATCCAGTACTCGGCAATGGTATTCTAATTAATTTATTTATCAACTCTCGAAAGCAAAGAATTTAATTATTTTGTTTATCTGAGATGAATAGATAACATTAATTTAACCCCCTACAGTTTTTTTTTCGACTAATTGAAGCTAAGAAGAGTTTCTATTTATTTGTTTGTCACGACTGTTTATCACGATATGAACCTCAACACTGAACTGGCGATGAATAATAATACAAAAACGGTCAAGTGCGATTTGAATTTGTACACCGAAAGTTCTTTACTAACTTGCAAATTAGTAATTAATTACTTACGTGTGTAGTTAATTAATTACCTGTGTAGTTATTTCTATTTGTAATTATATCTTACTATTAATTTACCTCAAATTGTTCCCTTTATTTATACTGTAAGTTCTCAGTCCTTGTCAAAGTTCTTTATTATAGGTCAACACGAGTATCAGTATCAAAATATCTGACACGAATCGTAAAGAACGACTATAGACACGGATGTTTTGATTAATTTATTTATTAACTTCCTGCCCATCCTTACTAATGGACAGTGACAAGTACGTCCCTCAGGACGTCCCTCAGAGGTAAAATTAATAACGATTCAAAATTTGATTTGGATTTAGACATCATTCATTCTGAGAGACAAACCTTATATAAAATTAATTCCGATACTATCAATACTCTCACTAAAATCAAAGGCGCGTCACATCAACGCGGCTTACATAAGTAATGATTATTTGGCAGGGATTTAAACCCTTCTGGGCTCAGTGAGGGAGTGTGCGCGTCCGGTGTGGTGTACAATGCACCCTCGTACATCAAAGAGATATTAGTTTTCATAGCCCCGGCCGTTTAATTGTTTCATGATTTTGAACAAGGTTTATTAACTGGACCCGGAATGCTGCAGTTTATTTGTTACTGTACCCCTTGCATTTGGAAACCTATGTATTGATATAATTGATATTGGTACTTTTATGAAACTAAAATACGATAGAAAACGTGAGTTCAGTTATTAAAAAAATTTAAGCGGGGTGTGGCGATTTCGTATTCCCGGCAACTCAGGTTTTTTTAAACGTCAGTCACAAAATTATTTAAATAACAAACTTTATATCTTTGTGGAATCCATACTATATGCTTAATGCGAAAAAATGTCTATCTGTGAAGCTTTCAAGGCTAAATCGCGGGCCCGATTTTAAAGGATTCGTAATAATTGCAATAATTTAAATAATTGCAGACCCAGAAAGGCTACTCTTTTTCAAAATCCAACCAATAAACATTTGAAATAGGGGATGATGGCATATTTAAAACATCTAAACTGCTTGACCGTTTTCGATGAATTTTCTCAGGATGTTAGGATAATGCACAGCTGTTGATGACACAACGTTAAACATATTTCTTTTAAACCAACCAATTAAGTTTACCGAAGCTAAGCGAGGGCCTTCACTTGTGACTTAACGCTCATTTTTTTATCCTAGCAACACCTCAAGACCTCAATTATACCCCTGAAAATTTAAACCAAGATACATCCTTAAACTGAGTACCTACCTATTCGTTTTCTCCTTGTAGCACCCTGTATAAACCACAGAATATCCTCCAAACATTATCCCACTTCACAGTATCATTACCTCGTCAGACGAAGGTATACCTAATGAAATGAATACGCACCAGATAGCAATCTGGTAGACAAAGAGGATTAATTTACAGCCACTAAGACATAAAGGCTGTCTGCTCTCTCGGAATATCTTATTAACTTTGATGATCTAATGTCTAGATTGAGCGTCGCCCTACAATGAAAACAAAAAAAAACAAGGCAACAATATCAAGCAAATGTGCGTGCAGGTGATGTTTTACATGTTCGTCTATTGTCTATGTGTGCGTGATCAATGATACAATGATATAAAAATTGTGGCTAACAGTTAGCCACAATTTTTTGACACGTTTGCGCGGATTCGATGTTCCATCTAGACATTAATAATTCATCAAAGCTCATTAATAAGTCTGACTTTGCTGCTATTATAATGAGGAATGTGTATATTATTTTAGAGTGCAGTCGAACTGCGTGGTGTAGGTACATACTGCACATTTTAAGCTTCTTAAATAACGAGGAGATATTCTCAGCAAATATATATAGCTTACAGTGGCGATTTCTCTAAGATGGCGCGTATGGCGGCGCCATACCATAAATTTTAAGCATTAAATAAAATGTAAAAAATCATATATTTACAACCTAATTATTTAGACCTAAGTACAATAATTACATTTTACGAGCGCTGCGATCTTCTATCACGAACGCGACTCGCGGCGATTGTCTTCGCGTTCGGTCGGCGCCGAGCGCGGCCGAGGCGAGCGATGCGCTTACTGCCAGCGCATGCCTAGTTTATACAAAGTCGTTGACCCGCGCCGTCCGCGCCTCTTCGATCGCTTAGTATCACCATAGTAAAATTACACTGTGGTATCAGCGTATCACTGAGTTTGAAACGCGGGTCTGGCGCTGGGAATGGCGCATTACATAACGAGTTTTCGCATGTTTTTCGTGATAGTGTAGATTTATGATTACGGTTTCTATCTTTCTATTGATTTAATTTACTTTTTATTTAGTAGGTAATTAGTTTATAATGAAATGACATGAAATTATGAGTGATTCAACAAAATCTGTGATACAAGAACTTTTAGAAAGACCTTTCACGACGAGATCGTTTGCCGAAAAACGGTTGATAGTGGAAAATGGACTTTCACTATGGGAAAAACCCTAAAATCGCGAAAAAACATTAGCTATTTCATACAAAAATAAAAATGTCAAATTGTATGAAATTTCTTTTTAACCGACTTCAAAAAAGAAGGATTATTTCGTCGTTTATGGACTGATTTTGATAATTCTTTTTTTATTCTAAAGTAGATATGGGCAGTGGGGTCCCGTGATAAGGACACCAGGATCTGATGATGGCATCTCAGGGAAATCGAGGGGAACTTTTGAAAATTGTATGGACAACTGTTTGTTCATGTTATCATAAGTACATTAAAGCGCTACTATTTCATGAAGATCTGGAGTCGATCTGATGAAGCCGAAAGACAGTCGAGGGAACTCCTCAACGATTTACTGCAGTTATCTAGTGTTTGGGCTTGATTAATTTGTAGCGACGAGAACTTTACACTTACATGTTGAATTGAGCGCCATCTGGCGAGTAGTTTTTGAGTTATCTCTACTTATCAAGATTGAAGTCGGATATTTTTTTTTTGTAAAAAGCAATTATTATTTGCGATTTCAAAGTAGGTTTCTTAATGAAAGACTGCAAGTTTGTTAGATTGTCCGTCTGAAGAAATGGTTTTCCGGTTATGCGCACTTAACACTACACCCTATAATATAACAAAAGCTGGAGCCACCCCAATTATAAACACCAGGAATCGCCACTGATAGCTTATGAATTGAAGTACCTATGTGCGTAGCTTATTTTAACAGCTACTCGTAGAAATCAATGTACATTAGATGTACATGTGTAGCCACAGAAATACATGAATGGAAAAGTAAATAAAATGTATACGTACCTACCGACTCTGTTATTATTTTGTATCCGTCTTATTTCACCTCTGTTTGGCTTCTACATAGTGAAAGATTTTCAATTAAGTTAGGTGAAAGTGAGCACTAAGAGATGATATTTGGAAATTCATTCCTAGTTGTATGGGAGGGCTGAAATACCTACCATCACTTTTAAAGCTACGTCGATAAAAAATTACAGACTAAATACAATACAGAACTAGTGCAATTCACACGGACAAAGTAGCGGGCTAGAAGCTAGTTAAATACAATATATGTAAATCTCATCAGAATAAGACCAAAAAGTGTTAGTACATTTTATACAGGGGCTGAGCTTAAGCTTACGCGAAACACAATAATTGAGTCGGACAAGAGGCGAGCTCACTGTTAAATCGAGTTGAGTTGGCATTTCAATGGAAACGAATTTATTCACACGAACGTCCGGCACCAAGTAACACTATTTGGCTCAGCCGGAGTTAATCCTTATACAGGATTAAGTAGCCTTGCAGTCAGTGTGCGCTTCTTTCTTATCAGACACGGCGCCGACACGATGCCGATACGACGCCGAGACGACACGCTAGTATATTTAACCATCGAGGACACGATCGCATTAGTTCAAGTTAATGTGATGCTTCCATGCATGACACACTAAAAGCATAAGATAACAGTCCAAAAACAGAGATACTGACAGCTTTCGACATACCGGTGCAAGTCGGTTCCGAGTCGTATCCGTGTCGCCTAGTAAAGAAGCGCCTATTGATAATAAACAATACGCCCGTTCAACAGCATCAAATCAGGTCTGACATAAACCCCATCCATCATATCAGGCATGCACGATGCCTTGCGTATAAAAGCGAGGGAGCGCGGGCAAAAACGGCGAATGATGAAAATCCTATGAAAATCACGGCGTGCAGCGCAGATGGCTTAATGGACTTTGTTATTGATGTTAATTTGTGAGGTGTGCACTGTAAAATTAAACAAAGGAAGTAAGATGGAAGACTTATGTAACAATGTTTATTAATAATTATGCAGTTCAACTGTTCAGGTACCGACTTAAGTACCTACTTCCTATAGAAGTTAGGTCAATTTGGTACAAAAGCTTCACATAAACAGAGAAATTAAAAACAGTAACACTATAGGTGAGATAAATATTAAGTTTAAAATTTAAAGTAAGTTCGACGTTCCACCTTGTAAGGTCACCCGATAAGAGTTAATAGCACTCAGTGATAATAATATGAAACCCTACATACATATGTGTACGAGTTCGATACATACTTCACCGGTTTTATTTTGTCTTTGTCATTAAATTTATAATTACACTTTTCTCTCTTAGGGTGATTGCATAGTCAAGCTTACCGCCAGCGCGGTTGACTATGCAATCACCCTTAACTCTAACTTACCAAAGTATATGCTAGTCTACACGGATAAAATACTAGTGATTGATCGAAAGTTTTGGTTTCGGCCAGTTTCGGTCGGCCTAAAAATGGCCGAAAATTTCAGGCACCCTAAAATTCAACTGATCGTGATATTGACCGACCGAAAGTTTTGGTCTCGATTTCGGCCAAAGGAAAAGGCAGAAAGTTATATTTCGGTTTGAGTTTCGGCTGAAAAAGCTTTTTGGGGCGAACACTATGAAATACCTTAGACAACCCTAGCAATGACAATTCATTTCAAATATGGTCGCGGTCTCATCTGCTCGAATTGATTAAAACTAAAGAATGTAATATTTCACAGGTATTTTGTTATTAGATACAACAGCGGCAATTGCGAATGTAATTCCGACCACACTCAAATTCCTTCCGTGTACAGGCAAAGAGCTGGGATTTATAAGCCATTAAATACGAAAATAACTAACAAAGATCTAAAGCATTATCATTATCTCTCTAAAGTCAAAGGTTAGGTTAGACAAAAACATTGAAACTCGAAGTAACTTTAACTGCTTTTTTAATAAGACCCAAATTGCACGACATAACGAAAAATGAAAACGACCAATTCAAATAATTCAAACTTCATAGGTAGGTAGGTACAAGAATGTTCATAGCTACTAATGTTTTGTTTTTTTGTATTTATTCGTCCGTTCAAAGGATTTTCTTTCTATATAATTTGACTTCCACTGCCATTCGCTGCGTAAAGTTTGATCTGTAATTACTTTCTGAACGACCGTGTCAAACACGTATAAAATGACACGCCGAAAACAGTTTTCTGTAGAAATGAAAAAGAAATGAGAAATGAGAAAAGTTGGGATCAGATTTTCATGTTTCACAAATAGTCATCCTGAAATAAAGTTCACGGTACGTTTTCTGTAATCTATAGGGCTGTCGCAGCTTTGTTGTAATTTTAATTAAAGTTTAACAGATAGGTAAAGTAGAATTAAGATATTTTTCTTCTAAAAATAATAGTTTCGAATAAATAGCGGAACTTTAAAAACGCACTGTTTTCATATAATATTAACGTATAGAAATTATCTATAGGTACACTTTATACTAAAATATACAAAAAAGAGAATTTTGTGAAGAAAAGTAAACATTTGTTTCATATTCAATACAACGTACAACAACACATTGTATTATGTAATATTTAAAAAGGAGACATTAAAATCAATATATGTATTTAATTTAGCTGCATAATTTATTATAACATCTATCATCAAAATTCATTAAGCGAAAACTAAAAACATTATCAACTACTGAAACATAGTTTAATAACACAACAAAACAGTAGGTACCAATACGGTATTGATTCTGATAACATAATACATCTCTGTATCCCATTAATCGTCTGTCCACCTCAACGGATATGTCCAGTAGACGAGACTTCCGTCGAGTAATCACGGCAGTAATAAACCGATACGTTGCTACGAAACGTCAACAGCCGTACGGTCGACTGGTCGTAGGCAGCCCTACGGTCGACCGGTCGTACGTCCACAAAGGGACGACAAAGCTGGACACGACGAAATCAAACACGACGTTACACAATGCAAATAGTGTAGTACGGCTGCATCGAACCGGCCGGGATGCCCGGGATTCCCGGGATGCCCGGGCAAAGCGTCTATTTATAGACCTCACGTGGAAATATCGCACTGCGCTTTATTTGGTTTACGGATGCCATTTCAGTGGACGAAAAAAGCATAAGAGTAGCACCAATCAAATATTGTGATAATGATAATTTATTTGTTAAAATATGGTTCCATATTTATGATTATGGAAATAAACTATTTAAAAAAAATATTTTATTTCAATGATTAAAAAAATATTGTTTTGTTTACACAATACTTTTTGTAGATATGCTATTCTTTATACACCTACATATGTATTTGCAATCCTTGTAGGAATAAGTGAATAAAATGTGAATTAATCATTTTTCCAAATGTCGAGAAGTTTCAGTTCAAGTATGTGCATGTCTCGCCCACAACCCTTTCTTTACTTATTTATACTACTCCACGGAGGGCTAGGCCTATAAATTGGTCCGCAGTACGCTGTGTTTATTTTTATTAATACAAGTCAATGCTTGACTTTAATCCACCCGATGGTAAGTGGTAATGGAGTCTTGGATGGTAAAGCTTTGTAAAAGGATGTTCAGTCTTGATTTGAAGACACCTTCATTTTAATGTAGGGATGACGGACATTCAATTCTCACATGATTTAAACGGCAGACTTTACCAAGTACATCACATTTTTTTTATATAGCCATTCAATACCGGTATTTATTTTCACATAAAAAGAAGTTCATAGATTATAATTAGGTAACGTTTTATGATACATTTTTAGAGATTTTAACTGATTCCTTACCGCATAAAAACTGCAAAGACCAAACGCTGCCATTATTCACCATAAATAACACTTAAATTAGCCAATCACGGCTAGCTAGTATTGCTAGTAAACCTTTTGCGTTTTGTATGGAACGCGACTCCTATGCTTTTTCTGTTCGTTGTGCCGTATTCATTTTCACGGCAAAATTGAGCCTGTTCAAACCGAAATATTTTGAGTAAAAGTCATGTTGATTTTTAGTCGATGAGTATTAGTGCGATACGAAAGGTCGTTTTTCATATTAATAGCCGAGAAGCCACACAATGGTAAATAGTGTCCGTGGCCCACATAAGGGTACGTATTTGCCATATTATGTATAAAAGATCTGGCTACCCACTGGATATATCCAAGATAGGTTTTAGTCGAGAATTTTGGATGTACCCAATATTAGCCGCTATCAATCAGTGAAAAAATAGGTATATTATTCGACTCGTATAATCATTAAAAAACACATAAAATTGCTTTTATAATACTGCAGTAGTACGAACGGATTAGGAGCATTTACGGAGTTGTAAACTATCTCAGCTCGGTTTTAGTTAGCTATCTCGGCTGGAGTTTACTTGTAGAGTTTACTCTATTAGCTAGGAGAGAGTTGAAATAGACTCGTAAACAGAGAACTAGCTTAAACTATTTGTGCATAGTTTCAATGTATCCAATTATGCACGGGGATGTTTCGGCTATCATAATAATATTTGATATTCGCTACGAGGAATTTATCAGGTTCCATTGTTCGATGAAACTTTCAGAGAGCCCTTATTAAATTATTACCGATTCCCGGTAACAGTTAGGGTTACCAATTGTTCGGATTTTTCCGGACTATTCTTTGTTTGGGTATTTAAAAAATATGAATAAACTAAACAGGTTTTTATCATCCATCAAAATTTATAAAACTCTTCCGTTACTGAGTGACTTTCTGACTGCAGACAACGCACAGCCTAAACTACTGATTTTTAGAAATTTCCTTTCCTAGGGGATACACTGAAACTTTTTATTTCTTCAACGGATTCACTTTTTCAACGAAACTTTGAATATTAAGCTCTTTAAGTAACCAAAAACCGTTGACCTTACGTATTAATGACGAAAAGATTACCACTGCGTTGGAACATTTAGCGGTGAAAGAGATAACGATAAAATTTCATCTTTTTATTAAAGTATAAAAATAATTAATGTTATCGGTGTCATCGCAACACCAATTTTTATTTATATAATAAAATACAACATAACAAAATTTTTACTCTGCGAAAAATTTCTAACTTTTTTATGACCAGTACAATTAGCTATTTGCCCGGACTTTCAATTTTTTGTATGGTAACTCTAGCTGCAATACATCGCTGGAATATTGTATTTCAATTCCACGATTTCGAATTCAATTTTATTACAAAACAAATTGCTGAATTCGTGGAATTTCACTCTCCACGCTTTTGCCCGGGATTTTAAACCGGTATGTACATATATGAAACGAAAACATTACATGGATGGTCCTGTCAGTGTCAGTGGTGACCTAACTTATCGAGGGAGAGGTTCCGGGTTCGATTTACGGCCGAAGCAGAGTTTTAGGTAAATATTCGTTATTGGGTCGTGGGTGTCTCGTTAGACAGTGAATCTTGTCTGTGGGTGTGATTGAGTACTTTTTTTTTTTTTTTTTTTTTTTGACGAGGGGGAAACCTTCAAAAGGTACCCGGTGCCGTGGGAGCGGCACAGGGTAATGTGGGATTTTTACCCACTAAAACCCCCCCGGTGGCCTACCTCAGCACTTGTGGAGAACCCCGGGATCTCCGTAAGGAACACAACCGGAGTCCTCCAAGCGCGGCGCCCTTTTGTTCGGGCTCTTCCCGCGAGGGACAAATGCCCCGTCGCTTGCCAGCGCCTTACAACGGTATGCGGCCACACATACCGTCGTCCTTCCCGGGGTTGCTGATGGACGGTTCGAGCTCCCACTCTAGCCGCCCGCAACCCCGAAAGCCCCCTTTTAGTCGCCTCTTACGACAGGCAGGGGATACCGAAGCTCGTATTCTGGTCCCGAGCTACAGGGACACAAGCTAGGGACCCCTACCATCATATTGTAGTACGATTGTGATTGAGTACCTAAGCATCTATTTTTCCTCGTTAAAACATTAATTATAATGGACGGAAAATTCCCTTGTTGTTCAGTCATGTTGTTGTTTAGATAACAAGTTACCTACCTATAATATATAAGATAGTTAGTTAAGATGAAATAGCGCTTATTTCAATAGTTGTTGTCAGCCTAATGAAATTAAAATATATTTCGACATTTCCATCATAATATAAAGATTTCAAGTTCCACATGTGGGAGGTTTTTGAGAAATATATAATATTATTCAAAGATATAATTTTAATGAAATTCTTTTTTATAGTAAAAGTCATTGTGAGGACATGTGATATAACCGAAAAACAAAAGAAGTAAATATAATAAGTCAGTTGTATGTGAAAAGTAGAACAGTCTTTGTTAATTGACCTACTTTCATCTGGTTATGTTATTCTGACTCACACGTTTCGAAATTATCTTTCACATCCATAGTTGTATTAAAGTGATCACAGCGTATCCAAAAGTACAAAGTTGCGTTATACGATTATATTATATAACTATAAAAGTAATAATTATTAATCTTAGTTGACAAGTTTACCTAGTATTACAACTGAATGCAAGTAAATATTTATTAGAACGCACAGAACCATACAGTAAGGATTTTACAGGTAAATGCGCTTCGCCGAACCAAAGCTCAGACCTGATGGCTGTTGAGAGTTTCTGGGAAACTAAATGAATAGAAATTCCCGGGACGCAGCGAATATATTGAATACTGCAAATTCAAAGCGCACCCTACAAAGCTTTGTGAATTTCTACGAAATGAAATATGTTTATTTCGTTACAACAAATTTTTGGATAATAATATTTCACAGTTTTATTATGTAAAGGCCAGTGTAGATTGATGGACTTCACACATATTTAAAGATAATTATGGAAAAAATGGTCACTCACATGACCATTTTTCCTCAGGATGTGTTTAAGAATAAGAATAGCAGATATAATGTTTGGTGTCAATTTAATCGATGTTGCATTAACATTTTTCTTAACACTAAAATTAAATCATAAGTAGTAGTCGTATTACTAAAATTCACAACACAAATAAAATCGTTATAAACGTTGCGACGTTGCGAGCACTCTCAAAGCTTCCCTTCCGGTCGAATGTATCATATTTCCAATAACTCGGGTAACAGTTTATTTTATCGTGTTTTAAATGTTGCTTACATTGATGCCTCTTCGAACAGTTACGGCAAATGGGTTTACATGTGAGAATGGCTACTTAAGGGTTATCCAAAAGAGGGTGCACACATCTACAGGATTTTACGACAACAGGACAGGTTTGAGGATATCTAAGAAATAAGTATACAACATCTACTTATTGTTCTGCAACCTATAAAACAACTTACGGTAAAAGCTGTAAGAAAATTATGTATTACATTACATTATTTAACAAAAATACGTGTAAATGAAAAATATGTATACTTAAATATCTCAAAAAGTTAAACAGAAAGAAAGCCTCAAAAATGCCACTGCACTACAAAAGTGCCTACCTGTAATATCCTATATCTACCTTCTCCATGTTCAGAATTAAGTTATTATCATATAAAAAAATCCGTTTCATATTCATTTTATGACCGTGCATAAATGGACCACTGTATTAACAGCCTAAGTGCAGGTTGGCGTCACAGCCTGTTAGGGAACCGCTCACGAATATTCAAGCAGGCGATAGTCCTGGTGATACCTTTGATGATTAGTGAGAAAAAAAATCGATTAGGATGAAAAAAAAATGAAATTTTTTTAACGTTTTTTTCGCCTTTTTCATGTTTTATCATCTTAGTAAAGCTAAACGAAACGATAATTTCATAAAAAAACATCACTTTTTTTTAAAAAGAAAAACCAGCAATGTATACAATAGATCGCGCGCAGTCGCTCGGGGTTCAATGACCCGCGCGCGCCTTACCGTCTCCCGCGCCGCGCCGTCGCGCCTCGCTATACCTAGCCTACTACTTAACGCCGTATACTACCTACTGTAAATAAATAAATAACGCTTTACACTCATAGCCCCAAACTAGGATTCCCTGTGTCGTGGGTGCCATGGACAACACACAAGACAAGGACACACACCCAGACCAAGAACGGAAATTCAAACTCATCATTCAAATCTCCGCCTTGCTGGAAATCGAACCCAGGACCCTCTAAACAGCGATCCGGCGTGTTAACTAACCACTGCGCCGTCCGAGTCGTCAAATAAATTTTTAACATGTACATCATCATCTCAACCCATCATGGCCCACTATTGAGCACGGGTCTCTTCTCAAAATGCGAAGTTTAAAACCATAGTCCACCACGCTGGCCAAGTGCGGATTAGCAAACTTCACACACCTTTGAGTTTTGCGAACTCTCCGGCATGCAGGTTTCCTCACGATGTTTTCCTTCACCGTTTGTAGCGAAACGCACATAACTCCGAATAGATCGCGCGCAGTCGCTCGCGGTTCAATGACCCGCGACCTCCCGCCTCCCGCGCCGCACCGTCACGCCTCGCTATACCTAACAGTCTACTCCTAAACGCCGTAATAACCTATTATTTTACTACCTACTGTAAATAATAAATAACGCTTTACACTCATAGCCCCAAACTAGGATTCCCTGTGTCGTGGGTGCCATGGACAACACACAAGACAAGAACACACCCAGACCAAGAATGGAAATTCAAACTCATCATTCAAATCTCCGCCTCGCTGGAAATCGAACCCAGGACCCTCTAAACAGCGATCCGGCGTGTTAACCATTGCGCCGTCCGGGACGTCAAATAAATTTTTAACATGTACATCATAATCTTAACCCATCATGGCCCACTATTGAGCACGGGTCTCTTCTCAAAATGAGAAGGTTACAACCATAGTCCACCACGCTGGCCAAGTGCGGATTAGCAAACTTCACACACCTTTGAGTTTTGCGAACTCTCCGGCATGCAGGTTTCCTCACGATGTTTTCCTTCACCGTTTGTAGCGAGTGACATAAATGCTTAAAACCCACGTAACTCCGAAAAGCCTGAGGTGCGTGCCCTGTAATTTGAACCCGGACCCTCCGAATAGGAAGCCGAATTCTTAACCACTAGGCTATCACCGCTACAACAACATGTACAACAACAAGCTTCTTCATCCATGTATGTGTACGTCCGTATGTTTATTATTTTAGGTATTAAGTTATGTACATTTTTAAAGCAATTTAGTAATAACGTAATAGGTAAATTATCACCGCCGCCGCCGGGCTGCACCTACTGCCAAAGACCGAAGCCGACAAACAAGCCGAAAAGCCAGCCTGTCGGCTTTTCGGCTTGTTTGTCGCCGACCGCCAAACGAAGCCGACAGCTTATGAACGTTTAGGGTCCGTTCACACCGACTTGCTCGGAGAGCAGAGCAGATTTTTATCACGATGAAAATTAGAGTTTTGAATAATTGTATTAAGGTTTATTTTTGCACGAGCACTATTTTGTCATTAGGATGCTCGAGGAATGATCGAACGCGTTTAGTGTGAAATAAAAAGAGGAGCCGATCGGCTCTGATTAAGTGCTTTTTCTCGCTCGCTCGACTTTAAGATCTTTTCCATACGGTCTATGTACCTACCATGTACTTGTCTCCTTGGCGGCTCCGCTCCGATCCGGTCTGAGTGAACAGAAAATGCGAACTGATGCTCTTTGAGCCGGTCGCTGTGAGCGAACCCTTACTTGTGCCGCTCGCTGTAACAAAATGTACCTATGCCTTTGACGGTATTTCTAGGGATGCAAGGTTGTTGTAATATCGATAAAAATATCGAGGCAATGAAATTATCGATAGATGATAATATCGATATTTTGGTCGATAATATCGAATTTATTTAAATTTAAATAAAAAATATGAAGTTCATAGAGATTCTTTTGTTTCATTAGTCCTTACGGACAGGCAAAGGGGCTAAGCCCGTACAGCCAAAGAAAATAGAGAAATAAAACAAGTGGAGGATGTTTTTTATTTGTTTATGTAAGAAAAGGCTAATGTCCGAAGCCCAAACAGCCTTATCTAAGGTCGTGAATTATCGATTTTTTTCGGATATGATATCGATATTATCGTATCGTTATAGCGCAAATATCGATAAATTTGATATTATCCATTATCGATTTTCCGATATATCGTTGCAACCCCTAGCATTTCTTTGAAAATATCACTATTTTGGATATTACGTTAACCACAGTCAGTTCAGTTCCGTGTCGAACTGTTGACCGCCATACGCGCGCGAGCGAAAATACCTAAGTTTTGTTAATTTAAGTTGATATTGCGTTTTTGTTAAGTTTGCTGTTTTGTTTCTTGTTGTTTGTTTTGTTTTGTTTGTAGTTTTGTTTAAAATAATGCCTAACGCGTTCGTTTATAGTGCTCGTGAATACGGAAACATGTTAATGTGCCTTGGAGAAGCTCGTGGAAATGCTTCACGTGCATTACGAATCTACCGAGAGAGATTCCCGACCGCCCGACATCCGGCTGACTCTCGCCTGATAACGGCAGCATTCCAGCGAGTCTTGGAAAATCGGCCAATTGCTCCAGTAGCAAGAGGAGGTGGAAGTCAAGTCGCTGTTCAGCCCGTGGAGGCTATTTTAGATGTTGTTCGCCGTAATCCAAACCTGGGTACAAGAAGTATCGCCAAATTATTAAGGCGTCAGGATGGAACAATGGTGTCACACTGGACAGTCCACAAAGTATTAAAGCGTAATCGAATCCGTCCATACAAAGTGCATAAAGTGCAAGCTTTAGTACCAGTCGATTACGAGCGCCGGCGAGTTTTCTGCCGATGGTTATTAGACCAGCAGCAACGTATACCTGGTTTCATTTCGAATGTCATCTGGACGGACGAATCAACATTTACCAGAAATGGAATGTGGAACCGAAGAAATACACACGTGTACTCTGAGGTAAACCCGCGCGCTGTTCTACAAACCGGGCACCAGACCCGATGGTCGGTTAACGTATGGGCAGGTGTATTTAAGGATCGCATACTAGGACCAGTCTTTCTTCCACGACGACTCGACGGGCAGCGATACTTAGAATTTATAAATGAACAGTTGGTGGATATTTTAGATAATCTGTCGTTGGCTGAATATCGCCGAACTTGGTTCCAGCATGATGGCGCACCTCCACATGTCATAAGATCGGTCAGAGAGCGCCTCACCGAACTATTTGATGATCGCTGGATCGGCAGACTAGGACCACACGCATGGCCACCGCGCTCGCCTGATCTGACCCCTTTAGACTTTTTTTTATGGGGCTATGTAAAAGAAAGGGTTTTTAATCGGGAGTGTGAAAGCGCTAACGACATGCGCCAAAGAATAATAAGTGTCTTTGACAAACTCAGGACGAGCTGTGTCGAAGACCCCACGCTGATGCCCCGTCTGCATGAGGAAACAAAACGCCGAGCCCAAGTCTGCCTCGAAATGAACGGAGCACATTTTGAGCCGCATCTCATAAGACCGCGGAGGATTTAGATCGGTAAGTTATTTTATACCTTTTTTAAATAACTTATTACTGAATTTATTGGTTTAAAAAGGTACATAACGTAATCCCTAGAAATAATAAACATACCGACCTACACATTGGATGAAAAAGCTGGTTGTTGTACATGTTAAAAATTCATTTATTTATTTTTCATAGTAGCTAGTAAAATAATAGGTTATTACGGCGTTTAGGAGTAGGCTAGGTATAGCGAGGCGCGACGGCGCGGCGCGGGAGGCAGGAGGGCGCGGGTCATTGAACCGCGAGCGACTGCGCGCGATCTATTTTATACATTACTGGTTTTTCTTTTTAAAAAAAAGTGATGTTTTTTTATGAAATTATCGTTTTGTTTAGCTTTACTAAGATGATAAAACATGAAAAAGGTGAAAAAAACGTTAAAAATTTTTCATTTTTTTTTCATCCAAATCGATTTTTTTTCTCACTCATCATCATCATCATCATCATCACTATCACCTGCTTTAATATTCGTGAGCAGTTCCCTTACACCCTGTATAAATTATTTTTGCTTTTAAAATCTCGATCCACTTTAAAATAAATTGAATGTGCGGTTCGATCGAACGTAAATAATCATTTTGTCAAATAAACTGACTCCAAAAATGGTTTATTTTACATAAACAAATAAATATTCGAAATCAATTACGTAGTCATTAGGAATAATGAAAAAAATATTATAAGATCTCGGTCAAATTTAGATGTGACTACATGACAACCACTGGCTTTCGAAGATAAAAATAATTATAATCATCAAAAACTGTAAACACCGTAAAAAGTTATAAGACAAGAAGTATAAAACAGAAAAAAATACACTCGATTCGAGAAACTAATCTTTTTTATGAAGTCGGTTGAATGGTAAAAGACACGAGTATAATTTTACCTGCATAGTGTGTGTTTCGTAGACGCAGCGCTACGCTACGCCTACGCCGTAAGAACAGCTGTATGAAGAGGCAAAAATGCAGTCGAATTGAGAACCTCCTCCTTTTGTTGAAGTTGTTTAAAAATTATGAAAGCTTCACGTGGCGTATATTTAATTTTATCTACATACATGGTGTGGTGTGCGTTTCGTAGACAGCGCCTACGGCACGCCTACGCCGTAGAAGCACTTTTCAAGAGGCACTTTTACGATCGCCAATAAAGTCAAACAACCTACGAGTTTTTATACAAATATTGATGGATTCTATCATTCTAGGTACAGACTGATTTGTTACATCTATCATATATAATGGGTTGTTTGTAGGCTTAAATTCAATTTTATTTTAACAAAACAAAAACAATATGAAGAATAAAATATATAAGATAGTGTTTGAAACACATGGTTACGTACCTGTAAAAATTCCTTGAGATTCCATATTGAGATTCTGAGTTGGTAACAATAGGGTCATCTCGGAAATACGCTCTTTCATTAAAAAATTAAAATAACCAAGCAAAAAAAATGGAATAGTTATTATTATTTATAACAAACGAACACGAGTGAACCTACAATATGAAGTGTTTGGTACCTACTCAGAATATTGAAAACTGAAAGTATGTTTTCCAAATAATCACAAAGTCAAAATTACTTTATGGCGCTCCTATGTTCTTATTTAACATCTCTTTACAAAAATGACTCATTGATACATAAAAGTTACCTCTGCTACCTCGTAATTACGACTACTTGCCGTAAATTAATGCACACTCCGACAGAGATGAAAATTATTAATTTCCCTTTGAAGCGTTCACAAAGGGAAATGGGCAGCTGTCATCCGTCCTTTTACCGAACTCATGTATTGACACTGCAATACAATACATAATCTGATGTGATCCCAAACTATTCTGCTACCTTATTTAATTGAAAATGGGTTGAAATATCGTTATAAATAATAAATAGGTGTTTCCCCCTTAAATTGTAGAATACAACATTGATAAAATTCTCTAACTGAATCAAGTTATGTAGATTTGAATATTTAGCAACATACTAAACAGTTGAACAAATATTTACTCCTTAAAATCCAGCCGTTTAACGAACCTGTAACTTAAATGCCATACAATACAAATATTTTAATGATTAAGACTACACTACTAGGTAGCTAATAAAAATAATAATGTTTTTCCAAAGTGCACATTATAGTAAACCCAACTTAAGAATGAAACGAAAGAGGCGCTGTCGGACGCATTTGACATTCATTTGACCAATCATTGCACACTAGTGATTGACTGATGAATGACCACAACGTACTTATAGTAAACCCAACTTAAGACTGAAACGAAAGAGGCGCTGTCGGACGCATTTGACATTCGTTTGACCAATCATTGCACACTAGTAACTGACAGATGAATGAACACAACGTACTTATGAATGACTTTTCGTTAGTTCTAATTTTTGCCATTTCAGAGATAAGTTGGGCGGACTGTATGAATGAATTTTCGTTAGTTCCAATTTTTGCCATTTCAGAGATAAGTTGGGCGCACTGTATGTTAAGTTTTGTTGGTTGTCATAAATAAATAAAGATCGTATGTTGGTACCCAAAAAGGTAAAATCTCATTTATTTGTTAGGGCTTTCTAAAATCTACAGTTCTGTTGTGTTAGAAATAAAGGAGTGTAAACATAACTAAATATCCTTACTAATATTATAAATGTGAAAGTGTGTTTGTTTGTTTGTTTGTGACGCTTTCACGTATTATATGGTATGGTTTATGTATGTGGGAATAGTTAGGAGGGTGTAGAGTGACGTAGGCTACTTTTTACCGCGGAAAAACATCTCATTCCCATGGGAAGATCGATGTTTTGTTAGTTGCTAGATATGTAGTTCCGGAGTTGTTAATAGATGGCGTTAGTAAAATTCATTGGCAAGTTCTGAATCACGCTATCAAATACTACATGTAATTTACTTAAGTCATAGGCAAATATTACAGACTACTGAGGCTACTTTTTAGCTGAGATTCCTACGGGAGCGAGACCTACGCGGCTGTTACCGACGGGTCCCGAAGCGAAGCGCGGGCGGTTCTCTAGTTTCTAAATAATTTACTAACATTAGCTTGCTATTCAAGCTTGAAAAACCAATCTCATATGTCTTGGACATTACAGAGCTTATTACTTAATTATCCCGGTTGAGAGATATTTGGGAACCGCTGACAGACATATTTCGATGCATTCGTAGTTATATAAAGCGGTATATGTAGTCATTATGAATTTCACTGGCTTTGATGACGAAAAATCAATGGAGCCAAAAAAATATTGTGCAGATATAGCTCGAATATTGTAATTCCCTCGCTACAAATAAGACACACCTGTTTACGTAGGAATCCTGGCTTTTGTATCATCACAGTGTTATTCTAGGGCCTAGAGCTCACCCGGGGAAGTACCACCGCCCGCCAGGGTACTTAGTACCATTCCTTCCGTGTAATAATTGTTTTTAAGAGCAATTGCGTTCCGGATAGGAAGGTGTGGAGCCGGTTCACTTTTTTAGAGGCGACCATCTCAGTCCTCAGGGGTAGCAACGCATCTGTGTCCGAATTGGAACAAGACTCACACTAATCATTACTAACTGGACAATACTAATATTAACTAACAGGACTAACTATCACTAACACCTTGGCTCTCTGATGATGTCAGACTGCTAATGGACAAGAAAAATTCTGCTAAGGCTAAATATATGCAGGACGCTAGTGACGAAAATTTCGTAACATACAAAAATGTGAGAAACCGATGCAATACGATGTGTAGAGACGTACAACGACGCCATATTCATAAGTCAGTTCAAAATGAAGACCCCGGTAAGGTATGGAAGTTTCTAAAAAAATTGGGTGTTGGGAAAACACAGCAAAACATACTCCCGGACAATCTCGATTTAAATAATCTTAATCAATTCTTCGCTGCGTCGTCACATGTCGACAGCAAAATTAAACTGCAAACTCTGAAGGATCTTTCGAATTTTCCCAAACCTGACACTCCATCTTTTTCATTTAATCACTTTGCAGCTCGTGATGTTGAGATGGCAGTTCGCTCTATCTCCTCTGACGCCGTCGGTAGTGATTGCATCAGCCGGAAAATTATCATTCCTCTCCTAGATATCCTGCTCCCGACCTTGACTCACATATTTAACCAATCCATCGAAGAAAAAAGTTTTCCTAGCATTTGGAAAAATGCGCAAATCATACCCATCCCTAAAAAATCTAATCCTACAGGCTTCTCTGACTTCAGACCTATCTCAATACTTCCCTTTCTTGCGTGCTTGATCGACTTGTTCATGTACAACTTAGTTCATACCTTGCTAATTCCTCTCTTCTCAATCCTATGCAATCCGGATTCCGACCAGGCCATAGCACCACTACCGCGTTACTGAACGTGACAGACGACATTCGGCAGGGGATGGATAACCAGAAGGTCACAGTGTTGACGCTGCTGGACTTCAGTAACGCCTTCAACACTGTTGACTTTGATATCTTACTCGGTATCCTGCCTTCTCTCAACATAATATCTCCGTCTGCAGTTGATTGGTTTCGCAGTTACCTGTGCGAGCGTCACCAACGCATACAGATCCAGGACAAATATTCCAATTGGTCTGATTCTACTGCTGGCGTTCCGCAGGGTGGCGTGTTGTCTCCGCTCCTCTTTTCAATCTTCATTAACTTAATAACCTCTGGTATCTCTTCTCTCTACCATCTATTCGCAGACGACTTGCAAATTTATATGCAAACATCTATAGACAACCTGAAGCAAACTATTCTCACCGTTAACAACGATCTATCTCATATAGCAAGTTACTGCAAGTCCTATGGTCTAAAATTGAACGCTACTAAATCTCAGGCCATAATTATCGGGAGCTCTCGCCTGATTGCGAAAATTGACTGGGTCCAGCTACCCCCGGTGCAGCTGAACGACCAAACAATTCCTTTCAGCGACAAAGTGCGTAACCTAGGAATACAAATGGACCGGTACCTCTCCTGGGCCCCACAAATTGCTGAAGTGAGCAGAAAGCTCTTTTCTGCAGTGGGTTCGCCCCAGAGGCTAAATAATGTGTTGCCAATCCCGACTAAAATTTTGCTCGCTCACTCCTTACTTCTTCCAATACTTGACTATCCCGATGTGTGCTACCTTGACATCACCGAAGAGCAGTTAAATAAGCTTGAGCGCCTCCAAAATCTATGTATAAGGTTTATATTTGGCCTCCGCAAATATGACCACGTATCTGAATTTCGCACTAAGCTCAAGTGGCTCCCCATTCGTCTGCGCAGGAAAACTCACATTCTTTCTCTTCTCTATTGTGTGCTATCCAATCCAAACTATCCTCCTTACCTCAAAAACCGATTCCTATTTCTCCATCTCACCCACGACAGAACCCTTCGCTCCTCAAACAACCTCGTTCTTAGCCCTCCTGCACATCCCTCTTCATTCTACCAACACTCCTTTACTGTAACCGCCGTCCGTCTCTGGAATGCCCTACCCAAAAGTATTCGCAATGCAAGAACATTAAACTCTTTCAAAAATCAAGTCAAAGCCCATTATCTTCAGCTGTAATTAGCTTCCCTTTTTACCACTATAATTTATTTTATCTATTCTATCTTGTTCCTTACTCTTTTGCATCGCTTTTCTCTACTTCTATTGTATATATATGTATACTTTGTTAATATTAAATTACTATCAATTTCTCGTGCACCTTACCTTTACCTCTTTAACGCTATCTCTCCTTCCATATCATAAAGTTGTCTGGAAGAGATCGCTATTTAGCGATAAGGCCGCCTTTTGTACTCTGCTGTTGTTTTTTTTCCTGTATGTAATGTTCTGTTCTTGGTGTACAATAAAGAGATAAATATAACAGTCCCTGTCCTCACACTTATTAACAAACTAACCAACTAACATTCTAACACCATCTACTAATTGGACTAACCACCCTAGTCCCTAAATTGGGTCTTGTTCTAAGTCGGTCACAATTGCCATGGGCGGTAGCGGAAGGGTGGTGCTGCATGCTCGTTTGCTACCTTAATTCAATAAAAAAAAAACGAAAATTCTACCAATCTATAGATAACTATTATAAATAACATTGAAACGTCTGTTTGTGATTTTTAAAAACTGTTTGCTTTAGTGTTATAGTTATTTACACGAAATAATATTTAAGATGATACACGTGTAATTTACACAATAAAAATTAGATCTTTAATGATGTATTTTACATTTCTTTTAAAAGATACACACAACACAATCTGACCAGTGGGAATAACCCACATATACAGCTAATCTTAGAGGATTATCTTTGTCGGTCAATGCCATCAATGAATGTAACGTGTCTATATCTATACCTATAGTAATAAAACTGTGATTGTTTTATGTCAGTAAGTAGCAGATAGGTATTTGAGAAAAAAATATAAAGGGTCTCATAGGACCAACATGCCTTTTTTTAGCGTGTGGAAAGACCCTCGTCTCGTCTATCCGGCCACGGGAAGCCGGACAGGTATGTGGGACTCGAACCCACTAAAACCACACGGTGTCGACGCCTACCGCTTTGGAGCCGGGACAGTGTGCTACTCTCGCTCCACTGTCCCAGCGCGGCGGCCGCTATAGTGGCGGCCTCAGCACGGCCTTGGCGGCCTAGGCACGGCGCGCTCTCTAGCCCCTCTCCTTGATGAGAGGGTTGGAGCGGCCGGCAAGTTGGCCCATCGGCGTCCCGCTGGGGCGCTCGACACCGGCGCGCCATTCAACCCGGGAGGACCAATATGCCTGACCCAAGAATATTATTTTTAGATTTTTATCTTTCTGTATGTTGTCCATCCATACTGCAAAAGCTACTTAATAAAATTTGATTTGGTTTTTTTCAGTCGTAATGCTGGTGGTCTAACTCAAAATCCGTTTCCGGGACAACTAGTACGCAAGAACAACAAAAACAAACGCGAACTTGAGCCACATCTATCTTGGTTAGTTGCCAAAACTCCGCCTCTTCACTCCGAAACCCTCTCCCCTCTTCCCTCCCGTCACACCGGCTCACACCGCTTCCAACTTCAGTCTTCACCCGACTGTCGAGGAAGCAACACCGCGCTCATCTTCTCTACAAACTTTTCAATCTTCCGTGAGTGTGCGAATCCAAAGAGACATTCCTTACAAATATGTTTTTCAGGGCTGAGAGTGTGTTGGGTTGTTGGTAATAGCTTATTATTTCAGGTTTCGTGTACCTATTGCTGAATGAAAATGTAATTAAAAATTTGGTATCTAATATCTACAACATTTAATGAATTATTCACCAGTATTTTATATACTTACCTACGTTAGAAGCCAACAATTGAGCAGACGAGCTAACTAATGGAAGTTGGCAGCGTCGCCCATTGACAACAATCACTGCCATGAACTTTTTAATCAGGACGATTAGAATTAGCGGTTAGAAGCATTTGTCTCTTTAATATTTTTAATCTTCCTTGTTTGTCGGCGGACAAGCATGGATGTACTGATGCCCACTTACCACCAGATGGCTCGTATGCTCGTGTGTTGTTTTGAAAAACTCATTTGTAGGAATCTAAATGAAGTTAAATGCAGTTACTTTTCCGTTAACCGTTGAAGAGTTCTCTAGTCTGGAGCCATATATACGTATATACAGATCAAGCTAATAAATAAGTGTTAAAAAGAAATTATACAACTAAATAATGCCTATTCTTCTATGTGTTATGTCTAGTTACGAATAAGTTTCAGCAACCATCTTTAAAATTACAAACTCAGTAAATTCACTTTATTATTTGTACACCAAAATACGTAGGTACGTATGCTTAAAAATTTAAAACGTAGGATACCTATACAACACAAAGAGCGCCCTTAGATACGCAAGAGTAGAAAATGATTTGTAGTGATGATAAAAGATTACAGAATAATATTAAATCTAGAGGGCCGGAAATGGCCTCACGAGCCTCTTTCGTGAAAAGGTATTTTGAGTCGGGGTGGAGACCTTTCCATTCCGCTAAATATAATCGTAAACCCTTATCATGATTTTCATGAAACATCACATGAAACTGTAATAAGTAAACAAGCCCATTTCCGACTATTCGATATAAAATATAACAGTATCTCTCCATGCCCTATTTTAGTTTGACAAACAATTTTTCCCTGAAACGCCAATATGAAATAGCCACTCCAAGCTAAAAACAACTGTATTAACTTTACTCACATTTCAATTTAGTTTGTTAGCAAATAAACTTACGTCATTTTAAATTCTCGCCGTGAACCTGCAATATACCGTAATCGCAGGGGCGGAAAGCCGGCATTCGTGTGGGATGCAACGAAAACATATTTCGTAAACGCGATCGCAGTGTAGGTGGCGTACCTATGACACCGGCTGCCCGGGCGAGACCTAGCCTAGCTAGCTCCAGGGACGCTACAGGTAAAATCAATACAGGATGCACACAATATGATTTGCCGCGTCGCTTGTAAACGAATCAGTTATTTATGGAATTTCGAAAGCATTAATGTGTCTCAATTTTCTTTCGTATTTAAAGTCGTGTATTACTTTTTCCTTTTATTATTTTACTATGAAAGCTAAAAAAGACTTGCTTTTTGTCCTTTTCCTTTCATCTTGTGCCCCGTTATTCTAATTGGTAGCAAAGTAATCTTCTTATGCCTTCGATGGCTAATTGAGCCGTAGGACGGGAGTGCGAGTGGGTTGTTGCCAGTATCTGCCATCTCTGATGTATATTTTTATACTCAAACCTTCGATTTTCTCTTTAGTAAGCCACCCCTGTTGCGCTTTGGCAAATAAATTATTATATTCAACCATATATTGTCCTTGGCTTCAACCCATTAATGGCCCAATGAGCACGGGTCTCTCCTCATTATTGTGGAGGCCGAGAGCATACTCCACCACACTGCTCCAGTTCAGATTTGTGGATATAACAACCGGGACCGACGGCTTTACGTATCCTCCGAAGCACGGAGGCGCTCAAGAGATTTTGTCACTAGCGGACACCCATCCAACTCCCGACCGCGCCGCGTTTAATATCGCATGAACAAAGAACAGTTCTTTTTTTTCTTCTCAGCTAATAGCTTTTTTTCTAAAAGTGCTTCTCTGGTCTGTCACGAACAGTAACAACAATAGAGAACAAGGGTCGGTTCTAGGATTACTAATAAAACGAGGAGAACAAGTTCTCAATAAGAGTTACGCAGACTTCGATGAATAGGATTTTAATTCCAGTGGTTTTTGCATAACTTCGGTGGCATTTGATAATTTCAAATTGACATATCTCATGACATATTTATATGTTTTTACTAATACAATATGACTAAATATTACTACAATTTAGCTATTATTTAGATCAAAAAAATATAATAGAAACAATAAGATAAAATTCGCCACTGTATTTGGGCAAAATTCGTATTTGTTCATATTCACCCAGCTGATACTTTCCACACTGGACAGATTTCTACAAAATATAGCTAAAACACCGGATCAAACTGAATTTCGATTTCGAACAAAACGCACTCAATCGGTTCATTCATTCAAGAGCTACGGTGCTACAGACAAACAAACAGACAGGTGAAACATATAACACGCCTTTTTAAGAAATACACAGTTCAATACAACAATTAACAATCTTAATCTAAATGAAAATAATAAATAACAGATACATGCACATTACAGTCCATTGTTGCTAGACATCTCCAATTACGCAGTAGGGATATTAGACGAATTTGCGTAGGCAATTATGTAGGCAGGTAATAAGGCAATCGAGTCGTAATGGGGCTTCATGGAAGGATCAATTAAATTGGACTTAGTAGATACTCAAGATTCATTAAGGTGCGCTCTCACCGGGAATTAAGAGGAGAAGCTTTCCAGTCAGAGAGAGAGTATTGTAAACAAATACCTTGAATGTTTATTTTATCATCTAAACTTCTAAACTATTAAATAATTTTAAACGATCTTCGCGAACACTATTTGAATTACAAAGGTGTACCCTTTTTTTTTTTTTTTTTTTGTTGACGAGGGGGAAACCTTCAAAAGGTACCCGGTGCCGTGGGAGCGACACAGGGTGATGTGGGATTTTTACCCACTAAAACCCCCCCGGTGGCCTTCCTCAGCGCTTGTGGAGAACTCTGGGATCTCCAAAAGGAACACAACCGGAGTCCACGATTTTGAATTGATTTACGGATATTTAAACCCAGTTCTTAGGGTTATAGTCTCAGCGGGATTGCCATGGCGGGGAGTCTTGACTATTATGTGAGATTCTACAGAAATAAGTGTTAATTATACGTAAAAATTTATACGTATGTAACTTTTATACCTTTGTGCCATCCTTGCCTAATCTAAATTGATTATACTGTATCCATGTATATGTTACCGTTAAAATGCATAATAAGTAAATGTGCACATTAACTAGGTAATCTGCAGATTCACTGATACCATTCGTTAAAGTGTAAAATTTGCACTTTAACCAGTTAGTCTGCACAGTAACGGATGGCACATCGTTAAATTGCGGAAGACTGGCTACCAGAGTACCAATTTGTGTTGATGTCGTGGCCAGATCGTAGATTTGCTCACATCATGAAATGTTCGACCATAATATCATGAAATGGTCGCATTTCATGAAATGGTCAACTCAGTTTGGCCAGATCGTAAAATCGTCTACGTTTCACGATTTGGTCATCAAAGTTTGGCCGAATCGTAGAAACGCGGAAAATAGGGCATAAGTTCGAACCGTGACGTCTCCGGCGCTGCGGAAGGTGCAGCCCCTTCGCCCTTGCGTAACAAAGCACATACACCCACGCTCGCCTGCGCAGCTTCGTCTTGCTGGTCGCCTTCGGCGACCAGCCTCAGCCGCTCCGGCTCGCCCGGGTGTCTGCGTTTTGTTACAGCGGGTGGGGGCTGCCCTCCCTCCGCGCCTCCGGGTTCTAAAAAACACTCTAGGGGTAGGGCATACAAGACTACGTGGAATAGGGGTAGGCTAATTCAGTTATGTAACCAATTCGACTTACCTACACCTGTTATTAATTTTTTTTATTCAAACAAGAACCTATTTTATAGACTTTACCGTATGCATGGTCGTTAGTCTGCAGATTAACTAGTTAATGTAGGAACTCATTTTTTTCCACTTTAACTGTCTCAGCCAGATAATCTGCAGAATACCTCGTTAATCTGCACTCTATCTGATTTACGCAAATTAACGGTAACATAAACCTTTAAATAAATAAATAAAGTACGTTAATGCGCTCAATATCTTCGACTTTGGCTCCAGTTAATATCAGTTGAGTAAATATTATTACCTTCTTTGGGTTATAGTAAAAGTTACTGGCTAAAGCTGGTCAATCAGTCAAAAAGTGGAGGGCAATATCTCCTCATAACTCATTCAAACGGATAGATCATAGATCCACCACGGTGCTCCAATGCGAAATAGTGGGATTAGTGGCCAACTCAAGAGTTGGAAGTTTCCGAAGGCTTCCGACTATAACGACTGTTATCTTATGATAACAGACAGAACCAACTGCCTTAACGTGCCCTGCGAAACATGGAAGCTAAGAAGAAGATAAAATGTTCTACTAGCAGTCATCCATCCTATAAGCCCTCGATTGGAGTACACTCGTAGTCACGAAGTACTGAATTGTAACGCTCGACAAAAACATTGAATGTTTACGTTATAGAAAATACTTTCAAAAAGGGATCGCTTTTAGAAGCTAGACGAAGAGACTTGGAAGAAACAGCTAATAATATTCTCCATAATTTTCTTGTTTACATTAAAGATTTTTGTTTTTCTTCTTAAAACCTTTCTTGTAGCCCAGCAACGAGTTCACTTTTTTAGAGGCGACCATCTCAGTCCTCAGGGGTAGCAACGCATCTTTGACCGAATTGGAACAAGACTCACACTAATCATTACTAACTGGACAATACTAATATTAACTAACAGGACTAACAATCACTAACAGTTCCTGTCCTCACACTTATTAACAAACTCAACTAACACCATCTACTAATTGGACTAACCACCCTAGTCCCTAAATTGGGTCTTGTTCTAAGTCGGTCACAATTGCCATGGGCGGCAGCGGAAGGGTGGTGCTGCATGCTCGTTTGCTACCTTAATTCAATAACAAAAAAAAAGGTGCTCATAGATACATAGTTATATGTACATATTTGTTTTTGATTATTATTGGATTTGAAAATGATAGTCCTCGAGTGGAGGCCCCGTCTTGGATAAGGAATACAGGATGGACCCGCCCAAGTGTGTGAAGCCTGCCAATCCGCTGTGAAACCAATGGCCTGTGCACTTACAGTGCTCGCTGCCCTGTACCACCAATTTACCTACATGTTCTACCATGAAAGACAAAAGAACGCAGCTATAAGACAAGAAGTGATAGGTATAGTCCTACAAGAATCTTTTGGCGATGGTGATTCGTCACTGATCACCACATTCAAAAATATTCACATCTTATCATAAACACCTTTCAAGTAAGATCAGTGACAGTTATACGCGTATTAGCCAACCCAAGAGACAAAATTTATGCCGCCCGAAAGCCTCCGGCGTGGCTTAATCACTGCTATCAATAATAACAACCGAGACCTAATGTTAAAACGTGCCCTTCAAAGCACGGAAACGCTAAAGTACAAATTGTCGCCCAAATATTATTTTCTTACAATATTATTTGTTGCTATAGTTCCTTTATCGAGCATTTTGACGCAAGCCGCCTCGGCTGTGAAAACTTCATCTTTCTTAACATGTTATATATTGCTTAGATTATTATTACGTCGACCTATCTTCAAATTTTTACAACCAGTTACTTCCCAAACACGTTTTGACTATTCATGTCCTATTCAGAGTTTCAAGAGATTCAGAGTTCCCTTAGTTGATGAGTGTCCTGTATCTAATCGGTTTAGCAAGTATTAACCGCGGAAGCGAAGCCAATTATCCCGCCCGAACACTCGTAACTAATTGTAATCCATTTGCCGCATCCCTAGTTCGTGGACAGTAACGAGGTTTTAGTTAGCCACGAAATCAGAGGACACAGGGTGACCGCAATTAGCAATGTGCAGACATGACACGGTGGTACCACTACACACTAGCGTTTTTCAGCAATAATCAAGCCTAAACACAAGATAACTAAGGTAAATCGTTTAGTAGTTCCCTCGACTGTCTTTCTGCTTCATCAGATCGACTCCAGACCTTCATTAAATTGTAGTGCTTTAATGAAAACTCTGAGATGCCATCATCGGATCCTGGTGTCCTTATCATGGGACTACGTTTGTAATATGTACTTTCCAACAACAAAAAATATTATTTAAATGGGCTCATAAACGACGAAAACATTGCTGAACACGCATAAAAATACGTATTAGATAAGTGAACACGCTAAGCCTACCTCTCTGCTACCATTCTTCAGTCGCCTAAAGTCAGCAACTGAAGCGGTATTCAGTCTGCTGGAAGAAATTTCTTATGAAATAAGCAATAACTTTGTATGTATTATGATCTCTGTAAAGTGTACCTACATAAAAATAAAAAAATAAAAAAGCAATACGGTTGAATTGAGAACCTCCTTCTTTTTGAAGTCGGTAAAAAGTATGTACCTACAACACATCACAATTCACAATAAATATTCAAGGCCTTATCGAATGTAAGACGTAATGCCTTATCATTATGTCCATCTTTTATTTTAATGCGTTTGAAAAAGCCTAAAGTCACATAATATAAATAAACGCCGCGGTGCTACATGACGTCTTTGCCTATCTACAATAAAAACTAATACCAACTATTCATCGAGTGCCTACTCTAGAAAAACGCTAGTCTAGTGCGAAGAGATACTAAATCGGATTGTCTTGTGTTCAACAAAGTGAAGTACACAGGCTCGAATCATAGATACCAAATCAAACATACGAGGAGTTACAACGATTCCTTTACAAACGTTTCTATTCCTATCTATTTTCCTCAGCTATAACTAAAAACAAACTATCGGTATTGTATTGTGTGGTATTGTATGGTTTCTAAATCTTTACGACTCTAAACAATTTAGAAAACTCGTAACTTACGAGTAGTTAATGTGAAATGCACAATAAATATTGTTTTTATAGAAAAAATCTCAAGAACCTCCGTATAACATTTCTAAGTTTTTTTTTTGTTGGTTTATTTCATAAAAAAGGAAAGATTAAAATTGAATTTAATTTTTAATTAAATTCAACTTGACGCCACTTCAGACCAATAAAGTTTAGGTTCCAAAAATGGCTAAATTTGAAACTGCAGCGCGTACGGCTGAAATGCGGCGGCGCGGACGGGTTCAGCCGTGACCACGATCCAAGCAGCTGGGTCGAAATATCGGCGTAAAAAATACATATCGTGTGTACCCGTATCACAGTAAAATGATTATTATAATTACATCAAGTTTCCTTACTGACTTGGTCTGAACTGTTCAGTACCAGCAACAGTCAATTAATACGCGCTGATCCGCGACAGATGCATATGATATGAGAGTAATGGACTAATTGCACGTCGGACGCATTTACAACCCTTCGGCCCCCTCGCCTCCTCGCACCCCCAGGCACGGCTCAAATCCCCACTAGCCCCCGATCGGATACTTAAAAGGGTTGGTCTTCAATAACATTACAGTGGCGGGATTTTGGTCCATCAAAGGGTAAAAAAATTGATTGATTAATTTTTGTTGTGCGACTTGTGTGATTTCATAATTGTCTAGACATCTGCTGTAGCTCCTTATACTTTTTATGGTATTATGAGGCAAACAAGCACGTAGCACCAAACTTTCGCTGCCGTCCATTACAACTGTGACCGACACAGAACAAAACTCAAACAGAGAATAGGGTGGTTAGTCCAGTTTGTTGAGTTGTTCGTTCGTTCTTTTGCCTTGTTTCATTTCTTGATAGCGTAACGTAGGTACTTAGGAACTATATTCTATACATATCTATTACTAGCTTTCCGCCCGCGGCTCCGCCCGCGTGGAATTTTGTTAGGTATATAGCGTATTTTTACTGAACTCGACAGTGCTTTTCTTTAGACTTATTTTAGAAAAAAAGATTTTTCAGGCTGAAATCTTATTACAACTTCAATTTAATATCGAACAAAATCGCCCATGTAGTTTAATATTTTTGCTGCTTTCCCTTCATAAGAAAGTCCAACTCGCTCTTGGCTTGGAAGTTATTTTTCAGGAATTTGCATTTTACGATCCCGTGGAAATGTCCTAAGTAAATTTCCCGTCTCGTATAAATATTTGGAGTACTAAATCTCTATTTAATTTTACACCTACCTATTTTATTTTTAAGGTGATATTGAAAAAATACTGAAGCACATTTTTTAATTTTAACAAAGAGACTGGACATTCATTTTCAAGTCCCCTTGGAAACTAACGAAAAAAACACAAATTTTCACCCCGTATTTTTAGGGGTTGGAGGGTTAATTCGAAAAAACACTTGATTTTTTATTTACAACAAAGAGTATTTACCTATTTTCAGCTTTCTATCTTGAAAATTTTATTAAGTCCCATACAATCTTTCACCCCCCTTTTAAAGGGGTTGAGGGTTAATTATCAAAAAAATCTGATACACGTATTCATTAATTTGAAGTAAGCAACCAAAATTCAAATTTCCAAGTCACTAACTTCAATGTTGTAGAATTTTCATATAATAGTTTTCACCCCTTTCATCCCCTTCAGAGTGGAATTTCTAAAAATCCTGTCTTGGTCCCCTACACTCCCCAAGGAACATACAATACATGGCAAATTTCATGTTTCTAACTTAGAAAATGACGGACTTCCATACAAACTTTCAACCCCTATTTTACCCCCTTAGGGGTAGAATTTCCAGAAACGCTTAAATACGTATCTATTAATTTTTAATCAGTTTTTCAGGAATTTGCATTTTACGATCCCGTGGAAATGTCCTAAGTAAATTTCCCGTCTCGTATAAATATTTGGAGTACTAAATCTCTATTTAATTTTACACCTACCTATATATTTTTAAGGTGATATTGAAAAAATACTGAAGCACATTTTTTAATTTTAACAAAGAGACTGGACATTCATTTTCAAGTCCCTAACTTGGAATCTAACGAAAAAAACACAAATTTTCACCCCGTGTTTTTAGGGGTTGGAGGGTTAATTCGAAAAAACACTTGATTTTTTATTTACAACAAAGAGTATTTACCTATTTTCAGCTTTCTATCTTGAAAATTTTGTTAAGTCCCATACAATCTTTCACCCCCCTTTTAAAGGGGTTGAGGGTTAATTATCAAAAAAATCTGATACACGTATTCATTAATTTGAAGTAAGCAACCAAAATTCAAATTTCCAAGTCACTAACTTCAATGTTGTAGAATTTTCATATAATAGTTTTCACCCCTTTCATCCCCTTCGGAGTGGAATTTCCAAAAATCCTCTTTTGGTCCCCTACACTCCCCAAGGAACATACAATACATGGCAAATTTCATGTTTCTAACTTAGAAAATGACGGACTTCCATACAAACTTTCAACCCCTATTTTACCCCCTTAGGGGTAGAATTTCCAGAAACGCTTAAATACGTATCTATTAATTTTTAATCAGTAGCCCAAAAATAAAGTTTCATGTTTCTAACTTAAAAAATGACAGTCTTCCATACAAACTTTCAACCCCTATTTCACCCCCTTAGAGGTTGAATTTCATAAAATCCCGTCTTAGTGAGCACTTACATCCTTAAAAGAACCCGCATGCAAAATTTCACACTCCTAGCACTTGTAGTTTCTGAGATTTCGTGATGAGTGAGTCAGTCAGTCAGTGACCTTTCGCTTTTATATATATAGATAATATACGTAAAACTGAAACTGATCGTGTGTTTATGCACGCTAATCTCAGAAACGGCTGAACGGATTTTTATGGGACTTTCACTAGATGATAGAGGAAGTTGTGGAGCAATGTGTACTTTTTATCCCAGAGTTCCCGCGGTATCGGGATTCACGCGGGAAAATCTCCTAAGCACGAATGAAGTCGTATTATATTTTATAAGCGTGTTAAAACCGATTTTCACTACATTTATGTTCGTAAATGACAAAATAATCAATGGTACAGCACTCTATTAAGACCAACTAGTATTTGACAAGTATTCCAACTACAACAAACAACGCGTTTCCAAAACAACCACCCCAGGTTATGGCAAATATTAGGAATTGTTTCCCCTTTTGAAGCGTGTCGCCGTCATATTATGAACTTTGCGTCCCTTATTAAGAGGCCTGACCCATATTTGGGCGAGACCCTTCCTTTCGGGATTTGGCGCATTGCCAAGGTTATATCGATCAGCTTTACTTCTGCGAGGGTCAATGTCGAGATTTCGATCCTGTCATTATAAGCTTTTATTTGACTTCTAAGTTTGTATGGGTCAAATCATGCAAACTAAATTCCTCAATGTCCGATTGGGCTGAAATTTAGATTTCTTTTAAGGGTTCTGGGTTTGATTCCAAGCGATGTAAAAAGTTATTTCTTCGTTATTTATTCTTCATAATAAAGTAAAATAGATCCAAAGTTATTTTTTTAACTTATCATAGACATTACAATTCAATAACATTCAAGCTGTCATAAATTCCACGATTAATTTTTCGGCGTCGTTAGATCTCACCTTTCATACCTTAGTTCATTGGAATATTACGATATCCATAATTGAAAAAAAAAATCTAGTTTTTATTTTCGTCATAATATTGTTTGACAGAAAACAGGTCGACAGAAATTTCGCAAGAACTCCTGATTCTACCATAAAAGGGATGTTTTGGCTTTCGTTCCCGATAATGTAATTTTGAAATAATATAGTTAATTAAGTAGGTAAGTAGGTATGTAATTTGTAGACAACAACAAAATCCTCTTTATTGTACACCAAAACGTATTACATGATCACATTATCACACATAGATGAGTACAACAGGCGGCCTTATCACTAAATAACGATCACTGTAGACATACTTAACTGTTAAGTTAAATACATGCTCACCGTGTTGTGAAGTTCGTTGTGATCCACAAAGTTAGGCAACTCTAAAAAGAGAACAATATTGTACAATGCTAAAAAAGAAACATAACTTTTACGTCTAAATAATATTATACTTAGTAATTAAGTCAACAGACATTTTTAATTTAGAAGCGCACGCACTATTTGAATTCTGTTCAAATGATCATATTACATTTTGGGCAAAATACACAAGATGAAATTGTAATCTCTGCCAGACAACTTTCGGATTGAACTACCAGCGATCTCTACCAGACAACTTTCGGTTTACTTGACTAAATAAGAGATGGTAAGGTGCACACATAAATTACTTACTGACTAATCATAAAATGAATACCTAGTGGGTGCCTAATAAAGTAGATAGAAAATATTGCTCTCAAACCCCCTAGCCTGAACACAACAAATAGTAATGGCGGCTCTACAACATGACATGTAAACTGCATGTAAATTAATATCTGGTAGGGTTTCATCAAACGAATACCTGTCGAACATTTAATAATGATAAGCCGACGCGCCGCCAGCAAAAAACATCCACCATAATTTGATACGCCTCTGTCCGAAGTTCAAAGAGATGCGAAATTAATAAATCCGTACAAGTACTGGGGGACCAATGAATCAGTGGACAATATCGTCTGATGTAAGTATTCCAAATCAAAGATGTATTAAATATCTAGATGGAACATCGAATCCGCGAAAACGTGTCAAAAAGTTGTGGCCAACTGTTGGCCACAACTTTTATATCATTACACACAGATTACGCACACATAGACAATAAATGAACGCGAAAAACATCGCCTACACGCACACATGCTTGATAATGTTGCCTTGTTTTTTTTGTTTTCATTGTAGGGCGACGCTCAATCTAGATATTTAAAACATCATTGATTCCAAATGTAAGTTCATCTGTGTAGATTCCACGCCCTACGCTCGTGCACTTGTGTGCGATCGCCGATACAAGAGACACCCTTCGGCAATATCAATTTGCAAAACGTAATACGACTTAATTCCTACCGCATAGCTAGGTAACACAGATTTTAATAAAGCGCGATCCTACCTGTCCGTACGAATGATAAAGAGTACTTATGAAGTCCGTGCCATAATATTGACATTAGATATTTTAAACTCTGGTTGTATGACTTAAAGTTCTTTGTGACGTAGCAAGTTTCATTGACAACACTTGATTATTTCATACGAACCCTTTCGTAAATTGAACGAGAATTCGAAATGTGTTATTCTTTGAAGCAATATTGGTAATTTTCTTGTTGACTAGGTAATGAGCGAATGCAAAAGATCTATTGATACTCATAAAGTACATATATTTCATAGAATCTCGTCTGAAAATGGTGAAATAAATAAATTGGACAGTCATCTTAGCACATTCTGTCCCACTGCTGGACTCCTCTCAAAATTTAAGGGGCTATTGGTTAACTCAAAAGAACAAAATAAAATTTTCGAACACTTCTCTTAAAAAAGATAGTTGAACCAACAATTTAACCGCGCAAATTTTCCCTTGTAAAACAAAAAAAAACTAAAAAACCGACCATGTCAAGTTTAGTGTGCAGGAATTTTCTCTGCTAATACCCATTTTTTAAACGTATTCCACTGAAAGCGCGTCGAAAACAAAACATGAATAGCAGCTGTTTTCCCGCCATTGTTACAATGGAGCCTTTGTTAGGCCGAGGCCGCATTACGGCTAAACCGCCGCGGTTTCTAACCGCGTAATTTTGTGACCCAAGGAAAGCCATACAAGCGGCCGCACTTGCGGTTTACTCCCGCGACTGATAGTGTATGCGTTTCGGGCGGTTTTGCGGTTTGACAGCTAACCGCTAATTTTGTGACTCAAGGAAAGCCATACAAGCGGCCACATATGCGGTTTCATACCGCGACTGATTTTAAAACCGTGATTTTTTACAGATTTGTTCGCGGTTTGCCTAGGTACATGCGCCAGTAGTCGGCCTTTACTACTTTGTCGAATAAATGTCTCAGACAAAAGAGGATCCGTCGCCTCGTACTAGTCCGTAGGTCTGAAGGGTCGACTATCAGAATGGTGCAGTTTAGAGGAAGCCTATGTCCAGCAGTAGTCGCACAAAGGCTGATGAATGGATGTTGATGATGATTTATAATTATTAAATAGTTACTATTATACTGTCTTTGAGACAAATTGTCGTGTAACAAGCTGAGCTCTGTGAACAAAATAGCCGAGTTCTGGATTTTGCAGGCTGAGCACTGGAGAAAAATTACTTTTTCTTTTAAATATTTTTCTTATTTTCACTTATGACAACGTTGAGAATGTGTTAATTAAAAATAATAATAAATGACCGATTTAATAATTCTAATGTATTATTTAACACATTGGTTACAAAAAAAAAGTACACTCGATCCAAATCGGGAAATGCACTAAATGGCTGACTAGCTGACTACTGGGTCTATTACCCTATATTGAAGCGTACAAACACATACAAATTGACGCGGTAACCGCGAGCGGTTTCTGTCAGAGATTTAAAAACTATAGATGGGCCCTTAATTTCAGATAAATTTTCGCGCGTCATCTTTATGTGCGTGAAGTTGGCACGTGATCAATTTTGGTTGTTATATTAAAAAACGAAAAAAATACATAATAATAACTCACTTCCACGTTCTGTAATTGTTAGCTTGTTCTCGAAATAATTAAAACAACATGACTTAATATTTTTTTATATATGAAATTTGATTCCTTTGGACTTATTTGTGTTTCTTCATTTATTACAACACTTTTAGAGGGCACCGAGAACCAAATTCTATAGATTATGGTAAATATATATTAGATATTCTATAGAATATTGTAATTAAGTCCGCAAAAGTATACGTTTGTAGACGTAATTACTAAAACCAATTAAATATAAGTAACGTGAGCCATTCGCTGCTACCTACAAAATACTACTACGACTTTAAGTATTTGAGATATACCTACATCCCAACTCTTTCTCGTGCTAGTAAAATATGGTTAGGTCATATCTATTGTTTTTATATCCCTAGTTTACAGAAACGAAAAATGACAATGACAGCATTAACCCTAGAGTAGTCGCGAATTTCCATGGAACGTTAGTAATCGCGTGGGGAGCATTTTTTCGCCCATGTTCAAACATATTTTTTTTGCTTATTATAATTAAATAAATTTACAAAAAGGGAAGACTGAAACGTAAACTATCAGGAAGTAACATTTATTATAGTTTTGTACTTAGTAGCATATACTATATTATAAGCTATTTTTTCACTTTTAGCATAATGTTTACCTTAAAATACGTTAAAAAAAGTAAAATTATAAAACTTAGTAACAAAATTAAACGTTTTCAGTATCTACAATTATAACCTCTCGTGAACTTTAACTTAATAGTCCTGCCACATGTTTTAGGATGTTTATGTTTTAGGATGGACATCCTTTACATACATACATGTGTATATACCTACATACCGCTGCGCTGTGGACGGCAAAACGTTCATAGCGCGAGCACTCTACGGTTAATCTTCTGACGTCGCGTCAGCGAGTAGACAGAAACCACAGAGTACCTATCTACATAAACTGTCTTCTACGGTGTTGAGTTATGTGTTGTAGTTGTCATTGTTTTGTATTTATTAACAACTCTTACTTTTATGGTCGCTAATGCATCCAAATATACCAGATCAATTTACAAAAACACATTAATTTACATTTTATAGTTTTTAAACAAAAGATTATGCAGATAAAGTGTGGGTATGATGATTATGAATATGAAAATTTTCATCTGATCGCCCATGATTATCATTAATTGTTTATTTCACTAACTGTCAAGAACTGTAAGATAACAAGCACTTTTTTGGTAAGGTAAAATGGTCGACCAGCCACATTTTTCGGACAAAGTTCCTATGAAGTTTAGGAATGGAGCATTTCTACATACTTTTTATCTCTATGGTCGCGGTTTTGATTCGTAGTGTGTGCGCTTCGCGCGGTTGCGCGGTTTCGCGGTTTACAACCGCGGGAAAAAAACCGTAATGCGGCCTAAGCCTTACGTCGTGAACGAGACGAGCTCACCAACACCTGTCATAAAAATTTCCCCGGTTCAATGGCGGACGGCGCGGTGGCGGGAAAGAGCTTATGTCGGCACTACAACAGATAACACAAACATATTGAAAACTTTATGTAAAGAATATTTTAAGTATCTACGTTGTTTGTAGCGACAGGTGAGGTGAATAGAATTGTTTTGACCACGATCGAGTAACGAGCGGTTATAAATTATGGGATCTTAGGGTGCGTACAGATTATGTAACATGTTATATAACTTCTGTTTTATAACACGTCCACACTATCTAACATTGTTGTCCAACAATGAAACATATAACAAGACACAATGGGTTTTTGTAAGAAACATCGTCCACATTATTATAAAACATGTTATATAACTGTGTTTTATAACATGTTTTGTTATATAGTCTGTACGCACCATTAGATACTATACATAGTGTACATAAATTAACGTACAGCATGATTTAGAAAAAACTTAGTGCAGTACTTCATTTCGTACCCGTTTCCTTTTTATTTATTTTTTCTTTTTTCTCTTATTTTCATATCTCTTACTACGGCCCCACGTACCCTAATAGAATTGTCCCGGAATAGCCCACTATTCAGCACGGTTCTCTTTTTAGAATAAGAAGGTTAAGGCCATAGACCACCACGCTCTGGCGAAGTGCGAATTGGCGGACGGACTTCACACATCTTTAAGTTTTGCGAACTCCGGCATGCAGGTTTCCTCACAATGTTTTCCTTCACCGTTTGTAGCAAGTGACATTTAAATGCTTAAAACGCACATAACTCCGAGAAGTCAGAGGTGCGTGCCCTGGGATTCGAGCCCGGACTCTCCGAATAGGAGGCTGAATTCTAAACCGCAAAGTCGGAATTGAAAAAATATTTTTATGTTGGATAATCCAATTATAGAAGAAGATTATTTAAGTATCAAAGATTATATCCGCATTCTCCTCGCCGTCTTCTCTTCAACAGTCTTCAACCGCCAACTGACCTACGCTCAAGCTAGCGGTCACCCATACGACTACTGCTGCACTCGGTCGATATGTTTCACCATTCATCGGTGTGTTCATCGCACCGGACTTTGACTGCTTCCACTCTCTCCTATACATCATAACTGTACCTTGTCGTACAGTCGGGTGAAAAATGCATCCATTATAACATCAAGCTAGCATTAGTCAATTCCATCCATCATGAAATAAAATTGACAGATGGAGACTGATGGGATAATATCCTAGACAGAGAAGAGTAATAAGAGTATCTATATTAGTATATACCAATGGATATCATCGCACCATATGAATAGTAAAGAACGTCATCTGTGATCGCACTCACACAAGAAAAAAAAACAGTTTACGCCAATGAGACGAATAAAACGATACAGTATGTTACGACGTTTTGTTTCGTTTTACGTGCCGGTTTGTTCAAGTAAAAACGTCATCTGACCGTTGAATTTTTTCTTGTTTACCTACTCACCAGATTTGAATTGTTTTACCGATATTTCGACCCAGTTGCGGGGATCATGGTCGTGACATCATCATCAGACGAGATCTACATGTACTGACAGCGGTATTCACAAACAGTACTATGAAGTCTCAAAATGAAAATCGTGAGTACCCGGTTGCATTTAGAACTTTTAGTGTGCGCGGTAAGTTCAAAAACACGAATAACAAACAGACGTAAAAGAGTAATTTAATAATCATTTAAAATTCCGCTTCTATTCAACCCAGAACCACGCAGCATTCCGACAACCTCTGCGCCATAGAGGTCATCAGCAAAAGCCATCATTTAATGGACGTCAAGCAATTACGGGAGCCCATACAGGACAGCACTAAGTCGAAGCCATGTGACGCCTGATTACAGTTGGACAATAGAAACTGTTTACACTATGGGGTTCAACTATAATCATAGCTGATGGAAAGGCAGGGACATGTCGCATGTACGCATTGTAAGCTGAGATTGAATTTCGCAGTTGCAAATTAATCCACATTGTGTATCGGTAACCCATTATGGAATATTATGGTAGAATGGTTTAATTGAAAACCCGTCCGAAATCATCATCAGGGCTTGATAATCATGAACCAGGGGCGGCACAATGTTATGATTGTGGTAACCATTCGGCATGATTATACTGAGACTTTTAGCTTTTTTTGGATTTGCTAATCAAGACAAGTACTTATAGAAAGACAAGACAAGGACTGAAAATCGCGTATAAAAATTTAATTAGATAAGTATACTCATTGTTAAGTTCAAAAAAACCTTGACAAGTCTTGGATCAGTAACGTAATAAAAGTCAATTAAATACGCAAATTAGTTATACCTAACCCAAAAAGTGCTCGTCACATGTCGCTCTAAAAACAAGAAGCACCAGCAACAAAATAGGTGCACCCAGTAAAAAGTCATAAGGTAGGTAATATAAAAACAAACAATTGAATTAAGTACATAATTATATATCTACAATTCCCGTTTTTCGTGAGCGTCAGGGACAAATACAAGAACAACTTTTAATTATAAGAACAGAAACGCCTAGATTGGGAACAGAATAACCATCATTCAGATTTCTAGCTAACTGGAGGCGGAGAGGTGGTAACCTTTGCATCATACTCGTCGTCAAAACAAAGTTAGTGCTCGAAAAATATGCACCAAGTGTTTTTTGGAGAGTCCCGATGCAACCTTAGCAAGATATGGTAACCTTGTATGTAATTAAATAATTTTGAATAGATGTACCTTTGTGATAAATAAATTATGAACTGGTACATATTTGGTCAGTTTGCTTATAATATAAGACAAAAATCCGATTCGGCTCGTCAGTTAATTTTGTATTTTTTTGGATAGTTTTACCAAGTACAATGCCAATCGCAAGTCTATCTTTGGTTTGTCCCTCTTGTAGAACTCATTTAATTCATTCAATTAATATTTTAAACTTTTTTGTCCTCCAAGTTCACATTTTTATTACCGTGACATAGTCTCGGCTTGGTCATCATAATTGTGTCACGTCACAACGTAAGTTTTTATACTTACTGTAAAACAAATGCTGACAAACAAACAAACAAGCTACTTGATGGTAAAAAGTCACCATCACCAATCAACATCAGAGACACCAAGACATCGTGCATTCATCGCCCAAAGGGGAAACGTTATTCGTATTTTCTGGTTCGTTTACTACGACGCGACGGATACGTTAAAAACATTTTACGGTCAACTTAGCAATGAGGGTGGTGGCTAGCCATAGGATTAACATCCTACCACCTTGCTTGCCGTCGGATTAAATTAAGTGGCAGAGACCAACATCCAACAGGTGAGAGTTGAAAGGCTAAATTGTTTTTGCGCCTGATCTACATATATTTATTATATTTTAGTTAAAATCTTGAAAACTTACCTGTAAACAGGCACTCAGCTAATTAGTATCTACTCCGTACTTAAAAGGTTACATAGAGAAACCTATTAACATGCTTCAGATATTGTTATGACGTTTATGTATCAAGGCTCTATTTGTGTATAAAGGAGATGTTTCAAAATGTATGGAGCCCCGGCCACCTCCTTGTACACCATACTCAAAAATGGAGAAACACAATTAAAACAGTTTTCAATCATCCAATTCCTTTAAATTGCTTTAGTTTTGTGGTATAACACAAAAATGTACACTTAAAATTGCAACACAAAAACAAAAGTCTGTCATGACGGTAAGCTGTCATCACACGTCATGTTGGTTAATTTGATAGAAGTTTGACATATGTACCTACAATTCTGTCATTTAAAGTGACAGCAGACGCAGCAGAAAGTTCGCGATCTATGATCAATGACAACTTGGCAAGACGCCATGTTGAAAATTGATAAAAATGAATTATAAATACAAAATTTGTACCAGAAAAGTATGCATTTAAGCAATTTATCTTTATTTTTCAAATGATCATATTACATTTTGGGCAAAATACACAAGATGAAATTGTAATCTCTGCCAGACAACTTTCGGATTGAACTACCAGCGATCTCTACCAGACAACTTTCGGTTTACTTGACTAAATAAGAGATGGTAAGGTGCACACATAAATTACTTACTGACTAATCATAAAATGAATACCTAGTGGGTGCCTAATAAAGTAGATAGAAAATATTGCTCTCAAACCCCCTAGCCTGAACACAACAAATAGTAATGGCGGCTCTACAACATGACATGTAAACTGCATGTAAATTAATATCTGGTAGGGTTTCATCAAACGAATACCTGTCGAACATTTAATAATGATAAGCCGACGCGCCGCCAGCAAAAAACATCCACCATAATTTGATACGCCTCTGTCCGAAGTTCAAAGAGATGCGAAATTAATAAATCCGTACAAGTACTGGGGGACCAATGAATCAGTGGACAATATCGTCTGATGTAAGTATTCCAAATCAAAGATGTATTAAATATCTAGATGGAACATCGAATCCGCGAAAACGTGTCAAAAAGTTGTGGCCAACTGTTGGCCACAACTTTTATATCATTACACACAGATTACGCACACATAGACAATAAATGAACGCGAAAAACATCGCCTACACGCACACATGCTTGATAATGTTGCCTTGTTTTTTTTGTTTTCATTGTAGGGCGACGCTCAATCTAGATATTTAAAACATCATTGATTCCAAATGTAAGTTCATCTGTGTAGATTCCACGCCCTACGCTCGTGCACTTGTGTGCGATCGCCGATACAAGAGACACCCTTCGGCAATATCAATTTGCAAAACGTAATACGACTTAATTCCTACCGCATAGCTAGGTAACACAGATTTTAATAAAGCGCGATCCTACCTGTCCGTACGAATGATAAAGAGTACTTATGAAGTCCGTGCCATAATATTGACATTAGATATTTTAAACTCTGGTTGTATGACTTAAAGTTCTTTGTGACGTAGCAAGTTTCATTGACAACACTTGATTATTTCATACGAACCCTTTCGTAAATTGAACGAGAATTCGAAATGTGTTATTCTTTGAAGCAATATTGGTAATTTTCTTGTTGACTAGGTAATGAGCGAATGCAAAAGATCTATTGATACTCATAAAGTACATATATTTCATAGAATCTCGTCTGAAAATGGTGAAATAAATAAATTGGACAGTCATCTTAGCACATTCTGTCCCACTGCTGGACTCCTCTCAAAATTTAAGGGGCTATTGGTTAACTCAAAAGAACAAAATAAAATTTTCGAACACTTCTCTTAAAAAAGATAGTTGAACCAACAATTTAACCGCGCAAATTTTCCCTTGTAAAACAAAAAAAAACTAAAAAACCGACCATGTCAAGTTTAGTGTGCAGGAATTTTCTCTGCTAATACCCATTTTTTAAACGTATTCCACTGAAAGCGCGTCGAAAACAAAACATGAATAGCAGCTGTTTTCCCGCCATTGTTACAATGGAGCCTTTGTTACGTCGTGAACGAGACGAGCTCACCAACACCTGTCATAAAAATTTCCCCGGTTCAATGGCGGACGGCGCGGTGGCGGGAAAGAGCTTATGTCGGCACTACAACAGATAACACAAACATATTGAAAACTTTATGTAAAGAATATTTTAAGTATCTACGTTGTTTGTAGCGACAGGTGAGGTGAATAGAATTGTTTTGACCACGATCGAGTAACGAGCGGTTATAAATTATGGGATCTTAGGGTGCGTACAGATTATGTAACATGTTATATAACTTCTGTTTTATAACACGTCCACACTATCTAACATTGTTGTCCAACAATGAAACATATAACAAGACACAATGGGTTTTTGTAAGAAACATCGTCCACATTATTATAAAACATGTTATATAACTGTGTTTTATAACATGTTTTGTTATATAGTCTGTACGCACCATTAGATACTATACATAGTGTACATAAATTAACGTACAGCATGATTTAGAAAAAACTTAGTGCAGTACTTCATTTCGTACCCGTTTCCTTTTTATTTTTTTTTTCTTTTTTCTCTTATTTTCATATCTCTTACTACGGCCCCACGTACCCTAATAGAATTGTCCCGGAATAGCCCACTATTCAGCACGGTTCTCTTTTTAGAATAAGAAGGTTAAGGCCATAGACCACCACGCTCTGGCGAAGTGCGAATTGGCGGACGGACTTCACACATCTTTAAGTTTTGCGAACTCCGGCATGCAGGTTTCCTCACAATGTTTTCCTTCACCGTTTGTAGCAAGTGACATTTAAATGCTTAAAACGCACATAACTCCGAGAAGTCAGAGGTGCGTGCCCTGGGATTCGAGCCCGGACTCTCCGAATAGGAGGCTGAATTCTAAACCGCAAAGTCGGAATTGAAAAAATATTTTTATGTTGGATAATCCAATTATAGAAGAAGATTATTTAAGTATCAAAGATTATATCCGCATTCTCCTCGCCGTCTTCTCTTCAACAGTCTTCAACCGCCAACTGACCTACGCTCAAGCTAGCGGTCACCCATACGACTACTGCTGCACTCGGTCGATATGTTTCACCATTCATCGGTGTGTTCATCGCACCGGACTTTGACTGCTTCCACTCTCTCCTATACATCATAACTGTACCTTGTCGTACAGTCGGGTGAAAAATGCATCCATTATAACATCAAGCTAGCATTAGTCAATTCCATCCATCATGAAATAAAATTGACAGATGGAGACTGATGGGATAATATCCTAGACAGAGAAGAGTAATAAGAGTATCTATATTAGTATATACCAATGGATATCATCGCACCATATGAATAGTAAAGAACGTCATCTGTGATCGCACTCACACAAGAAAAAAAAACAGTTTACGCCAATGAGACGAATAAAACGATACAGTATGTTACGACGTTTTGTTTCGTTTTACGTGCCGGTTTGTTCAAGTAAAAACGTCATCTGACCGTTGAATTTTTTCTTGTTTACCTACTCACCAGATTTGAATTGTTTAACCGATATTTCGACCCAGTTGCGGGGATCATGGTCGTGACATCATCATCAGACGAGATCTACATGTACTGACAGCGGTATTCACAAACAGTACTATGAAGTCTCAAAATGAAAATCGTGAGTACCCGGTTGCATTTAGAACTTTTAGTGTGCGCGGTAAGTTCAAAAACACGAATAACAAACAGACGTAAAAGAGTAATTTAATAATCATTTAAAATTCCGCTTCTATTCAACCCAGAACCACGCAGCATTCCGACAACCTCTGCGCCATAGAGGTCATCAGCAAAAGCCATCATTTAATGGACGTCAAGCAATTACGGGAGCCCATACAGGACAGCACTAAGTCGAAGCCATGTGACGCCTGATTACAGTTGGACAATAGAAACTGTTTACACTATGGGGTTCAACTATAATCATAGCTGATGGAAAGGCAGGGACATGTCGCATGTACGCATTGTAAGCTGAGATTGAATTTCGCAGTTGCAAATTAATCCACATTGTGTATCGGTAACCCATTATGGAATATTATGGTAGAATGGTTTAATTGAAAACCCGTCCGAAATCATCATCAGGGCTTGATAATCATGAACCAGGGGCGGCACAATGTTATGATTGTGGTAACCATTCGGCATGATTATACTGAGACTTTTAGCTTTTTTTGGATTTGCTAATCAAGACAAGTACTTATAGAAAGACAAGACAAGGACTGAAAATCGCGTATAAAAATTTAATTAGATAAGTATACTCATTGTTAAGTTCAAAAAAACCTTGACAAGTCTTGGATCAGTAACGTAATAAAAGTCAATTAAATACGCAAATTAGTTATACCTAACCCAAAAAGTGCTCGTCACATGTCGCTCTAAAAACAAGAAGCACCAGCAACAAAATAGGTGCACCCAGTAAAAAGTCATAAGGTAGGTAATATAAAAACAAACAATTGAATTAAGTACATAATTATATATCTACAATTCCCGTTTTTCGTGAGCGTCAGGGACAAATACAAGAACAACTTTTAATTATAAGAACAGAAACGCCTAGATTGGGAACAGAATAACCATCATTCAGATTTCTAGCTAACTGGAGGCGGAGAGGTGGTAACCTTTGCATCATACTCGTCGTCAAAACAAAGTTAGTGCTCGAAAAATATGCACCAAGTGTTTTTTGGAGAGTCCCGATGCAACCTTAGCAAGATATGGTAACCTTGTATGTAATTAAATAATTTTGAATAGATGTACCTTTGTGATAAATAAATTATGAACTGGTACATATTTGGTCAGTTTGCTTATAATATAAGACAAAAATCCGATTCGGCTCGTCAGTTAATTTTGTATTTTTTTGGATAGTTTTACCAAGTACAATGCCAATCGCAAGTCTATCTTTGGTTTGTCCCTCTTGTAGAACTCATTTAATTCATTCAATTAATATTTTAAACTTTTTTGTCTTCCAAGTTCACATTTTTATTACCGTGACATAGTCTCGGCTTGGTCATCATAATTGTGTCACGTCACAACGTAAGTTTTTATACTTACTGTAAAACAAATGCTGACAAACAAACAAACAAGCTACTTGATGGTAAAAAGTCACCATCACCAATCAACATCAGAGACACCAAGACATCGTGCATTCATCGCCCAAAGGGGAAACGTTATTCGTATTTTCTGGTTCGTTTACTACGACGCGACGGATACGTTAAAAACATTTTACGGTCAACTTAGCAATGAGGGTGGTGGCTAGCCATAGGATTAACATCCTACCACCTTGCTTGCCGTCGGATTAAATTAAGTGGCAGAGACCAACATCCAACAGGTGAGAGTTGAAAGGCTAAATTGTTTTTGCGCCTGATCTACATATATTTATTATATTTTAGTTAAAATCTTGAAAACTTACCTGTAAACAGGCACTCAGCTAATTAGTATCTACTCCGTACTTAAAAGGTTACATAGAGAAACCTATTAACATGCTTCAGATATTGTTATGACGTTTATGTATCAAGGCTCTATTTGTGTATAAAGGAGATGTTTCAAAATGTATGGAGCCCCGGCCACCTCCTTGTACACCATACTCAAAAATGGAGAAACACAATTAAAACAGTTTTCAATCATCCAATTCCTTTAAATTGCTTTAGTTTTGTGGTATAACACAAAAATGTACACTTAAAATTGCAACACAAAAACAAAAGTCTGTCATGACGGTAAGCTGTCATCACACGTCATGTTGGTTAATTTGATAGAAGTTTGACATATGTACCTACAATTCTGTCATTTAAAGTGACAGCAGACGCAGCAGAAAGTTCGCGATCTATGATCAATGACAACTTGGCAAGACGCCATGTTGAAAATTGATAAAAATGAATTATAAATACAAAATTTGTACCAGAAAAGTATGCATTTAAGCAATTTATCTTTATTTTTCCCAAATTCCATGAATTTTTCTCGATTTTTGGAGGTACTGTACATATTGTGGGCCGGATTTGAAACATCTCCTTTAAAAAAATCAATGTAACTGGAATTGAGTTCCACCCTCCACAGTTCTCAATGCAGAGGCTACTGAGCCACGAAACAGCCTATTGTTCACTTTACATTTTATTGTTTTGATAAATAGGGAAATAAAATAATTAACGTTGCATTCTCATAGCCTTAATTTTATTTCATTTGCCGTGGGTGCCATGGACAACACACATAAATACCCAGACCGAAATCAGAAATTTCAACTCATCATTCTGTTTTCTCTCTCGCTGGGAATCGAACTCGGAACTTTTTTATCAGATAGACGTATCCGACAAAATCGACATGATAAGTACTACGTCATATTATAGACTTCTTTGTGTAATGTGGCTGGCAATATTGTACTCTACTTAAACATTTTACATTGCCAGCTACGTTTTAATTTAACAAATAATTACAGTTACTACCATTTAATTGTACAGAACTCCATGACTTACTCGCACTTGACCGCTTTTCACTATTGACATAAAAATCATAGCGTGCCATTTTATTAAATGCTAGTATGCAACCAAAGGCTTGGAAATTGGTAAGCAAATATTACCTAAATAAGAAGGGGAGAGAGATGTTGATGTTACCTTTTTGTTGTGGGCCGTCTAGACATCTACTCAAAGGGGCTTATGCCGATGAAGCGGGCTATTATAGGTTGTACATAGAATCGATATTTGTGTAACGAAGGACAAGTTGTGTGTTTAAAAGGCTTTCAATGCCCGATCGAGTTACCTTTGATGGCTATTGTAGTAGATATTATTTATTTATTTAGTAACACCTTATTCTAGGGTATACAAGGGCAAAAACTTAATGCCTGATGGCATTCTCTACTAGTCAGCCCTGGGTAGATGTTGAAAAGGCAGATAGTAGGTGTATGAACTGTAAAAAAAGAGAAATACAAGGGAGAAGATAATGCTTACAAAATATATGAATAATTAATACCTACCTATATAGAATATACTATAACATACCATACCTAAATAATACATAATAAATAATAAATAATATTACAAAGCAGACACTATGGTTTTAACATGAAATATTAGTTATCTTAACATGTCGGTGTCAGATGGAAAGTTTGTAAAAAGTTAGTTATTTTTCATAAAATGGACTGGAGCAATACATATTTAATTTTAATGAATATTATCTTAGGCGATGATAGCCTAGTGGTTAAAAATTTGACTCTTGGTGTCCAGGATCGAATCTCAGGGCGCGCACTTCTAACTTTTAGTAGTTATGTGTGTTTTAAGCATTTAAATATAATTCACTATAACATGAAGGAAAACATCTTGAGGACACTTGTATCGGAGAGTTCGCAAAACTCAAAGTTTCGCCAATCCACAGTTGGCCAGCTTGGTGGACTACGGCCTTAACCTTCTCTGTCTGAGAAGAGACCCGTGAAAAACGGGATGTGTTCTTAACGGTAGTACTATCACAACGCACAAATTGATATACGTATCACAACGCACAAATTGATATACGTCATTGGAGTCGTGAACGTCTTTTTTAAAGACTAAGTAGGCAAACGGGCAGACGAGTCACCTGTTGGTAAATTATCACAATTTCTATGAAACCTAGCACAAGACTATTCAACATTACAGACATAAGCAACGCCGGGAAGAAGGAAGTGCGCTTCTTCAAGGACCCTATGACATAACACTGGAAAAACTATCTTTGTTCTTAGAATCTCAAAGCAAACTATACATAATATATTTGTATTTAGCTGTCTATTCAACGTGTATTTCCACAAATTGTTGTACGTACCAAGACATTCAAAGCTAGGACGCATCAATTAGGTAAATTAGTATACGTATATTATTCCCAATCGACATTCAATTTCGGAGAAGCGCTATGCACAAAGGCGAGGTAATTGTTAGATGTCACGAGTATAGTACCCGGGATAGGTACACGCACCCTATTCCCCCCCCCCCTCCCAAACCGAGCTGCAGCGAGCCCGGGTAAACTTAATAGGGTTAACACCTCTGTAATGCAGATATTTAAGAAAATGCTGGCGATGTTTTATGAAAATACTGTCATATTATAGGAACAGAATTTTGTACTTTAAACGTATGTACGTTTTGTTATCTAGTACAAAATTGTATATATTTTGCGCCCTCCTAACCATATCAATATTATAAATGTGAAAGTGTTTTTGTTTGTTTGTTTGTCTGACCTTCTTCATGTCTCAACGGAGCAATGGTATAATTTTGTGCCTGAAAATAGTTAGAACACTGAAGAGTGACGTAGTGTTACCTTTTAATTGCTAAATATTTTTTTGAAAATGACAGGTGCATGCAGGATACCTATCCAGTTCAGTAATCTAAAGTTCACACTTTGTGCTTATTACAAATTAGTCGCCAGTTAGTTTCTTAAAGCCAACGGTTGCGAGGAAGCAACCAAATCTGGACCATCCTGGGAGACTGAAAGCAGCAGTTCTTTCCGGGCCGGCCACGTATCAATAAAAAATATACCAACACCACCTACACCTAACTATCGATTTCCCTAATAGGTAATACTCATTATATAATTTAGTTATTTATAAACCCATTCATTTCTTCATGATCAATCGTATTTGATACGAAAATTGTATGTGGAGTGAATGGCTTGTTATTTCTGTAAAGAATACAAATAGCTTGTTATCTAATCATTAGGTCCCTCAAGGAAAATTATTGAGGAAGAATATTTCCGATATCTCTAATAAGCTCCCATCATCGTTATATATTGATTATCTGCTACTACTAATTGGATCGTTCATTATAATAAAAGTTCTTTTCACAGCTTAAATGTTTTATCATAAATAAAAAACATTTAACTCTGCAGGCCGTTGCTGAAACTTCTTGCTAAATTCATTTGTAAAGGAATCTGGAAGTTATGTTGAAAATACAACCATGTTCAAAATTATTCCTCAAAGGTTTCTCCCAAACGAATCAACTGATTCCGATAAAATCTTTTGCGGCATTCGACGTTGTTCTTTGAGTAGGAAAGCTGATTAAATTCCTAAACTGATAGATACAGTAATATGAAATTTATTAAAAAAATATATCGATTAAGATACTTCATTTTTCGGTTTTTATTGGATTTTTTTTTTCTAAGCTAAGCTAAAATGTGCTCTCAATATTAGATACATAATTATAAAGCTTCATTACGTAAAAAATTTAATACATATCAAAACCAGTTACATGAACAAGCAAAGTAGCAGCCCTACGTCGGATATTCGACGCGTTACATCAACAAGGGGCGCGCACACATGTCCAGTTAGTAATAACTCTATTGCTAGTATTGTAATTGCTATTATTAATTAGCTTACTGAATACATTAAGTAATTATGTCCGTTCTAATATCATCCGTATTTTATAAAACACAAGAAACAGAAAAGCAAATATTTAAGTCATATAAAAATAAAAAACCCGATTGCGTCCGAAGGTGGATTTAAATTTTTGACGACATCATAGTCCACTTAATAGTAACAAGACTCTATCTAGGGTTTGATTCCGAACGAAGGCACACGTTCATGCGACAGATAAAATTTGTGCAGGATACAGAAAATCTACAGAGAACCAACAACCTTATTAATTTGTTTATTCCGTTTAATCCCTCGCCTGTAAGATGCTATAAACAGTATTTTTCAGACTGATCTCGAAGCTATAAGAAGTTTTAATTTTTGGTCGGCAACACATCGGCAATGTCTGTGTTTTCACTACTGACAACTCTCCATCTCCGTCTCTCCTGCTTCTTTATCGTTTAAAAATCAAAAAGTATGCTTAACACTTCTTATCGGCCAGTTTGGCGGATTATGCCGTTCAACTGAAAAGTAATATCCAAAAACATTTACACCGTCCTATTTATTTTTCTCTTAAATATAAATAAAGCAAAACAAAACAACGTTAATTAGCCAAACCCTTTTCTTTCCTTATTCGGAGAATTTTCCCTTTCGTTTGTTTTGCTTCGGATACAAGGAAATAGATCAGAAAATATTTTAATTAAACCTGTTAAGCATAAATATAATCAAAGGACTAGGTAAACTAGACACTCGCAAGTTATTACTGCACTTGACAAGCTCAAAGAAACCTGGCTATTACACCTTCCAACTTTTACACGGCATGATATTAAAGTCTGGGAGATCTTATATCTAGAAATAATCTAAACAAAAGTATACGCCCTTAGTAAATTGTTTTTTACTTAAGCGCAATAAAGTCGTAAATTAAATGCATCTGAGATGCTCCTATGCAAAATAGTACCTAGCTCCCAATGTGCAGAGATTTAAAAAAATAGATAGGTCCTGCGCTTCCGATTCCTTTGGACTTATTTGTGTTTCTTGTACACTTTTTGAAGACACAGGTAGCCATATTTTACACTTTTGCAGACGCAATGCAATCAATTAAATGTAAGTAACATGCACCACGTTACCTACAAAGGACTACAACTTGATTTAAGTGATTCATACATTGCAACTATGAACCGTTTTTCTGCGCCTAAAGTATGGTAAAGCCATATCTATTATTTTTATATCTCTGCAATATGTACTTTATTAAATTAATGGATATTGCAGAGTTCTGGATGCTAATAGGATAAAGACTTTGTAGAAAGTTAGAGCAACGCTAGGGTTACTTCAGGTTAGTTTGAAAGCGTCATTATGGGAATTTGTAAATTGAGTCTTTATTAATACTAGACGTACAGTTATTTCATCAGTAGGTATTTAGTAAATACTATTTACCTCACAATATCTATCTACTTTTGCCTATACAGAGGTGGTGAAACTATTGCCTATTTTTTATATTTTTTGTGTGATTTTTTTTATTTTAATTATTCATCTATTTGATATTTGCCTTGATGGTCGTTATTTTATTGTTGTTTGAATGCATGTACCTACTCTTATATCGTTTACACTGCTTAACTAAATAAACGTTTTTTTTTTCTTTCCATCCCCTATTTAATTAGGTACAAGTATCATCTCAGTATGGTGTTAGGTAATCTGTGGTTAATGCTGTTCAAATTAATATGTAAAAAACATAGTAGTTCACTTACAATTTTATGTTCGATTGACATTAGTATCACTGTTTTATTGTCGTACAAGGATCTTTTGGCGCGTGGATGACGTGTGGGTGACAGAGAGAGCGTCTTACAGTTTGCTTTACCTGTAAGGCGCTGTCTTTGTCACCCACACGTCATCCACGCGCCAAAAGATCCTGGTAAGATTTTTTTGTCTTAGCAAGCAATACTTTGAACAACACAAATAAATAATTAGCTTGTTTTCCCCTCTTTAGTACTTAACTGTTGCAGCTGAGATTTTGGTTCTTTTAATAATTAATTATTATCCATTAAACGAAATGATCAACTTGCCTGTAAATTGCATCCATCAATTTATGTTGAGTTTATCAAAAAAGATCCAACAAGTGCGCAGGGATCCCGTTAGAGCGGCAAAGTGGCGAATACTTTGAATATAGCAAACAGTACGTGTGCAGAACCAAATGGAAGGAATTAGCCAGCGATCCGTAAGTGTAGGCGAGAGTGATGCAACTGAGTACATCGAACATTTGTCTGTCGTCGTGTTGCATCTTACTTATTTAGGGGCCAGCTATAGATAAATAACGATTTTAAAGTAATAATGTCCGGTGACGACCGAGCTTTGCTTGGTATTTCATTTATTGGTGAATCGTGTTTTTTGGAAACCTGAGCTATTATGATGTATGAGCAACAGCTCTACATTTGTTTATTTGTAAGACAGTCAGCTCTAGTATGCGTTTCCTTATTAACAAAAATAACACCATTGTCATTATAATTCTTTATTTGTTGTCATGCTCATATTACAAATTTTGTATTTTATCGCATCGAAAACTATGTTTTCTACAAATTAAACCTAGCTAACTCGAAAAATGTTAAAATGGTTTGATGTGATAACTAAGCCCTCTTTTTTATCGTTAAAATTATTTAATTAAGTAGGTACTTGTTTGCATTCTCTGAAGGCGGTCAAAATTAACTTTTTGTAGACACTTCTAAGAGAATACTTCATATTTTGTTAAATTAAAATAATTAAATTCGGTACAAGTTTTGACAAAGTACAAAAGTACAAAAAAATGAGTTGAAATCAGAACCCTAGTGGCTTTGCTGTGGTCTTGTAATAATTCTTGTATACGTCAAAATAGACAAAGGCGACAAAAGCATTGAATATAATTTAAGGAGTATCATATCATCAGACAATAGGACTGGATACTAGATCTTTAAGACTTTAGATAAATATTATCAAAAGACTTCAAAGAATACGAGTTATTCAACTTTCGTCCGAAAAATACCTGGTGAGTCTTCAAAAGAAGACTGTCCTCGAGTCTAGACGTCTGATCCTTACTTAAACCTTAAATATACGAAGATTTGAAAAAAATTGGTTGCCTGTAAAGTCGGTATACGGGCGAAAGTTTTACGTGACAACGACTTTGAGTGGTAAAATAATTTTAATGTGAATATTCATTCGTATAGTAGGAAGAAGGATGAAATAATAGTAACAATTTAAAACATTTATTTATACTGTCTAACCGTCATGTGAAGGCGGAAGCAATTTAAGTTTAATGTTTTTTGTTAAATAGTTCCTCACTTGTAAACAAGATGGCATTGTACCAATTTGTGAAACGCGCTAACGAGTGTAACGTGGAGTTTATATAAGAGAAAAATTTGTAAAGGGCAATGTGTCGACTTCTTTGGTTTTATAATAAACTGCTATTTTGGGTTTGGAAGCAGTTGTGGTTATTTGTGAAGTTGACCCTGCGTTCCCGTATCTTCATGGGGTAAACATATACAAAGAATTATATTTAAAACATTGTAACACCATCCGCCATCTAGCGCTGCTAACCGTTAGACCATTAACCATTAGTCACAACTAAGTGAGGTAAAAAACTAGATTACTCTACTTCTCCAGAGATGGCGCTGTACCATTTTCTGAAACACGCCAACGTGTGTACGCCGTAGCTACTATAAGTAACGTGAGCGGAGCTACTAACGCAGTTTCTTGAAGTGCCACCCGGCAAACCAATTTATAAGACGTTGTCACGTCAAAAATTAAATAAATATATCTCTAAGAAATGTTTCAGAGTGGACTTTGAACGTAGTAACAAATATTTCAGTTTGTGTGTTTCATCTTTACTGATCTGAATATTATTTAAATAAACTCGGAGTGCCCCAAGGAAGTATTCTTGGTCCGTTGCTCTTCCTAATTTATATTAATGATCTTCCTGACGTGACATTGAATCCTTGTACTCTATTTATATGATTATTTTTCAGTCCTTACTCAAATTTATGCTTACTTATATTATCAGTACGTTTACGAAGCTGTTCCGTGGCGCTACAGTCGCCATGCCGGACTGTCATACAATTAATTGGTCCTAAGTTCGATTCCCAGCGATGTAGAAATTTGATTGATGAGTATATCTGTTCTCCATAACGGTGTTTGTCCCGCGATACATTGAATTATATAGTGTGGTAAGTGTTGGTAAGTGTGTGGAGTTATCTTGACACCTCCGTAAACTAGTTGATGGTGACCCTGCCTGCAAAACAGGGATGTCAGGTCAGTCCCTGTCGCAGTAGACATGACATGTATGTGCCAAATAAATGTCTATTCTCAAGACGTGGAAATTAGTGATGTCATTTGTATTATAAGTACCACACGCGACACATAGAGTTGTAATGCGGTAGTTGTAACCGTTTGTTTGTTATTACTGGATACCTATATTCGGTATGCAAAATGAAATTTTGTATGCATATTAAATGGACCAATAACGGACGTGGACGTGCAAAAAGAAAGACGTTGTGTTTTATAAAGATATAATATTATACTACGCATGTACCTATACAGTAAATACATGTCTGTCTTTATTATTTACTAATAAATTGATCTAATAAGTATTAGCTATAGATAGACTAATATTAGCTATAGATGTAATTTACATAAATAGAATTATAACGTTCACAAATTAACTAATAAAGTGTACAATAATTTTTGTTCTTGTTCGAGGTCGCTTGTTGTGGTTGGTGTTTCCCAGGAGTCCTCGCACAGCCTGGCTGACTGCATCACGAAGAAACTCCTCGCCGTGGCATCGACTATAACAGGAAATAAATCTTCATTAGCTTTTATTAAACTTGCAATGTTTGTATGTTTGAGTACACAGGTTTTACGAAATGTTAAATATAATTAAAAAAAAATCTGAAGCGCTCATAGCCCGGCGGCTTGCGTTGATCCCAAGTGATCGACAAAGTTAAGCAACAGCAACAGCGGGCGCGGTCGGTAGTCGGATGGGTGACCGCTAGTGGCAAAATTTCTTGAGCGCTTCCACGCAGGGCACGTAAAGCCGTCGGTCCCGGTTGTTATCGATAGATAGCAGCTATTAAGCCGTGTCGGAAGCCTTCGGGCGGCTTGAAAACTTTCGACACTGGGTTGACCACTAACCCCTCCACCAATCCGCATTGGAGCAGCGTGGTGGAGTAGGTATGCTGTAGGCCTCCTCAGTAATGAGGAGAGACCCGTGCTCAGTAGTGGGCCATTAGTGGGTTGTAGCTTAGCATAGCTTTTAAATAAATTCTACCTTAAACTTGGACTTCGATAGGCTACACTCCGCCGCTGCGTGTTGTCATTGATGAGCAGGCCGGGAGATCTCAGTAATGCATCGTAACCTGAAAACAGGAGAAAAAATTTTGCAATGTTTACTTATTTTTTTGTCTTAATAAACATTTACTTCCGCTGTAACAACTGTGTATTTACGATACATTTCTACATGCGAAAAGATACAATTAAATCAATGTAACGTGTTCGATATCATGAACTTCGATGTAGTGGCATTCGATTTGGCGTACCTATGGGACCCTAAATTAGCATCACAAAAAGAAATCTTGAAACCTATCGATACTGATATACGTCCTTATTTCAAAACGAAAAATTGGTTTGTATCATTGTATTTCCTATATTCGTCAAGAGATGGCGCTAATTTAGTGTCTGTATCACGTTGATGAGATTTATTCGCGGAAATATATTTTAAATTTTAAAGTCTCGTCATCAATTTACAATGAACGCAATTGAAGTATACTTCACAGAGTTGATGTCCTGTAGATAATTATTTTCTTCCGCGCAGAGTAGCCCCGAATCAACTATCACCCTGTACCTCCATTGCACTACATAATAAGTGATATAAAGGTAAAGGTGTTCAGTCGACATAGGGAAGGGCTTATCTATGTATCCATACAAATTATATTAAATCTGTTACTCGTCGTCCTTTTATGCATGGCAAATGTATGAAAAACGATTACTGCCGACTTTGAACTTGACTTTTTGTCTTTTTGTAGGTAAGTTTGTTTGTAGGCTAATGTCAGTAACGACTTAAATGATTGGGATGCGGTTTTTAATAATAAATTTTTGGAATGCTTACGTTATTTATATGTTTGTTTTATTTAAGCGGTTTTCAAATAAAAAAGTTCCTCAGTTTAAACAAACCCAAAGAACGATATTTTAATATATCTGGTGGAGTTTGATTTTTCCCGTGACTTTAATATTATGCATTTGTATACCTATTGATCAACTGGAAGAATTGATCCCTACGTAAGATTGTGAAAACCACAATGAAATCCGTCCCGTAGTACTTACTGATTGTACAGACATTTTTGTATAGGTAATATTATGTAAATGCAATCAGTATAAATACTGTTAAATTGAATAACAGATAAAAAAGCGTTCGATAATAAATAAATCTTCATTTTTCAGAATCTTTTTTATTCGACCTTCTTCCTTCTTCACCTCACATGAAGTTCGAATTATTTCGGTCAATGGCAATAGGTAAATTGGATCGTTAAAAACGAGATTTACATAATGATAATTCGTTTTAATAACAATCTTATCAACCCAGCCTGAGTATTCCCTCTTCTGTTCTTCAATTCTTCTATCTTCTTTTTTCTTCTTCCTTCTCTCTTACCTACAATTTTATATTCACGTAGAAAGTATGTCATCGCAATAATATAAATTTAAATAATGGTCCTTTTTATGAAAAGTCAACAGGAAGAGCAAATACTCGTACTTAGTTACCTGATTGATTGTGGTCATGCTAATTTCCAACTTTTGTAGAACCAATGCATCGCAGACGCGTTGTTAACTGAATCCACCCAGGGTGCATCAGCATCACCAACAGGAGAGTTTGGACTGAACCCCAAGACGAAGATGAAGAAGGAGCAGCTTACATCCATGTCTAAGTGAAAATGAAAATGAAATGATTTTTATTCGAACTAGGTTTTGACAAACACTTCGAAAGTCAAACTATGCCGTCGCTTCCACAAATCCCTCCAATGGGTGGCCTTAGTGGATAGTGAAGTGTCAAGATGTTTTACGTACCATTCCATTTACCACTCGTAAATACATAAAGCGTAATATCAATGCACAATAATAATATAAGCACAGCAGTCCAATACAAACAAGTAGAAATACGTAAAGTGTCAAATCAATAGGTAGTTCTTCTCTCTTCAAAGCATTGCAGGCCCAGTATCAATTAATTTCGTTTACCTATTTTTCACTTGACGGTTACAAGACAAAAATAGATAAACCATTTCACTTGACACAGGGAGAGGTTAATTTATTATCATTAAGTACCTACTTAATAGGTACTTAAATTAGTACCTTAATAAGAATTCATTATATTAATTGATTTAAAAATTATTGAATTGATACTGTAATTATTGATAAAGAAAATTGTTACTCAATAACAAACTCCTGTTTCTTCTTCTTTCTTTTTTCATCCGTCACATCAAGGGAACTTGACCTCGTATTATTTCGGTCAATGATCAAGGTCAATAAGATCGTTAAAAAAACGATATTGCATGTTACAACATCGTTTTAATAACCACCTCACCGACCCAGCCAGCGCAATGGATGTTTTAATCATTTTCTTCGCAATTCCTTCTTGTCTCTTCACTATCTTCTCTTTTCTTCTTCAAATCTTCTTTCTTCTTTTTATTTCTTTCCTTCGCCTTAATAGATTGTTTCGATGATTTGGACCGACTAAGGTTCTATTATATCATACTAACGTAGTCGGTACAGGTCATCGTAACAATATTTTTGCAAAGAATCCTACTATTTTCAGAATTTTTGTTAACTTGTGGAGATGGTTTTTCTTCATTGTTACCTATAACTGTCCCTCTGGTCAGATATCTTCTCACAATGTTTCCAAAACAGTCCACCACGCTGGTCAAGTGCGGATTGGCAGACTTCACGCATCTGTGAGAAAATTAAGGAGAATAATAATAATTCATGCAAAAGTAAATCTGTCTATCCCGATTTAGGTCAAATTTTCTATGGAGATATCGAAAATTAATTAATGAACCAGACAGTCAGAGTTACTTTAACATTATATAATTCACCCAAACGCTAGCTAGCAGCGGGCCTGAAAGTTTCTTACCCAATACGTACTTCGACCGCTTGGTGACTCCACAAAAGCACTCACGTAATATCGTCACAGGGGACATTTCTTTTTTCATCAGTGGCGATTTCTCTAAGATGGCGCGTATGGCGCCGCCATACCATAATTTTTAAGCATTAAAATGGCATTAAATAAAATGTAAAAAATTATATATTTACAACCTAATTATTTAGACCTAGGTACAATAATTGCATTTTACGAGCGCTGCGGTCTTCTATCACGAACGCGACTCGCGTCGCGGCCGATTGTCGTCGCGTTCGGTCGGTGCCGAGCGCGGCCGAGGCGAGCGATGCGCTTCTGCCAGCGCATGCATAGTCCATACAAAGTCGTTCGCCCGCGCCGCCCGCGCCCCGCCCGTTCAATCGCCTAGTATCACTGAGTTTGAAACGCGGGTCTGGCACTATGAATGGCGCACTACCTAACGAGTTTTCGCATGTTTTTCGTGATAGTGTAGATTTGTGATAGTGTTTGTTACGGTTTCTATTTTTCTATTGATTTAATTGACTTTTTGTTTAGTAATTAGTTAATAATAGACATGAAAATATGAGTGATTCAACAAAATCCGTGAAACAAGAACTTTTAGAAAGATCTTTCACGACGAGATCGTTTGCCGAAAAACGGTTGATAGTGGAAAATGGACGGAAAATGGACTTTCACTATGGGACCAACCCTAAGGGTGCGGTTCCACTGAGGCGGAGCGGAGCGGAGCAGTGCGCGATTCACCAATCACATGGCTTGAAATCCCAGCTCATTGCGCCTCGTGCGGATTTCAAGCCATGTGATTGGTGAATCGCGCACTGCTCCGCTCCGCTCCGCCTCAGTGGAACCGCACCCTAAAATCGCGAAAAAACATTAGCTATTTCATACAAAAATGAAGTATGAAATTTCTTTTTTGCGATTTCAAAGTAGGTTCCTTAATGAAAGACTGCAAGTTGTTCAGATTGTCAGTCTGAAGAAATGGTTTTCAGGTTATGGGAACTTAACTCTATACACCCTATATAACAAAAGCTGGAGCCACTCCAATTATAAACACCAGGAATCGCCACTGCATAAATACTCCACTGACAGGACTAAATGAGAAGAAAAGCCCGCCGCGACGTCTAAGAGCAATTAAGGATCTTCTTAGAAATTCTTCTTTTTTCACATAAAACTTACTGTGACGTGTTGAATTCTTTCCTTAATTCAATTCAAGTACACAAAAATAAAATATAAACATATAATACACTACAAGACTGAAACTGTATAAATAATAAAATGGAAATAAATTTACTAACTTACTTACTTAATTACTTTATTATTTGACGTGCGACTTAATGAGACACATGTTACAAAAGTGCAAAATTAAATACAGTTGTACCTATATCGCAAAAATGCAGTTACGATTTAAATACTTATAATTACTAAGTTCCAAATTATGTACCTGAAATATGGGTTAATATTATACATTAAATTTATTTTCATTGCTGATTTACACTTAATCATTGAAAAAATTACTTCATTGTTCAAACATCTGAATCAGGCTTCTTGTATCTTCTTTTTTCTTTTTCTTCCGCAGACGAGATATATAACGCCACAAGGATATATTCCGTCTTATTCACTAATCTATTTAGTGACTGGGAAGGAAAACACCGCCGTGACGTCATATTGTTACGGACTGGATCTATATATTTTAGAAAAATCTTGATTAAAAGTCATCGATGTAGAATAAGATGTTAAAAATAGATACTAAAATGTCACAAAGGTTGATAGATAATACCTATACAATACATATTTATAGTAAAAATACATAGAAGTTCTGCACAGAAGAACCTACCTCGTATACATATACTTAGTGAACGATTAGCCCAGTCCCACAGAAATAGATTGCGATGATAATACTAAACCCATCTTATGCATTTATTGTATACCTGCGATAATTATATTTAAGAGAAAACTGATAGTACCAATAAAAAGTAAGATTATATTTTGAGAACTATGTGTTTTTGTATGTACTATGTATGTGTTTTGTGTGTGTCTGCGTATAATCCAGAGGTTCTGGCACAAGTCGGTATTGCGGTGCCAACGTAGAGGGCAGTGTGCGAGGGTAGGCGCCGTGTTCGCGCTGCGGCCGCGCACACTACACTCCGACGGTGGGCACCTGTAACTAGAAGTGTTCGTTATATTAGATAGCTGATAAAATAATCAAATATTTATTTATAATCTTTCAACCGGTTATTTATTATAGCTGGCAAGCGTTATAAGTTATAACGTTGAGCGATTATTAGCCATAGCCACGTTCACAACGACATCGCACGATTCAAATCACGAATGTTCTATGCGAGAGCGAAACAGAAATACTCGAAGGAAAGAGAACGGAACAACCGAACATCTGTAATAATATTTTTGTCACCTACCAAATTATGCTTTAAGTTGACCGCATAAGAACTATATTCAGTTACATGTCCAGTAATGATTTAACGAATATATTTTTTGTTCGGCTATATATTCATTCTAACGTTGAAGCGCTATTTTTGCGTTATATTTTCTGTTTGAATAAAATTAAAAATCAGTGCGATTATCTCGCTTGATCTCGTAGGACGCGTATTAATAGTTTACCGTGTGTTTGTGATATTTACGAGAATATTTGTAAATAAATGTTAGTTTTATTATTATTGCTTTAATAATATATTTTAATTAAAGTTTTAAATAAATAATGGTCAGATCGATGAAATTACTAATTGTTGTAAATAGAATCAATAAAATTTTAAGTACGCTTAACAACTTGCTCATTAAACTAAAAGTATACAATCCATTATGTTTATGTTATTGAATTATCATAAACATTCAATATATTCTATCGCATATAAAAATCTCAGTCGGGGACTGCCTAAGCCTGCAAAAAGTACGAAGGAAAGTTCAATGAATTTATTTAATTAAGTATGTACCTATTTAAAATGCAATTAATTCGCTCACACAGTAGTAATGTGCTGAAAATGTGTTAAATTTTGTTATTGTGTTCTTAAGTATCCTTAATAAATAACAAGCACACAATAAAATAATTTGTTATCTGTCGCCAAAGACGTCTCTTTATTAGGCGTCCTCTACAACGATACAATCAAAACGCGTCGTACTACGAAGCGAACGAATATATTTATTATAGCGTAAAAAATAATAGGCGTTATAAAAGTAGCGTAACGTTATATCGCGTTTTCAATATATAGCCGTTGCGTATACCTGTAACCTGTAATTGTGTTGGCAGTCTTAGCATTTACCGCCATCTCTTATCGCCGTCGAGAACTAAGCCAATAGCTGCAAACAAGAACTGGTGATCAGATGATATTGGGGGGGGAAGGTTTATGATTACATCAGGTGCACTTTTGAGTTTGGTCTGTGACTGTTAACAATTTGATGACCTCAAAAAGTAAAGAATGAATTAATTAAATTAATTAATTAACGAATTAGTTAATTATTACATATTTGTATGCGCTTCACGCACATCTGAATGAAAAAAAGTGAAATGAACGTCCTCAACATGTATTAAAAAACTTCTACGCCTATCTTGTTTTGGATTCCTCTGACTTCTTTTGGCTTCTTCTTTCTTCATCGAGTTCTTCAACGGATGATACAGTGTCAACAGCGATAATTCCCTTCTCACCCACTATTGTATTATAATGACTGAGAAGGAAAATACCGCCATGACGGGACCGAAGCGAGCTGCTGATGTCTGCTCGACTTAAGGTGTATAGTCGCTAGAGGTAAACCTAAAAAAAAATCTGTCTACATACTCATAATAATATTATTAAAACAACCTGTTGACAGGCACACAGAAATTTATTAAAGTTTAAGGAATCTGATAGAGGTTGCAACTGTACTAGGTAGATAGGTAATGGTAATGGATAACGGCTGCTTCCTCGTGGTCCTACTATTTACTATGATGCAAAATTAATAATGAAGTAAGTAGGTCTACGTGAAAGACCTATTACTATGTCATTTATAATACAATTACCAAGAAGATAGACATATCTAAGCTCTATATTTTAACGAACTCGACGCACTATTTTACATACCTTTCTTACCTAATATCTGCCAAATCCTTCATGGTCCCTGATCTTTCTTACCTGTGTTGGGGAGGTGCGTAAAGAAATTTTCAGGCTTTACAAAATAACGAGGGCCTGGCAGTCGCGGGTTCTTGGGCTACAAAAGCAAATTGCGAAATAAGTCAATAAGCCATAAGTTGTATATTATACCGAAGTTCCATTTTTCCTGGCCACAGAAGATTCCAAGTTGAAACACTATCGATCGAAGCAGAGCCATTTACGTCCGCTAAGTGGCTCTGCTTCGAACCCATACAAATTTTAGATGATTCGCATTTACGTATCGAACGCGTTGTGTCACGTAAAACTCGTACTAAGCCCCCTGATGAAATGTCACCATCGTCTTACCAGTTCACAAATCCCAACGTAACGAGGCTAGATGAAAGTTACTTTATAGCCATCATTCAGATTCTTGTACGTTTCGTTACGTTACTCTACGATTTCTTACTTGTCCTTTCCTAGTAAAATTAAACTTATAAAAGCCGAATACTGTAGCTTTCGGCTGGTTACCTCGGCTTTCAAATCGTTGTCTTCTTTCTTCCCATGTGACGACAATGTCGTTAGTGCTCATTTTCTTTTCTGTTACTTATATTATCATTAGTAAAAGAGAAGAAAATGAACACCATGACATGATTTTTGTCCTATAGAAGTTGTAAATAATCTTACACATTTGAAAGAGTTGGAAAGAACATTGGAACGTTATAAAATCTTCAAAAAAAAGTTTTGTTGAATATCTTTGAAACAATGATAGGTACCTAATAATCGCGATGAAACAGAGTGTTTTTAGAAGTCAAATAATAATACCATGAATAATACCATCAAAAATCTTTTAAATATTTTATTAGCCTGTGCACAAGGCGAGTTTCACAAGAGTGTCATTGTATGAAATTGACTGAGAAATGAAAATTACGCCAATGAGATGACATTTTTCCCTCAAGTATCTATGATGTTTTGCGGGGGATAAATTATAATTTACTAGTTTTACACTTTCATACTTTGCATTACCTATCCTAAGTACCAGAGCTATGAGATTTTAGGTAGTTAACTTTACAAAACAGATACTTAGGTATTTGAAAAATGTGTAAGAACTGTTTCGACCTAAAACCACACGCCCTAAACAAAAGAAAAATTATTTTAAACTTGCTATGGGGATAATTATTTCGTCAAAGATGTCCAACTAATTGCGTAGTTGACACTTATAATGGTAATTCCATTTATCGATTTGAAGTAACGTTTTAATAGGCACCTAATTTCAACCCATAAAATCATAATAAATTAAATGAAATGATTTTAAAATGTTTTAAGCAATGCTCATTGTTCCGTGACGTGATGAACCGATAAACTGTCCGTGACAAACATTGTCAGACGATTAATATCAATACTATTTGACAGATCGCGAATAACAAGCAGCGGATCGTGACATCTAAGCAGCAACAACAACAAGCAGCTCTGCCCAGGCTTGGCTATTTTTTACATAATGTTTTTGGTGGGATTAAATTTTATTTTAAGTGAAACTGAAAACCATTTAATTATGACTGCTAGTCCCTTTACCTACACTTTTCTTTATTTGTTTCTTCTTTCTTCTTTGTAACATTTTTTATTTCTTTTTTCTTCTTATTCCGTGACTCCATTGTGATCTGGTCACAGCAACCTCCTCCTTCTTGGCTGCTCTTTGCAGCAACCGAGAAGGAGCAGGCTGACATGACATCAGTGACGATCAGCTTCTGCATCTCCTTACATTTTCCTCCAAAACCATAGACAGAGAAAGACGTAGACATCTGGCGAGCGTGGCCAACATGAGTTAGCATAAGAAAGTACAATTTGCATTACTTACACGCAAATTGTAATGTCTTACCGAGCTTTTTGCGGCACGCAGCAAAGCGGCACGCAATACGAAACAAAAATTGTATCATTCTGTCTTGTTTTTCTATGCAACTGACGTAACTTCTTCTTTCTTCTTGCATGATGACCTACGATAGATGACATCATTGGTCAATACTCTTTTCGGTCTACGGTTAATTCATTAAATTACATCTCCGAGATATAAAAAATGACAGTTTTTTTGAGCCGTTGAACCATCGTGAAGGACATCACCAAGGTGCCTTATTGATAAAAAATAATAAGACACAGAGATAACATCCCACACATCGGTCGTCCACTTTTCATTAACCAGCATCATTGCTTTATCAAATGTAGTATATCCCGACGAATAGCAGAGTTGATTATTTTTTTTCTATCAAAATACTTTAATCTTAGCCCCGTAGTCTAGTTGCTTAGTAGTGTAGTTAGTGCGCAAGTACTGAATGTATTGTAGATGCAGATATTTTAAGGCCGCTATCCCACTGGCGTTTTACGAGCGTTGGCGTTGGTCCAACGTCTGCGCTGCGTCGCCGCTGCACTGACGCGACGTTAACGTTGCGCTTAGACTGAACGCAACGTTAACGTCGCGCTTAGTACCTGTTCCTAAAAAAAACGCAACACTGACGCCGCGTTGACGCGACGTTAAGGTACAGTTCCGAGCCAAGCGACACTGACGCCACTAACGCCGCGTTAGTATCGCCGCGACAGAGCGATAGTGCAATGTTCTATGTAAATACATGACGGCGTGTACGAACATGGCGATACTTGACGCGGCGTCACTGCCGCGGCGCCACTGTCGCAAAGCGTCAGCGGCCGAGCCGCGCTTCCCCTTGTAGTGTCGCGCGACAGCTCGATCAACGCGTGGTAATTTTTAAGTTATGAAGCAATTAATTTGAAAATGGAGGCTTTCACCGAAGAAAATGATGAGGGGCTTATAAATTTAGTGTCTCAACATCCTCTATTACCTGATTTAAGTGTTGAAGAATACAAAAATTCGAAAAAAAAGGACAAAGTTTGGGATGAAATTGGGAGGGTGTTAAATAGATGTATTCATGAAGTAAACGCAAGAAAATTCTACTGTTTAGGTTACTGGTCGCAAATTGACTGAAAACAGCAGTGATACTATCGCCACTCTCGGAATCTAACAGAGCGTCAGAGACGCTGCGACAGAACCACAGCGTTTACTGACGCACTGACGCGGCGTCAGTGTCGCTTGGCTCGGAACCGTACCTACGTTGCGTTCCGTCTGAGCGCAACCTTAACGTCAAGTTTTTTATTTTTATTTGTACTATCACAAACAACATTACCCCGAACACTTAAGGTACGTTGGGGTAATACCGGACGGATTTACGACAAGTTCGAAGGATGTTGTAAAAACTTAAATTTTGTGAGTTCAGTAAGTGCTATGTCAATGAAATATAGTGCAAACGGATGATGAATAAACATAGCATAATTTAAAATAGCATTTCTCTTCGTACACTCAATATTTTATTATTTATACGCTTAGAAAAACTCGATATATTTTTTTATGAGTATAATCACAATTTGGTCATTAAGGGGGAAGTTCGGACAGTAATTTAAAACTGTTTCTATTGCAAAGAACATAAGGTGCATGACAAGGATATACCCGATCTTTTCTGTGCTTTAATATGATATCAATGAAATCTATATAAGGCTACGAACATAGATGTTCCAGATGATTACTTTTTTTTCGCTCTTTTTTTCGTTGGGGCTGTCCGATCTTACCCCTTATGTTAAACTTAGGCGATTTAATGGTTCCCAAAGTTTAGGTTCTATCATTTTGTCTTTTATCATTTGTCTCTAATAGAATTGTCGTTAAATTGTTACAAGTAAATGATCTTTACTTACTACTTACTTCTTTATGTACGTATACAAGTAGTAATTTCAAGCAAATTTATAAGTAAAACTATGGACATGAGAGAGTGATAAAGGGAAGTCAAGGAGACTAGAGCCAAATTATGAATTGGTAGAATTGTTTTTAAAATAATAAGCGTGTACATTAGTAGAAAATTAGATTTATTAAGCTTTAAGAATTATTTTTATTATTATTAATAAGCACATACATTTAATAATTATAGCTGTTAATTTTTTCTAAATGTTCTAAATTATATATTTTGTTAACGATGTATGAATTTAATCTACTATGATACTTCAAGTTACGTTGCTTATTCTATAGTCAGATTTTTGTTATTATAATCTATCTTTGTTTTTAATAATATATTATAAAAGTTTGACAACCACTACAAATTTCATCACTTCGCGCTGATCGGATATTTTTATCCGATCTTCACCTGAGGAGGATAACACCGGATTTCAGCCTGCAGAGATACTAGACGGATATCAATTAGTTATATCTAATTACCACTGCTGAAATTTTAGTATTTAAGCAAAATAATAATAAAATACATTATACTTTCGCTACAATATTCAATAAAAAATTGAGGGGGAAGACCGGATGGACAAAAATTTTGGAAAATTTACCTTGTTAACTTTAAAAGCATGTAGCATACGTACGTCTTGCAGGAGCGACTGGCGACTACTGCTGGGTGGGGCGTAACAAAATTATATTTCGCGCAGTGTGGCTAACATTGAAAAATAAAGCCAAAATAGTGAGTTATTTGATTCCAACGGTCTTACCCCACCACCGATCTTACCCCAACGTACCTTATTCATAGAATATGCATTGATTTTTGGTAGGTAAATTATACCTACATAGAGAAACACTCATCTCAACATAATGCGTCTTCATAATATATAAGTATAAAGGAAAAACAATTAGGTATGTAGATGCAAAAGGCTTTTTTGAAACGGGAACAGTTTCTAAATGAATAACAAACGCATTAAATTAATATTTTTTTATTTCATTATCTCAGACCAATAAACTATAGACGGCGTGCCGTGAACAAAACGTGAAGCCGGCAAAAAGTACGCCTCGCCTTGTAATACACACGGCACTCACACCAAAACGACTTTTGTGTTCTAAATAATAAAAAATGAATGAAGCTTTGTGTTCCAAAAAATAAAGTTTAAATTTGTTCTAGTTCAAACTGTCAACATAGGGCATTCTATTGGTTCCGATGTGTGTTTTAGGCACACTTTTGCCGGCTTCACGCTTTTGTTCACGGCACGCCGTCTATAGTTTATTGGTCTGAGTTCATTATCTGCTTTAATCAAAACATTTCATATTATGTGAATAAATGTAAACTTTTCTAAAATGGGTACAATTTGTAAATAAAAAACAAACACCAAAATATTTTTATTATTTATTTCATAATTTATTTTAATCAAACCATCTGAATAACATAACTACCTTATTCTTAGTAATTATTTTACAAGTATTTATTAACAATCAATATTTCAGCAAGCAACATTAGGCATAGATACCTAGATATGCGTCGTACAAAGTTTTAACTACCAACCCTAATGAAAAAATAAACAAAAGACAGAGAAACCCTATCAAACCGCGTTCCGAAACTAAACCCAATAAAGGTCTGTGGTAAGTGATAATGATAATTCAAACGAGGTCGGTTAGCGTCGTGTCGTGATGTGGATTTCCCGCCATCTCACTCCCATCACAGATTTTCACATTAGTCTGAGAATAAAAATAACCGTAAGAGTTGTGTTTTTGACGTGATAACGTCTTATAAATTGGATTACCGGGTGGCACTTTAAGAAACTGTGTCACGCTACGCCGCTCACGTTATACGCTTACAATGAGAGCGAGTGAGAGGCACGCGTCCCTTCCACTCGGGCATGGTTAGCCCGCCTAAGAGCGAGAGAGACAGACATAAAAAGTGAAAGGCACTACAAAACGATAATCCTTAACCTTACTTATGGTAACTACGGCGTACACAAGTTGGCGTGTTTCAGAAAATGGTACAGCGCCATCTCTGAAGAAGTAGAGTAAGTAATCTCGTTTCTTACCTCACTTAGTTGTGACTAATGGATGGTCTAACGGTTAGCAGCGCTAGATGGCGGATGGTGTTACAATGTTTTAAATATAATTCTTTGTATAAATAAATGTTTTAAATTGTTACTATTATTTCATCCTTCTTCCTACTATACGAATGAATATTCACATTAAAATTATTTTACCACTCAAAGTCGTTGTCACGTAAAACTTTCGCCCGTATACCGACTACAGGCAACCAATTTTTTACTTCAAACAAACAAAATTATTACTTAATCATTAATTAAAAAAATAAACATAGAACTTAACATTATAAAAGTTAAAAATTTAAGTTAAAAATTAATGTGCTTGTGTTTAATTACTTACATCCTTTGAGGTTTTAAATATCTAGATTGAGCGTCGTCTTACAATGAAAACAAAAGAAACAAGGCAAGATTATTAAGCACTAGCAAACCCGGCGAACTCCGTTTCGCCACCAGGTGGCTTCGTTTTTTGTAACATTTCGTTTGGGGATTAAAGAAAAATCTTTTTTTTTTTGTTTTATATTTGAAAAGGAATAAAATTTTGGTTTGTAGTACATGCTATGTATCAGAGATGGCGCTGTACGTGAAAAATGATTTTCCCTGTTTTCCTCCTTTTTTGTTGAAATTTTCCCTGAATTTTGTTTGCTACAAACCTCACGGAGCTCAAGACGTTTCCAACGAATGCTAAACCGTGGAAAGCGGTTCGTGCGTTCTGGAGTTATAGCGTCAGGAAGGAAACCCCGACTTATTTTTATATTACAGATATGTGCGTGCAGGCGATGTTTTACACCTTCATCTATTGTCTATGTGTGCGTAATGTGTGCGTAACGATACAAAAATTGTGGGTAACAGTTAGCCACAATTTTTTGACACGTTTTCGCGGATTCGATGTTCCATCTAGACATTTAAAACATCAAAGCTTAAATCAAATAAAATAGGTACAACAACTAAATAAACTTACCTTTTTTATTTTTATTTGATACACTTTTTTCATACATAGATGCTTAAATATTCTGGAAACTTTACGATCAACGATCATTGTCGTAATCAAGTAATCACGATAAACGCAACCGCGTCAAAATATAATTTTATCACAATTTTGTGTGCATTATACGTACTAAAAATAAAATTTAAAACTTCACTCAAACAAATTGTTCACTAAACAAGTTAAACAAATTAGTCAATTTTTAAAACGTATACTTAGCCAAGTAAGTATAATAACTTTAACACAAATAGGGAAGGCGAGAAAATGTGGGAAATTGGGTACGTGGGAAACATGAACTTACCTGGTTCATACTTACCTATCCCTGACAGCTCTGGCACACGAAGTCGTTGTGTAGATCAGAATATTTTTTACAACATCGATTCAATAGAAAATATTTTTTTTTTCGAAAAATTCCCAAGAAGTTAAAAAATACTGGCAGTTAAATGTTTATTTTTAATGGCCTTTTAAACCCGTAACAGCCCTAGTGTTAAAGTCTGGACCAGTATAGATTAGAATTTATAAATTCTATGAAAGTATTTTTTTCAAGCATAATAAAAAAGTACAAAGGCTTGTTAATAACTGCCGTTAACAAAGCGTTGTTGCTACCCCGGCGATTTACTCGCGACTGTGCCGGGCAGAGGTACCCTGAGTTGGGTTTTAAAGGCATATGGGCGGGTCTACCGACCAGGAACCGACCAATAGAGAAGAGCATGAGATGAAAAATATATATCATTTTCTCTACTCCTCTTTGACCCAGATCTAAATCCAGAATATTCGATTTTGTATTTTGGTAACTAGGCTCCGCCTAGCCTGGGAAAGAGTTTATTTATTATTCTATTCGATACTTTTTCGATTATTAGATATCACCTAACAATAAATAGTCTTTATGTAAACAAAAAAACACCTGATCATCAAAGGTCACCGTTGGCTTTTTTTATAGAATTGAGGTAACAAACGAGCATGCACCACCATCCATCCGCTGCCGCCCATGACAATGACTAGGATGGTTAAACCTGGTAACAGATGGTGTTAGAATATTTGGTGGTTAGTTGGTTAATATGGGTGATGACAGGGACTAGTCCAGTTAGTAATTGTGGCCATCGGTGACACCAAAATGATCACCGCCGATGCGTTGCCCACTTGGCAAAAACGAAACCGCAATATTCCTGGCTTTACGACACTGTGTGTAAAAATATGTTACGCTCTGTTCAAAAGGCAAAGGATAGTTTCTAATATTATGATATCTCTATAATGATACAGAGAGACAGTGAAATACTCGTACATGTCATAAATAAATATATATTTAGTGCCGATGTCTCGCCAAGTTCAGCCGTTACCACGATCTATGCAAGTGGGTCACTCGCTGAATGCTGAGTGAAATGCGCAAGATGAAGCACCTAGTCCACTGCGCTTCATTTTGTCCATTTGATTGTACATTATAGTCTCTGTTAGGTACAATAAATATTGTCCCTGTAGCTCGGGACCAGAATACGAGCTTCGGTATCCCCTGCCTGTCGTAAGAGGCGACTAAAAGGGGGCTTTCGGGGTTGCGGGCGGCTAGAGTGGGAGCTCGAACCGTCCATCAGCAACCCCGGGAAGGACGACGGTATGTGTGGCCGCATACCGTTGTAAGGCGCTGGCCAGCGACGGGGCCTTTAGTCCCTCGCGGGAAGAGCCCGAACATAAGGGCGCCGCGCTTGGAGGACTCCGGTTGTGTTCCTTACGGAGATCCCGGAGTTCTCCACAAGTGCTGAGGTAGGCCACCGGGGGGGTTTTAGTGGGTAGAAATCCCACATTACCCTGTGTCGCTCCCACGGCACCGGGTACCTTTTGAAGGTTTCCCCCTCGTCAAAAAAAAGGTACTATAAATATTAATTAATTTTTCCATCCAAACGATTTTTTTATTTTCCCTTTTTATAATGTGTTTTTAAGGCGAAAAATATTTTTCTACGCCTATTTTTTAAATTGTCAGTTCCCATATCGTATCTATAGAAACATGTAACTTACAGTTAGAAAAATCATATTATCTAATAGGTAAATTATGGATTATTATTATGGATTATATTGGATTATTATGGATTGTAAACTAAACTACATAAACCAACATTATTAAATAAAACAAACCAGAAGTACAAAATCAAAATTAGCCCTATTAATACATAACGATTCCTTTCAGGCATTCCATCAAAGGATAGGTATACAGATAACAAATAGAGTACAGATACAGAGTACAGATAGGAGTACAAAAAGGGTACTCAAAATCAACAAAAATATTATGAAAGGAAACTGTTAAAAACTTAAACTTAACAGTGAGAGGCAGTCAAGGTACCTACGCCACAGTGCTTGGAAAGAGGGTAGGAGATAAAACAGATCAATTGGTGGGAAAACAACGTGCGAATAAGAATGGCGGCGGCTGTCGCGGTGCGGCGCAAACGGAACACCAGGGACGACAAGGAAAAGGACTAGAACCGCGAGCGGGACCGGGACCACGACCGCAAGACCTACAAGCGCGTCCGCTACAAGGAGTGGCAGCGCGACCGTGAGCGAGACGAGGACCGATGACGACGAAGTTCCTCCAGAGGCAAAGAGCGTCGCGAAGATAGAGAAAAAGAATGTGATCGCGAGCGGAAGCAGGAGCGAGAGCGGGAACGCGAGGAGCGGGACAGGACTCGTGCTAACAATTACCTACTTACTGGACTATTACTAACATCAACTAACTATCACTAACCATTACAGCCCATAAATTGAGTTTTGTTCTAAGTTGGTCATAGTTGTCGTGTACGGCAGCGGATGGTGCTGCATGCTCGTTTACTACCTTCGTACCATAAAAAAATCACATTGCTCAAAACTTTCCTTTTTGAGCGTTTTTAATTCTGAGCGTTCAGATCGCTCAGTGGAATGCGCCCTATATGGTCCGAACGTACCCATACTACGTAACCCGTACAGGGGGGAGAGGCGGTGTTCAAAAATGCCACTCGAGGGAGTAGGGGGTATAAATTTACGTCACGTACGTAGCCATTATTCGTTACAGAACTTTTTAAGTTGATTAAATTAAAGTTTTTTTACTTCCTATTTACGAAACCTGTTTTATGACCATATTCGTAAATTTTTGATGTGAACTACCAAGGATGAGGGGGGCCTTGGCCGAAGAAAATTTCGTCTATGCAAATAAGTATTTAGCTACGGGTGTGGTCACCAAGGGGGAAAAAGGGGGAAAAAATAAAAAAAGGTCGTTATCTACGTGTGTAATGACTGTGTATCGTGTAATGTAGTGGTAGGTGGAATAAGTTGTTTCGTTGTATTTCGTTTTAGAAAAGCTCTTGCACCTAATTACATTAAACAAATTTAATTTTTTACACAACTTGTTAAAAATATCGCAAAATTTTAAGCACCTTTTTATAGGTTTACAGGTTTAGATAGGCAACATTATAGGCTGGGTTTGCTTATACCTGTATATGGGACGTATATAGAAGAATTTTCAGCTTTTATAATATAACGAAGGTCTGCGCGTCGCGGGCTCTTACTCTACAATGCTACCAGCTACCACTTTAATTTTACTTTGTTTGTTTTATCCCAGCCCTGAACTCGAATTTTGTCCCCCTTTGAAATAACCCCTTTAACGCTTAAGGATTATTATACTTTTCTGAGCTTTTTGATTTTTTTATTATAGTATTTATAGGACAAATTAATATAATTTTAACAAAAAGATTATTTATTTTATATTTATTTAAGATTATTTAAGTCTGTCGATCGTAGCCCCATCTCTTGGAAAAATAAGATACTAGTTAACTACTGAATAAACCTTACAAAAGATTTATTTTCGTTATGAATCAAATAGATTTAAATGTAAATTAATATCTTTAAACGAGCAATTCTTGTATATATATTTATTTATTTATTTATTTATACCTATATATATAATCACGATCTCGGAAACGGCTGCAAAGATTTTCATGAAAGTTACAGATTAGGGGGTTTTCGGCTCAAGGAATCGATTTATCAAGGTCCCAGGTTCGAGAAAAGCTCGGTTCCCGAGATAAAGAGATTTTAAAAACATCATACTGACGTCATCTATGAAACATTAGGATAACTTCTATGAGGTACTGTTTGTAACGTGTTGAACTGACGCCATCTATGAAACATTAGGATAACTTCTATGAGATACGGTTTGTTTGTTTCAGTAGTATGAAACTAGATGGCGCTCGAATATACTTCTATGAGGTACTGTTTGTAACGTGTTGAAATTTCAGTAGTATGAAACTAGATGGCGCTGTACAACTTTGTGAAACACGCTGTTGAGATCCTTTGGCCGTAACATAAGTAAAATGAATTTTGTGCTCAGTGAACAGTTGTATGATTTGACTCCTGAATAGATGGCGGAATTCCTCGTATTTCTTGCGATTCATACTAAATATAATTTTCAACCGAGCAAAGCTCGGTCAACCAGGTACTTAACATAATATGATATCTGAAATACAGAATCATAAAAGATAACCGCGAGACTAATTAACTATTTATAGGAATATCAATATTTAATAATTACAATGTCTAATAAAGAATTGTAATATGTTTTAATTGCCCACAGCATAGTAAATTGTATAAGCCTTGAATAAAATAGTATATTATGCAATTTATGACGTCTATTTATCTAAATACACAAATATTTTATTATCTTTCTTAAAAAAAGTGTTACTCATCCCGCCATCTATTGAGGAGTAGTTTAACTAATCTTTATTTATATTACTATAGTCGTAGGTAAGAATTATATACAATTTTTTAAAATATGCTTAGCCAGATCTCCCCTGTATAAAATTTTAAACTAAATTTATTATAAAATTTTAAACAAAAACAAAAACAGCGATAAATCAAGTCTTTCTATTCGATTATAGAGGGAGCTTCCTCTGGGAACGAATGGAAACAAATAATAAGTTGAGCTATCACCTAGTAACGTAATAGCGCAAAATAAGGATAGTAATAGTTAGCGCGTGTCGTAGTGACCATTTTAATGGACATTGGTAAAACACACTTTCTTTCATGGAGACTAGACACAAAAAACCGTAGCACATGGGATACCTAATAAGTTGAGAGGTTTCCTCCTGTAAGCAGTAAATAACAGTTCGAAAAGCCTTCCACAGCAGCGCTAGAGTGTCTTGAGGGTATGAAGATAACTTAGTAAATAGGTAGTTATCAATTGGGTTAAGTGTGCTAAATTGAGGAATTAGGTATTTTTATGAGTTGGATAGTTGATTAAACTCCAAAATTTAAAGACCTCAACCTTAGAATAATAATTATAGTATAGAAACCGAGTCAGCGCGGCCATTTTGTAGTACCTTCATTTGGAGCCAAGCCCCAAACACCGTTCCCGCCGTTTCGCTCCGTCACCGTAGAATTCAATGTGAATGCGCGCCAAAAAATAATTATGACGAAAGGAGCTGTTAGATTTTGTCACCACACTTCCGAAAAGCAAAAGATATGTAATAACATCACTTTTCACAGGTTAGCTTTCAATATTTCATTTCATACTATGGCCGACTCCACACGTTTTGGTTGTGCCTTATAAAAAAAAAATTGGTTAGTGCTTCATTCATTTTAGACCGAGCGCTTGTATGACTACTATCCTTTTAATTATACTATAATTATTATTATTCTAAGACCTCAACTAATCACGTTGTATAAAAAATTTACCCTCTAACTACAGTGACGCTACGCTGCCCTTTAATAACACCTTTCAGCGGACAGTTCTCTGTTTCTATTGGGAACGTGCGCGACGGTGGCGACGCGCAGTTTTGACAACTTTTTCGGCGACTGTCAAATAATGACATGTCAACATTGTTAGTATTTTTGCAATTAAAAACCAAAATAAAGAGTAAATGGTACTTGTTGACTTTATTAATTGAGTTCAATTTATTGAATAGTGTATGTGTAAAATGGATATAATCATAAAAACCGGGTTCGAAAGTATTACACACAGTCACACAGCCGAAGTAGTTTCCATTTTTTGTTCACGTTGTGCGCTGCGATCGTTTTGGTACACCTACCATCCGCTTTGCACATAGCGAATACTCCACGATAAACACACAGTTTCTCAACGAGCAGTTTCTGTTTCATTGACAATTAAATTTGACAGTTGACATTGACACTTGATTGATAGTTTGATAGTTATAGATATAGGTAAACAAAACAAATATACTTAATTTATAAAAATAAACATTGTAGTCCGTGAGAATTTTCCACTGTTAATACTCTTTACTCATCAAATATTACTAAACATTTCACCTGTTTAGAACTTTGAATAGAGAATAACATTATTATCATCATTGTAATAAATTAAGATAACAATCGTCGGATGGTGGTCAAAGTTCAAAGTAGATCGATCAGCAACATAATATCTTTTTAGACTCATCATAAATACGTGACAGTTTAAATTCAGATTCCTTACTGTTAAATTGTTTATTTTCAATCTTAATACAGTAATCATAAGTTAGTGACTATTTTCATTAAAAATGACTTTAAAACTGTATTACGATCTGATGTCGCAGCCGTCCCGAGCGCTGTACATATTGTTGAAAACTGTGAAATGTAATTTTACTCCTCAACCAGTTGATCTTCGCAAAGGTATAGCAGTATCTTATATATAAAATTCTCGTGTCACAATGTTAATTACATACTCCTCCGAAACGGCTTGACCGATTGTAATGAAATTTTGTATGCATATTCAGTAGGTGTGAGAATCGGCTACTATTTATTATTTATCGGATAAAGTTTAGTATGTGGACCGTTGAATTGGGTATTGGGTAACCATATTTTTATATCTAAAAGAGTTTAGTATAAGGAATATTTACGCAAAATTTCAGACTGCGGAAATCAGTAGTTTTTTTTTTATCGAATTTTAAAGTCTTCACCTAAACAGTACTAAAACACCTAAAACACGAAAACTACACCCTCAAAACACAAGAAAAAGGTGTGGGGATGTAGGGGGTTGAATTCCGGTTATAAAAATGCCACCCACAACAATCTGCGACGAACAGTTTTTGAGAAAAATAAAAAAAATCATTCTAACCTAACACTACAGCTAAGTACATAGGGTCAGTTACGACGATCCAAGAGCAAGTAGGTATATCACAATTAAATGACTTTGTCACATATGTCGACCGAACCCCGCTTAGTAGGATGTGTGTGATTGTGCGCGCGAGTGTGTGTGAGTGTGCGTGCGGGTGTGTGCGTGTGCGGCACAATTACTCACACATACTTGCAATTACCTACTAGGTCAATAGAGCAGGGGCACGGGGGGGCCGCAGGCCCCCTATAAAGGGGGGGTCGGGGGGCGAAGCCCCCCGCCATAAAAAATATAGCAAAAAGCCAACCACACTCTAGTTGGGTATAGGTTAGGTTCGACTGTAATAGAACCACGCAGAAAAAAGGGACCCCCGAAAGGGGGTCCCGTCGACATATTTTTACAACACTCTCTGCCCTAATAGGTGGGGATTAGCTAGTTTAAACTTAGACCGAATTAGAAAACTGACCCCATGTATGTAGCTGTAGTGTACAGTGTTAATGTTAGCACTTTGAGGTTAGAATCGTTTTTTTTGTTTTTCTCATAAACTGTGCGTCGCAGAGCTTTGTGGGTGGCATCGATGTAACCGGAAATCAACCTCCTACATCCCCTTACCCTTTTCTTGTATTTCGAAGACCTAGTTTTCGTGTTTTAGTCGTTTTAGTACTGTTTAGGTAAAGATTTCAAAATTCGATAAAAAAAAAACTATAAGGCTCCGCGTCTCAGGCTTCGCGGTGGAACTTCCCCTCATCCCCCCCTACCCCATCCCCACCCCCACACCCCTAAATTCGACGGTCCACATACTAAACTTTAACCTATTTATCTATTTTTCATACCCCTAAGTGATCACCATTAACATTTTTTTGGCAAAACAATGTTTGCCGGGTCAGATAGTTTTAGTATAAATACATCTTATTAGTTCTTAATATTTAAGACCTGTTTCACCACTTCCTGATTTAGTCCCTAATAGCTTATCAGGAACTTATTTGCCATAATAAACTACAACCTTTGGTTTCATAGGTGTCAGATAGAACTATCCAGCAGATCAACTGTCTGTTGTGATGTTATTTGGCAGATATTACTGGCATTCAGTTTCTATGAATGGACTGATATTCCAAAATGTTCCGCATACAATGAATTTTCATAATGGCTAAAAATGTTTCAGGTGAACATTACACAGAAGAATATACAGCAATAAATAGATTCCAAAAAGTTCCAGTAATTGATCACAATGGATTTATACTGACAGAAAGGTAACATCACTTTGTAAGCTTACGTGATATTGATAATATTGTAAAGAATATGTAATGATGATTAAATCATCAGAACAAAAATTTAAAACTCAACATTCAAATTTCTGTCTGAACCCAGGACCCTTTAAACAACCACCATTGCACCACATGGTCAAAGTGGTAGTTAGATGGTCTATTTTTGCCTCTCTCCAATATGATCTAAAGGCATTCCCTCACCGGGAGCATTTGCATGTAATGTAACGTTACAGATTTGAGCATTAAATCAGTGAAGGAGAACTGAGCATTGCAATGTGCACCTTGTAATGATACAATGTGTAATATTATCTTGATACAACTTGTAACATCAATGCGCTTTTTTATTAAAATTCAAATCTCTTGGTAGTAGTATTACATTATATGCAAATTCTCGTCAGTCAGGGAGGTAGATTACGATATGTAATGCTCAAAGTTGAATCTATAATGCTACATTACCTGTGAATGCTCACGGTGAGGCACCTTTAATGTGAATAATAATATAGTCAATAATCTATTTGAGTAGTGTCGATAATTAAGGGACAACAAGAAGGAAGACAACACATTATGCTATTAGACATAGTTTTTTACCCATTTCAGTGTTGCAATAATAAAATATCTGGCGAGAGAAAACCTTATACCTGAGAGCTTGTACCCAAGCGATATCAAGGCTCAGGCCAGAGTCAATGAGTTCTTGGAATGGCAGCATGCGGGGATCAGACTGCATTGTGCCATGTATTTTAGAGTTAAGGTATAACTACTACTTTATTAATATTATTTCTGCCTTTATTTTACATTGTATACTTACTTATTATTTTTATTTCTTAAATAAGTATTTAAATGGCAGTTTTAAACTCACATTTCATCTTTTTTACTTGCATTTATAAAACAAACTATTATTGCTTTAGTTATACTATTATTCCATGATAAAAATCTGAAAATACTTTGTATATTCTAAAGATGTTACCCATGTAAATTTGAGCGACACCTAACGAATAATTTTCGAGTTTTCTGTAATAATGCGTATTTTATTAACTTTGCTTGATAATAATTGATAACGTTCTCATTTTATGACTAGACAATATTAAAGTTGGTATCTTCATTGTTAAAGTAATTCTTAAATCGGTTCAGGTGTTAGACGCAATGATAACGGGCAAGACCCCGAGTCCTGCCACGGTGGAGGGCTACGAGCGGCGCATGCTGGCCGCGCTGGAGACCTTCGATACGCTGTGGCTGGGGCAGGGCCGCCCGTTCGTCGCCGGCGACTCTGTTACTGTTGCTGATCTACTGGCCGCTTGCGAGCTGGAACAACCTAGTGAGATTGCTTAAGAACTATTTTTGCATGTTTGGTAAAGGGAGATCTCCCACCAGGCAAGACCACATTTCATTGAGACCACATTTCAATTTGAGCAACTTCAGACGAGTAATTTTTTAGTTATCCCAAGTAATGCGTATATAATTCATTTCGAATCATGTTTATTCTCATCTCATTACTTAGCGATGTAAAATGATGATATTTTGAAGTCTTTTTTGTTTTTTTTTTATGAATTATATGACAAATATTCATCCAACAGGAATGGCGGGATTCGATCCCAGCACGAAGTTCTCGAATATCGCGGGCTGGTGGAACAAGGTGCGCCAGCACTTCAGCCCGCACTACCAGGAGGCGCACGTCATACTCAACAAGATTGCCGCCAAACATGACAAAGTGGAGTCCAAACTGTAATTGGAAAGAATATTTTCTTTTTGTGAATAATGTTAGATTATTTTTATAAAGTAAGATATAAATTGTGTATTAGGTGCGTTGAAAAATGGTTAAGGATTTTATATTTTATTTTTGTGTTGTGAATAATCTTTGAAATATTTTTATCAGTATGTATGCAACATTTGTAAGCATTTATTTTTAAACTATTTTTTATATCCTTTATGCCAGGTTTTGGTTAACGGCACTACTTAAGTAATATCAGTAATTTTTAAATCATCACCGATTTGACGCTATACATAGCCGTACCAGCTAGAAATGTAGTAACCTGACAGATTTACTTGAACAGTTGAACTGTAGGCCAGGCAAGAAGTGGAGAATTACTTTTCGTACAATTTTTGGTGCTATTAACAGTATGCTATAAGCAGTTGAGATTTTAATAAAAATAATTGTCTAAAGCTTGATTTTTAATCCATGAATAATTCTCCCGGACACAAACTTTGCTGCCTTTCATTTCAAACATACCTACTCAATCGAAAGCGAATGAAAATACAATTCTTTTCTTTTACATATACAAGGATTTACTTCCAATATTTCATTTCAAATTAATTATTCCTCGGCTTATTACTTGACGTAAAATTGCAATATCATGCCATTTTATTGATTTTAAGTAATTATTTTACTGGTCTTCATGGCGCGGCATTTTATACTTTTAGTGATAAATATAGTATGGATAAGGTGTACGAATTCATTGAGTGTGGAAAGAATTGAAGCTTGCAATAGCTTGGACTGTGATAGTTCGTCGAATGAGCCGGTGTGTGGAGTTAGGTATGAGACGACAACGCTGCGGCTAAAGTTGTTTGCGAACGAATGTGCGCTGTTGAAATATGGCTGCTCGGTGGACGACAAGGATGGTATATAACCACGTCAGTCATACTTGGCTGAGTATATTTTTTTCTGTTATTTCCCAATTTTTGATGTAAAGAAACTTGAACAGTAAATAATAGTTTTCCAATATTTAAGAATAATAAAAAGAATTAAGTTAAAGTTTTGTAGTATTTTTGGCATCCTGTTATCAACTACATTGATACGGATATTCAGTTTAATTCAATCACTTTAGTAGAATAATCGCTATAATTTCCCAAGGTTTACTCTAACTAGGGTTACTCTTGTGTAATGAACTGAAAATTTGATCAAAAATGTTTCTGTTCCAGCCTACGGCTTGATAAGTATGGACTATTGCAAGCGACGTAATATCATAAATACAGATCCAACAACGAAAAATGAAATTCAGGCGCAAAATCTCCAAAGCAATCGGAACCTAGAAAACACCAGTAAAAGCGAATGTGAAATGAACTGCAAATCGTCGAAAGACGAAGCATCTATTTGTGGAATAAGAGAAGATGGTGAAGGATACAGAGTACAACTATTTGAAAACAAATGTGAATTAATTAAAAATAACTGCAACAATAATTCATCATTTACACAAACCGATATGTTTATTTGCAATGGTACATTCGATGTCCCAGACACTTTTGCTAATGTAACTTTCGAAGCAAACCAGACAGTAAAAACTTCTAATATAATCTTTGTCGATGGATCGATGTTAGGAGCGAATAAAGACGCGAATGATACTATCGAGAACTTTTTCGCGGCAACCCACGTTCTAGACTTGCCGATAAAAGAAGTAGATGAGTTCAGAACACGAAGGATGCTATTGAGATACGCCGGGCCTGTGAAAGTCTTTACGCCGTGGGTCAAAATTCCAAAGAAAATCGAAACGGACTACTATCATACGCCGACATTGTCCACGTGCTTCCATAAGTGCCCAACTGTAAGTAGATGATGCAAATAAATGGAAAAAGTGCTCTTATCAAATGAAAAGTGTAGTTACTCCATCGATGAGTTATACCTACCCTCTAACGTTTTAACTGCAAAGGGTACTCACGATTTGTTTTTTATGTTTCGATCTATATGTGATACCTACCATACCTAAGTCTATTTTTACACATTAATCGTGAGTACTAACTTGACTGCGATAGCGCATACATTACAAAGCGTTACGGTTACGAGTGATAGCTACGACGCCTCCGTCGCGACGGAGGCGTTGTGATTTTTGGGGAATATCCTAGACTCGGGGCTATACCTACGTGAAAAGTAGCATACTTAGCTTAATTAGACTTTCCCCCTTTTCGCACTCTAGTGACATCAGTTCTTTCCTAATAGTCTAAGTCCTAAACTCCTAACTGACTTCGACAATGATGATGACGCTGAATTGGGTACTTTAGGTAGTGAAAAATAAACTTGATTTTCCTAATAAAAAGCAACAAAAAATATATTTCGGCAAAATAAATACACTTTCTCGCCTTAAAATAAAAGAAAATAGTAATTCTTTTTTTATTTCCGGAAAAACGCTGTCAGAACTTATCAGCCATTTTGATGACGTTATAAGGGTAAATTGTACAGTGCCACAAACTTATCTGACCCGGTGGCCAAAATTGGAACTAATGCAAATGTTAAACTGTTGTCAGAAAAATACCAAGACAGTAGCGCCACCCTTACCGGGTGAAATAATTGTGTGGCACTGTATGTAAGACCGGCATTCATTGAAGTTGTTATGCACGAAACTGAACTGACAGTTTGGTTCTTGGAGGAATAGGTTTGCCTTTATGACGTCACACCAATGCCTCTCGTGTTTTAGGTCAAATGACATACCGATTAAAAATTTCGAATTTTAATATTGTTTATTAAAATAATTATGTGCTTTTATGACTCAAAATCAGAATATTAAAGTATATTTCTACATAAATTTTTATTTTTATAAAATTTCATAGTTTATTTTTCATTACGGAAAGTACCCTATTGCAGAAGTGCCCGGACACGTACTCGCCGGTGTGCGGCGTGCCGGGCATCCTGGCGCGCGAGCCGTCCATCATGTTCCAGAACCACTGCTACATGGACGTGGCGCAGTGCAAGATGTACTGGGAGAACAAGAGCTCCACCGCCATCAGCTCTTGTAACTATTTGATGTGTTTTTTGTTGTTTGTACGTAGGGCAGACATTAGTTGTATGGTTGCTCGCATGCAATACTGTTTTGCACTCACCTCGTCGTTCCTACATCAACCTCACTCAGGCTTAGGTACATTTATGGCGCCCGCGTTTTGTTGCACGCTTTGCACGCCTGTGGCAATGGCCCTGTTACGCGCTTAACCAAAAGTGCATACATATTTATAACTTCAAACCATTAATGATGCACCATTGAGCATGGGTTAAAATAAATGAAGTTTATTCAAAGTTAGTGGTCTACCGTGAGTGGTCTGAAGCGGTAAGAAATTCTCAAGAAGACACTAAGGACCCATACTTTAAGACCGCTTATAGATGTTACGGCCGGTTACGGCGCCCCTGCTACCACGATGCTCCTCTGTGCAGATTGGTGGAGGAGTTGGTGTTCCACCCAACTGTTAGAAAACCCGAGTTCATAGTTTGTTTAAAACTCAGTCAAAAATACTCGTACTTCCATACTTTAAGCCCCTAGCTAATAATAAGCATTTATATCCAGCATACATAGAGTCGTCGTTCCTGTTCTGCCTGGGCGACCAGCTGAACGGCATGTACCGGTTCCTGCCGCTGGTGAGGACGCTGCAGCACATGGGCCGGCTGCGGAAGAAGGGCCGCTTCCACTACCGCCTCAGCAACATGCGCTTCTTCAATAACCACGCTTATAGGGAACCGCGGCTCATGGGGTAGTTGGATAGATTACGAGTACGGTAGCGGTATGTTAGTACGCTTATCAGTACGTTAGTACTTTAGCTTTTTGTATTATATTAAAAATATAATTGAAACTGACATTTAATGATATTTTTGTTTTTTTTTCAGTTTCTCTGTAAAATTTTGTTTGGGCAGAAGACAGTTTTATTAGGTTTTTATATCGATGGGATTAGGGCTCTTTCAATTTATGCGTTTCGTGTCGTACGGCTGCCGCACGTTTCTCGTTGCGTTTGTCGCACGGCGCACGGACGGTCGTTTGTTTTCATACAAAGTGCACGGTGCGGCAGCAGTGCGACGACCGGAACACGATACGCATAAATTGAAAGAGCCCTTACAAACTTGACAAACCACTGACTTCCATTGCTAAATGATAAGGTCACAAATAAATAATAAAATCTTGTAATTTTGTAATAATTTATTTCGTTGTAGGATGTTGTTACAATACACATACTCCACGTCAAGACGGACCAAGTCATTTACTAAAGATCTCGATACACTGTCATAAAAACTTCTTACATATTGTCTATTACGTATCACGTAGGACACAAGTGGCACCACTTAAAACTAAGTGCGGCCGCACACCAGACATACATTTGTATTGCAATAACGCCACATTTGAAACGCAACATAATTATATTATCGCCCCCCTATATTTGTATGTAAACCCGCACATCAAGGACACATTTGTAGTAGGTGCAGTTTGTGACGAGGCGTTTTTCGCGCCACAAGAATTGAAGATCGAACACGTTCGTTTTATGTGGCGCCGTGCTTCAAAAATGACAACAATGACTTTACGAAAATGAAAGACAATACAACTAGACGCTACATCTGTGCTTCCGATGTGCGTATACACAATACATTTTTCGCCGCGTAAATGTATCGCAATAATTATGGCGCCGTAAATATATGTTGCGAGTAATTTGTGGTGCCGGTGTGCGGCCTCACTAATATTAAATTATTACGACAGGCCGACAACATCTCAGTACCATAAGTATTGTATTTGAGATTTATTTGGTAATCAAAACAAATTCAAAATGCAAATAAAAGCAAAAAATACATTGCTCGACTGTCACAGTGAATTAGTAAAGCGAACTTACGTCATAACAAGCGATGGGCGATAACACAACACAACTAGCTGTCTCGACAAATATTTCTTCAATTCTAATAGAAATCTCATAAAAATTACATTTATAAACATCTAACTTCTGAGAAGTAATTAATTAATTTACGCTTGTGTACACACAACACATACATTAACACAGTCTAACACATCAAATTCTGCAACGCTATTTGGTTGTACATCACAGCCTTTCGTATAGATACAGGTAGCCGAGGTCTTTTGGAGGGTTTTCTGAGAGCGCCACCTGGAAATTAAATTAAGGTTATAATATAACAAGCATTAAGATCTATACTCTGTTCGTTTTCAATCTGAAATTCGCTATATTCACAATATGGTACACAAATGCAAACGTTCCGCCAATGCAATTAAAGTACATAAGATTGACGGCGTTATCTAAAAATGTCCTTAGTAAGTTTTTCTGACAAGGTTAATTGAACTGTAAGCAAAGGTAATAAGCTTGATTTTGGCGGGGAGAGGCAATTACATGTGCTCGGCATCTCAGGTATAATATAGGGTGTGGTCTGAACAGACGCTATACAATGTAACGTACATTTATAGCGCGGTTAAACCGCGCTGGCGGCTGGCGGTAAGCTTGACTATGCAACCACCCTATGAACGTGTGTGTCTTAATGTTTAATTTATTGTGACACAATAACTAGGGCCATACAGTCCGCGGGTTACCTTATTGTCGTTGAAGATGACCCAGCGGCCCTCGTGCAGCACGTGGCACACGTAGTGGCCCGCCATGGTCGACGTGCCCATGTGCGAGATGAACGCGATCAGACGGTACTCTGGAAACACAAGGCAAAGGTGACTGACTGATCTATCAACGCACAGCCCAAACTACTGGACAGATCGGGCTGAAATTTTGCACGCAGATAGCCAGTATGATGTAGGCATCCTTACCCCCACGGGGATAAAGTTTGGAATGAAAGTTTGTATAAAAATCCACTGTAAAAAATTACACGCGGGCGAGGCCGCGCGCGGAAGCTAGTGTTTATACAAGCTCGTGAAGCACCTGTCTCCATGTCTCGGTCTCTCACCATGTTATCTACCTAATCTACCTTATTATCTTACTTAGCAACTTATCACAAAAGGCTAAAATAAAACAACTCACTCTCGCCCCCATCCCGACAGCCGAGCTTGCGATCGGGCGCGGGCGCCACCACCGGCGCGGGCGCATCGTCCGCGTCCAGCGTGTCCGCGCGGCTGAAGATCCAGTCGAGCGCGCGCGGCACGTCGCCGCCGGCCGCCCGCAGCGCGCGCGCCGCCTGCGCCCGCGTGAACCCCATGCCCGCTATCTGGTCGACGCTCGCCTCGTCTACTGGGGCGCTCGCTTCTGTGAATGTAAATGGTTTTTGCTGAATTAATGCGCACAATATTGAAGGACTTCATTCACCACCAACACCATAAATGGCGCTGCTTTTTTATAGCCTAAACAAGGAAACGAGTTGACATGGTCACCTAATGGAAAGTTATCGTCCTCACGACAGCAAACAATAGACCCACTTCTTGAAGGACCCAAGTCATAGCAAGGTGGGAATATCGAGGGATGAAGTTCGTTCCACAATTTAAACGTACGCGGCAGAAAATGACGTGCAAACCGAACTGTGGACGAACGCAAAATATTCAGATGATGTTGGTGAAACCTGGCAAAATTTTTATTTTTGCATGACAGCACCATCTAGATTTCACACAGGATTTTTAGCAATTCCTGATATACTTTACGTACGACTACGCCAATCTTGACCTACACTCATCACTCACCAGCGGCGGGTGCTCCGGGCGGCGCGAAGGGCGTGGCGAAGTCCCAGTCGGCCATGTGCTCCATGAGCCAGTTGGACGCGGGCTCCATGCCCGCGTTGCTCGTGTAGTACAGCGCGCGCTTGCACGCCTCCACCGGGAAGCCCATGTCCAGCTGACGGACACGCAACAGACACGCTTTACTTGTAAGGTCTTGGAGAAACGATCTTTATTTCTGTAGTTTATAAGGTTGGCGCCTGTTCAAGTATTATAAAATAAAAAAACGCTAACACACTCATACCCCCGCAATAGGTTATTACCTGTGTCGCAGGTGGCATGGATTACACATATAACACATTACAATTACACCCATGACCCGAGTACAAATATTTATCTGCCACATAAATATCTGCCTAGGCCGGGAATCGAACCCGGGACCCCTCGCGTCGCAGGCAGGGTCGCTACCAATTAGGCTACAGGGTCGTAATGTAATGTAATTTTTGATGGCTACTCTGTCTTTTCTAACCTAACACACCGTAATGATTATCTCTGAACCCCCTTCACCCTCAAATGTCACCAAGGACTCCGACATGACTTAACGACTGCTATGATACGGGACGGACCATCCAAAAAACTTTGCCGAAACGATGTAAAAGGATTGAAAGTTTAATTGAAGTTGGTTTTTACAAACACTTCAAAAAGTAAACTATGCTATCGCTTCAACAAATCCAACTGCAAAAAGAAACTGCAAGGAACTCCAAAGAAGCATTTTTTCCAACTCCCAGTTACAGTTACATACAGCTAAAATCGACCATGCAGCTACTTAACATCCACGCAAGCTATGAACGCTTCACTACTTTTATAATCATCTTGTGAGACCCGGATGGCGCAATGGTTAACACGCTGAATCGCTGTACCGAGAGTCCTGGGTTCGACTCCCAGCGAGGCGGAGATTTGAATGATGAGTTTAGATTTCCGTTCTCGGTCTGCGTGTGTGTCCTTGTCTTGTCTGTTGTCCATGGCACCCACGCTATGAGTGTGTAGTGTTATTTAATTATTTATCAGTAGTAATGCACTCACCAGCTTAGCCATTAGTTCCTCGTTGTACTCGGGGGGCGGAGTCTCAGGCGCGGCGTCCGGCAGAGGCGTCTCGTCGGGCTGCAGCCCGCGCCCGCGCAGCGCGCTTAGGTCCACCTACACAGTAACAACGCGTTTTGTTTATAAATATAGCGAAACTTTAAGTGTTTGACACTGTACGTCACTAAACCTAAATCGTGCTGTCGAAGATTTCTACGTCACTCGTACATTATACAAAGCCGAGAGCATCCACAGGGCCCGGCCGTCCCCCAGACACACCGTCTCGCCAGGCGAGAAATCTTTTACCGAAGAGAAAGAAAGTTGAAAAAAAGTTTAACCCTTTCCTTTACCTATTGTATCCAGATACTACAGTAAGGTTATTATAACTCGGCTGCTCTGAATATAGCTACGAGCAGTGCGCAGATGTCGATTTTAAGGCCAAAACGGTGTTAGGAGACGAGGAGTGCGGGCGGTAGAATAGGTACGTCAATACGAAGTAGCGCATCACAAACCACTGTCATGGCCGCCGCGTATTGAATGATCATTTACTGTACCTGCGCAAACATTTCGGAAAACGAAGTTCAGAGCGGCCGAGTTATAATGACCTTATTGTACCTACAGATACAACATTATAAACAACTGTAACGTAAAGTCCATACCTCCCAGGGCATGTCGACAGCTACGTCCAGCTTGGCGGGCGTCCAGTCCTCGCGCACCGTGAACTTCTTCAGCTGCACCAGCAGGTAGTCCGGGAACGTCGCCAGCCGCGTCGTCCTGACAGACAAACCTTTGTGTTTTATACGTGGCTTTGACCGTGTGCTCAATGGGAACACACACTCCTGGTACAAGGACAAATAAATTACAGTTCCACGTTAAGACACAGAGAAACCCGAAAAAACGTTGATCACTAACAAATATTACTATGGATGGTACATAATATCATAATAGATATTCCCGTGGAAATTAAATGCTGCAGTTAAAAGTATATTCTAAAACTAGCCAACTATATCCTTCGTCTCTCTTTTGCCTTCTCGCTACTCTATTCTTATCAGACCTAAACTTTTTAGTATGCTTTTTTGGGACTTACTTGTACGCCGTAACTTTTTTATTAACCGCAGTGCTGAAGAACTGCTCGACCGTCTCCTCCTTCATGAAGCTCTCCAAGCACGCCTGGAACGGTATCAGCGGTCGGACCATCTGCGAGGAATCTCTGCAACAACAATGGTGATTACATAATCCAACATTATCCACGTAAAGCGGTATTTACCTTATTAATATTCTGTTAAATCAGCCATTATCACCATAAAGTATCCTGTTACGAAAGTTTCTGGGTACGTTTTGGGGCCCCCCAACACAGGCATTTATTTAAAGCTTAACGGGTGGGTCCCAACCACTGTATGTTATTTATAATTTTTGGACAAAATAAATAATTTTTGAATTTTGAATTTATATTGGGTTTGCACGTCCTGCTGGAATAAGCGATCACGCTTCTATTTTGTACGCAATGGAGAGATACAACTACTCCGACAACTGCAGTCTGCTCTAGTCGGAACAAACGAGAACATCTGAAGCAGCGGCGAGTGCATTTCACTTTTTTAGAGGCAGCGGTGGGATCAAATGACAACAGCAGCTGTAAGAGCATCCAACTACTCTAAGGATAACAGTATAATATGTAACCATCGTTAAACTCTTCCGCGGCAGAGTACGATTACTCAAAACACTCACTGACTCTGCCCAGCGGCTTTGGCGGCGGCGCGGCGTTGCTCGTACTCGCGGACCTGCTGCGCGTTGACCGCGGCCGCACGCACCTCCTCAAGTATCACCAAAACACCACCCAACACTAGTAGCAGCGGTGTGATCTGTACACCTACATTACACAGCAGCGGTAGTCCAAAACTGACAACAAACACTCACAGACTCTGCCCAGCGGCTTGGGCTGCGGCGCGGCGTTGTTCATACTCGCGGACCTGCTGCGCGTTGACCGCGGCGGCCACGGGCACCGGCAGCGGCAGGTGGTGCTCCGCGCGCGTCGTGTAGCGCACGCCGCGCGACTCGCCGCACCGCACGCGCTCCTCCACGCTGAACCTGAGGCAGTCCGCCGGGTTCGCCTTGTGTCTGCTGTGACGCTGCAAATAAAGTTCGGTGCCGGATTCAGATCGCACTGATAGTAGTATGTAGGAATGGTGCAATCATCAATGTTAGGTCAATATTTATGAGTTACCTAATTATTATTATTACTATTCATTATTCAGATTAATAATATGGAACAAAATAACCTAATGTTGAAATTATTGTAACCAATGTATGATGTATTGCAATGTTAATTATGTATGAATACTGTGTATTAGAAATGGTTAAATAAAGTTTATTGTGTATACTTATTTAAATATTAAAATTGTATGAGATATACTTAAAAACGGTAATAACATTATACGCTATCGGGTACCAATATAAATACCAGAACTAACCATTCACTCATTTCCCCCAAACGATAAAAAATCTTAGACAACCACCAACCTCAACCAAGGTGAGCAGGTGCAGATAGAACTCGTGCGCGTCCTGCTGCCGCTTGCTGGTGAACTCGGGGTGGCCGCGGCCGACCAGCTGCCGGTACATGTGCGGCGCGACGCCGCGCTGCGCGCCCTCCTCCGCTGGGAACGAGTAGCGGCCTGACAGCAAGCCCACGCCGAGTTTCGCGCTGGAAGAATGGACGGATTTAGGGTGGGTTGCATATGCCTCTATTATGAGTTTTTAATACTATAGTTTACTATACACGCTAGCGACTATCGTTTAGAATTTGTATGAGAATCCGTACAGCGCCTCTAGCGGTTACGATACTGAACTACAATTCTCATACAAATTCTAAACGTTAACTGCAATAGTAACGTCCTTTACGTTTACTACAACAACTCATAATAGAGGCAATAGTCAAGCTTACCTCCACCGCGGTTGACCGGCGTACGAGACACGAGCTTACAAGTCTCTTGTACCGTTTTATACTGAAAAGAAACCCGCGCGGATGAACCGCGCAGATGTAACGGACATTTGTACCGCGATTCATCGGCGCGGGTCAACTCCACTGGCGGTAAGCTTGACTATGCAACCACCCTAAGGTCGTTATAACTCGGCCGCTCTGAACTCCGTTTTCCGAGATGTTTGCGCAGGTACAGTAACTGACCAATCAGAACACGGCGGCCATGACATTGTTTTGTGATGCGCTACTTCTTATTGGCGTACCTATCCTACCGTCCGCACTCCCCATTTCGGCCTCTGCGTAGCCACTCGTAGCTATATTCAGAGGGTTCGAGTTATAACCTTACTGTAGGTGGTCATGACTTCAATAAGTTGTGACAAAACCCTGGAAGAATGGACGGCTTTGGGTATTGAGACTTCAATAAGTTGTGACAAAAGTATAACAGAGTTAGACGTCGATAATTCAAAAACTACTCGCCAGAAGTCGCTTAAATTTATACTGGACCTCACGATAAGTATCAGCTTGTGAATAAATAAAGTCATAAAAAGTCGAATTAAAAACCTTCTTCTTTATTTGAACTTGATTAAAAAGGAAGAGATTTTTGTAGTCGTCAATAGCAATCACGAATTTCACGTTACATTAAAAATCGTCTTATGTAAAAGTCTAGTTTTCCTTATTTTCTATGGAGGTGTCAGGGCATGGGGAACTAGTATCCCCATAAGGCCACTGCGACCATCTCTGATTGTGGCCATTAATTTTTTTTATGGAGACCGACACTATACAATACATATAGATATAGATAAAATAAACACATTAGATAACTTACGTCTGTACATTGAAGTCGTTGACAGGATCTTCCGGGAATGTGGAGAATATTTCCGGAGCCCCCTCCACAAACCGACGGATGAAATCGGGCATACGGAATATTACCTGAAACATTACATTCCTGATGAATATGAGGTGTGACGACGATCAAGTTCTTGGGTTTAATCATATGGGGGTTGTTGCCACCATTGTATCTTGGATGACCTATTATTGTTGAACCCTTTAGAAATCTGCTTCGATAATCATTTGCCTCCACCCTCTCTTCTCCTCAGGATTAGACATAGGAGCGCCCGCATGCAATGCAATGCAATTTTTTCCCAACGCCCCCTCCCTCGCCCTTTCCCTTCCTCTCAGTTTACTTTCATCTCACTCAACTGACACAACCCATCCCCCCCCCCCCACTCCATGATCTACTCGCCGCCCGCACCCATTTATTTATTTATTTAAACTCCTTTCATGGTCTGTCTCACCCGCCCACCAATACATACTTGGACGACACTATTGATGTAGCAGGAGTTGCCGAGGTTGTTGAGGCCGGTGAGCGCGGGCCCGTGCAGCGGCCGCAGCGCGCTGCCCGACTCCTGCAGCGTGCTCCACTCGCCCGAGCGACACCCGCCCACCACTACATACCTGCACAACACTATTGATGTAGCAGGAGTTGCCGAGGTTGTTGAGGCCGGTGAGCGCGGGCCCGTGCAGCGGCCGCAGCGCGCTGCCCGACTCCTGCAGCGTGCTCCACTCGCCCGAGCGACACCCGCCCACCACTACATACCTGCACAACACTATTGATGTAGCAGGAGTTGCCGAGGTTGTTGAGGCCGGTGAGCGCGGGCCCGTGCAGCGGCCGCAGCGCGCTGCCCGACTCCTGCAGCGTGCTCCACTCGCCCGAGCGACACCCGCCCACCACTACATACCTGCACAACACTATTGATGTAGCAGGAGTTGCCGAGGTTGTTGAGGCCGGTGAGCGCGGGCCCGTGCAGCGGCCGCAGCGCGCTGCCCGACTCCTGCAGCGTGCTCCACTCGCCCGAGCGACACCCGCCCACCACTACATACCTGCACAACACTATTGATGTAGCAGGAGTTGCCGAGGTTGTTCAGGCCGGTGAGCGCGGGCCCGTGCAGCGGCCGCAGCGCGCTGCCCGACTCCTGCAGCGTGCTCCACTCGCCCGAGCGACACCCGCCCACCACTACATACCTGCACAACACTATTGATGTAGCAGGAGTTGCCGAGGTTGTTGAGGCCGGTGAGCGCGGGCCCGTGCAGCGGCCGCAGCGCGCTGCCCGACTCCTGCAGCGTGCTCCACTCGCCCGAGCGCCGGTTCAGTTCCAGCTCCAGCTCCACCATGGACTTTTCCGTCTGCGGGCAGACAATAAGATAAAATAACTCAAAAAAAATCGTCAGATGTCGCGTGGTCATGTTCACACGACAAGTACTACCTTTCGAATGAAAAAAATATTCAAAATCGGTTCACGTAACACAAAGTTATTAGGTAACATACATGAAAATAAATACAGTAGCATTGCGAACGTCCTCGTTCTTTTTTAAAGTCAGTTAAAATTAACTAGTAGGCCATCTCCAATTTGTCGCCATGTTGGATTTAGAAGAATGTGAAACAGCTAATCCTGCATTGTTTTCCAAACTGAATGTGTATTTATTCATTCATTTATTTCATTTATTCATTTCATTTATTTGCTATACACATTTATACTTTACAGGTGACAGAGTAGTTGTATAGAAAATTTCAGCTCAATGAGATGGAATTGCAAAAATCCAGGATGTAGCTGCAAGTAAAGTTAAACAAAATCTTTTAATAGAGAAGAAGTAGGCTTCACTGCCATGCGAAAGAGTGAGACAGTAAATCACTTTTCATAGGCACCAAGCATTAAGACATCCGTCAACATACACCACAGCATACAAACACAACAATCTCAACACTCCAACTCCAACAATCCAACCCGACCAAACCACTGCACCGTCCAACCCTCACCTTCTGCAGCTGCTGCACGTTGATCCCGAAGTGCTGCAGGTGCTGCGCGAGGTAGGGGTCCTCCACCATGTCGTCCTCCGCGTACGAGAACACGTCGCCCTTGCCCTCCGCCGTGATCGTGCCCAGCTTCACTGCTAGGGGGTAGCCCGTCTCGCGGAAGTGCTCCACCTGGAATTTATCAGCGATTATTCGACTGTTGGACGTGGATGCTTTTCTGACGTCAGGGATACAGATCATAGTTGAACGTACTGGTAAAATCCGAATTAGCAGACCTCATACTTAAAATATAATGGAGAACTCTCAGGTGAGTAGGTTTCTATACTTTTTCCTTTTTGGGTGAAGGGGATCTCACGTCATAGACGCCAGCGACGTCATGCCTGAGGAGCGGCCGAAGTACATTATCTTCACGGTCGAAACTTGTACATATGTGAGCGATGTACAAAACTTAGGTAGCGTGATTCAGGCATGTCTTGACGTCATCGTATGACATACTCAAGATCAGTGATATAAAGAAAATCTTGTTTTCTTCTATTTAACCAACATCACCTCCATGGCACCTTTGGTATTACCGATGCTTGAGCAACATTCACTATTTACCTTCAAGCATTCATAGACTTGTATGTCAGAATTTACAAACACGACAAAAAACGTTGATTATTGGACTCACAGCATGATCATTCCCCCCGGAGCCGTCGAAGAACCGTCTCCCACACAAGATGGAACCGTCCGTCAGGTTCAGCCAGAGGTTGGTGGTGAGGTCGCACTTCGCGCACTTCCAACCCGAAGGCGGTATCTTCACACCATTGTCCAGCTGCTTCAGGCTTACCGCGTGGCTGTAAATAAACGAAATTATGGATAAACCCCTATGCATATTCATTGTAATGATATGCAAGCTAAATTGATTCTGCATTATCTGTCCATCCCTTAACCTGCTAAAGTAGGAATTTGTGCACAAAAGTTATGAAAAAAAAAACTCAATGCAGAGCAAACATAAATCAAGCGCACATCATATCAACTCAACTCAACTCCAATTCAACTTAGAACTCATAAATATTAAAATATAAGCCGCCTATGCCCAGGGGCGCCTGTATGCTGTATGGGCGCCCGCATGCAACCATTTTGCACACCCCCACCCCCTCGTCTATACAAAAGAATACATACACTGACACCTCGCGGGCTTCGCCATCCCAGGTGCCCTGGAGCGCCGCCATCTCAGCTATCTTGAACGGAGACTCCGCGTCTATCACTGCTTGGACAGCTTTGTTTACCTGAAGGAAATTGGTCACAAGATATTATCAAAAGTCAACCCGAATTACCACACATGTATTGAAATATAAAATGTGTAAAGCACGACATGGTTAAAGTAAAGAAACATTGTTGTATACTCTACAACCAAAAAATATACCACCCTAAATTCAACAAAACGTCCTCGGGTTGCAAAATTATTAATATTAAATACATAGACATCGAAAACCGATGCAATTAAGGTTTATGCTAAAAGTTTACCACCACAAATCTCACACAAGGACCTCAACCATTCTCTACACAAAGACTCTTCATCACCCACTCACCACTTCAGGCAAGGCCGCATCGGGCCACGGGTAGGTGTGGAAGCCGGGCAGCACCACCACAGCGTAGTGGCTGGTGTAGGTGTACTTGGGCTTGCCGCAGTCGGGGTCGAACCCGCCCTCCACGCCGATCGCCAGCCGAGTGATCTTCTTCTCCGGTCCATCGCCCGTCTGCTCTGGCTCTGGGATCTGACAAATATAAAATTTTAATTGGGCCCCACACAAATTTCAACTTTCCGCCGATGTGATTAAAGTGCATTTCAGATTGACGATGTTGACAGTATAAAATGTTGTAAGTGAATTTCCCTTAAAAGCTAAATTGTACTGTGAGCAGAGGCAATAAATAATTATAAAGTGTTAGCAGGGAGTGGTAATGTCATATTTCTCGATGGCTTAAAGAGTGCCTAAACCTTGTCATTCTAAGAGACCTGTGCTCGTAAGTAGGCAATGATTGGTTGAGATAATGATGATGATAATAAGCTTACAGGTTTCTTCTCCCTCCGAATGTGCAGGAACACCGCATTTCCGGTCTTCTGGAAATACTGCTCGACGTAATTGCGACCGAAACCCAGATACGATGTCAACGATACGTACAGCCCGGTTTCCGATTCCTGCAACAATTAAAACGGAGATCATTGAAATGCTAAGGTATTCTTATCATTTTATTTTTAAAACACAGTAACCAACACGGAAATATCGATCCGAAACAACAGCTACAAATTACAAAGTTGTATAAAAAGCGCCCCTATAATTTGCATTGCGATAACCATTCATATCACTTCGGCGGAAGTCCGCTGAACCATGGGGGTTTTACATGCTCATTTATCATTGAGACACCATCGAAGTCGCCATGTTGAATACCACCGACCTATACCTTGGAACCTTCCTGATTTTGTGCGGATTTGGACTCAGCCTTTTTAATTTGAGACGCGTGGTGAAACGCGGGACAAAATTTTCTTCAGTGTTGCTCTCAGAGAATATTATTTTAACATGTATCGGTATAGCATTTGTGAGCAGATCGGTCTACTCTTTAAGCCCCACAAATATCGACATGTTTGATATGGAGAGAGCTGGTAACTTAGCTAGCATAGCTACTACAGAAGATATGAATTGTGGGTTTCCTATGCTACTACTGGGTTATGGACCATTAGTAGTATCAATGGTTAACAGTTTCCTGACTCTAATAGTCGACAACTACATGCATTTTAAGATTGTTGAAAACCTCAAAGAGAAAAGTGAAGAAAATGTTGTGCGTGAATTCAATGAAGACAACCATTCTGATCGGAAAGTCAAGCCTACTATTTACACAGTTTGGAAGAAATATTTTTCTTTCATAACCATTGCATTGCAGTGGACAGTACCAACTATTACTGCCTTAGCATTGTATCCTATAAACGTGATGGAGATAACAATGCCTCAAGCTCGTGTAATTGATGTCTCATGTATGGCCATGCTAGACCTCACCAATGATGAGTGTACTCATTCCGCCAACTACACAATGGATCTTTCAAAATACATCCAATCTCCTGTGAACTTCTTCGAAAGCCCAGATGAAAAAGAAACAACAAATAACACCAATCAAATTGACTCTGTATTAAACAATGTACTGAGAATCATAAACAAATTTAATAATAACAGCAATTTTGATTATGCCACCATAAAATCTCTACGAGAACCAAAGAAGGAGGAACAATGTATGAAAGTGTGTTATACAGACAACAAGAGTCTGTTATTATACATGTTTATTTTTGGATTTGTCAGTTACATAATACCAATCACCATTTCTACAATCATTCTCACCAGAATACATGTCATGGAAGTGACAAACCCCAAGACGAAAACACATGTGACCCGTGAGCTGCTATGCAACATCTTGTTCTGGACTCCAGTAATGTTTGACACATTCTTGTCTCTCATATTGTGCACATACTCCACAAATGGGGTAAGAACATCAATGTTTAATGTGATAGCTAATGTGTACCAAGCTGTGAAGAATTTTATGAACACTAAATATTTTAAAGAGAATGCTATACTTCCTGTATAAATTATATTATATTACTAGTGTCATGAGTCACACTGATCTTGCCTATGATAATGAAAAATATCTGGTGAGGACCGAGCTTTCCTTGGTATTTGTTTAATTGTAAAATAGTCAATCCTAGTAATTATGTTTGCTTAGTAATGTAAATAAAACCATTGTCATTGTCCCTTTCTTACCTCAACAAAACCCAAAATGTGTAAGGTAGAACCAGAGTGGTCCAAGTGACTTTCTGCATTGACCCCCGATTTTGGCAAAAAGATCTCCAAAACTCAATATTCTTTTATTCCACTTTGTTGCAATTGCCCTAGACAATGTTATTGAATTGCAATTCTGCAACTGAACTGCAATTGGATCAAAGTGGAATAAAAGAATATTGAGTTTTGGAGATCTTTATGCCAAAATTGGGGGTCAATGCAGAAAGTCACTTGGACCACTCTGGTTCTACCTTACACAAATGTCATTTTTCTACCTGATTCCGCGTGAAATTCGGAGCTCGGTCATAAATCACCTTAGAGAGCGCTATGTTCAAACAACGATTGCTCGGTTACCCATTGTCTCAGAATTGAGATTTTGGTGTTGTTGTTTAGGTAAACTTAACGTCTGATATACGAGTTAATAAAAAGTTATCATGACCGAGGCTATTTTCTGAAAAATCTTTAAAAAATTAAAAAAACTATGTCATTTTTAACATAAATTCTACTTTTAATTTATTATTTTAATATGTAGAAGCCAGTTTATGAATTATTTGTGTTAAATCGATGGCCCCTACCAGTGATTAAAAATTAATTCAGGTTTGAAGAAGATTGGACTTAAACTTCTTAAGTTAAAGTACTTTTACTGTGCATGGTCCAAAAATTTTTATTAAAACATTAAAATGGCTGTAAATCGAGGGGAGTCGGGTTTAGACCTAGTATGCAGAAGAATTTTATTCATAAAATAACTCATAATACACGCCCTATAAGTTTGTACAGACCGATGCCGGACACCCTGTATAGAACTTATGACCTGAAACACGAAACTGAACTTGAAACAGGAGGCTTATGAATTTGACCTTAACTTATTGCAGATTGTATGATATGGGCACTCAATCACAATGCCATTTTAGTAGGTTTTTCGGTGGAGCAGAGGAAACATACTACATGTCCTCAGATTTATAAGGCGTTATAACGTAAAAATAGTTTTTTTGCAAACTGAACTTGCACCCATCGAGTGGATGATACCAACTTGCCTTTATGATCAGGTTTTATCAATGATGTTTTAAATATCTAGATGGAGCATCGAATCCGCGAAAACATGTCAAATAATTGTGGCCAACAGTTGGCCACAATTTTTGTATCACTACGCACAGATTACGCACTCATAGACAATAAATGAACGTGAAAAACATCGCCTGCACGCACACATGCTTGAGAATGTTGCCTTGTTTTTTTTGTTTTCATTGTAGAGCGACGCTCAATCTAGATATTTAAAACATCATTGGGTTTTATAAACAAAGTGATAATCAAAAATATTTTGTAAGCAGGTATATATTTCCCTACTCCCAAATTTGTTATATACCAATATATTTCAATTAAAATTCGACATAAGTATTAATTGCATATCTTTATTTCATTTTATTTGTTTAAAACGTAAATTATTTATTCATTTATTCAGAACTCACACAGAAGCGTAACGTTATTATTAACCTAAGTTAACATGAGAGCAAATGTGGTTAAAGTAAATGATAGTGCAAAAAATTAATTATGATCCCTGTAGTTTAGGTTAGAAAACAAATTGCAACTCACCGGGTTGTCAAACGAATACACACACTCATCTTTGTAAATCAACTGTTGTGGTTCCGGTATCTTAATCTTTGACAAATGCGGGGTTAAGAGATCTAACGAAGCCATAATCCAATTTTTGTCGTTCTAATTATATCAGTTAATTCAGATAGGTACAATAAATTTAATGTACCCTTCATATATATAAGACCTATACAAAATGAATGACATAAACACAGATTACTGTATGTAAAGCACAGAACACTATACTCCTGTCGTAATGTAAAGTAAGGCCACCCAGACGACTTAGGTTGTGACTTAGGTTAGGACTATGGGTTAGGACCATAGAGATATTACAGTAGAGGGCAGAAGCCAGGCTTCAGAGCGTACGGTCGGGCAAAGAATTGGTTTACCACCCTAAGGTTGAATGCCGTTTGCAGATTCATAGGAGATAAAGGTTAGTTTCGCTTGCAGATCGATCTGACAACTTTTATTGCCATCTTTATCCGATTATAAATACGTGACATTTGTTTTGTTCTTAGTTTAAACTTGATAGAACCATTGACGTCGGAAGGTATATTTTGTGAACCGCTTTAAGATTTTCACACAAAACTAATAAACTGTGGGGGTTCCCCATACTTAGAACTGAAACTCTAAAAATTTTTTTTCATCAAACCTATACATGTGGAATATCTATGAATAGGGCATCAAAAATTATATTGAAGTTTCTAATATAATTTTTTTCCCAAAGTGGTAAAATATGTGCCCCCCTCCCCTGTAACTTCCAAAATAAGAGAATGATAAAACTAAAAACATATATCATGTGCATTGCCATGTAAACTTCCACCGAAAATTGGTTTGAATGAGATCTAGTTAGTAGTTTTTTTAATACGTCATAAATCGTAAACCGCAATTTACCTTTCATTCAATCTACTTACTCGAATATTTTTTTATATTATGTTACTTGCTGCTACGGAACCCTTCATGGGCGAGTCCGACTCGCACTTAGCCAATTTTATTACATTACTTGCATACTTTGATGTTTTAAATATCTAGATTGAGCGTCGCCCTACAATGAAAACAAGGCAACATTATCAAGCATGTGTGCGTGCAGGCGATGTTTTACCCGTTCATCTATTGTCTATGTGTGCGTAATGATATAAAAATTGTGGCTAACAGTTAGCCACAATTTTTTGACACGTTTGCGCGGATTCGATGTTCCATCTAGATATTTAAAACATCTTTGCTTGCATATTTATTTGACTAAATGTCAATTGTCAATTTTCTTTTTAAAAAGAATTATTTTGTCAACTGAAATAGTTCTTATGCTTTTGTTCAGAATATTTAAATATTCTTTGCACAAATTAATGCATTATCCGTTTCTAATAAAGATTAAAATGTCTTGCACCTATAATGTGACCTATGATGTATGTAATCTTAACAATTAGGTTTACGTCATTATTATGTCTCTCTTTCAGTGATATTTCCTATGAACTTTGATGTAACTTTTGATAACTAGGAAACTAAACGAAAACTGGTACACCACTTTCTTGGCCCACTGTACCTACCTCGGATAAAAAGAGACGAAATCTTTAGTAATCACCTTTCTCTTTCTGGCGAGGCTTCAGAGCGTACCTAGGATAAAAAGAGACGAAATCTTTTGTAATCACCTTTCTCTTTCTGGGTCATCGGGATCAGAGAGAGATAGGTAATTACCGTTATCGTTGTTTCTCTTTCTAACCGGGCGATTGCAATGTATGGGCAGCCGTATGGCTCACCCACTCTAGTGTAATATCTCTATGTATTGTAGTATCTAAACGTTCAAAACGACAATTACTAAAGGTGATTACTAAAGATATCGTCTCTTTTTATCCAAGGTACGCTCTGAAGCCTGGCTTCTGCCCTCTAGTGTAATATCTCTATGATTTTAATAGGCCACATTTGACAGTTCGTCAAAATTTTACAAAGTAACCTTGTAAGGGAGGCACTCCGTATTATTTAATATTCCTTATTGTTAAAATTTTTACACTTTTAAGTAAAGAACTGACGTCGTTACTCGTTACAAAGTTACGTCAGTGAAGGTGAACTCTTTTTCTTTTTAAACATGAGGGATGGTACCAAAAGAAACAGATCAGTAGATAATTTGAATTCGAGAAGTCGAACTAATCGTCAAAAAGTATTTCACGATTACAAAATAAAATGTATTGTAATGGGAACAGAATTAATTTTCTTACATTTTAGGCCAAAAAATATGTAATCATTCATTTAATACATAACGTCTGGCTCAAAAGCCAGTATCCAGAAACGTGAAATGTTACAAAAAAGTCATGATTTCATTTCGCGCCATTATTAGACGCATTATTTTTGTCGTTTTTTTAGTCATTGTTTGAACTGTGCGGTCATTAAAATAGTTATAACAATCACATTCAATTTACAGATGTTTGAAGTCCTCATCGATTAATCGATGAGGACTTCAATCATTAAATCGATTAATCGATGTTTTTCATCAGGTACCTCACTATAAAGCAAAGACAAACAGTTGTCAAATGTTGCCTATTAAAATCATTTAAAATCCTATCTCTATGGCTCCGAGCTCCGACAGATGTTCTGTGAGCTTGTGACACTGACAGTGACGGAAGTCGGAAAATTTTAATTCAGAAAAATAACACATATTTATTTAGAAATAAAGAAATGGCTTTAATAAGGATAGGGTTTTCATATTTAAAATCTTCATTTACTTCAACCTCTTTGCGTGCTTTGTCTACAACTAGAACATTAAATTTAAAAGAATGTAAGTATACATTTTATTCAAAATAATTACAAACATAATACCTCCTAACCTCAACATTACCTAAGTACTTTTCTTGCAGTAAGGGAACATAAAGAAGGAAATACTTTGGTGATAGAAGGAGTGCCAGTGCCTTCCCCCAACACGCAATTATTGGTGCGTGCAGAAAACATAAAGGATTTGGCACCGCCAGTAGCTGAAGGCGAAAAGCCACCGTGTTACTTGTGTTCCCTTGGCTTGGATGTAAAACACACGGATGTGCTGATACTGAGCCAGTTCGTGAGGTCTGACGGGTGTATGCTGCCGCGACGTATCACGGGCCTATGTCGGCGGCAACAACTGAAGATTGGTAAACTTGTAACCATGGCGCAAAAAGCAGGTTTGTTTCGTAACAATCATTACTACATAATAAATCTATAAGTGATTGCTGTCTCTCTAACGGCCAGTCTCAATAACATACCAAAAGTTAAAACTCTAGTATGTACCCGACCTTAGCATGGTACTTCAAACAAAGTTAACTGTCAGAACATTATTGAAACACTTTAACGTCGTTTTGTATGGATCTACATACCAATGGTAATTGAGACCCAAACTGACAGTGACAGCTACTTTTGGTAATTAATAAAACAGATAGTTAAATGTTAGTAAGTTATTGAGAACGGCAGTAGGTGGTAATTTCAACCCAATTCAAAATTTCTGAAAACCGGTGTTTAAGTGGTAGGCTTTACCGTTTGGTTTTTTGTTGTTGCAGGTTTAATGATCAATTTAACTCCATCTTATTGTAAAAAGGATCCAAAAAAACGGTGGGGTCACAAAAAATTTAACACATACTTTGATGAAAAGACAGTCTTCTGGCGAAGATTACCTAAACTCAATGATCAGTTTAGGAGAGCAGATTTTAAATACATACCCATTAAGAACAAAATATGAATGAAATATAGTTTTTGATAATTATTAGTGATTAACTGTACAATAAATACCAATATGTGGTGTTAATGACTTGTTTCTTTTTTTGTCATTAAGTTCCAAAACCTAACTTATCTAAATAAATTAAAATATCTATCAAAACTAAATTAAATAATAAATAACTTATGGCTTTCGGCTTTCGAAAAATAGATCTTTAAACTACAGACTAGGGATATTGTCTTACTTAGAATTGACATAGTCAAATTACTACTTAGCTAACAAAAGTATGCACAAGAAAGTAAAATAAATCTGTGGCTCAAGAAAAATTCGACAGTCAGTTTCGTCTAGCAATAGTAGATTGTATAACAAGGGAGCAAAGTAAATTTTTACTGCATTGTGCTTTTTTTTAATCCTGAACGTAGCGATGGATTCAAAGTACGTCGCCCGAGCCAAAAATATTTGCTCCCGACTGATACACTCTACTTTTCATTCCCCCCCTATGAGAAAATAAAAGGCGCCTCAAATTCAGGAATTATAGTTTCACAGTCGCTTAACTATACGAAATAGTATTTTAGTGTTGAAAAACCTACTTTATATAACAGTTATGTCTTTAAAAAATTACTATCAAATGTAATTTTACTGAAAGGTATTATTTTCGTTCAACTAAATAATTCAATAAGGATAAACGTTCCCAAGTGCGATAGTTTAACATCATCAGATTATGTTCCTACTAGAGCCCTCGCCTCGCTTTGCTTCGGGACCCATAGGTAGATAAAAAATAGCCTATGCGTTATTCTGGAACATAAGCTGTAGTTTCATCCAAATCCGCCTGTAGTTTCTTCATGAAAGAGTAACAAACAACCATTCTCACAAACTTTCGTATTTATAAAAATAGTCTCTGTTAAATTTTATATGAACTTTGTATATTATGGATTTTTAATATAATATAGGAGTAAAAGTATAAAATGATAAAAGAATAAAACGAATATTTGGATGGTAAGGCGTTTATTAAAACAACATACATGCCACGGAATTGAAAACAATGTTTAAATTTCACGAATAAAATGAACAGTTATACTACTTAAACAATAAAAAGGACGACAATTGAACAATAATTGTGCAATTAATCTCAATACAACAATAAAGTTTTAAAATTTGCGCTTACAAAATACACATATTATATAATAAACTCTTCAGAGGCAACAGAAATATATATTTAAATATAGACACTGCTAAGCAGTGAACGCTACTATTGTTCGTATAAATATTCATTGTATTATTTAGTTAAAAAATTGTATCACATTGGCGTGTGTGCTAGGCGTTGTCACGTTTCAGAACCATTGAGCTTAAGCTGAGGAATATATATTTCGATTTTTTTCTTAACATTTTTGTCTATTTTCTATTAAAGGCAGAATGGACGGTTTTAAGCCAAGCAATATCAATTACAAAAATGCATTCCAAATGCAACAAAATGATGAGAAAACTTAACTTACATTATTTACAACTAAACAGAAGGAAATGAGATTACAAATTTGTGACTTAACATATTAATGAAGTTATATAAACACGTTTATTCAAGACATAATATAACGTCTATTCGATTTTTTTTTGTGTGACTTATAAAATAATCATGTAATAAAATGTAATCTATACATAGCTGTACGAACAAAGTATGATTAAAATGATGAATTAAATTAAGGATGCCTTGGGAAAATCAACAAGTTGCAATAGTTTTGTTATATAACAATATACAATATATCTATATTTATTAAAAATATACAATATCTTGATCATATAACGTATATTTCGACTAATAGTTTGGCAAATAGTTAAGTATAGTTGATGTTAGATGTTAGAAAATATTGTTTTCTTTACTGTCCTATTACAATATTGTCTTTAACAACATTTATGTACTTAAACATAACTTGTACTTATATCACCGGTCAGCCAAACTATGCAATACATACAAAATAGTAAGTTTACAATGGTATATTTATCTTATATGTGTGTAAATACAGTATACAATATGTTTGCTGAATTTCCCGGATGATGGGGGGTGAATGTGATGGCCAGTGGGGAGGGGGAGGGGGAGGGGGAATTACTTGGGGAAGGCGGCCAGCCCCTTGCTGAGCAGCCCGGCGGCGCCCTCCGCCCCGTCGTGATGAGTCGCCGACGTGAAGCCGGATACCAGCTGGAAACGATAAAAAAATGAATTACACCTTCGTTCTTTTATTCACTATTGTTTTGGTTGAAAATAGAAGTGTTGAAAGGATTCTGCAGTTTAATTTTCTTTCGAATCCAAACAATAGCGCATATCACACAAACAGTAGAGCATAACACATCCTTATTATTTACTAGCGAACCGCCCTCGCTTCGCTTCGGGACCCGTAAGTATCAACCGCGTAGGTCCCGCTCCCGTAGGAATTTCGGGAAGATAATAAACTATCACCAAAATTAATTGAGGTTAAATTAAATTAAATTTAGAAATAAAGCTTACGACAAAATAATAGCAAAGTAGCAAAGGATCACAGCAAGATTAATTCAGATTAAACTTGGAAACGCGGCAAATTTGATTACCATAAAAACGGTTCTAGTGTGTTAATCTTAAAAGATAGACATATACTGTCGTGGACATTTTTTTACATCATTTCAAGAGGAATAATTCTTTCATACATATATTTTTGGTATCTTGAATCGTTTTCGCAACGCATGCAACGAAAGCCCTCGAGAATGAATAATTTTCCCCGTTTTTTCCACATTTTCTATTATTTCTTCGCTCCTAATTGTTGCAGCGTGATGTTATATAGCCTATAGCCTTCCTCGATAAAAGGTCTATTCAACACAAAAAAAAAATTTCAATTCGAACCAGTAGTTCCTGAGATTAGCGCGTTCAACCAAACAAACAAACAAACTCTTCAGCTTTATAATATTAGTATAGATTTTAAATGTCAAGATCACATAGTTTGTATGACTGAATTAAGGTGACCTTACTTCAGCTGGTCAGTGTTTTTAATTTAATAACTTTCTTTAGATTTAATTACCATAATCACTACATAGCATAAAACAAAGTCGCTATTTTTGTCTGTCTGTTTGTCTGTATGCTTAAATCTTTAAAATTACGCAACGGATTTTGATGCGGTTTTTTGTAATAGGTAGAGTGCTTCAAGAGGAAGGTTTTTATGTATAATACATGCATACGAGTATATTCCCACGAGAACGGGATCCACGCGGGTGAAACCGCGGGCGGGCCGCTAGTAACCTTAATAAGTAAGATTGTGCACAAGCTAATAGTTGTTGCAGAGACCATTCTCTATGTTATTAGGCGACAAACGAGCAGCACCGAAATGATCACCGAAAAGCCAAGAGGACCAAGAAAGAATGAAATAATACAAATTATCTCTCTCTAGCCTCCAATCGGAACAGAAGTCGTTTGGTGGCTGAGTCAATTAGTAGTCTAGTTACGTATATTGTACAAAAACTAAGCCATACCTACTTTCATATTATAAACGATCAAGTCTTTCACTTGATTAATTGATTAATGTCGGAGAAGTTATAAACTTTTAATTTTTTTTAATTATAGGATAATTATAGACCCAGCTTGTGGTTCACTAAAGCAATTTTAACACTCAAGCAATTTTAACTTAGTTAACTCACAGCCTCTCTCTTCTCACTGAGGAACTTGTCAGCGTTCTTGATCTTGGAGTCCACGACCTGTCCGGCGTTGCGCAGGCCCTGGTCGGCCGCGGCCTCGGCGCGCCGCAACGCGTCGTCGACCGTACTGTGGACCGCGTTGCTCGCGTCCGCCGCCGCTTTCTCTGCTGCCTTCTTTGACTCCTCTACCGCTGCGTCTGGAAGTATATCAGCATATTAACTGTGTCAGTCTAATTATCCATTTTTTTGTAGGAACTAATGCTCAATGGCTATTCATAATGAGCACAGGTCTCTTCTCATCACTGAAAGGGCGTGGAGCATACTCTACAATGTTAGCGCGGATTGGTGGAGGTGTTTGTAGCCAACCCAAGACTCGAAAGGCTTTCGACATGTCTTCAAGACCACTATGCAACGATGTCCTCTAAAACACGGAAATGTTCAAGAATTTTTGGCGCTAGCTGTTACAGATCCACAAACCACTTACAAACGACGCAAGCCGCCAGTATGCTATAATAAACGCTTCTAACAGAACATGACGGAATTCAAAATATATCTTTACCGATTTGAATAACATGATACCTTTATTATATTATACTTCCTAGACGGAGCCGTCACGCTCTCAGGATTACTCACGCACACAAGTTTGATCTCGGCTTTGTCTCGCTTTGTCTTACGTTCGCATTAGGTCATTTACAGATTTAGAGGCTAACAATTACTTATTATTTTTTCTTACGTTTTATTCGATAACTCTCTATAATCATGAGGTTACTGAGAGTACACAATCAAAGCTTGGAAACCTATTTATGATTATAATTTGGTGCACTACTCCCTTGCGGATATTTTACGGCCCTTTATTTGTTTGCACCATTTTACTCTCTTATTAAATAAATTGCGATTTCTTACGCAATATCCTGACTCTCCGATACTCTCTCCGATACTGCGATCGAAACATGTAAGTACAACATCTTACAATCAGTTTTTGAAGGAGGATTGTATCTAGTCAGGCGGGTGTTATATCCTTCGACAGATACGGGACATCAAATAAGTAATATGAAGAGGAGTTGCCTGGCCTCGTCCGAGGTCTACCAGGCTTTACCACGAACAGAAGTGGTTAGCCTTAAACTCCAATATTAGAACTGATAAAAACATAAACATACAGGCGAGCATATTAACTAGCTAGCGCAAGCAAGAAATTCCTACAATGTTTGCCCAATCGAACAAATACCGTCTATTTTTAAATATACAACCATTACGTGAGGAGCGCGGTCAGCCGCGTAATCTACACCGCGAACGCAATATTCCAGCCGTCCATAGTCCATACTAACTACCTACCTAGCTACACGCGTTACAGCTAACATCCTTGTTTAAATTCTCTACAGAGGCTTTAGACTTCCTAGATTGTTTCAAGAGATAGCTTTTACTACCCTTCATCGTTTTAGACGCTCACAAACTTTGCTTCTTTTGGACAATAGGCAATATTTTTAAATTCTAACATGTTGTGCTAATGCACACTTTTTGTTTTGTAAGTACGGGAAAAAAGACATCGGAGTCAAGATTTTTACATTTTAAAAACATCTGTTTTGGCACATATTATTTATAATTTTATACGATTTAAGAAATTTTCCAGGTAATCCTACTTCAAATAATTATGCTTTTATAAGCTAGTCGTCCAACATCTTAAGACTTTATCGCATCTGGATTACCAGATTGGCTGGAAATGTTGACAAGCATTAACTTAATAAAAGTTAAAATACTTTATTTGTGAATATTCGTTCACCTCTTAACAAATCAACCTGTCATTACTACACGACGAAAGAAATAAACGAGGAAATAATGTTATTATTAATTAACTTAGTTAATTTTGACCCCAAACTACCGACTTTATATAGTAACTCACTGGCAACTCTGTTAGCCTCTTCCTTAGCTGCCTCAGCGGCTTTTCTGGCTTCTTCCTTAGCCGCCTCAGCTGCCAGCCTAGCCTTCTCCTTAGCATCTTCAGCTACCTTCTTTGTGGTGTCCACCGTAGCGTTAATGGAATCTGTGGAAGAAACATCTTATAATAATGTTAAATCATTAAATTACCAAGTTATTCTCGGTATATAAAATACCAAATTCACTACACAAAGTATTAAATATGCGTAAGCGAAATTAACTGTTTTATATATTTCTTCTTCAGTAGATTTTATTTAATGTTAATTGAGGTGTTTCTACTCTGTAAGCTTCAAAAACTTAAACCTGTTAATATTAATAATCACACGATAAAAAGGGCTCTTTCTACGTTATTCTTTATTAATATCAAAATCTGCAGTAACATTTAGCACATTATTATGTTTATTGGAATAAGCCAACTCTCAAATCAACACCATTTTAAGTACCAGTTGGCGATGCCAGGGGTCCCAAATCGTCAACAGAAAATAGTGACGAATCTTTAGCACCTCCAAAGCTTGTCTTAATCGTATCTATAAACACAATATATTATTTAGTAAAATCGTTGTCTCAGATAAACAAACTTCACATCAAACCACCATTACCTGTGAAGTCATCGAATAAACCTCCATCTTTCTGAATCAATAAATCACCAGATGAATCTTCAGTTCTTTCAAAGCCGTTGTTGAAATAGTCTGTTACCAAAAGCAAAGGAAAATAAAGAAGAGAAAGATTCAATACACCGGTTATAAGAAATGTTAAAACTACCTTTGGCTTTTTCTACAATATCTGTTGTGTCCTCTGGAGCCTCTTCCGTGCCCGTCACCGAGGATGTTATTTCGTCTACAATAGGGTGAAAACAAAGGTAAGAAAAGAAAAGAAATAATCACCACATGCCACCAAACCATGCACATACGTGAATGAAACATGCAATAACAATTTTACAAGAAAATTATAAATAGTGGTATTTTCATAGAAATGGTTCGACTTTTGCAACTGCATTGTTTCGTTATAACAATGAAAAAACACAGATGATAATAATCGTTGAACAAAGATCTGGCACATTACCTTTGGCACCCGAAACGAAGGCATTTCCTTTATCAACTACACTGCCAGCAAACGCCTTTGTTGTATCAACAGTACTTTGAACAGAACTTGCTACGGTATCTACAATTGAACGTGACTTTGAAGCGAAGGAACAATTTTAAGCAACAATACGAATAAGGGCATGAAAAATGTTTCTTATGATAAAATTGTACACGTAAAGACGACACAAATAAGTTACAGTAGTATTAAAACGAAAAAAACAATGAATTTTGTTTGTAATGAATTTTTTAGTTGTTTATTCACTGTTATTATAAATAAACGTATTTTATTCAATATACCTTTAGCATTACCAACAAAAGTCATTCCCTTGTCTACAGCCGACGCTGCTACGTTCTTTGTCGTGTCTAACGAACTGGCTACAGTATCTACAGAAAATGTAATACATTTAGCACTAGAAACAAAAAGGAAATAAAAATGAACTCTAGCGGTAAGTTTGCCGTTCCTACAAATGATGCCCCCTAGTCTAAAGAAGATAAGTTTTTACTTGTTTCTACAGTAAGTACTGTGCAAGATGTTTGCTTTTGTATCTTTAAAAAATTGAATTCATTCTAAATAATATGAATGCAGAATACGTCTATACCAAATTAACAGGAAGACATGTAATCTAATTTGTCTTTTTAATATTAATAAAGTTTCCCTTTTTAATTTATATGATTTCATAGAAAGGGTTCTCTTTATTGATTAATGATTTTTAATTTATGACTGTCTATTCTTATTACCTTTTGCGCTTCCTATTAGCGAGGAGCCTTTATCAACAGCAGAAGCAGCCGCAGTTTTGGTAGCATCTACGGTTGTGTGAACTGTGTTTGCTACTGTATCTACAATTGAGATGAATTTGTTTACGTTAATTTTTAATGTCTACTAAACAATATTATTAGTTATCGCAACTACTTTTCTTAGTAACTCTACCTTTTGCACTTCCAATGAACGACGTTCCCTTATCAACGGCGGACGCTGCCACATTTTTAGTAGTATCTACTGTGCTTGTTACCGTGTCTACAATATAAATAATAAAAAATAAGGAAAGGTATGCAAATAATTTAAAATTTAAACCGAATGATTATAACTACTTCTACCTTTAGCGGTTTCTACAAGAGAAGTGCCCTTTTGTGCCACTGAAGATGCTACACTTTTTGTTGTGTCTACAGTTGTGTGGACAGTGTTTGCTACAGTATCTAAAGCGCCAATAAAAAGTATTTTAAATAAAAGAGTATAAATGGAAGGTTTTCTAAACATTAGTTTAAATTAATAATGGTATTACAGCAATTTAATCAAAATTGCAAAAAATCACTTATTACCTTTCGCAGATCCTACTAAATTAGTGCCTTTTTCTACAGCCGACGCTGCCACGTTTTTAGTTGTATCTACAGCTGTAGAAACCGTACTAACTACAGCATCTACAATAAGTGCAAAGCAATAAAAATAATTTGAAAAAAAGCTTTAACAAACTATACTATAAAATAAGCTCCACAAAAAATAAATAATACCTTTAGCCCCGCCTACTAAAGTCGTGCCCTTTTCAATTGCTGTAGCAGCTACATTTTTGGTCGTATCTACAGTGCTATGTACAGTGCTCGCAACAGCATCTACAATTTTATTATAATACTATAATAAAAATAAATAAACGACATATTTTTTGAGCCGTTGTTAATAAGCATCGTTTCCACTATTCGAATGTTATACTAACCTGTCGCGCTTCCTATAAAAGATGTGCTTTTGTCAACGGCAGCAGCCGCCACATTTTTTGTGGTATCTACAGTTGAATGAAGTGTGTTCGCTACAGAATCTAAAATTACGTTAAGCATCTATGAGCGACTGTTCAAAATAAAAATAGCGTAACTAAAGCTTTGAAACAAAAAAATAAATAATAATTGATTGCTACCTTTAGCATTGCCAACAAATGAAGCACCTTTATCAACAGCTGATGCAGCTACATTTTTAGTGTTATCAATGGTGCTCGCTACGGTATCTACAAACCCGGATACATGAGCAAGTAAATATAACGAAAATTGAAATAAAATATATTACATTTATAAAAGCAGAAAGTAATAAGTGATTTAGTAGTTGCTATGCCGCGATGTTTTTACAGGCTCCAATTATATTCGCAAATACATAAAGCTACCTCACACACATACGATATCGTTACTATTTCATATGCATTAACTAAATTATCAACAAGAACTTAATATCCATGCATAATAAATATTAGCGGTACTGCGTATGATCGGTGGAGCGCGGAAATTTATCGACTTCAGCGTGAAATATCCAAGCGTTTACTATCGATAAGAAATAAAAATTAATAATCAATTTCAATTAAATAAAAAAATCCCTTTTTAACGGTTTCAGAATTTTTGGCACGCATTTTAATTTAGAAATAACTGTATTGTAACCTTCTGTTTATTGGTACCATCAAAGTAATGTTTTGTTTCTTTAAATGTACCTTTGGCTGATCCGACGTACGACGCGCCGGTATCAACTGCAGACGCAGCTGCCTTTTTAGTAGAATCTACTGTAGTTGCTACTGTATCTAAAATTTATCGACAAATAGTTCTTTACTTAAATAGTACTTGAAAAAGCTTTTTTTTCTTAGTAATTGGATATTGATATATATATGTACCTTTAGCTGTTCCAATTAGACTTGTTCCTTTATCCACGGCGGATGCTGCTATATTTTTAGTTGTATCGACTGTTGTGTTCACGGATGTCACTACGGAATCTACGGTATGAATAATAATAACTATTTAAAACTACACAAAATAAGATATTGAGCTTGTATAGACATTATAAAAATGACGGAATTAATATTTGACAAAAAAAGTTTTACGTTGACGATGTTCGGAATTAATTTGTTAATAATTAACTCATTAATGCTTAGTTACCTTTGGCAGAGTCCACATAAGATTTTCCAGTTTCAATTGTACTTTGAGCGGCTTTCTTTGTATTGTCTACAGTGGTTGTTACAGTATCTACAATATAGTACAATTAATAATATAAAAGCTGCTACTATAACAAATAATATATGCAGATAGAAAAAAAAATAAAAAAAATGGGAGAGCATATACATATACTTGTACCTTTAGCGCTATGTATATAGCTCGTGCCGATATCAAAAGCAGAAGTCGCATAGCTTTTTGAGAAGTCTAATGCTGATTGGAACGTATTTTGCGCTGTGTCTACGGTAGTTAGCAAAACAAAAATGTGCACAGAATTAGTAACAGTTCACACAACAACATCAAAAGCTTGCTTCAACAAAACAACAGCTATGATCATTAAAAAGACATCACATTTAATTATTAGGATATTGTGTTGTTTATCTAAAAACGGAATCAAAGTAATGACAAGTCCAATTCCTGGACACTCCGTGACTATGTTTTTTATGTTAAGCGATTGTGAAGGATTTATTCATATAAGCATTAGAAATGATGACTTCATTGATAACATTTAAGCCAATTAACAGGGAAAATTTATACCTTTTGCTGAATCAACATAAGTCTTAGTAGTTTCGGCGGCAGAATTAGCCGCGTTTTTGGTTCCGTCTACAGTACTTTGAAGTGTACTTGCCAATGTATCTATGATATGAAAATAAAATAAAAATATCAAAAGAAAAAACAAAAGAAATTAATTATGTATCCATAAACTGAATAAGACGAATGGCAAACAAATACCTTTAGCAGATGTCGCATAAGATTTACTAGTGTCAAAGGCCGATTGCGCTACTTTTTGCGTACTTTCTACTGTGCTTGATACATTATAGTATAGAAGTAGTATACAATAGAGCACAATCACTACTTTCTTGCGATTATGTTTTACTGTAATTATTCTATATGCATCATGATTAATAGACAATTATATATATTTTATTCAATACCTTTAGCGCTAGTAGCATATGACTTTCCAGTTTCTACGGCAGACTGCGCTGTGTTTTTCGTTACATCTACTGTGCTTTGAACGGCGCTGGCTACTGTATCTAATTAAAGACAATTAAGGTTTACAATAATTTGATTCAAAATTTTTACAAATTAACCGCCAAATTTTATTCATTACATAAACCAAATGTCGTGACTATATCATACTTACCTTTTGTGTCTGCCATGTAAGACTTGGTGGTATCAAAAGCAGACTGAGCAGTTTTTTGAGTAGTATCTAACGAGCTGGCTACTGTATCTACAATACATAAAAACGTTATAGTTTACCGCATTTTATGAACATAAATCTTCAATTCAATATTTTTTTTATAATATAATCGCTACCTTTTGCACTAGTTGCGTATGATTTTCCAGTTTCTACGGCAGACTGCGCTGTGTTTTTCGTTGCGTCTACTGTACTTTGAACGGCGCTGGCTACTGTATCTAATTAAAGACAATTAAGGTTTACAATAATTTGATTCAAAATTTTTACAAATTAACCGCCAAATTTTATTCATTACATAAACCAAATGTCGTGACTATATCATACTTACCTTTTGTGTCTGCCATGTAAGACTTGGTGGTATCAAAAGCACACTGAGCAGTTTTTTCAGTAGTATCTAACGAGCTGGCTACTGTATCTACAATACATAAAAACGTTATAGTTTACCGCATTTTATGAACATAAATCTTCAATTCAATATTTTTTTTATAATATAATCGCTACCTTTTGCACTAGTTGCGTATGATTTTCCAGTTTCTACGGCAGACTGCGCTGTGTTTTTCGTTGCGTCTACTGTACTTTGAACGGCGCTGGCTACTGTATCTAATTAAAGACAATTAAGGTTTACAATAATTTGATTCAAAATTTTTACAAATTAACCGCCAAATTTTATTCATTACATAAACCAAATGTCGTGACTATATCATACTTACCTTTTGTGTCTGCCATGTAAGACTTGGTGGTATCAAAAGCAGACTGAGCAGTTTTTTGAGTAGTATCTAACGAGCTGGCTACTGTATCTACAATACATAAAAACGTTATAGTTTACCGCATTTTATGAACATAAATCTTCAATTCAATATTTTTTTTATAATATAATCGCTACCTTTTGCACTAGTTGCGTATGATTTTCCAGTTTCTACGGCAGACTGCGCTGTGTTTTTCGTTGCGTCTACTGTACTTTGAACGGCGCTGGCTACTGTATCTAATTAAACATCACGGTTTACAATAATTTATTGCACAATTATCAAAATTTAACCACCAAATTGTATTAATTACATCAACCAAATTTCAATACTAGTGATTTATGTCCTACCTTTTGCGCCTGTCATGTAAGACTTGCTGACATCAAAAGCAGACTGAGCAGTTTTTTGGGTAGAATCTAACGAGCTGGTTACGGTATCTACAATACAATAAAACGTTATAGTTTACCGCATTGTATGAACATAAATCTTCAATTCGATATTTTATTTTATAATTATAATCGCTACCTTTTGCACTAGTTGCGTATGATTTTCCAGTTTCTACGGCAGACTGCGCCGTATTTTTGGTTGTGTCAACTGTACTTTGAACAGTGCTAGCTAATGTATCTACAAAAGAGAACTGAGGCTATAATTAAGCTACTAATGTAAAAAAAAAGAATATACATCGTCTTGTAATATCAATTTACCTTTGGCACTTGTAGCATACGATTTTCCAACATCAAAAGCTGACTGCGCTGATTTCTGTGTATTATCTACTGTGCTGTGAATAGCGCTCGCTACTGTATCTACAACAGCAAACATTTGTTAAATATCTATACTTAATTACTTTTTAATAAAACAATCGGTATCACATTTTCAAGAATACCTTTAGCGCCAGTAGCATATGTTTTCCCAGTATTTACAGCCGTCTGTGCTGTGCTTTTCGTTGCATCTACCGTACTGGCTATTGTGTCTAGTAAAAGAAAATTAAATTAAGCAGCCTTGATTTAATAAAAAAAAAAAACTTTGAAATTTACCAATCACAATTTAAAACATACTTTTGGCGCTAGAAGCATATGCCTTCCCAGTTTCAAGTGCAGATTGTGCTGTTTTTTGTGTAGTATCTACTGTGCTTTGGACTACACTCGATACCGTGTCTACAAGGCAATATACGTATACAGTTACATTAACTATCCTCAAATTACTATAGTGTGTTCGAAGAATAATGTGAAATAAAGGAATTTGGGAATCATACATAGATACATGCATCTACGACTACTGTAATCTATTAAGCTTCCGTAACCGATTACAGTGCAATCGCCCGTGTAGGGCAAGTCAATATCTAAATTTACAGAAGCAGTAACGTGCAAAATTCAAAATGTTAACTTACCTTTAGTCGTATTGAATGCTGATTCAGCAGCTTTCTTCGTGTTTTCTGCGGTCGTGGCTAAGGTGTCTGTTTGTGCAAATGCAGAAATAAAAAGAAAATTAAACGGAAGTGTAAAAAGCGGTTGTACGACTATTAGAAAATATAAAAGGAAAGATACTGGTGCAAATATGTAACTTGTCTACTTTTAGCATTCCATAATTAAAAATGTGTGAATGTTTGTAAACCAGGATGAGCAGATGAGTTTATTTTGGAACCAGTTCAAACTAATAAATAAATTTCATAATGAATAGAAATTCGAATACATTTTTATAATATGACTTCATAATTGTCTACAATTAATGAGTTTTTAATTGGTTATAAGTTGATGTTACAGTTATGAGTACCAAAACAAAATTTATTTATAGAATGAACCATATATAAGCTCTTCTAAAATTACTCTAAAATAAAAAAACAAAACCTGAAAAGAATGAACGCTTCTAATCAGCTTACTTCTACATTTATATCATTTTCATTTACCCTAGTTACCTCAATCTTCGTGTTCAGCTATCATGTTGGTATTTATAGAAACAGAAAGGTCCCGTAAGACAAAGACATGCGCAGTGGCACATTGATCACTGTTACCTTTGGTAGCGTCGACAGCTTTCTTGCCATCAGCCAATGCCTGGCTGGCAGCGTCCTTGGCTTCGCCGGCGGCCAGCGAGACCTTGTCTAGCTCTTTGTCGAGGGCATCGATGGCGGAGTGCTTCGCGTCAGCGGCTAGAGGGAACGGTGTCATCGTTAGTACTGCTGTATGACTACTTATAAGATCATACGAGTTATCATAGCCTATGCCTATATAACAATTATTATTATTTTATTAATTGTTTATTATAAATTATTCGTGTCCTCTTTTGGTCTGAGAGAGTTTGTTGAACCTTCTATTCTAGGCTTCTTAGTGGCAACTGCCGGAAAGCATTTATCGTCAAATAAGATTTTTTTCAAATGTCTCACTGGTCTCAGACAAGCAAATAAGTCCAACTTGATATTAATTGTACTTATTACAATAGCAGATAAAGAGTTCTAGTGTACACATCATTATTCCATTTATTCAGTTAAATCTATTCAATACCATTGTCACGAGAAATCATTGAAAATATGTAATTGTTTTTAGAAGTATTTTTTACAAGATTTAAAACAGAGACATGCACGGTCAAGCTAAATATAAAAAACCATAGTAAAACGATATCACGACATATTTATGAACGCAGATAGATTTAGACATTCTAAACCGTTTATCGAATGTTCCAATTATTTTAATCGTTATTACGAAACGTCAACTAACAGTATCGTTAACGGATATAGTATTTGTGTCAGGTTTGTTAAAAAGCAAATCGTATTGGGAAAATTCCTACAGTGGGAATATTCCATTTGACGATAACTTCTGTAACGTAGACGTAAAACCGTCGTAAAGACATACCTACTGGGATATTGAACAAAACGTTTCTTATAATGATATTTCTGATTCAAAGTTGATAAAATCATTAAATATCTACTAAATAATTAATTTAGTACCAGTTATTGCCCGCGGCTATTCCTGAGTGGAAGCACTTTTGACCGATTTGCAAACAAAAAACATTCATCTTCCTAAGGGGTTGATTTACCAGAAACGTCGAAATAGTTATTTCTAACTGTAACTACAGATATCATCATAACGTTTACTTTGAAATCGATGAAATTTCAAAAAGTTTCAAGCGAACCACTTCGTTCTCAGCGAACGTCCTAGGTACAAGCTATAAATTCCTGCAAAATATGTATCGATCTAATATTTGGCAGAAATTTCGTCTTTATACGTCAAACGATTTTTAATAAATATCGTGATGACTGAGTTACTTTTGTTTAGAGTAGTTTAGGTTAGCAATAGACGCATGACTAAACGACGGTTTTGATTTCTAAAAAAAGTAGGCAATACGAGTACGATATACGAATCAAAATCATAATATCAGCGTCTTGACTCCAAAGTCCAAACAAGTCGCATATCATGGCCATCTCCAGTCTTTTTGCTCTATCCCACAAGCAGTCCGACCAGTTCTGGACGCTCTTACACCGAAAAGCTAATGATAAACCGGTATTCTATATTAAGCTTCGGAGCACCACGCAAAATAATTGCGATCGGTTACATCACCATTCTCAATAACTGGAGTAAGAGTGAAACTGTTTGATTTTCCTGTGTTCTTATTATTTGATGTGTATTGAGCATTTAACACTGATATTGGAAGTTTAAGATATCCTTATTTATCTTCTTGGTTGATTAAAAAATCTACATAGAATTATAGACCAATTTGCATTAGGAGAGTAATAAACATGTTAAACTGAATTATATACCTAGGTATCTTTTAGTTAAATGCGCTACCTTATGGTTAGTGGCCATCGTCGTCATTTGGACATGAACATACACAAATAATAAGGAACTCAAACATTTTATCTGTTACATAAAGGCTTCGGGATCTTATATATTGTACCCACAATCATTACTAATGGCGCTACAGGACAAGAAATCTAATATTTAATTTAGAAATGGAACTAAGTACCGTGGCGGAGGGTGGTTCTTCCACGGGTGACCGGTGAACTCTAGGCTTTCTAGGCTCTTACCACCTAATGGTAGTAGAAACTGAACCACCGTATTGAACATCTATAATACGCACCAGCAGGGTGATGTATAGTGAAGTGGGTGAAAACAGTGAAGCAGTGAGAAGTAAGAAACATAGTGCGGTAAACCACATAGACAGAAATTCTACTTGTAAGATTAGGAACTATAAGGTCAGCCCTAAGGTTTAGTTGTAGGCTCCCTAAACATGTCGCGGAGCACTGTTATTAAAACAAAAAAAAAACAACTTAGTTTGTAAGCTTTATAGTATTATACATATCATAGTTTCATAGATAAATAGTAAAAAGATTGCTGAAAAATCCAGATCAGCAGAGCTCATAGGCACATCTGCAGTAGGAGTGGCGGAGCATAAGTATAATAGGCTCGTGGTCCCAACATCAACCACCCACCACTCAAGCTGCGAGCGTGCATTCAATAATTAAAAAAAAAAAATACGCACCAGCATTGGCAGCTTCGCTTGCAGACTTCTCAGCCCCGCCGACGATCTCTCCAGCCTTCTTCACCTGTCCCTCCACCACCTGCGCGGCTTCGGCGATCTTGTCCTGCGCCAGCTGCTCAGCATCTTTCTTCTTGCGGTCGAACAGCGAGGCGGTCTTCTCGCCGATGCTTCGGAACGCTCCTGGTGAAAAATAAGAGTAACGTTATAATATATGCGTAGCTATATAATAAAGTAAATAAATAAACGTTTACAAACTAATACCCCCGTGCTAGTGTGTCCTCTGTCACGGATGGCATGGACAACACAAATTATTAGGACATCACTTACACCCACATGAACCGTGTACAGAACATTTATCTATCACGTGAATGTCAATCGAACCCGAAAGACCCCTTAAGTACTAAAGGACATCATTCATTTCGTACCCAAAAATGAAAGTGCCGGCCAGAAAAAAAAAATTACTGGATTCTGAAGCGCAACAATGTCCTGAAGATTTTTTACTATGACAAGGAACGTCTACGATTAACCCCCCGGCTGCTATTTGAGTTTGAAAATACAAAATATAATTATTTTCCTACCATTTTTGGTACCCCCTCCACCCCGTGCCTGTACGGTGATAATGCACAAAACGAAAAACCAAAATTAGTTATCCATGCGACTTAAGTTACATAGGACAACTACCAATCATTTTACTTGTGTTCTTACTAATATACAACTACTAATATATAATAATACTACAACAAAACATATTTGTTACATCTAATAGATATGTATTACATACCTGAGCTGCTCCAATATTTCTTGAATAACGATCTGAGCTATTTCAATATGCTGCTCCTCTCGGGAAGCCAAGGAGTATTTCCTTCTATTCATAACAGATTCATGACATCGAGTACACAGTAATTCCGCCATAATGATAACAGAAAAATAAGAACACAGGTAAAATGATTGGTAGCTTTCCGATGTAACTTAAGTCGCATGGATAACTAACTAATTTTGGTTTTTCGTTTTGTGCATTATCACCGTACAGGCACGGGGTGGAGGGGGTACGCGGTCAAAGGGCGAAGGTGCACATAGTAGCAGGTAGCTAATTAGATATTATTATTATCACTTAGCTTATTTACTTCAGTTGTTTGTCAACTTTTAAGCCTAGTGTGGTTGTAGGTAACTAATTAGCTATTATTATTACTTAGCTTGTTTACCTACTTTGTTTGTCGACTTTTCAGTGTAATGTGATAGCAGGTAGCTACTTAGCTATTATTATTATTACTTACCTAGGTTGTTTGTCAACTTATAAGCATAATGTGATGCTCCAAAAATGGTAGGAAAATAATTATATTTTGTATTTTCAAACTCAAATAGCAGCCGGGGAGTTAATTGTAGACGTTCCTTGTCATAGTAAAAAATCTTCAGGACATTGTTGCGCTTCAGAATCTAGCAATTTTTTTTTCTGGCCGGCACTTTCATTTTTGGGTACAAAATGTTCGAGACTTGAATGATCTCCTTTATGAGTGTTTGTTTTAAGTTTTTACTTTTTTTTTATTTTAACTAAATCCCCTATAAATTTCAATTCGCTAAGCCAAGAAAAAAAAGTGGGCCCTCAGTTCAGATGCACACCTTCTCAAACAGCTAGATTATAATAAGGTTGTTTTTATTTACAATAATTGCACTTGGTAACTACTATCTTCTGTATGCTAACCACTCATTGTACTTACAATAACATTACATATAATAAATTAACGTGAATAAATTATCAATCGACGCTCCGTACCAACCATTGCGCAAGGTTTTGTTACAAGAAGCGGCGCAAGAAACAACGTAATTTTTACATACATATTTTTATTAATACCAATTAAAAAGCAATATTCAGCTTTTTAAGTCATTGCGATTATTGCTTTATTGCATGTTATTAATATTTATTTAATTGTGATTAATATTCATAAATGTAATGCTCGGTACAGTGGCTGATTCCTCGTGCTATCCTGCTATCCCATTTGAACAGATAGTAATGATGTGTGTCAGATAATATGTAAAATTAAAAATCAATCCATTAATGTGTGTAGAGGAAACCTTTGAACAGACTTTATAAAAAAATCCACGCATATAAAGAGCTGTGATTTTGTATAATGAAAAGTTTACATGGAGAAGAAGTGCCAAATAATACATTTTATTACATATGTATTAAATATGACTGTATTATAAAAAAGATAAAAACATTTAAAAAATGTTTATTTTATTAGAGTCAACGTAATCGTAAAGTAACGGTTTAGACTTTAGAATACGGTCGAAATAAAACGAATAACGACCAAGTTGGGAGCGCCGAGCGGGTCTCAAGGTTTTAAATAATAATAAGTTTAATTTTGTTTTGAATAAGCTCAGTCCCTAGGCGCAGACTAGAGCACGGAGTACTTCGCATCATTCGCATAATAAATAATCATCTGACACTGACTGTGCCAAATTAGTAATCCTAATGTTGTTTTTATGACCGGAATCAAAAGCCTCCGCCATTAATATTCACGTTTGAATTACAAACTGGTATGTCATTGTATCGAATTTATATTCAAGTTTAACGGTTTATTTAAAGTTCCTTTGTTAGTAAACAACTTTTTTCTTAGACAGTTACACAAAAAACTATATCGATTTGACTGCGATGAATAAAGATTGATCATTAAGAAAATGCTACTAACCACCAATCATAAAAGTCATAAGATATGGGTCAAGTCATGTAAGTAAAGAAATCCTGCTTGAAGGACCATATACAAAATCGTCCCTTAGTTTGGGTCATTAACAACATTATGAAATTGTCAAGGACTTAGCTCTGTTTTGTGATTTTATATAATTAAGTCAAAAACAATGGATTCAATCTTTTTGTCTTTGAAAAAAATAAGTTTTACCGAGAAGGATTGCCTGTCAGGCAATGAATTAAGAATAAGTCAGCGAAGAAAAATTAGCGGTGCGTGCAGAATCGACCCTACGCCTCTTGATGGAGAGTTCAACGTTCAATCCGCTTGACTACATTAGCTTAATAAATTATGGTATAAAACCCAACGACTTCCATCCAACAAGACAGCATTGTCAAGATCGTTATTTAGCAGTATGAACCAATCTACTTTCGAGTTACTTCGGTGTTCATATATGAAAGCGACATTTCTTCATCGAGAGGAAAATCAAATCTGTAAGAGCACGCCTTCAAAATGTTTCAATTAAGATGTAAATGACTTTAAATCAACATATTAAATAAGCAAATTACTGAAGCAAACCCATGCACGGACGCCTAACGGGATTATGACGTGGCCGATACTGCACCTTACATATTTGGTATACGCGAGTAGCTGTACTATTATGTCGCTAAGTGCCTAGGTAGTCCTTACTGATTATTATCCTAATTTTAAATTTGTTACTCTGAATTGTATTGAATTTACTGGAAAAATATCCTGGTTCAATTTAAATTAAGAAAAATAAGGGCTTGTTTCAAATTATTCTCTATAATTACAATCGTGTCACATTTGCAGTCGCCTAGTCGTGCCGAAGAAATAAAGATTGCTAATATTTGCCAACAAAGTGAAGTTACAGTTCTCCCTTCCTCAACACTTACAAATTCCTTGATCTTTTTATTTAATTTGTGATTATTGCTTTTTTGTTTATTTAATCCCGTCAAGAAATAATGGGAACGTCCCCACTCCCCGCAACTGTTCTAGGTGCGGCATCTTTATGTGATGTCGTCGCAGAAAGATGTGTCACGGCAAGGCGCCCATAATATACAAGGCGGCACTCTAGAGAAAATTAGGTCAGGAGTTCAGGACTTAACAATCTGAACCCGTAGGCACATTAACAACTAGGTACTAAATTAAGTCCAATGGTTGATTAATAAGTAATTGCCAGCAAATTAAGTGTAAGTAATTAGATAATGTAATATAAATTTAGGGAGGTGTAGAAGACTTAAAACAATATCAATAATACTGTATGAAAGTATAATAAGTAATTTACATCATAAATGAAATATAAATTAAATATAAATTGGCGTAACGATATCGAATAAACGAGAAATTGAAGACCACCTGTCGAGTGGTTGTTTTAAGAAAGGATGATGAAATAATGTTGACAAGATAATGGGCGGAAATACACAAAAAATAGCTATTCAATAGGTCTGTGCATCAAACGATAGCTGTCTTTTTTAGATCAAAGTAATGTTGCAAAACTTGCAGATAAAAGCAATTTAGCCGCTCCTTATTTCTGTATGACGTTTTTATTCTGCAAAGAACAATACCACCAAAGGTATAACCAAATTTCCAAAGACAAGGCATTGAAAGGTAAACCACAAATTACGGTAAACCTATGAACAATAAATTGTCACTGTGATTTGGACGACTAATGAACGAGCAATTAATTAAATTTGAAAAAAAAATGAAAAGCTTCATAGACTTTCTAACAGTAAGTTACCCGTATTATAATCTATAATAAGATGCTTTTAACCGAGACAGGTACTAAAAATTCTCAATTTAAGTACTAACTAATGAGGATGATTAGGGATAAATCAGGGCATGTTAACGAGTTAATCAAGGCACCTAGCAACACTAAGCACAAACAATAACAACAAATAGAAAGCAAAGTAATCTCTTCATTCGTAAGTATACCTAATCTAATTATACGAGTAGTACAGTTAACTGACGGGACAGAAAACGGTAGGTCATGGCGACTAGCCGTAATTACACAGCGAGATACCGTCGTATCATAAACACACGTTACAATGTAACTAATCAACATTGTTTATAAATATAAATAGTGAGATAAGCTCTGGAAAATTATTAACGGTAACGCTGACTCACATATTTTTATAACAGAATCACGACACGACACATTCAATTTGACATTCAACTTTGTATCGACTACTTGTTATACATCATAAGATTTGCTGGTCAGGAAGTGGTCACGGTAATATAATAGCTATATAAAATGTTGATATTTCCTCCAATGTTTTGAAAGCGTAGGTACGTATTTTTTTAAACCGTGTAATATAAACCACCGTCACCAAAACATTAAGATGTTAGCTACATCAGGAGGATCAAGAACCCCGCAAGGAAGCAACGACCCGTGTCTTGAAGTATCCGATCAGGTAGAAAACGTAGTTTTCAAGTAACAACAAAGAAGTGACGTACGAGAGTAAGAGGTAAGAAGTGACGCCAGGTAAATATTAGCGGTTTTCATGAGATACAAATTCTTACATTATTTATAAAAAATGAACATAAAATTGTGTATTAATAAAGGTATGTTTCTAATACTAGTATAACATACAAAGTTAAGAAAGTTGTTTTCGCGCACATCGGGTAATAAATAAAAGTGAGTGCACTAATTACATAAGTACCTTATCATCAATGTCCATATCTAGCAAACGGGTTTAAATTTATGGCTAGACACTAGCGAGCATGGTGAAGTCAAGAAAAGAAATATCTACGGAAACTTCTGATAAAAATAGACATAAAACGTAAACAATGTCATGATAAAATAGGTGCTAAAAATTGAAGTTTTCTCAACGATACATCTACGTGTGTATTAAAAACTCACCAAGATTCTTGTCTGCCGGTAGGCATGGAACAGAGATCATAATTATTTATAAGCCATATACACTTTATGATGACTATAAAATGGCAATAACGCCAATAACAGAATCCATGCTAAATATTCATTATTTAAATGTCCAACGAAGGAGTAGAGGAGACATTTTTGTTGTTGGTTATAGTGCTCCCCATAGCCATCGACATCAGTTACACCAAAGATAAATGATGACCGATAAATGTTGTAATTACAAAGTTATTCATCACATTATTATATCACTAAATGTATGTAAAAAATCACGTTACTCATTTCAAGAATAATATACACAGTTATCCATACTTCCATGCGTGGACGAGGATACTAATTCGGTGTAAATGCTAAGGTTTCTATATATTAAACTATGTGATTCATGCGGAACAACGCACTAGAACTTGGCACTACAACTCTCAACTAGCTATTTACTTCGAAATATGATTTATGCATCCGTGACTTTCCATACCGCCACTTTGTGATTCTAGTTCAGTGGCTCATGAAAATGTATTTAGCATTCGCTGAAACATGCACATAATGTATAAGTGAAGTCAAGGTTTTGATACATTTTAAAACAATACGTAATTATCCTTCATTGTTTCTGAAGAAAAGTTTATTAAACCTATAATCTTTTTTGCATTTGACTACAATCCCTGGTAATAATTGAAAAATGGTAACTTTGGGTAAAACATACACACTGACGTGTATATACGTACTTTAGGTACCTACTATGAATTGTTTCATTATCAACCTCAAAGGGCGTCGAAGGAGACCACTCATTAATATGTGTACCGGATCGAAAACTTGTTAAAACATAATAGTAAAATAAATAGTCTCCATCAACATTTCCCCAACTTGCGTCGTGAAGAGGTGGAGACCTAGAGACCCATTGCAAATAAGTCTTTGGATTTAAAAGCTACTGACCTCTATCGTCATCAACGCAAAAACCTGTTCCGAACATGTTACCTACATGTTATTCGTATATTTATCGTCACATACTAGATTTTATCCTTAACGTAATATTCGGATAGTGAGAAAATTTCTTAGGAGTAGCACAAAACGCATATTCATAAAGTTATCCTAATAGGTACAATTTACCATATGAATTCCAATGAACATTGGGAGCATTTTACTCAACTTTTCGTGGTAGGTATATATATACATACCTATATATATACCTATTTGTGTTATGTCATTTACCTAAAGTATCCAGCGCCCGTATTATGAGCTCTTAATTCTAGACAGCGCCTTAATTAATAATTAAGAACTGTCTGGAATTAAGAGCTCATAATACGGGGGCAGGCCCTTATAAAAGTAACTATCATAATCCCCTATACGCTAAATCCCCTGGACTAGAACTTGCTATGTGGCGGGTTAAACAAATTAGACATTACAAATAACCACGACCCGAGAACAAAATATTATTTGTCATATTCGCTAGACCCGAAACCGAAGTAGGGTCACTACTCCCTACCTCCCAAAAACTGGGTTACGGGGTCAGCGTCTATTCGGATGAGGGTCAAATTCCAATCAATCAAGTCATACATCTAAATAGGCCCGGGAAGAATAAAATGCTGTAACTCTCATACTATAACCGCCGACTACAAACAGTTATCCATCACAACACCGAGCTGAACTATAATCAGAACCAATTCAATAAACAGGATCACCAAATTACATTAGAGTCACCTAGAAGACTGAATAAACTAACTGTGATGAAACAAACTCAACTCGCTGTGAACGAATCAATCAGTGGCCGAGCCGGAAATTCTAACACTTGATATTTTGCTGAGTGTCCCATAGATCAATAGTCCGGCGGTCACGTGGCTCCAGGAATAGCCTGCACGCCGCGGCACTCGGTCAAACGAACGTTGCTCTTTGTCAACGAACACGGGAAGAGGTTATTTGCACGTTTGCACGCCTACAATGCGAACTACGCACTTGCTAGCGTGATGGGCGGTTGAAGAAATTAAGTATTTATTTTCCAAGAATAATATTAAAAAGTTCGAAAATTGATTCAAAATCTGGGTTCACGGTTAAACTGTCTTGTGTTAAATATGTTAAAATAATTTTCTGTTTTACACTGATTTTTCAAAATGAAAATTGTCTTACGCCAGCGGTTCTCAGTTGTGCCTACTAAAGTCAATGCAAGGATAAAAATCAATAAAATCCAGATAAGTCCAAATATTTTAGAAACATAAATTATTAGTATTAAAACAACATTTTTCGTCAATGGAAATAAGTTCTGTATAAACCTCGTTAAAATTGGTTGAAATTAATTGAATGCAACAGAAAAATCTAGATTTAAAGCGAACTGTACAGTGACCTTTAAGTCAATATACTGTTTTGCGTCCCAAATAACTCTGAAGAGCACTTCAGTCAGTGGCCACTTGAGCTAACGTTAATTGATTTATTAGTAGTGAAAGGCTCATTTTAACAATCTAAATGGAAAGAAAATATTAAGATACTGATTTTTTATAAACTAAGTGCCATTTCTCTATGAATTTTCGTCCTGGGGCCTTATTATGAACTCTTAATTCCAAACAGTTCACGTTCACAACGGGTGGGTGACAGAGACAGCGCTTTACAGGTAATAAGGCGCTGTCTCTTGTCACCCACACGCTGTGAACGTAAACTGTCTGGAATTAAGAGTTCATAATAAGGGGGCTGATTATTTGAAAAGATCGACGTCGTTTCCGGAATTTACAACACCACAAACAACTTCATTTTCAATTAAGTATAAATTGAAAATAACAACACAAACATTGTGAAGTAAACAACGATTTCTAGGTATAGGAAATGGATATGAAATGAAAAGACCCTTCATTTTAGACCTTAAATAGCCAAAATCGTACATTCAAGAAGCAAATATCCAACAAATTAAAAAAGAAAAAGCCCTAAAGATTTAAACCTGACGAGTTTAAAAATTATGTTTACGGCCAACCATGCTAAACTTAACATCTTTCCGTCAGTAACCTTGCCAGACATTCAGCGTGGAGGCCGAAAATATCACGTGAGATAAGAGGCAAAGATAATCTTAATGGATGATGTAATTTAAATTCTTCGGTTCCAGTAGCAGAAGGCAGGTCATATGAACACAACACCAAAATGCACTGCAGAAACGTGGCGGTATATGCTCTAGGCCACAACAGAAAACAACAAAAAACAAATGCTATGCCTAGCTTCTAGGTGTTATCACCGGTTATCAATATCAGTCTAAATCGAAACGCATAAGGGCTCACATATATACGAACGGCACGATGTCAACGGCAGAGACACCGGTTGGCGGCGGCCGTCGACGTATCGGCGGCGGCCGTCGACGTGTCGGCGGCGACCGTAGACATGTCAACATCGAATTGCAATCGTCGACATAGGTTGACGTCTGCCGCCGACACGTCGACGTGTCGGCGGCTGCTTTCGACGTGTCGACGGCAGCCGTAGACATGTCAAAATCGAATTGCAATCGTCGACATAGGTTGACGTCTGCCGCCGACACGTCGTCGGCCGCCGCCAACCGGTGCAGTTGTCTCTGCCGTTGACATCGTGCCGTTCGTGTATATGAGCCCTTATAGGTACGTGACTCATGCTTTTCATTAAACTTGACGTTCAGCTCAAAAACAGTTTCGGATGCCGAGACGAAATCACTGAAATTGTTAGCGTATGCTCTATGGAATTTCTAGTTCATTAAGGGCATTTCTTGTTCGCTTTGATAGAAATCAACGATTATCGTAAATTGCAGAATACCATGGATAATATTTGACCAATTTACTGCTCTGTAATGAATGTTACATATCTATTAACTGCAGAACAGAAGCGTGCGTCTGTTATGAATTGGAACTGGTTCAACTGGAATATTTAAAGACGGCTAGATTTGGGTTCTGTTCTGATCTTATAGGATTGATAACAGCTCGTTAGCAGCTCAGTGTAGTCAATACGAGTATAATATGTGATAATTAACAAACTCATAGGCCCCTCAATCGGATGTATGTGTCGTGTGTGTCATGGACAAAATAGAAAGACGTGAACATACACACCCAGACCATGAACGTTAAAAGACGTAGAAGTTATTTTGGGTGACTCTGGAACTTTTGAACAACAGTCCGGCATGTTGATTATACAGGTCGTAATCGGGTATTCAAGTATTTATTCACACTGAGAAGGCCTCCAAACTTTTGTCCTAATCCTAACCTTTTCAGTATTATTGAAATGCGCCACATTCAAACGCTCAGGTTACCTAGAACAATTACTAAATAACAAACGCTGCCAAAATGTAATTTGCTGATGGAATGTAAATAATGGCAGCGGGGGCGTCAATTCCCAGTATAACGTGCAACTCGCATATCGCCGCGTCGTCAACCAGTCTAGGTCTCGACCCAGCTAGTCTAGAACATAACCCAGTTATTGATCGTCGCTATACATTAATAATAACGTGCACCGTCTGATTCACTAACGCCACTATTCAATTATTTTGATCATTCGAACATATTAAAGAAACGAAATGTTTACAATATTGGCAGTGGAGCACGTTATAGTCCAGAAACAAGTATTGGTGCTAACTACATTATAAGAAATGATATAATCAAACTAGAGAACCGCCGCACTTCGCTTCAGGACCCGTAGGTAACAGCCGCGTGGGTCCCGCTCCCGTAGGAATCTGCTAAAAAGTAGTCTATAACATTTGCCTATGACTTAAGTAAATTACATGTAGTATTTGATAGTGTGATTCAGAACTTGCAAATGAACTTTACTAACGCCATCTATTAACAACTCCAGAACTTAATACGTAGCAACTAACAAAACATCGATCTTCCCATGGGAATGAGATGTTTTTCCGCGGTAAAAAGTAGCCTACGTCACTCTCCACCCTCCTAACTATCCCCACACACATAAACCATACCATTTATTAGCCATGTTGCGACGTGAAAGAGTCACAAACAAACAAACAAACACACTTTCACATTTATAATATTAGTAAGGATGTACCCACGACAAATTGTTGACTAGTATGTCAGAGAATAGTGTTTTTATGAAGATGTTGGGAAACGTAACAAAAGGTAGAATTTATTATTACCAAATTTTACGATGAAGTTGACCAGATTGCAGCAATGCTGCTAGGCTTTATAAATCCGTCCCTGTAGCTCGGGACCAGAATACGAGCTTCGGTATCCCCTGCCTGTCGTAAGAGGCGACTAAAAGGGGACTTTCGGGGTTGCGGGCGGCTAGAGTGGGAGCTCGAACCGTCCATCAGCAACCCCGGGAAAGACGACGGTATGTGTGGCCGCATACCGTTGTAAGGCGCTGGCAAGCTATGGGGCCTTAGTCCCTCGCGGGAAGAGCCCGAATATAAGGGCGCCGCGCTTGGAGGACTCCGGTTGTGTTCCTTTTGGAGATCCCGGAGTTCTCCACAAGCGCTGAGGAAGGCCACCGGGGGGGTTTTAGTGGGTAAAAATCCCACATCACCCTGTGTCGCTCCCACTCGTCAACAAAAAAAAAGGCTTTATAAATCCATAAACAGGAAAAAGATAATATTTATGACATACACACAATTTGTATGAATAATATCATTTAAAACACAAAACTTTGTGCATAAAGTACATCATAGAAAAGTTATTAAGTTGACACCATGTTTAATTTAAGATATGACACAATCATGGTTCATGCTTCCAACGGTTATGTCTCGTTTGCTACCTTAATTCCATAAAAAAAATTCATAAATATCTACTAGAAAAAAGTACTTTAACCAAATCGCTCGGCAAATTATGCATCCTACGTAAGACGGAACATAATATAGAAAGATTTTACAAATAGATCTCTTCTATGAGTACAATCTGTACAAACAGCAATTTTAGCAAGTGCTATGTGGGTGATTTCCTTCACATAACCGAGTTGGCGTGGCTGATGAGCTCATGACGTTAAAATTAATACTGTAATTCGCAGTATATCGCTACAACAACCGTTAGTCTGGGCTAGCCACCAGGTTACTGCCTAGATTCAGGTCATCCATATATTGATCGCCAGTCACCTTTGTTTTATGTTTGTTCAGCTAACGAGAAAAGATAATGTTTGGTTTTGTTGTCTTCACGGAAAAGTAAGACAGTAAGAGGTTTTTAGTGTCTCTGTTTAGTGGTTATTTCGTTGCATGTTATCAGATATGTAGTAAAACCCTATCAACGATCGCACGACGCATTTGGTGTCCAGAACACGACTAGCAATGGTCATCACAACCAAAGCAAATTCGCAGCACACAAATGGCCACGATCGCCAAGAATTTTCGTTCTTAACTAGAAATAAACGGTGCAAAAAATATTGCTCGATAACTTTTAATTTCGACCAGGGTAGCAAGTTTAAAAATTCGCTATCAAGCAAGACTATTGTTAAAAAAACTAAAAAGGGTACTAGTCATTTTCTCCAAAAATCCAAGAGGTCATGATGTCAGACTACCAAGCGGATATAGTTGGGATTACACTAAAGTATCTGCAGTGGGAGGTCTCATTCCTCATTTATTGACTAGCTGACAGGTGTGCCGTAGTAGAGAAGAGACTATAATATCAGCAATATTAACTTCCCCACATAGTTCTAACATGGTTCTAGCCATGATGTCATGACTACATGACAAATCGATTACTTACATCACTCCTTACATTGTGACGATGTGGTATTTCGTCATTATACATAGTTTACATTGTGTCAGTCAGTCACTCAATCAGTCACCTAACATTGTTTTTCCTTTTTATGTAAATAGCTGATAACCTAGCAGACAAGCCATCGGATGGTAAGTGGTCGCCGTCGACCGTAGTATCGGTAACTCCTACATAGGTAACTCTAAATGCATTAACGGTGCGCTGTTGATCAAGAAAGGAGAAAAAAGAGGAAAAGAGACATAAGAAAGGTAAAGAGAAAAACATAATAATTATCTCTCTCATCTCGACTTTACTTCCATGTTCCAAGCATTTGTCCTTGATCGTTCCGTTAAGTATATAATTACTGATCAGACTGGCCATGCGACTAGTCATGCATTCAATGCTTCGAGTGATTATAATAATTGCAGTTACTTGTACGCAGTATTATATCTATTTACACCGGGTTAAGTCGCTGGCTTGCGTGGTTATCACACCAAAACATGATGTCATGTCATGATGTCCACTATGTAGTATCCACATTATAGGGAAACACATTATAGGAACGACGATTAGGTATAGGGAACTTTGAATCGATACTTAAATTATATTACGCACACAATTTTTGTATATTAGAGGAGCGTAACTGTAACAGAACGTTATTCAAGAGTCCATCGTTGAAACTTCTTGGCTAAAAAAAAAGATGAATTGAACAGTCCATCACTGAAATGCGGCATATCACTATCAATATTTACTCTCCATCGACGTATAAGACACGAAGATTCTACTGATCCAGAGACGTTGGGCATTACTGCATCAGAATATGTACCTATATCAGACGGTTTATACTTTATACGTTCGTACTTTTCTTTCTCATTAACCATCAGATGCGGTAGAAAGAGAAGGCTGTTCAGGTCGCATAAAATTGGAGCCGGGTCCCACACCGGTTGACCTTGATGATGTCATCGTTCGCGTTGCGCAGTTTGTTTTCATTTATTGTTCGAATACCAACAAGGGCTATGTTTGCCACGAGCCACCATATCATGAAAGAATGAATGGAATGCAAACAATCTTTAGATACATTTTATAGTTCTATAATCGACTACCATAGTCCATCCACCCCATTCCTCCTCACACGTCCCGATTCTCGTTAAATTCGAATAAAATTCGAATACGAGTATAGAAGTGTTCTTTAAAATTACCCACGTCAAGATTTTGTTGACGAAAACCAACATTTTATAAGTGAAGATAAACTCAAACATTTTAAAACGACATCAACTCGTCGCTTGTTTATCGTCCTCGTCATCGTCACTCTTTGTCTAGGACAAGACCTCGTATTTATGTTATTATTTTTAGATTTAGGTATTTTCCGTACAAAACAATTATCCGAACCATTTTATGGTACTTTCACTGGAAGATAAGAGGCATATAGGTTACTTTTTCCTTGTTTTGAACTACTTTATTTGTATGGGAGATCTTTTCGCATGAATTCCGATTCTTTGGGTAATTCCGGGATGAAAATTGGACTATTAAGTTAATTAAGTGAGAGTCCCATTAACATAGGTACGGCAAAGGCTTAGCTCCAATAAACAGAAAGAGAGGCAGACAAAATTTTAAGAAATTTTGTTTTAGTATCATGGGATGGGAATGATTTACATTAAGAAGATACAAGCACTTCTAAAAGGGCAGTTATTTTGAGATACTCATTTTTTGTATAGGTATTGATTACAAACATGTTTGGATATTGAAAACCTTTTAACCTCAGCACGGTCTAACAAGGTGTAAATAAATAGGTTGTGTTGTGGAAAATTTGAACCTGCACACCAGTCTCGTTATTTACATACAAACAGACGCAGAATTATTTAAGATACGTGGTCGCTGTGTTTATTGTATTGATTTAATCTTTTAAGGTTAGGTACTCATCACTATCTATCACGTATTCATTACCAAAGGACATGACAAAACATCATAAAGTCAATATAATGATAATTAACATAAATTAAACAGGTCGTACAAGCGTTATCCAAATTGTCCGTTTGTTTGGATCTTTAATTACGTTACGTACATTGTTTACAATATAACGAGATGGAATAGAATTGGTCTACTCGATTGTTATGTACAATAACTTTCATTAAAAATATTAAAGGGCAAGTCATTTTTAATTACGGGGTAAGTAAGTAGTTTTTAATTTAATTTTTATTAGGGGGCAATCGTAAGTTACGTTACGACTCACGAATTTCCTGATTTTATTGACCTCAGGGATGGGGTCACCAAAGGGTCATACGATGTCACACTTTGGTGACCCCATCCCTCCTTCCTAACATTCCTGACAATTAAATTCGATTTGACGTAGTCTTTGAGCCGTGTATTGAAGAGTTACCCATTCAATTTTCAAACTATTTACCAATTAGTCCCTCCGTAATACCGTGGCAATGAATCATACATATCATTCTACGGCCCATGGTGTAATAACAAATGATACAGTAGCGCCGAATGGCTAACGTGACCTCGTCGGTTAGTGCACGAGCACTCAGCGTGTTTCCTCGCTGTAGGGTTGTCAATCATTAATTGTCACTTTAGTACCACATAAACATTATTCGGCTTAGCTTTCAACCCCTTATTTAATGGCCTTCGTAAGTTATGAATAATTAAGTATAACAAATAAACAGTCTTCAACATCGACTAGTCAACAAGTAATTAAATGAGATATCATCGAAGTCAAATAAAAATAAAATAACTCAATAATTACTCGTCAGATCTCGCTCATTCAACGAGACAAGACGCAGCAGCTTTCGAATGTGAAAGAATTATTAAAATCCACTCACTCTTAGGTTATGACGTCCAACATAGGTACACACACATACAATCCAGTCAAATTGAGGTTAAAGCTTTTCCACCAGTGATGTGGAAGAAAAAGAAAGAAACCCCCGGGTGTGTTGGTCAATGAATGACTGCTGGATGTCAAACGCCTCCTCAGCAACGTAGCATAGCACAAAAATCTGGTGGAAAGGCAATACCCAAGCCAGTTCCGTCGTTGCGTTGGTTTTAGTTTTAGTTAGTGACAAGCGTTAGTGACATCGCAGTTGTTTCCGATAAATACAGAAGTTTTAAATACAAAAACAAAACACGACTAAAATTCTTAAAACATTAAAACGTGACTAGTAAATGTCTTTCTTTTTTTTAATATAGTTTAAAGTTTCCATTAACCTTGTGATATGCAAATGGCACTTACATATTAGCTAATCATTATAACTAAAAATATGATAATTGAAACAAAAATAACATTAACTACCCTGGCAAAGTCGATAAGATTTTAACGTAAACAAAACAAAATGCTGCTATTAATAAAATTATAATTATAATTAAATGTAACACGAAGTCACGTGAAGGAGTTATTAAGTACGCATAAAAATGACAAATATTATGTAATTTTTTATATGCTGATGCTGGTGAAAAATGTCACTAGGATCTAGAACAGTGGAAATTTAACTAGATAACATTTATTTTAGTAGGTAACAAATCAACACCTATTCATTTCAAGACGCACTATGTGCTTATATTTTGTAAGGATGGATGATGTCAGCATAATATCGATCGTGCTTCCGTGAATGTTTATTTCCAGGTGGTTTGGTATTACTTACAAATCAGTGTGGACTGTGGAATTTAAGGTATGTGGATTGTTAACGTTCCGCGGAAAAAACATCTGAGACAAGGAAATTGATTGGGATGACATCATCGTAAGTTTTTCAAACAAAAAACGTCATCTGTAGCAGGAACGATCTCATATGAATTGAAAGGCTTACGTTACTAAAACGAGGATGCTTTACCAGCCTTTCCCTGCCGTCCATGACAGACAGACCAAAACTATTATCGGGAATAGGACGGTTAGTCCAGTCCAGTTCGCAAAGGGTGTTAGTATCGACGGCCTGGATGGCGCAATGGTTAACACGCCTGATCGCTGTTCCGAGGATCCTGGGTTCGATTCCCATCGAGACGGCAATTTGAATGATGAGTTTAAATTTCCGTTCTCGGTCTGGGTGTATGTCCTTGTCTTGTGTGTTGTCCAAGGCACCCACGACACAGGGAATCCTAGTGTGGGGCTTTGAGTGTGTAGCGTTATTTATTTATTTATTTGATCATTTTGAAAATAAGTTTAAAGAATGCGATAGGGACTGTTATACTTAAACAGTTCTTTTTGTACTTACGTGAAAGTTGCAATTTACACAATGCTGTATATTCATAGCCTTTGAACAACTTTGTGGAGCTTACAAATAGAATTCGTGATGCGTAGTTTCTTAGCAATTCTGCAAATACTACTTATATACACAACGATTTTACGAATGATTTTAGAAAATGTTTTGTTAGAAGGTATTTTTGTGTCCTTTATTTTGTTCTTATTTTTTTACGAAGATTACAAATATAACTAAAAGGGCATAATTACATTTTTTTCATCTCAGTGAATTAGTTTGAATAATTAATTATATTGTTACTTTGCTCCTATGTTTGAAATTATATAGTACTTTAAATTAGTTGTTTTTAAGTAGGTAAGTACCTACCTACTCACTATCAATTTGTATTTGTACCTATGTATTGTATTGTATGTTAGGTAATGTTGCAGAGCTGAATTAGAACTACTTCCTCTTTTCACACTTATCACACTTGAAATTTTACGTGTTGTTTTAGTTTCGACGAATAAGTAAGTATATAATTTTATGACAAACATGACCGTGTACTAGGCTCAAGACTGGCTCCACACGTGAGAACTCCTCAACGATTATTAGCACAGTGTCAATTTTTTTTATGTACAGTACAGATGACCAGTTTCAGTATTCTTATAGAAAAATACCTATCGTATAATGGTCTTAGCTGACCTAATCCTTCAGAAATCACAATCACTAACAGAAGCAGCAACCAATTAAGGCATTAGCGACAATAAAGATTATAATCGGTTTAGTCAATCAATAGAGAAATCTTTGTATATCAAAGCAGTGAGTAGTATCATAAACTGAGTAATGAAACACTCAGACAAAGGCGCATTCTCGAAGCTGTCCATCCATTCCATGAGTCACATAATACACTCATTAACCCGAGCGTTCAAAACATTCGTTATCAAGGTAACTCGTCGTCTGCTGACCTCTATTCAGCAGCAACCAGTATCTACTCCTCTTGCGTAACCTTGATTTTACATTTCAGGCCTTCAGGATGTTTATGTTAATTAAAAAAATAGTACATAACTTAATATTTCTAATGATATGTTATATAATTATTTATTATCCTTCAAAATAATGAACTTGTATTCTCACTGTCGCACACCGTCATTATAACTCGTACCATGCCGTCATTTATTCATTTTTTTAAACGGCGCATGCGCAATACTTTAAATGGTATTTTACTATAATTTGGAATATTTGTAAGTATCATTTACTGCGAACGATTTCAGTATATATGTAAATGCTGCAGACTTCTGAGAATTTAAGTTCCGTGCGCGTTTACTTCAGTTTTAAGATTTATTTGTAGCAATAATCTGATTATTTAGATACCTATTACCTATTATTTCTGAAATACTGTTTATAATCATTAAAATCGTATTTCGTTCCCAAAATTTCATTTGTTTTTCTGATTATAATTTAGTTATTCAAGTCATTCAATTCAAGTTATAATTATGATTAAGTTATTCAAGTCAAGTGTTGCATGTAAGTAGCGCTTCAATGAAACAATCGATCAATGAGACCACTGCAGCCTGCAGGCTTGCAGGCAGCGGTTGCGGGAGCGGGTTGCGTAACGACCGCATCGACCGACTTAAAGTTACACACGTATGACGCATAGGGGTAATGCAGATGTACTTATATAGGTCACTGTGGAAGTTGGCGCCATTGTTGTCTCGTGAATAATTAATAAATAATATCTCAATCATATAAATAACATTAAAGATGCTGACTTTTTTGTATTGGATGATAGAAAAGACACGTTAAGATAACCACAAATAAAATAAGCTAATTGCATTGAACTCAATTGCTGAGTAGAATCCACACCAGTATAGCCCCAAAATAATATTGTTGAACTCATGGGGATCATCAGATGGATGAAATTAATCCATAATCTTTCGACAAGTATCCATCCCATCAAGACAGTTACTTAAATTCTGCATAAATGGAAAAGGGCCTGGAGTAAACAGCTTGTGCAATACCCTCAAATAATCTAGCATATTTTAATACATCCATTTCATATTTAAAACTCTAGTTACATCATGTCACTAAGACGCGACGATTAAAGTAGATACTATGTGTGTGCGGTGCGTAAGACGACTATATTTCATTATTTCCATCATTTTCCTCAAAAACGGAATATGTATAATGTGGCAACAATATCCTCGATCTAAAAAGCGATGTCTCATGCATGTTCATATTCCAGGCCCAAGGTCCTTAAAAAAGTTACTGGTCTCCTTTGACATCTAATGTATGTTAAATAATATTTGTCAAAGCTAATAGAATTGTGATTACAACTAGTTACTAATTACCTACCTAATTAGTGATATGAAAATTGTATTGTTGTTATTGTTAACAATCAATATTTGTATAGATAGTATTAACAGCATAATTAGACAAAGTTCCTGAAAATGTTCCAACACACTCAGGTTGAAATTAATCTAATAATATAAAATTGATTGTGTGATGCATATTGACGAGCTCACAACATTAGACAACTTTACTGTTACTATAATTGTCATTTACGTCTTAGCATCCCAACCCATGTTGTATGAAGAACATATCCATGGGTGAACTGAAATATTGATTTTCTCAAAATTTTATGTACCTATGTGAATAATTGGGAAATTCTTCAGGAACATGATCTAATGGACAGAACACATAAGATGTCAAAAATCCTCAACTTTTACCAGTTGGATGTGAAATGGTTTTAATTAGTAGTCATTTTATTTAAATAAGAATCATCCAAGAGACTCAAGATGGCTTTCTTTGTTAGCTGCAATGCAGCATAAATTGTGTGAATGTTCAAATTCAAATATGTACTTATAAGCTGTAGGTGTATTAACAAGAAATGTAATAAATTTCAACTGCCTCTCGGAAAACAATATTGCTACCACTATGAAAGATTTTTATAGACATTAAGATTTTTGAGCAACTTATTGAAAGTTATAATAATTGCTTTTTACAAAAAAAAATAACCGACTTCAATTTTGATAAGTAGAGATAACTCAAAAACTACTCGCCAGATGGCGCTCAATTCAACATATGTGTAAAGTTCTCTTCACTACAAATTAATGAAGCCCAAACACTAGATAACTGCAGTAAATCGTTGAGGAGTTCCCTCGACTGTCTTTCGGCTTCATCAGATCGACTCCAGATCTTCATGAAATGGTAGCGCTTTAATGTACTTATGATAACATGAACAAACACACTAGTTGTCCATACAATTTTCGAAAGTTCCCCTCGATTTCTCTGAGATGCCATCATCAGATCCTGGTTTCCTTATCAGGGGACCCCACTGCGCATATCTACTTTACAACAAAAAAAGAATTATCAAAATCGGCCCATAAACGACGAAATAATCGCTGAACGTACATAAAAAAAAGCATATATATGTATACGGTCGAATTGAGAACCTCCTTCTTTTTTGAAGTCGGTTAAAAAATATAATTATTTCATAGATTGAGATAAAGATAACCACATAGCTTTAAAAATAAGTCTTTCACTTAGACCAGACACTTTCAATATTAAAACAGGTTTACCTAAATGGGGAGGTAAGTAACATTTTTTTATACTTTCTGATTACTTTTTAGTGTTTTTATAGTTTTATTTTTCGAATAGGTTTGGACAATAACATCCACCCAAAATATTTTTGGCTTTAAACTTGGACTTGATTTGTTCAAGAATGTTACTAGGATTTAGGTAGGAAGATAATTAAAACATCAAAGGTAGGAAGTAAGTCCTAGATTATGAAAATCATAACGCAGCATAAATGTTTTTAGTAGTAAAAACTTACTAGTAAAAGGTTAATACTTTATGAAGAAATCGGCGTTTTGAGTGTACATTTTGTTAATGATATAAAAGTTAGTAATAACTACAGTATTCGTTAAGTAGATGTAATCTACAAATTACAAACTATTTATCCAAAGATGTATTAAATATCTAGATGGAACATCGAATCCGCGAAAACGTGTCAAAAAGTTGTGGCCAACTGTTGGCCACAACTTTTATATCATTACGCACACATAGACAATAAATGAACGCGAAAAACATCGCCTACACGCACACATGCTTGATAATGTTGCCTTGTTTTTTTTTTGTTTTCATTGTAGGGCGACGCTCAATCTAGATATTTAAAACATCATTGTATTTATCTAACTACAGTAAAATATACTACGTATACGTAGGTACTTACTTGATTTTTTTACATAAAGATATCATTATGATGACATTCGTGTATGCATAAGTAATATCAAAATATTCAACTATTCAAGCAGTGCTAATTGCTAATCAGTGTTGATAAATCTATGTCTTAATTATTTACATAACAATTACTTACGTTCCACATTCAAAAAAGTGCTAATTGACGGCGAATTTAAATAACAGTAAAAGTAGAAAATAAATAGTAATTTCATAAACAATTAAATCTTATGATCTCACCTGCGATTCCGCTGAACATTGTTACCGACTTAAAAATACAACCACTGAAAATATCACGTTATTTTAACACCAGAAGTTTTATTGCACCAATAGTTGAACTTTGCGCAAAGCTAGAGTGACTAATTAAGTCGTTCGAGTCACTAATTTAAATCTGCCGAGCTCTGCCTCCCAAAATGTTGATCGCGTTTCGTACGACGACAATACGCAGGACCTACGGAATCGGGTTTCCAACGAAAACTGATCTGATTTGATTTTCTCGATTAGTAATAAATAAAGTAAAGCTGAATGCTGATTCGATGAAGAAGAAAATGAATGAATCTCATTGGCCAATGTGATGTGATCGCGCTATTATTGGCTTTGACCTCATTGGTTATGCGTTTCGTTTTTCCTTTCAATAAAGGTTGACATGACAAACACCTATCTTCAAAAACCATTAATTTTGGTATCGTTTCTTATCGAGTCGAGAATTTCTTCTTACGATCTTTTAAAGTGTTATTTTAATGATATACTAGAATACTTTACAACCCATAGTCAGGCAAGAATTGTTTACAAGTTCATATGTGTATACCGACCTAAATTTCATATACAATAAATAATTATTAAATAATAGGTCAGTGTGTTTCATGCATAGAGATATTACACTAGAGTGGGTGAGCCATACGGCTAATTACCTCTCTCTCCGATCCCGACGAGCCAGAAAGAGAAAGGTGATTACTAAAGATTTCGTCTCTTTTTATTCTAGGTACGCTCTGAAGCCTCGCCAGAAAGAGAAAGGTGATTACTAAAGATTTTGTCTCTTTTTATCCGAGGTACGCTCTGAAGCCTGGCTTCTGCCCTCTAGTGTAATATCTCTATGGTTTCATGCATAGAGGTTTCATGTTAGCTCTATGATTTAAAATCATAGAGATACCTAATACACCCCACTCTAGTGTAGGTATTATCTCTATGTTTAAAATTGTTGTCTATAGTTTCAACATACTTTATACTCTTTGGCCCGTTGCTAAGTAACGGAGAAAACCAAACAATAGAAAGAAATTCAACTGTCAACAAAACAAAGTGGCTTTCATGAATGATTTTTCCGATAATTTGATTGATTAGTGATTTTTTCTCATTGTGAAATAGATGTAGAATGTCGAAAGACAATGCAAACTTTCGTTTGTTTGGCTCGCCAGTGAATCTGTCGTACAGAAGCAAAAGGAAGGAGGATAGAAGGAACAGAAGCCGACCTCGTTCAGCTTTGCAAAATTCTATAACACCGGTAATGTAACATTTCTGTAATAGACAACATTTTTAAAGTAACTTCTTTATTCACTTCTATGTACACTTTTCTTCGTTGGCCACTTGATGGTGTGTCGTTATCGTTCATAAACATCAGTAACATTAAGGTATCACCGATATATTGCTGACTTTCAAGGTCTAGTCTGAATTAAATTTGTTCTGTCGCTCAAGCAGGTAGGCTAAAGCTCAGATTATAGAACCAAAAGGCAGATGTAGTCGTTCTAGTATAAAGTGAAGCTACCAAAGCAAATACAAAATAAAAAGCTAATACAATCTCGTGTCAGTACTACGGAAAGCGTCAAATAGCATAAACGTCGCAAGTGTCAAATTTTTTAAAATAATTTTATCAGTTATAATGCCGTCTTGCATTATTAAATTCTCTAAAAGTTGTTCGCAAAAACAAAGAAAAGAAGACGGAATATCTTTTCACAGGTAATTGTTCATTATTTTATTATTTATTTGTAATAATATTTTTTCGGTTCGCTCGGAACACAAAACCTCAACAATCATTAATTTGTACACCAGTTTAAATGAAAATCGGTTACCCTAAATTTGGGGAAATATGCATGGACTATTTGGACATTGGTCGATTTATAAATTTATATCGAAAAAAAATATTTTGAAAGTAAATAGTTTTATTTATTTAAACCTAAAAGTCAGGCAATACAGCCAATAAAATTAGCATTCTAACTGCTGAAAATGTCACGTGTGCCAATAATATGTATGATAAAATATTGTATAATATTTTAGTTTCTGCTTAGCCTACTAATAACTAATAACTATAATTTTTGCAGATTTCCGACAGATGCTGTAACAAGAGAAAAATGGGTTCATATTATTCGGAAAAGCAGGCAAGATATTAATTGGTTAATTAATTTTGCGTGGTTCGCTCATTACATTTTAGTGAGGATGACGTGTACCTATCTCACTAAAAAAGGACATTGGTTGATTAAAAAATCATCAAAACCGAATTTTTGTTATAATAAATAAGTATATTGATATTTTGATGTTTTTTTTTTGATTAAAAATATCTACCCAAAGAGACAAAAATCCATAGGTTAATTAAAACAATTAAACATATTTAAAATATTAAATTAAATAGGTATATTAAAAGAACATTTACACATACCTAATTATTATATAATACTTTTTGATAACTAGTGATATGGCTACAACCCATTAATGTCCCACTACTGAGGGTCTCTCCTCATTATTAAGGAGGCCTAGAGCATACTCCACCACGCTGCTCCAGTGCGGATTGGTGGAGGGGTTAGTGGCCAACACATTGTCGAAAGTTTTCAAGCCGCCCGAAGGCCTCCGACACGGCTTAACGACTGCTATCTATCGATGTATCGATATCAACCGGGACCGACGGCTTTACGTGCCTTCCGAAGCTCGGAGGCGCTCAAGAAATTATTATCAGAAGAAATTAAAATCAATTATTATTATTACATACAATAAAACTTTAATTTTTTGTCTGTTTTTCTGTGCATTTGTTCCGCCTAATCTCAGGAACGGCTTAACAAATTTAGATGCAGATTTCACTGACGTATTCAAATGAGCTTGGGTTAACATTTAGTTAGAATCGGTACACAAATAAGAAATCACGTCAATTTAAAGAATACCATCCCTCATTTATCGATTATGGGCTTAGCTTACCGAAGCGAAACCAGGGCGTTCACTAGTAATAAATAATTTGCCAATTTAATTGTGCATAATGTTTTAAGCTGAAAATATGGCGAACAATGTTTACAAAATTGCGGGAGATTATGACTTTTCACTTGGCAACCTCACACACACAAAGAATTACGTATCCATACGGTGCAATAATTGCTAGTTGACATTAAGGTTGTCATGCACACATAGGGAAAAAGCGGCTTCACATTATTCGTCGCTTTTCTTTGCGAATGTTCTATCTGCCTTTTGGTTCTATAATCTGAGGGCTAAAGCTAGTCAGTCCTGTTTAAGAAAAGACTATACCAGTAAAAGTATTAATACAATACAATACAATACAAATACACTTTATTGTTCACCAGTTTTGACAAAATAAGCTAGATATAATAACAAGAGAACAATCGGCGGTCTTATTGCTAAGCAGCAATTTCTTCCAGACAACCTAATGAGGGAAAAATTACAAAAGGACACAGATTTATGGTAGGGTGTATGGTAGGGTGTAGGGTGGTGTGTGTAGGTGTGTAATAAGTTTAATATAATATTTATGCAGGGCCCTATCGCCAAACAGGGGGTAACATCAGTTACCTCTTATGATATTTACGTTATTAAACTCCACTATGCTGCTCCAATACAGATTGGTGGAAGTATTAGAGGTGGTTATTGCAATGCACTAAACTTTATCTGAATAATTCATATGTTATTTGTATCTGTTTTAATATTTTAATGTAGGTACTCAATATTTCAGGAAAATCAAGAACGTTTCAAGAGACCATTTTCTGCTGATACCAAGGAAAGGGCTCCATCTACAAGAAGCTTCTTTAAGTCCTTTAGTGCAGAGCTACTGCAGTCTTATAACAGTAATATGTTTGAATTATGTTTTTATAAAATACCTGACTTTATAGTGTTTGTCAGTAATCCAATTAGATGTTGCACAGAAATAATTTTAAACTGTGATTTTCGAATGATTACTAAAATTAATTATATTTTCACCAAATAGGCAAACTAATATTTCATTGAGGTCAGCGATATCTCAGATTCCTTTTAGTGTCTTATAATTATTGGACAGTTATTTATTTATAATTAACCCTGCATCAAGAAATTGCCATTTATTTTATGCTCATTGTCAATTGTTGTTGACCATGTGGGTAAGAGGTAGTCTTATTTAAAGATATATCAATGACCTTACTATCAATTACCTATACTATACTATAATTATATTATATTTTGAATTATTCATTTGTAAAATTTCAGATTCTCCAACCACTGTAAGAATTTTACCACCAACAGAAAAACTGCTAAACAATTCTAACAATAGTGATAATCAGTTACCTAGAACAAGTAAAGATATATGTAGTAATGCATCAGATTATGGCTCAGAAGATACTTTTATTAGCCTAGGAACTAAAATTAAAGCTAAGGCTCAATCAGGACCTAAAAATAAGATTAATAACCCTAAAAATATTTTGAAATATAGAAATATAGCTAAGAAGGGTCGTAGGGTTATGGACAATCCAATAAATGAAAAAAATAACCGTGACTATGGTCTGGAAATTACTATAACAGAAAGGCCTTCAAGAACACCATCACCAACAAGAAACAGAACTATGTTCAATGCACGAAGTGGTTCTCCTACATTTAAAAATCGTTCATATGAATCTTACTTCATTCCTTTCGATGAAGGTAACAAAACTGGCGATAGTCTAATTGGTCGCGTATCTTTCGGATCCAATGAACCACATTCACAAGGTGATCGACCTATAGACGCTTATACACATCGCCTGGCAGCAACTAAACAACAACTTTCGCTAGTTGAAGAAGAATCCACTCAAGATTTAGAAAGTGTACCTTCTCAAAATTTGCATAGCTTAACCCCAGAAAATTCTTTAGTAGATGACAAGAATATAAACAATATGAAGACCAAAGGAGACAGTGAGGCATTGGAAACTTATATTGAAAATATGCAAGATCATAAATTTGATAAGAATTCAAGACATTTTTTTAGCGAAACTCAAAATTACAGTAAATTTTATTCTGATTTCCAAACAAATTCTATAAATGTATATACGCCCAAACTGTCGAGTACCCTGATACACACTGATGCTTCCTCAAAAGATTCTGGATATACTGAAACTGGAACCAAGGAAGATAATTATAAAGACAATACCTTTATGCAAAACTACTCTCTTCCCTCAACATCCTTTCTAAGAAGGTCAGAATCCCATGACAAAATCCAAGATCAACCTAAAAGTTTAGATAGCGCTTCTTCGAATAGTAATGATAAAAGTCAAATCAATGCTTATCCTACTGAAAAAAAATGGGTGGAACCTTTAAATCACAGTCGTCTACTTTATAAAGATTTCTTTATAAGAAAAGACGAAAAGCCTGTGCCACCTCAAAATACTCCAGTTAAAAGCGACATTGAAAGCCCTGATATAAGAGAACTTACAAGTTCTGCAAATAAAAGCGTAGAAAATGTTAATTTACAGTATCCATCATATCTTATGAATAGTAGTACCAAAGCATACACATCAAAAGTTATTGAAGATTATAAGAAAGAATTAGAAGCTATTGATAATCTTCATGAACTAACAATTAAAGATATTAAAATTGACACAATTTCGCCTACGCCTTACAATATTGATAAAATGTTCGAACAACATTCTAATGTTTTAATTGAAAATAAAGAATCAAGTGGTAATTCCCAAGAGAGTCCAAATACGAGTGATGCTTCAAATGACAATGTTTTCTTGAATACTAAAAAGGAAAATGATATATCTAAAGTGTCTACCAAAGAACTGATACAGAATTATTTGAAAGTAAAAGGTGATTACGCTAAAGATTTTCCCATTAGGAATCTGAGGAAATATGACAAAGCACGTACCAAACCCGTCTTAAAACCAGAAGACAATCCTAATTATAAACAGGATTGGAATAATCGTTATACTAAAATGAATGTTGGTAAAAACAATCTGCCAGTTAATATTCGTAACCAAACTCAGACCCAGAAGAATACATTGCCTACGTGTGCACCCCACAGCGCCAGAATAGAAAGTGTGCAAAATGATAAAGATGTCGACTCGTGGATGTCTTTATCTGCTCCGTCGCCAAGAATTTTGGAAGTAGACAAAATAGAAACCTTTTTAGAGAAAGATGAAGAACATCCCTCTAATTCTTCCGATACGAATAAAGCAAGAAATAATGAAATTATTCATGATAATCAACATCATGTAGCAAAACCGCCAACACCAGCACAAGTTGAAGAACCAAAGGCTACAGAGCTGAGTTCAAAATCCACGGTATTAGATATTTATTCCGTGCTGAAAGAAATCGAAAGTTACGGCGACAGTCCAGTGTCGACTGCATCCAAAGCGAATCTATCTGCTACATCCGAAGTTAAAGAAGAAGAGAGAAACTATTCACCTAAAGATAACTTCATGTAAGTTGTTAAAAGTGCATTAATATTTAATTGCATTTCATTTCGATTATAATTATAGACTTTTTTAATTTGAATATTCCAGGGAGATATTTGAGTTCCTTGAGAAAGTGGAACAAAGTGCTAACGATGCTTTATCCGTAGTTACAACTGCAACGCCGCACACTATTCCGAAGTGAGTACTTATGTAAAACATTTTAAATAATAATTAGAAAGTCATAATATTGTGACAACCCTGGCGCATCGACTTCGCTACGCCGAAAACAATAAACAATAGGGGCCATAAACATGTCGCGCAACAATAGAAATAATAGGAGCGCGGCTCTCTCAAAAGGACGCACGACGCTTCGACCATTACGGCAATAGTCATACGGGCGAAAGTCGGTTGCAAGGAACGTTCTCGAACTTTATTTCGACGCGGAATTACCGAGAAAGTTCTGGATTGGCGTGAATGGTGCGTGAGGGGTATAAAAAGGAGCGATCGGCCAACCGCAGACATTCTAGTTTCGGAAGCGGAACCAGGAAGATACCAGCGATACCTACGAGCGATATCAGTGTTCGACGAGCGATACAGTGTTCGACGAGTGTGTTTACGAGTACCTACGTGCATAGTGTTGTGGTGTGTACTGCGTACAGTGTGTAATTGTGTATCTACGAGTACAATAAAGTCTTTGTGGTACATTTTGGCATTTTCTCGAACCCCATACTCCTGACACGTAACAATTGGTGACAGAAGCGGAATGCCTGTAGTACCGCAGAGTGAAGAAGGGATTCGTACGCGACGGCAGACGGCATTGGATGCCGCGCGGATGGAGTCGCCGGGTCGTGACCGCATGGAAACGGAGACCACCGCTGGACCACCGACTACATCAGCCGCAGCAGTACCGACACCGAGTGCATTCGATATGGCCTCCTTGTTAACAGTCTTACAGCGCATGGAAAGTAAAATGGAGGGCCAGCGCGAAGCAATGAAGAGCCTGGAAAGTAAATTGGAGGGCCAGCACAAAACCATGGAGGCAATCGACGCAAAGCTGGATGGTTTCCAGGGAGAATTGAACGTCGTGAAGGAGGACCTGGAATTGGTAAAGGTGCGTACAGCCGAGCACGACCAAGCTCTCAAAAGCCATGACGCATCAATCAACAGCCTCAGTGCGTCGGTAAACTTCCACGAAACTAGGCTCGTGGATTTGGACAATAAGCTGCAGAAAATAAGGGTTATGGGCACGGCAGCAACGAGTTCATGCTCTGGGGCCCCGAAATTTAAGGTCCCAAGTTTCGACGGCACGACCTCGTGGACAGCGTTCAGGCACCAGTTCGAGGTAGTTGCAAATGGGAACGGCTGGGAGGACGAACACTCGCTGGCGGCACTCACTCTAGCTCTTCGAGGGGAGGCACTGCTGGTGCTTGAGAACCTGCCCGCCGAGCGACGCACCTTGGAGTCGCTATTTAAGGCCTTGGAAGCTCGATACGGGGAAAAGCACCTGGAGCACGTGTACCGCGCGCAACTTAAAGACCGAGTACAGAAGTCGAGCGAAGGACTGCAGCAATGGGCTACGGAGATCGAGCGCCTCGTACGTCGAGCCTATGCGTCGAGTTCCACACCCGTCGAAGACAAAGTTCTAGAGGCGTTTGTCAGCGGTATACGGGATCCCGAAGTGAGAGCAACGGTGCGCTTGGGTCATCACGCAACCTTGGAAGCAGCTTTAGCGCATGCCCTTGAAGTAGAAGCGGTACGAAGCGACTACAAAAGTTGTAAGGTGCGCGAAGTTGTAGCGGCGATCCAACCTCGTACTGGGCCTATCTGCTACGGATGCGGTGAACGAGGACATATAAGGATTAACTGCCGGACTCGGAAGCAACCGAAATCGGTGTCGACCGCTACCCAAGTCGACACCCAGGAGCCGTTAAACTAAGAGGCGCCAGCGCCGCGGGGCGGGCACTGGCTGGACTTCGTCGAGCCCCTACTGTATTAGTATCACAAGCATGTGACGGGAACAGCCTTGTAACGACGGGTGAGATTAATGGCATAGCCTGTCGCTTTACGATTGACACGGGAGCATCGAAATCCATCGTTCGACCGGAACTACTCAAACGGACTATCATGTGGGAAAATGGACGACCATCATGCAGTCTGCAGACAGCGACAGGCCAGCCAGTGACCGTCCTAGGAGTTACGGAAGCAAGACTGAAACTCGGAAGTGACATTTACACGCAGTCTGTGTTAGTAGCAAATATAACTGACGACTGCATTATCGGACTGGACTTTCTACGGGCACATCACTGCATAGTTGACATAGCGAAAGGAGTTTTAAGCTTCCCAGATCAAGAAGTCTTCTTGGAGGGTTCATGTTCAGGAGCAGTGTACTGTTTGAGGACAGTGAAACTGGCACCCAGATCGGAAACCTTGGTCCAGATTAGGTTTCCAGAAGAGATAAAGCTGGATCGATGTGTCATAGTAGAAGACTACGGAGATCATCCTAGTTGGATCACGGCAAGGACACTGCTCATGACCAAACGTGACGCCAAGTTAAAGGTCATCAATCTTAGCAGCATGCCGATACATCTCGCAAAGGATACGGTTATTGGCCGATGTGAAGCCGTGGACAGCTTGAGGAAGGTCCAAGAAAACTCAGTCAAACCTCGATCAACGGATCACATGACATCTTTGCTGGAGGCGACTAGGAGGAATTTGTGCTCTGAAGAATACACTCAGGCAGCAAAGTTGTTGATGGACTACAAGGACATTTTTACCAGAGGAGATAGCGACCTTGGAAGAACAAATCTTGTCACTCACCCAATAGATACCGGCAATACTTCACCGATCAAGCAAAGGCCGAGACGAGTACCATTGGCAAAGGAACACGAAGTTGCAGAAATGATCAAGGACATGGTGCGCAGCAAGGTGATCGAGCCGTCAACTAGCCCTTGGTGTTCACCTGTGGTACTCGTGAAGAAGAAGGATGGCAGTACTAGATTCTGTGTCGACTACAGGATGCTAAACACCGTTACCAAGAAGGACAGCTACCCTCTGCCTCGGATTGACGACACGTTGGATATGCTTGGTGGAATGAAGTGGTTTTCGACGGTCGACCTGAAGAGTGGTTACTGGCAAGTAGAAGTCCGGCCAGAAGACAAAGAGAAGACCGCCTTTACCACCGGAACCGGAAATGGCTTATGGCAGTTTCGCGTAATGCCTTTTGGATTATGTAACGCTCCTGCCACTTTTGAGCGTCTCATGGAGCGAGTGTTGGTGGGACTTTTGGGGGACGCTTGTCTGGTATACCTCGATGACGTCATAGTCATGGGACGAAACTTCGTGGAACACAAGCGAAATCTGGAGAAGGTATTCAGACGATTCCGTGAGTCCAACCTAAAGCTCAATCCGAAGAAATGTGACTTCTTCAAGAAGGAAGTATCATTTTTGGGACACATCATATCGGACGAAGGTGTTCGAACTGATCCAGACAAGATAAGAGTTGTTCAAGAATGGCCGACACCAAAGAACAAGACCGATGTAAGAGCGTTCTTGGGGTTATGTGCCTATTACCGTCGGTTTGTGAAGAACTTCTCAGAGATAGCCAAGCCATTACACCGTCTCACGGAGGACAAGAGAACCTTCAGTTGGGATTCCGATTGCGAAGATGCGTTTGTTCGCTTAAAGGAACGTCTGTGCTCGGCTCCGATTCTTGGCTACCCCAGAAGAGAAGGGAGATTCACAGTAGACACGGACGCTAGCAATACTGGCATTGGAGGGGTGTTATCGCAAGAACAGGACGGCCAGCAGGTGGTCATTGCGTATTTTAGCAAGACCCTTTCGAAACCGGAAAGGAATTATTGTGTGACTCGGCGAGAATTACTGGCTGTGGTGAAGACCCTTCAGCACTTCAACAAGTATTTGCTGGGACGCGAGTTCACAATAAGGACGGACCACGCCGCTCTGAGATGGCTTCTGCAATTCAAGAACCCGGAAGGCCAGGTTGCAAGGTGGATCGAACAGCTTCAAGAGTTCAACTTCGTAATAGAGCATCGTAACGGAAGAGCTCATTCGAATGCCGACGCCCTGTCACGACGCCCATGCTCCGACGAATGTCGACATTGCATCAAGCATGAGGCTAAAGAAGAGGTCAGGGTGATAAGGATGCAGGACCTAGACGAGTCTTGGGGAACGGAGCAAGTAAGCCAAGCTCAGAAGGAAGACAAAGACCTCAGCCTGATCATGGAATGGAAAGCCAAAGGACAGAGACCCCTGTGGAGTGATGTATCAGCCTCAAGCGCAACAACTAAGGCATACTGGGCTCAGTGGGACAGCCTGGTATTAGAGAATGGCGTGCTTTACCGGAGCTGGGAATCACTCAACGGGAAGGAAAAAGCGCTGCAAATGGTTATTCCTAGGAGTAAAGTGGCTGATTTGCTGAAGCTCGTACACGATGGCACTTCCGGCGGGCACCTCGGCATCAAGAAGACCCTCGTGAAGATACGAGAACGCTTTTATTGGGTGCGATGTCGAGAGGACGTTGAAGATTGGTGCAGAAAGTGTACAGTGTGCGCTTCAGTAAAAGGGCCCCGCACTAGATCCAAAGGGAAACTACAGCTGTACAACGTCGGAGCCCCGTGGGAAAGAATCGCCATAGACGTTGCTGGGCCATTCCCTCAGTCTGAAGACGGGAATAGATTCATTATCGTGGTTCAAGACTACTTCAGCAAATGGCCGGAAGCGTTTGCAACTCCGAACCAAGAGGCGAAAACCGTGGCCAAGAAACTTGTCCAAGAGGTAGTTTGCCGCTTTGGTGTACCATTGGAGTTACACAGCGACCAAGGCAGGAACTTCGAGTCAACGTTATTCCAGGAGATGTGTGATCTTTTGGGAATAAATAAGACACGTACAGTCAGCGTCAAATAGTTAGAGACAATCAGGGTATTCAAATAAATAGACGCAACCAAAAAGTCGATAATATCGGTACAAGCATTCTTTATTGTTGACAACAATATAGTCGCTCAAATGGCCGAGACGTTTAAAATGTCATATACATCGGGTCAGTCATAACACCATAAACATAGTTACAGTCATCTCGTCAATGGTATCCAAGCATTCAAAGCGTTCAAAAATATGGAACATTAGAAAAATAAACTACAATAAACTAAACCTAATGTTATTGGCATGTCGTTCTATTATCTATCATTGTATGTCAATATCTATAATTCAAATCAATGTCAAGTTTAATACTAAGGCAAGTTTGAAATAATATCTATTGATGCAAAACTGTATCCGATGTGATCATAGAGATATTACAATAGAGGGCAGAAGCCAGGCTTCAGAGCGTCTTTTGGATAAAAAGAGACGAAATCATTAGTAATCACCTTTCTCTTTCTGGATCATCGGGATTGGAGAGAGATAGGTAATTACCGTTATCGTTGTTTCTCTTTCTAACCGGGGGCGATTGCAATGTATGGGTATGGCTCACCCACTCTATTTTAATATCTCTATGGATGTGATGGCTTTTGTATTAAATATATCAAAGCAAGCATTGAAGCACCACTTCATTTGACATACATGACTTGCACTTGACATTGAATTAATCAATTTACTTAACGGAAGAAATGATGCACAATGAACTTTATCGCATGTCATTTAAAGTCCATTTTTATTATGTGTTGCTATAATTTTGGCTACCTGGGTGCTACATATTTTTGAATACTTTGGTTGCTTCATACTTTTGAACACTTTGGCTGTTAGGCAACCAGTGGCGTTGTGGTTGTCACGGTATTAATGCCGACTTGGGTGTTATCAAGTATTCGGTGTTGTGAGTGCTCCGATATATTTGTACACGGTAGATGGTCTGAACAATTTGATCGCTTTGGTTGAGCCGTTCTTAATGGTCATAATGAATGTTTCCAAGTATTTGGTAATCATGACTGCTACGTACTATATGACGCTGACTGTACCACACCGGCGCATCCTCAATCTGACGGCATGGTGGAGAGATTCAACCAAACGTTGGAAAATCACTTGGCCAAGGTCGTCGAGGAACATCAGCGAGACTGGGATCGGTACATTCCTCTGTTCCTGATGTCATATCGGTCTGCCATACACGAGTCTACGGGATTTACACCGGCTAAAGTTAACTTCGGAAGAGAAATGCGTCTGCCGTTGGATTTGCTTACCGGAACACCGCCAGATGCCCCGAAACCAACCGTTGAATACATCGCGGACTTACAGAAACAATTGGACGAGACACATGATCTTGTAAGAGAGCAATGTTTGAAGACCAGCGAAAAGATGAAAACCCGCTACGATCGCGATGCTCGGAAACATGGTTTCAAGGAGGGAGATTCTGTATGGTTGCACAATCCACTGCGGAAGAAAGGGAAGTCTCCGAAGCTACAAGCACGATGGGAAGGCCCCTACACAGTTGTCACGAGGATTAACGACGTGACCTACCGGATCAGACAGGGGGACAGAAGAAAGCCGAAGATCGTGCACGTGGACAGATTGGCACCATTTCATGGATCGAATAATGCTCGGGACGAGCATGACTAAGAGGGGGGCAATGTGACAACCCTGGCGCATCGACTTCGCTACGCCGAAAACAATAAACAATAGGGGCCATAAACATGTCGCGCAACAATAGAAATAATAGGAGCGCGGCTCTCTCAAAAGGACGCACGACGCTTCGACCATTACGGCAATAGTCATACGGGCGAAAGTCGGTTGCAAGGAACGTTCTCGAACTTTATTTCGACGCGGAATTACCGAGAAAGTTCTGGATTGGCGTGAATGGTGCGTGAGGGGTATAAAAAGGAGCGATCGGCCAACCGCAGACATTCTAGTTTCGGAAGCGGAACCAGGAAGATACCAGCGATACCTACGAGCGATATCAGTGTTCGACGAGCGATACAGTGTTCGACGAGTGTGTTTACGAGTACCTACGTGCATAGTGTTGTGGTGTGTACTGCGTACAGTGTGTAATTGTGTATCTACGAGTACAATAAAGTCTTTGTGGTACATTTTGGCATTTTCTCGAACCCCATACTCCTGACACGTAACAATATTTTGAATTTGTTCCTATCTGTTCCAAATATTATAAAGCTGAAGTGTTTGATTATTTGTTTGTTTGAATGGGCTGATCTCAGGAACTACTGAAGCGAATTGAAAAATCGTTTTGTGTGGATAGTAGCATTTCTTGACGAAGGCTTTAGACTATTTAACATCACGCTTCGTCTACAAGGAACGGAACTATGATGAAAAATGTTGCAAAAACGGGAAAAAAGTCCCGAATCGAAGCGAAGGCGTTCACTAGTTTTTGATACATATTTGTTTGTTATCAGACTTGAAGCTCTGTTAAAATTGCCGCAAACAGAGTTAGCCCAAAGACTGGTTACTGCGTCGCTGCAACTGGAAGAACGTTCTTGCTGCATAGCTCTACTGCAGGAGAGTCTCACAAATCACAAGGAACAGGTAAGATCATGATTCAATTAATGGTTATTTTCAAATAACAGCTTTAAATAAGGAAACATCTCACTTAGTTTATTGACTCCGAAAAAGACAGATCTAATAAAAGCGAGACCTATCTATATAATACCTACCTATATAGCAGTTAGTAAAGGGTGTGATAATACCCTAGAATGGCTACTAGTTACTGTTATCATCGGTAATGTAATATTACCCATTACTGCTGTAAATTAAATGTTTTTCGATTTTTAGATGATAAACAAAGTCAGCAATTTGGAGAAACAATCAAACCGAAACATCGCCAAAGTTAAGATGGAATGTGAGGAGACTATTAAAAGACACCAGAACTTCATAGATCAAGTAAGTCTTTTATAATCTCATTGATACTTCAAAGATCGCACAGGCACTGATAATTTTAAAAAGAGCAATTCATTCTGCTAACGAATAATTTGATTGCAAAACAGTATTAATTCATCAGTGAACATTCATCAACGTTTTTAAATTCGACTATTCTAGTATTCTAGTACAATAAAGCCTAACATAGCTGGGCAATATAGGCCCAACACCTTACCCTTGGCAACACAAGTAGAGACCGAACAGCTTTGTTCTAGTTAATAAACGATCATCAGCGAATATTTAACCTAACAAAAGCCGGAGAGGTCCGACATCGTTTAAGTCAAACTATGCCCGACTTTATCCTTGGCAACACAACACAACAAAGAGCCCTGTCGCAGTTGATCAACGACAAGAAGACCCTGAACCACCGCATCGAGCAGCTTGTAGACGAGCGGCGCGCGCTGGAGGAGCGCTGGCGGCGGTCGGCACAGGCGCTCGAGGATCGCTACAAGCTCGAGCTGCGGAACCAGCACGACAAGATGGCGGCCGCGCAACAGGTATGGTTTGACACTGAACATACAATCGGAAATAGGTAGGTGTTTATGATTTGGAAAGTTCTGGAAATTGCGGAAATGTTACTATGTGCATTTTTATTTCAGGTCGCCAGGCAACGCTGGGTCCGACAGAAAGCTGAAAAAATTAAGGTAGGTTTGTTTTATTCATCTTTATAGAATATTATGTCAAAAGTGTATATAAATGTCATAAGGGTATCTGAGATGTATTTGTAAAAACAAATAACTTGATTATAAGATTTTGGTTCACAGTTGTACTTTTTACGTACCGACACCAACTACAAATTATCCAAATAGGCAGTTAGGAGGGTAAAGAGTAAAGATTCTTAAACTACTTCTACCTTTAAATCACTTTCCTGCAATGCATCTAAAACACGTTACAACATTTCCTCTACCACACAAAAGTACTTGATGAAGAGATCTTATGCCAAACAACACTACCTGCTGAAGGGAACTTAAATAATTGCCTATCCCGTTATCCTTTGCAGGAGCTAACAGTGAAAGGTCTAGAGGGAGAACTCCGCGAGATGGCAGAGCGCCAACAGAAGGAGATATCGGACATAAAGATGCAGCACGCGGAGCAGATGGGCCGCGCGAGCGCTAAACACGCCGCGGAGCTTGAGGAGTTGCGGCGATCTCTGGAGGAGGAGAAGGAAGCTGCGCTCGTGAAAGAGAGGCAACTGGCTAGCTCGAGGTGGGTCTTACATAGAGGTTTGAATGGAAGCAATGTTGAATATGGAAACATAGGGTTTTCTAAGTAAGATATGTGACAGAAAACTTGGCCTGTATTATCAGATGTGATGTAAATGAATAAAAATACCAATAAATAGATACACAAAGAATTACTTTTCATAGAAAAAAATAGTTATTATGCCCGGTTCACATTTATTCCAGTCCAGTAATCCAGCGGTAATCCAGTCCAGTGCTGGACTGGATCATATCGTTCACATTTATTCCAGTCGTTCAAAAGCTGTAGATCGGTAACACTACAGTGACAATGCTTTCAAGAAAGGAGTTTGAAAATTGTTTTAAAACTGTTCAATTATTACTGTTAGAAGAAGTAGCTGATTTCTGATATTTGAGAAGAACCTTCTATTTGCATACCCTCACAAATATTTTGCAGGGCGGATTGGCGCATGTCTTTGTGTCTATAAAATTCCGAAGTAATGTCCCACAAACATACATGTTCTCTGTACAAAGAAACAAACTGAAGAGTTTGGTTTTCAGTTAACTTCATTATTAGGAATTAGTCACCACCTATTACATATCCCAAAAAAACAACAATTCGTATTCACTCTTCAACGTGTAATCCAGCACTGGATTGGCCGTTCACACTATTCCAGTGGCGCTGGAATGGGCGCGCTGGAATGAAAAATAGACCGCCATTCCAGTCGACTGGACTGGATTGATCACTGGAATGGTACATTCCAGTGCAGGTTCAGCCCGGTTCACATTATTCCAGTAGCATTCCAGCGCTGGACTAGAATGCTGTACTGGAATAATGTGAACCGGGCATTAATGAAATAATCGCCCGCCTTGAATTTTTGTGATGGAGTACCCCAAGGTTCAATATTAGGGCCACTGCTGTTTTTAATGCATTTAAATATTTTTTCTTGTTTTATCGGCACTTGTGTGTATTGTGTTCTAAACATCAATTATTTTTTAAAGTAGTAAGAAGAAAATAACTTATTATAATCGATGAAGCAATTAGTGTTTTCAGGATTGCACTGGATTACTTTTAAAGTTTTGAACACTTTCTGCTCCTCAGGCTAGAAAAGCAAATACTAGAGTTAGAACTGACTTATCAAGAGCAAAGGACACGTCTAGTAGCTGAGATGAGATCCGAAAACGATCGCGTTGCTGCAGAGCTGGCCGAGAAAGAAAGAACACTTCGACAGGAACTCGGTAATTGTTTTAAGTACAGAGTCGTACACATTGTCTGTCGCATATTTTACTTACCTGTGCAGAAAAAACTTCTCAGTAGCGTATAACCCCTAATGCAAAGTAAGCACGTGCTTAGGGCCACGAGGTTATAAGGGGGTTTGCTTTAAATAAATATATTATCTAACTCTAGCTATCCTTCAAACTAAATTGGTCATTCATCTTACATTTAGATTAGATGTTGCTAAATATGATTAAATGGTGTTAATGCATAAAGAAGGTTGGTCAAGTAATTTAGTTAATAGTGATTAGAATTTAACTAAATGTACGGATCTTTTTACAATAGATAAATGGAAAGAAGAACAGGAAAAGCTTTTAGAAGTAAAAAAATCACGGTTACATGAAGATATTGCAAAAGAGGAGGAAAAACTTGAGGTAAATCGCAAAGTTACGCACCTCTAATCTATCTGCACCAGATATATTTCTTTCTATTACAATACATTATATGTTAATCTATTACAATAGTTACAAATATAGAAGTAAGTTCCGTTTGAGTCAATGAACTTTTTTAAACGCAACTATCTTAGCTGTCTATCCGTATAGACAGCAGTGACCAAATTACTACGAGACTTTTACCACAAATTATTACTAAGAATGATTGATAAATGGACTATTACTAACAATAACTAAACTACACTACTTAACCATCCCAGTACCGATTTAAGTCTTGTTCTGTGTCGTTCACAGTTGTCATGTATGTGTGTTTACTACCTTATTTTCTCCAATCTCAAACCAGCTTGGCAGCAAGAAACAAAAAAACGTATGTGAGTTATATTACTGCTCTGTGTTATTGTGTTATAATTATAACTTATATTGTGAGGTTAGGGTTCGAATCCAAATTATCTGGTTGTGTTTATGATATGAAATTTCTAAAATTACCAGGAACAAATGAAACAGAAGCGACAACAGTTGGAAGAGGAATTCGAGCAGTACAAAAAAGACTTCGAGGCTGAACAGCAGGTGATACTGAAAAAGAAAGTGACGGAGATAGCAGCGCAGCACAAGTTGGAACGAGACAGAGAGATTGAGAAGGCGATAGAGAGCATGGAGGCGGAGGCGCAAGCAGGACGGAAGGAACTGCAAGAGGCTCTCAGGTATCTTGAACATATTGGACTATAGGGTCTTAGTTGTGCCTAACCACAGCAGCAGGGCCGCCCTAAGCGGCCGTGCATGGTGTGCAGCGCACGTGGGCGGCAGGGAGAGCGGCAAATAGACCATGGTGGGGTGGCATAGATAGTTGGTATTGAATGACGAGAGGGGGGAGGTCCAAAACGATTTTGCGTGCGGGCGCCCATACAGCTAGCAATGGCCTATAATTATCATAATGCCCTGCCAACCGGTGTCAATCCATTATCTTATTCCCAGGAGGAACAAGGAACAGTACGAAGCCGAGCTGAAAGAACTAGGGGAAACTGAACAGGCCACCCTCAAGCGATATCAGGATGCGCAGGCGCGTATCAGACAGACGGAAGATCGATGTAAGTGTAAATTATACTTAATTATGATTGTTTATTTTCATTATAAAGAACCCTTTGATATTGAAGGGTTTAATTGTATGAATCAAAATTTTACGTTAAAGTTTTTATGAAATAATTACACCAGATATATGTACAACTCTATGTCCCCAGGTGCAGAGCTGGAAGTAACTATAAGTCAACTAGAAACAAGAAATAGAATTTTAACTGAGGTAGGTTCAATGGGTATGATTTTATACCAGTGCGAAAGTCTCATCTTATAATACTTTAGTGAGGTTCTTATCTGGCTACAGTGGCTACAAATCTTGCAAGGTACTGTGACCCAAGATGGGTCTTTAAATATCTTAGTCGGATTCAGGACACTAAAGGATCTACCATAGTCCATCGAGGATTAGGTATCTTGTTTTCATGGCCTTGTGCATATTTATCTACGATCTACGATAAGGGCACTCATATGTATTTTGAGTTTTCTTTTTGAATTAAAACATGTGCCTCTCTTTAGAAAAACATCCAGCTGGAAGCCCGAGCGGAGGAGACTCGAGCGAGTTGCGAGGCGGCGTGGAGTGCTAAGGTGGAGGCGCTGCATAAAGACATTGAGGATATGAAGAAAACTCATGAGGAACAGATGCATCAGCTATATGCCAAGTGAGATACCACATATTGCGTTCGCGTTCGATATGGAATTCGTTTTTATGGCAACCCACGAAAATGTTAGTTTTCCGCCCCTATTATTAAGGTTCATTATATATTGAAGATTGAAGTACATTTTACTTACAAGTACTTTTTAGTGGGGAGTGGCAATCCCATAATCTCGGCAATTCAAGTATTCTTACATTTTAACAATTTGTTTCAATTTTGAATTCAGTTCTGAGAAGATAGTAAATATTGACATAATATAATTATAATATTGACATAAAATGATCTCCACTAGACATGTACGTGAATGAATAGATCTGATGTTTTCGCCAGTGTTTGTAACAACTTTTATGGCAGTATTATAGCAACATACTTAATTATAATATCACTATAGAACATTTTTAGGGAACGAGGCATTCAGGAAGGGTTAATACCCTTTTATGTACCTACCAATTGTATTACTAAATCAAGCAAAAAAATATCATTCAAGCTATTCTTTGAAACATTTCAATCATAGTAATGAGTATGTAGTAGCTAACATTAATGTTTCCTTGTATAGAGTGAAAGTGGCCGTAGCTCGGAAGGACTCAGCCATCCAGGCGTTGACGAGGGAGGCCGCTAAGTACCAGGAGAAAATTACGCTGCTGGAGCAGAAGCTGCAGCAACAACGGAAGGACTTCTTAAAGCACAAATGATACTTTACTATTAAGTCATTTACTATAGGTTTATGTTTGTTTGTTACAGGAAATGTAAGACTAAATTTGAATACTCATTGCTACTAGTCATGTAATACAAATTATGTTAATGTTGGTTATTTTCTATGAGTTTCTTCAATAACTATGACATTTCCATTATGTAATGAATTTAATTTTACCACTGGTTGAATTATTTTCAAAGTAATATAAAAATGGACACATTTTGCAAAACTGTGAAATCATGAATATTTAAAATAAAATTCCAGTGGAATTACATTAATTATTTATACACCAATTGTAATGGTTATGTTATGCTATGAGGTTGAAGTAAAATAAAATGATATAAAATTTTATCTAACTTTATTTATGTCTACCTTATAATACTTCATCACACTTTGTTATCTTCTCCATTGTCATAAAGTGTCCTTATTACTTTTAACAACTCTCCTAAATTCTTTCCTGTTTTTGCTGATATCCCTAACACATCCATTTCCCCTTTGACCTTCTCATAATTCTTCATGCCTTCTGGTAAATCTATCTTATTGACTACTATGCATTTGGGTCTCTTCGCTAAGTTTACGTTGTATTGACTTATTTCATAAATCAATGAGTTGTACTGTTCAATTGGATCAGAGGTACCATCTAGAAGAAATATAAGGCCTCTACATCTTTCAGTGTGTTGTAAGAATTGTATACCTAGTCCACGGTTCTTGTGCGAGCCAGGAATCAAACCAGGCAAGTCTGCTATAGCAACTTGTTCATAGTCATCGTAAGGAATTATTCCAATATGTGGCCTGAGAGTAGTGAACGGATAGGGTGCCACTGTGGGTCTCGCTCTGGTCAATGCACGTAATAGTGTGCTCTTCCCTGCATTAGGGAAACCTGCAAGACCCAAGTGTGCCATTGACCGGACTTCCAGCGTGTAGACGTTATTTTCGCCCTTAGCACCATATTCGGCTATGTCAGGAGCTTGATGAGTGTCCGTGAGGAAGAATTTGTTCCCCCGCCCGCCTGCGCCGCCCCGCGCCGCGATGAACATAGCGCCTTCGGCGTCCAAGTCCCCGATTACTCTGCCACTGGCATCTTTCACAATAGTGCCCAGAGGAACCGGTATAACAACGTGCTGTGCGTTCTTGCCGGTGCAGTCTTTGTTGTCGCCTCTCTCGCCATGTTTCGCTTGGATTACTGAGTTGATGTGGTTTAAGCTCTTCTTGGAGTGGCACGCTTGGAATATCACATGGCCCCCGTGACCCCCATCGCCGCCGTCGGGGCCCGCGTGCTCCTTACACCACACGCTTAGGAACGATATGCACCCATCCCCGCCGTTCCCGCCAATTGCTCTAACTCTATACGAATCCACGTAAAACTGAACTGTGTTCCGGTTAGATTTTGGCTTCAAACTTCTTAAAGCCTTTGGAGTAAAATCGTTGGAGTAATATCGGACACTTAAATTTTTGGTTGCGGTTTGTAGACCTCTTATAAGCTTTACGAGTTGCATTTTGATACCTTAATATGTTGTGATAAAAACAATTTTTAGTTACATTTCTTGGTTATTTTTGTTTTGCTCACTTCAAAGTTAAAACGCTTGATAGTTGATTCCTGACCTGACATTGACGTTATCAGCTGTTTGGTATTGTCATTTTTGACAAACGGAAGTTACCCATAGACAAATTCGATTAGTTTTCATGTACCTATAATGATAAAAAGTTTATTGATCCAGTTGAACACAGAGTACTTATATTTAAGGATTATTAAATATCTATGATAAATAATGCACAAAAATAAAATACAGCTAGAACAATGAGGGTAAAAGCATGTGAATTCGCCGCTAGAGGCGCTAGTGGAGAGTGAGGTCTGTCTGTCATTGTCAGTGCCACAAGTAAACTTATCTGACACGGTAAGAGGGGCGCTACTGTCTTTATCTGACAACAGTTTAATATTTGCATTAGTTCCAATATTGGCCACCGGGTCAGTTAAGTTTGTGGCATCGTCACTTCTCAATTGTCTGAATGTCACTTGTCACTGTTTATTTATGGGCGGGCTTTGACAGCTGGACCTCACTCGACAGTGGCGCCAACTGGTGAGCACAAAAACGGCGACCCTCATTGGCCATGAACATAAAATTTTAATGAAAAAAATAATTAAACTAACGTTACCAGAAATTATACTGAAAGAATACTTATGACTTTTTTTAAACGTTTGTATAAATTTTACGACCCCGTAACGCAGTTGGTAGGTTTATGTGGCTCCATTTGCGAAGCGTTAGATCCCGATCAGGAAAAGCAGTTCTCGGGGATGTTACCTAATGTTGATGGCTCTTTTGATAAACCATCCAATAAATATATCAGTTATTGATAGTGTAAGCATTTTATTTAATTAAAATGAAGATACTTATCACAAGTAAGGTACCTACTATACGTATTAGCATATTTGGTATTAGTTCAGTAGTGCTGATGTTGGTAGGTTGGTATTGTTTGTGACAATGATTGTTCATGCTACCACTTCACTGCTCACGCGCATCACTCCTAAGTTTCTAAAACATTGAATATCAATAATTTATTAATAATAAGTAATAATTACTATCTAGTAAAATACAAAAAAATATATTTTAGTAGATAGTATACCAGGCTTTAATCCCATTTTTATAATTTCCCTGCGATATAGCGTCTGTAGCTGTACCTATAGAGTTCCTTAAATAAATTGTTTATTATTGACTTTTAAATAAATAACGTTTCATACTGAGACGTGCCTTACAGTAGGATTCCCTATCTTATGAATACTATGTATGGCAAGACCAAGCCACACCCCTAGACCAAGAACGGACAAAAGCTCTACTCAAACCGCCTCGCTGAGAATCGAACCTGCTCGAAATCGCTGGAAATGCGGCCATTGTAACCATTGCACCTCTTGGGTCGTCTAATTGTTTGTTTTGTGTCCACTGCCCGAAAATTTTTACTTGTCTGCCCTTTCGCTGCCTCTAGGTAACAATAAAAATACACCACACGAAGTTTCAAAAATATTTTTTATATCTATAAAAACAATATAATACCGTAGTGGTAAATCCTTAAATCTATAAACAATGTTTAACAACAAAGTTTAAACAATATGTAGTACAGCAATGTACAACATATTATATACATCTACGTGGAACCTGTATTTACGAGTAAAAATATACTTTTATAAAATTTAATTTTAAATGTTACTTGTGATTTTTCTCATATAACATTCTGTTTAAAAAGCATTACGGAGAGACCAAAGTTTTTATCACAGTGTCGATCAAAATGATCAATATATTATGTATGTAGTATTTTATTTTATCATTAATATTACCAGGGTCGCCACATTTCATTACTGTTGGACGGCCCTTGCGTCGGCGACTTGGAGCTCGTATCCGCTTCCACATTATCTCTTACTTCAGGTTTTGGGCTGACGGCTTTGGTAGAACTAGACTGGGCTAAAGACTCGGCGGTATGGCTTATCACAGTACGAGGTAACGGCGCCACCAAGATTGTCTGAAACGGTGGTCTGTCCCCCACCGACGGTATACTGTCAGGTATCGTCAGCTTCCTCTCTGGGTAACTCGGGATTCGCTCTGGAATTCTTTTAAACGCTGACTTGCTATCCGTTTTTGGAGGCGTTTCTTGCTGCACGAGTCTTTCTTGAACCGTAACGATTTTGATACGCTCGGAAACCGTTTGCCTTTCGGGCTCTAACCTAATGTACTTCGACGCTGGTCCTAAGGTTTCCGCGTGCCTTTTTAACTTCTGTCGAATGGAGTAGTCGACTGCCGTTTTCGGAGACGCATCGATGCCTATTTTGTAGTTTTCCACGTCGATAACTATTGATAAGGGCTCCATGTATCTCTTGTGTTTGAGCGCTTCCTGCTTGAGGGTCTCTGGCGATATCGTCGTGGATGAAACGGTCGCTTTCTGTTCCGGACTTGAGTCTTGATCCGACGCAGAGTGGCTCGGAGGGGTCGGGAAGGGGAAAGATTGGACCGGACGCGGGGGAGTTTCTAATTCCGTGGAAGAGTCGCAAGCCGAGTCGCAGGAGAGAGGACTCAAAGGGGGGCTGGATAATTTTGTTGATTTGACGAAGTGAAAGGCGCTGGGTCTCTCGTCGTCTAGTCGCAGCGGGTCAGGGACTAGGGGCGGGTAGTCGGAGGGTTGCAGGCGATCCATGCCGGAGAGGCAGGATGTGAGATGGTTGCCGAGCCTGTACCGAAGGCCGGTGGGGACGTTGGCGAGACGGGAGAGGTATCTGCGGACCTCCACGGCGCAGTCCCCGAAGCCGGCCTTGAAGCGGTGCAGCACGGCGGGGTCGGCGGCGATGGCGGCTGCCAGCTGCTGCCGCTGCAGCGTTTGGAGATGCTTCACTGTCAGCTCCAGGATGTCCGCCTTTTCTAGTTTTGAGTGTCTTGCCGGCTGGAACAATAAATGATTGATATTTATTTTCTGACATAATCACGATAATTAAGTAAGTACCCCTATACCTAATAAATGATTGGACAGACGGTTGTAATTTACTGCCTTGTTGTTACTTTAATGATTTTAAGAGCCTCAGACAACAATCAAATGCTCAGAAACTATATCTTCGCATCGTCACTATGCCTAATAAACATAAACAATAATGGAAAAAGGCACAAACGATTCGAAAACCGTTACAAACTTACTACGCAGACAGGGGCGAAGTAATAAAAATCAACAAAGAAATTAATAACGTTTTTTCAACGGATAGAAACCCATGTCTCTCCCCTCTGTTGTTTGTTATTCGTTCAAGGTAAGGTGCAATGGTACTCACGTCTTTGTCCATGGCATCCATGAGCAGATCCTTGAGCTCGTTGAGGCAGTTGTTGATGCGCGCGCGCCGCTTCTTCTCCATTATCGGTTTGTTGGTCTGAAATTGTTCAACTCAAGATAAACGGGCTGATATCTTACTGAGACTGAACTGCATATTATGGTGGAATTTTAGCGTATCAAATCGGGACTTCCTAATGCAATTTTTAGACCTATCGCTAGACATCGTGCGCACATTTTTTTTCTATCCATAAATGAATTTAAATCTAAGTGCGTTAGTAGGTACCAAAAATATCATAACTAATTTATATTTCAAAACGTTTCGTCATTTGTTTCTTTTATATCTTATCGTTAGCAATTTGTCGCGAAAGGATTTTAATTCCTATCGACACTTTAAGACTAAGTACTGAATACATAGTTAATAACTGTAATTGTGACGCTGACGTAGGTTTCAAATTAAGTCCGTGTATAATTAGTGATAATTTTCATACCAAAATAAAAAAAAACATATTTTTAAAGCACTAATTAAATTCAGTAAAAATCTAAATTCACACAACTTTCACATAAAATAATCACCTTGCGCAATTCGGCCTTCGACATTCCTTGGCCCGGTTCAGACATGAACCCGGTTTGGGAATCATCATCTTCACTGCAAGGCATTTTCTCGTACGTCACAATTTTCCCCACTTCACAACCTCTTCACGTCTACACAGTTTCACAACGTAACCAGAACTGACCAGGATAGAGTTTACAGCAAACTTTAAATTGCCCTCCATCCCTATTCATCCTGCTTATGGAGCGAAACGAAAAACTCGTGCGGTCTCCGTCTAACTCGCTAACGGAAGCGCTGGGAACTGTATCGGAATGTTTTGTTTTCGTTCCCTCTCGCTCTTTTCGGGAACCTGTTGTGAATGGCGCCTGTTACTCAGGAGTTGTAGGCGTGCGTGGGTTGGAGTTTGATTCTGGTTTGTGTAAGACGTTATTATTTTGTACTTAATGGGCACTATATATAATATAACGAAAATATTTCGAGGTCCAAGTTACTATCCCTTGATTGTTATTACTACAATGTGAAAAATTAAAATTTATATTATGTTATAAAAAATCGTTATTAATAAAATTTATACATTTAATTAATATTTTCATGAAATTTTAAAAATCATAAAAAATATAATTTGAGAACATCAAGAAGATAAAAAATGATGATGAAAAATGTCATTTTGACCAAATTATTTACTTTCTTAGAAATTATCAATAAGTATCATTTTATGATTATTTTATGATTATTTTATAATCAAGAAATAATTTGTTTATCACGCTGCACGTTCTATTTATTGTACATTAAAAAATACATAAAAAATATATCTAACCTAACCCAACCTATACCTACCACAAACAATCATACAAAATACGGGATACAAAAGGCGATATCATCGCTAAGGTACCTCTGTAAAATATATCAATCTACTCGTAATTTAAACATGTCAAATTAAAAATTAAACTATAAAAGTGAAGCTACATCCGCTGTCCCCTTTATCCTGCATAGGTAGTATGGGAATGCATGACCGTACGCACGCTCATAACGAACCACAATTCCCACCATACACGTCGCCCTCAAATAAATTCGTACTTAACTGAACACCACCTGCCCATGAAGTACGACGTTTATTTCTTTAAGTTGAGTGGATTTTAAACCGTGAACTTTATGTGTGAAACGTAGCGTAAAAGGTGAGTATGAAGTGACGAGTTTTTTCATAGGGGACCGATCGTGCGCTAACTCAATACTTTATGTGCAAGGGTGTCGTTGAGTTCTCACGGTGTGTGGGAATGTGCTAAGGTGCAAGGGTAAGTCCGAAAAGGCAAAGGTACATGCGACGTATTTTGATCGCGTTTTGTTCGGAATTTGAAATTGCGCGGATTCGTGTCGTTGAAGTTTAATTTTTTTTAATGGCTTGCGGTGAAGATTTATGTAGGAATTTTTATGTAAGTACCTACGTATAATAAATAATACCTAAATAACTTCTTCCTAAAAGTGTTTTTACTTTAAAAAAATATGTATTAACTTTAATTAAAGCACCCTAAATAGTAGGTGTTTTTTTAAATCTCTCTTTCTTCAAATAAACCATGCATAATAATCATTAAAATCAAACATGTATTTAAATATCTAGATGGAACATCGAATCCGCCAAAACGTGTCAAAAAGTTGTGGCCAACTGTTGACCAACCGCACAGATTACGCACACATATACAACAAATGAACGTGAAAAACGTGGTGAAAAACATCGCCTGCACGCACACATGCTTGAGAATGTTGCCTTGTTTTTTTTGTTTTCATTGTAGGGCGACGCTCAATCATATATTTAAAATATCATTGCATTAAAATATACCTACTTAGGTACTTAAATAAGTATTTATGTTACTTGAATTATATTACTACTTTGGTAGGTAGGTTGTTAAGCCTAGCTTAATTAGATATTCAAGACGCAACGTGCGGAACACGTTAAATTGAAATCGGTTAATAAATTATTATTCTACATAAATGTCACAGGTGTACTTATAATAGGCAATAAGTACAGTATTTATGTAGGTAGGTGTTCATATAATTAAAAATGTAGGTACTTATCTACGTTTCATTAGGTAATAGACTGATATTATTGTTATCTACTTCCTATATCCAGGTGCACCCGTCGACCTTTGTTCCCATTGACATACCAACACATAAATTACATATTAATATTCAATTAGTCCATTTCTCCCACGGTGCCCTATCCCACGAGCATGTTAACTTTATCCAATCAATATAAAAACACACCAAGATGAACCCTATTCCCATGTATTAAGGATTACAGATCAGACGAACTGACGAGTTTACCAGAGCCCTGACCACAAAGTTATAAGTATGTAGCGTAAAATATACGATCAACCTTATGTTCAAGTCGTAAAGTTGAAATTTGCTTGTTATAGGGTGTTATGTGAAAACCTATGTTGTTAGTTCACCCATTGGCAAACATGCGATCGCGTGATGAGCTTAATGAATGGTGAATAATCGTCATCAGATGTCGTTGACGTGTTACATTGGCCCTGGGGTAGCCAGTGGGAATATTTTAGAATTTTTTTAACATTTTAAAGAGGTCACTAGCCTACTGCAGGCAGTTGAACTAATCAGACAGCCGGCAGATGAGTTTATATTGAGTATCAAGGGCTGTATGCATATGCATAAATTAATAATACATAGTTTAATAAATCCCAGCTAGAGATCCCCTAGACCAAGATCAAAATATTTATGTGCGATACAAAAATATATGTGTAGGTACATGACATACCTATACTTCCTCCTATATTTCCACCACACCTGTTTGTTCCAGGCGAGGCGGAGTAGCGGCGTGTGCGCAGGGTCCTCGTAGATGATGGTGGAGTGCTCCAGGTGGCGCAGGTCGAACATGCTTACAGTAACATGAGCGCGCGCCGCACATAATGCTGAACACGCAGCCACAAGCAACGAGTGCAGTGAAACAATAGACTACGCCATACACGTCATACCTTGCATAAATAAATCGAACCTAAGACCCTTCGTTTTATAGGTCAGAGTAATAAATCTCTTGTACCTTACACTAGGAGTCCCGGTGTCGTGGGAGGATAACATTCAACAACTCAAATCCAGATCGAAAACAATAAACTCAACAATAAAATCTTCACTGCACTGGGAATCGAACCCAGGACCCTTGGAACGGTGACCCAGCACGGTAACTAGTGAACCATAGGAGTCGACATTATACTTGTCATGTCACTAAATTTATTTAGTTACAAAGTTTCCGTAAAACAAGCAATTTGTAATTAGAAATTGTTGCACCCGTAGTTTGAATGCGAGCTTCTCCGTAAATTAATTGTGGATAATATGAAGTCACCATGATGAAAAATTCATACCTGATTGTAGTCTGTCGTTGTATTGTCCATATGTGGGTAGATACAGTCTCCGTCACGCATATTATGATGAATTCGCCATTAGAAGTTGAACTAATTATTATAGGCCAATGCTTGTATTTTTGGACTTCAAAGTTCTGTAGGTAATTAGTACTTCAGTACCAAGTAAACATGTTTTTAAATTGTTTTATCGTCAGTTTCTAGTTATATAAAAGATAAGTGTCTTTATGTCAATGTCAGCATTAGGTAGGTACGTGATCAACGTGATGTAACCGAATGCCTGACACTGCATTAAGAATTTACTTAAATTAAAATTCTGAGGTATTTGAAACCAGGACTCCTGTCAGGAGTCAAACATTCGAACCACTCATCCTACTACTCATCATACTATATCCATAGGTAACTTCCCATTGCACCTTACGCATCTCACCATAGCAGCAATGGGGCATTATGGTTTATAATGAGAAAGATTCAATACCTACTTCAATACGGAAACAATTAAGTATACTTCGGAATACGTTTTTATAATTGAACAAAAACATGAGACAAAAAAACCTCATAAACTGAAGATTGTTAAATCTTGGGAACCTGACATCGAAAGGGAATGTGTGGAGAAAAAAGCATTCTCACATCGAGGACGCGAGGGTCGTGTGAACACAGATTATACAGATCGTAACGGGGCAGCTTCCTTCCTGCGGATCAGGGGATTCCGGTGTAGGGGCACCATGTCTTAGGGGCACTGTGTAGTCCTCGTCTTTAAGTCGTACCATGGCAATTGGTATCAATTTGACCAGTGGGAATAACCCCATTTGCCATGGTTAAAAGGACCCGTCATTTCCGTGCTGTATAAGATTATGATGGTGGTATGGGTATGATTTTATACCTACGCCAAGCCAGTATGACCAATTTTTGCCACCAGTAGACATTTGTGCTGTAACTTTTGTGGAAAAAAACCGACAAATCAATTTCAGTTTTGCAATAAAATATCTGTAATTTTTTTTTATGGTAGAATTTCTTTTTTACCTGGCTTCAAAATAGGTATCTACTATCTACTTATACGTTACGTGGTTAAGTTATCCATGTCCTGGATTGATGAAAGATGGTCACCCTATTAAGGAAACAACTAAAGACGAGAGCTCTCGGAAACTGAATAGTAACCACTCATTGTGCAATCATTAAGTTTTGAATTTTATTTACATATTATGGAGGGTACCTTCGGGATGTGGGAGAATGTTCCTTCAATGTTGAGATAAAAAATATTAAGTAATTAAAAAAATATAATCCTACAAAATTAAACAATTCTAGTGTGTTATTTGCACAAGTAATTTAAAGTTTTTTTTTGGCAACTCTTTCCTTTTCATGCCCTACTAAGGTGTTTTTGATCTTACAAGCCCTATAAAGTTATTTTCACACACTTTTAGTACCGGAAATCGCAAATTGTTTTAACTTAATAACGATTCGTGATTAGGTAATAAAAACACACATTTAATTTAAAAAGGTTTATTTTTTACCCTTCAAACATTCCCATGGTGAGCGAGAACAGGTGGAACAAAAACTAGACGCCCTTTGACTATGAACTGGGGTTTATTGAGAGTGGTGGAAAAAACGCATCCGGGGTAGCTTCCTGGTCCGCGGCCGTGATTGATCGACAAATATTTGTAAATAATGCTTTATTGAAGTACAAGGACGTTCACCGAGTTTAAATTATATTTAAAATCGCATTAATATTTGTATTGTGGTTGGGTGTTGGGACTTGGGACACAATTTTGTAAGTCAGTTCCGTCGATTTGTGGCGAGAGCTTGAGGAAGATTCAATGATCAAGTTTAGTTTAGTATCATATTTCATAGGTACATTTATAATTATATTTATTTTATAATTTTGACCTAGTTATAACGGACGCACTGTGCTCGGATCTCGTCCCACAGCGTGAATGCACCGTAGGCAGGCGTGCAAGACGTGCACGGCGCGCGGGCGGCACATCCGGATAGGCCGTACGGGATATTATTCAAATAAAAGTTGTAGGTAGGTACCAACTATGTCTCTTTAAAAATTGAAGCGACGATGGGAGAGGCGGTCTACAAAAAGATATTGTACTACCTACGCGGTGCTCATGCAGGCCTAGTGGCGGCGGCCCTGAACCACGGTTAGTAGGTATTTACCGTGCCTGAACTAACGTGAAAAGTAGGTATAGAATTAAGGAACAGTCCAGCATAGTAGGTAGTTTTTTCCTTTACCGAAGTGATCATTCATTTATTTTCTAATACGCATTATATAACTATAGGTAATGTTGTGTACGCAAATTTATTTCTATTGTATAATATACCTATCACGTGTCCGGATGTTTAGTATTAACATACAAAAGGAATCTACGACTAACTTTAAATTGTAAATAATCCTAAAGTAGGCAATTGTCAGTTTATTCGCTTTTCGCACTCTTTTTCTATTCGGTTGGTTACTAAAACAATTCGTATATTATGTGCTTAATCATTAAGTTAGCAACTGACATAATAATTACCTACTAAAATACTGCCGATTTAGATACCTACATTCTATTTCTTATTTGGAGATGTTTCAAAATGTATGGAGCCCCGGCCACCACTTTGTACACCATACTCAAAAATGGAGAAACACAATTAAAACAGTTTTCAATCATCCAATTCCTTTAAATTGCTTTAGTTTTGTGGTATAACACAAAAATGTACACTTAAAATTGCAACACAAAAACAAAAGTCTGTCATGGCGGTAAGCTGTCATCACACGTCATGTTGGTTAATTTGATAGAAATTTGACATATGTATATGTACCTACAATTCTGTCATTTAAAGTGACAGTAGACAGTTCGCGATCTATGATCAATGACAACTTGGCAAGACGCCATGTTGTAAATTGATAAAAATGAATTATAAATACAAAATTTGTACCAGAAAAGTATGCATTTAAGCAATTTATCTTTATTTTTCCCAAATTACATGAATTTTTCTCGATTTTTCGAGGTACTGTACATATTGTGGGCCGTATTTGAAACATCTCCTTTGCTTTTTCATTTGTATTTCGGGCGGGACAAATGTTTTCTTCTAGTTACTTAAGTACATAAAAACATATGAATAGGTAGGTACATAAAGTTTTAACTAGGTCAGAAGGGGGTTCATAGTTGCGAAATAAGTAGGTAAAAGGGTTGAGAAGAGCCGAGGACAAAGGGTCCTTGTCCTCACACTGCGACATAATTTAGCCGTGCGATAAAGTTTGTCCCTTTCATAAGTTCATAACCGTTGAAGTTAAACATCGCATTATATACATATTAAGGCAATCGGCTCCTTCCTCTTCACAGCCCCTATTCTCACGGTCCATGGTGACAGGTGTGCCAACGGGTCACACAATAACAGCGTTAAAGAAAATACAACTTTATCAACAACACGATAACGTCGAATTTACTTTGTAAAACACGTAGAGTTCGGAAATGGATAATGTATAGAAATATAAACTTTATGTCAATCACTATATGGTTGAGAATTGTAAATAGTTGACCGCTTTCATCGGGTTCAACGGTGGGACTTATCGTTTTGTGTTAGGCCCTAAAATTATTTGTTCTTGTTACCTATGTACACGTACAGTATTAGTTTCGATATAAAAAATGGGGTTAAGGAACTTTCTGAGATCATTTTGAAAGCCCAAACTTATCGAAGATATAGTTTCATAAATACCTACTTTATTCCCTACCAAGCTACTTTTCTACGTCGTTCCACTAAGATGAATGATGAATGGTGGATGGACCAAACTACAAGTAATACAAATATAAAATATGTTGTTTGAAGGAAGAGTTCATAACTCGGTGGTTTGTGTCATTTTAAAGTGGTCGGTCGAATTAAGCAAAAGCGCGCGCGGTCAAAAGGTAGGTTGGTTGACCGCCAATGACAAAATTTCATAAACAAATATTGGGAAATTCAATTTAATGAACCCGCATCCCGAGAACAATCTTTATCTTTACAAAAAAGTCGGCCCTAGACGGGAATCGAACCTGAGAATACTCGTTTCGCACTGTGGGCATTTAAGTATTTCTAAGAAAAGCAGATGTTACGAAGTAGGTAACTATTTTCTAATCTGTGGTTACGTTTACTAATCTCACAACAATAAAAATCCCTGAATTGAACATTACCAATTTATAGGTGTACGTTTTTCTGTCATTCGAGTTTTCTAAAAAACATTTTAACTAACAATCAATTATCAAATCTTTTGTTTTTGAAAATCCTTAGATAAAATAAATATAAAAACGTCCCTAAGACATGCCCTAAGAGTTTTAAAGGGGTCAGTCAATTCTATCCCACTGGACCGCGCAGGAACCCGCCCCCACAAAAAAATTGCCAAGTTGTGGGAATAATTCGGGACTTCATTTCTCAGTTACGGGGATATTCCTTTGTCGATCGACACCTTGAGGGCCGCCCTTTGTGTTTAAAAGCCAAGATTGCGGAGCGCTTTTGTAAAATGATACTGGCTTGAATAACATGGGAAGTTATTATTGATCTTTTGAACATTATAATTTTTTATTGCAAATGATTATGGGAATTTTAAATCGATTGCTCTGTTAGCACATGGGCTGCGTGGATGGATGGTAATTGGTCATCGTCGCGCACTGTAGGTACGGAAGACTTCACAGACACGTTGGTGGTAAAAAGGAAGAATAAGATTGTATTTAGCCCCATACCAACGGGAAGTCTATGTAGTTCAAACTAGTATAAGCAGTGTAGCTAAACGTTTCACGAAATTTTTTTGTAAACGGCAATAAAATACTCATGCAATCATCGGAGGTGCCTGCTCGCTGCCCAGTACAATTTTAGTAGTTATAAAATTTCTCAGTTACTATTGTTACCCAACTGAGTCTAACCACCGAGCAGGCCGGCCGTACCATGGCGGGCGGCGCCGGTCCTTCCCCGGTGAACTCTAGGCTCACATCTTATACCACCCTTATGTAAAAATATTCATTACCGACCCTCATACCAAAATTTAATTTAAATTTTTTCTCATACATACGTTTGACAAATCATAGTTCAATCAGTTTGCCTGATAATATTTTTCTCCCATACATAATATTAGTGTTTCAGATCTCATATCCGTGCCTTTAGCGGAAAAGGATTTATCTCCAAAAACTCAACTTTTCAGAAGAAGCAAAAAACAAAATGTGTGATATCTTGAGTGTGTAAACGATTTTTTCTCATACATAAAATGTAAAGTCACAGAATTACAGAAGTGAAAATGTTTTACGTAAGAAATATTATGTAATTCTGAAAATAAACATTCTTTGGTGAAAAAACGTTTATGTCTTGTAATGTCACAATCACAACTCACCAAGCAATTTAAGGTCAAGTATATACTATTCATAAACACATAGAAATTAAAATGTTTTAAATAAGGTTATATAAGAAATGACTATCTTTATTCAAGATAAAATAAATGCACTTAAATCTGAATTCCGATCTAGTTGTAATTTTTCTGATCATTTCTGTATATTTAACTTATTTTCGACAAAAGCGGACTTATACCCTTTTTCGCTAGGATTAGTATGTATCGATAGGAAGTCTTACAAGCGGAAATAAAACAAAAACATGTCTAAATGCAGTTTATTCAAAATATTATCAAACATTGGTTTATAATTATTTACAAATATATTATCATACGCAATAAAATTAGTCAATCGCTCATCTCAGCTATCATTGAAGACTTCTTGGCGACTTATGTCGGAAACAGCTAGGTATTTAACAATACAACTGATGAACTTAATAAAGTACTATTACTAAGTTAGTACGCCCAAATTTTTCGAAATTTACGATCACTTGGGATTGTCAAGCACTAACTTATGCTATGAAAAAAATTAACAGTATCAAAGGGATTATAAAATGTTAACAAGTCACATGTCTATTAATGATAGAAGTATATTGGATTTAAAACTTACAGATCTAACTTCTACAACTATCTAACAGGGGTCCAACACTGATTTATAAAAGCTTAAGTAATTTGCCTCACAATATAATATAATTTATCATATGTGTCAAACGATTCCGAAAACTTTCATAAATGCTAAGTTAGGCCCCTGAAATTAATTTTAAAGATTTTAGCGCCCATCAAGGTTGTTTTAATAAATTATTATGTCATTAAATGCATTTTTGTAACCACATTTATGTATTGTCTCGTGGTTCTTTTACACATAGACAGTTATGCCCCGTCGCTTCAAACATCCATTCACTTTTATTGAAATAATATCTACGGGATCAGTCCATCTACGTGCCGTCCGCGTGCAGTGCACACCTTGCACGCTCGCTTGCATCGACCGTGGATACAGGGTGTGGGATTTATGTGTACTAAGCCAGCCGAACGGAAGGTTCCATAATCAACTCCTGACTGGGGTAGAAATTTGTGACAATTAAGTAGCAGAGTTTTAGCTCTGTGATGTCTTATTAAGTTTGCCATCACCAATACAGGACTCAGCATTAGGCGCGAGTGTTTAATTTAATTACTTATTAAAATTACAATAAATTCACACGTTAGTCTCATCTCTCGCCTCTTACAAATAATTTTCAATTCATATATATTCTAACTCGTATAATAAAAAAAAATAATTAAGAAGTAAAAATTTATATAAAAAATTATTTGGTCTTCAATTTCGCGACATTCCTATGCATATGTAATAACAATTTTATACTTTCCACACGAGTCAATGAATACAGTATTAGTTTTTATAAGAACTTCAATTTTCATGCGTTGTAATAAAAGTTTTCTACACCCAGACTACTTCCATGTCCAATTTTGAGAGATCTCCGCTGATTTAGAACGATAAATCGAAAAAATTACCCATTTTAAAGCACAGAACAATGAACATGTTCCAATAGACGAAATTACAGATATCATACAACCAATCTATATTATGGAGTGTCTCCTAATGTTGGATACAGAATCCAAGAGTAGGGATTGTTTCAGTTTAAATAGTCAATAAAGTAAACATTATGTGAAAGATGTAAACAATTTTATTAAAGTTTCCAAGTCTTAGTCTAATCACTGGCACTGAGCTATCACAGTATTGGTTTGCTTCCACGCGAAAACAAACACGTTAGTTTTAAAAGTGACATGAGATTTATATTTGGTTTAAATGCGAGTTATCATTACTAAATACTAAATAAAAGTAAGGGTTGTTATACAGATGTTCGGATCGATATATGACCTGGAACAGAACGTAAAAGAATGTGCATGCTCATAAATATAGGCTTTATCGACCCTTCTAGTGTTTAGAACGCCCAGGCATATAAAGAAACGACGTAGTCCGTAAAATCTAAATTTATCTTATTATTCTGCTTGAATTTGTTACATAAATATAATAATTTTAATCAATTGCTCAACTAAAAATAATTAAAATTAAATATTTTTTTATTGCGGACTACATCGTAAAAGCCAAATTTAAATATCAGACTGCCTTACATTTAAATAAAAAAATGCGATATAACACGTAGTCCTAACATGCAACATTCAGCAAACATACACAAATGGATAAAAAATAATATTTAATATGTTTATAGCATACAGGGATTCACTAAGGATTCGTTGGGAAGACATTGAACATAGTAAATTAATAGTAAGGAGGAAGATTATTAGGAAAACATTTACTAAATAACTAAGTTAATATAAAATTAATTGTATCGTAAAATAATAAAATGCAATATTTGAGGACAAAACAAAAACAGATCAATCATGCGTAACTATGACATACTATTATTAATTAATTATGGAACTTGTAAAAAAATAAAAATAATTAAATAAAAAAAGAAAAATTACTTTAATTTTTGTACCAGTTATGATACGCTCCGAAATAAAGAATCATTATTATACTATAATTATAATGTTATAATGAGAGAAAGGAAAATGTATTTTACAACAAGCCATGTCAGCTAAATAAAAAATATCTATGTCTAATTAATATAATTCGAATTAGCACTCTAGCACTGTTCAATATGTTCATTGTTCAAAATAACACAACACACCATGGATGGTTCATGAACACAACAAATCACACTTTTGAATAACTCTCACTCTTTGAAAATCACTCACTTAGAGTAATAAGTAGAGTACATACAAATTGGTTACTTAGGAGTGATAAAACTGCTAATTGTTTGATAAATACAAATGAATTAGAATCTTTTACTATGTACATGTAGTATGGTCTATAATAGAGATGTATATTGAAATATAACACAACATCCATAGTGTTCAACATCCATAGTGCCAATAACCCATAACATACATACTCATATAAACCCTTGTCATACTCATAAGTTTCGACGTCCCACGACTAAAAATTAAAATAATTGCATGGATATTAACAATAAAATAACCAACTTACATGACATCATGATGACATGATGATAATCTGTGTTAATCAAGTATTATTTGGGATTAAAATTATAGCAGTTTTTGCCTATGCGTCACCTATAAAATTTGTAGACAATTCCATCCTTATAACGAGCAAAACACGGCAGTTGAGTACGAATGAAACAGATACATGTCACCTAGAGCTCTCCCTCTCACATGGGCACATCAGCGACGTACTCTATCCGGAGCAGTAAATCCATGAGGTCCTGAAAATTAAAAAGTAATTTTTAAATTGAACTTGGTTTTTAACTTTTTACAAACACTTCAAAAGTCAAACTACGCCATCGTTTTCACTAATCCCTACGGCGAATAATGCGAGTAGTCTTGGAAGAAGAACCGGCAAGAAACTCCCTAGGACTAAATTTTGTTTTCGTACCGTCCTACCTGCACATGCAGCAAGCGCCACCACTAAACCCTACAGTGACTAACACGACTAGTTTTGGAAGAAGAAGCGGCCAGAAGCTCCCAAGGATTTTTTTGTACTGTACTGGCGCGTGCAACCAGTACCACCACTAATCCCTTCGATATAATCTTGGAAGTAGAAGCGGCAAGAAACTCCTCAGGAGTGTTTTTGTGTCCCGTACCTGTGCGTGCAGCCAGAGTCACTACTAAACTCTACGATAACCTGAGTAGTTTTGGAAGAAGGAGCGGCAACAACCTCCCGAGCGGCGTACCTGCGCGTGCAGCCACCGCCACGGCACGGCGGGGTCGCGGCAGGCGCGCGCGCGCGTGGTCACCGCGTACAGGCCGCTCAGCGCGCACGCGAAGCACAGCACCGCGAACAATTGGAACAGCCACTTCAGCGGCTCCCTGCGAACGCGCTGACACGTCAACGGAGCTGTTATGTTTCGGCGGTTTGTTGGTTGATAGGAATGGATGGTTAAGGCCGGACTAAGTGAGTAGAGAAATGTACAACAATACTTAAAATAAAGCGAGTGTCTGATCTCTGGCAAGCATAGAGTAGGTATGAGCTATTTTCTCATCCAAGAAAAGGACTTCAATATGACATTCCGTGTAGACGAGAGACAAAGCGGTGTAACTGTTCACACCGCCGCGCCGCGGCGCAGGCAAGTTATCATGTCTTATATTTACACGGAATGTCAAGTATTTTTTACGTGACTTGACCGAATAAATAGCCGGGATTCACTCGCCGATTCGCCGGCGATGGGACACTTGTCTAAGGGTGATATCGAATAGTGCTCCTAGTTGATCGAATAAGCAACTGCAAGCGCGGTCGGTAATTGGATGATTTGCAACAAGTGATTGCAAGTGGCAAAAATAACTAACAGATTCATTTAGTGTCAAGGGTGGTATGGATGGACATTGCGAATAACACATCAGTAATGAAATGAGAAAGAACATTTATTTCCACTTAAATATCTGAATCGGTCGTGAACCCAACCCGGAAGCCTTCACAGACAGTCTCTATCAACTTAATCTACGTAGTCCTTACCAGGGTCTAGCTATGGTGAGTCTTGAACGATTTTTTTAATACAGTATTAATATCAAGTGGTACTCACCACAGATAATTTTTCAAGCTGCGACTCGGAGTTGCCTTCCTGCTCACACAGTCAACACAGGGCAGCTCCGCTTGAGTGGAAACTGTTGATTGCTCTGGAATTAAAATATACAAATATTACTCTATGCAAATTATAACACCACGAAAAGATACTTGATGTTTTCTAAGAACACTACACACTCATAGATTCCCTGCATCGTGGGTGTCATTAACAACACACAGGACACGGCCGACAACGGAAATTTAAATTCATCATTCAAACTTCCGCCTCACTGGGAGTTGCACCCAGGACCCTTGGAACAGTGATCCGGCATGTTAACCATTGCGCCATTCAGGTCATCAAGTCGTTCAAGTCATCGTCGTTTAGTTTTGTACCTCAATGTTAAATTATTGTATTAAATAAAGGAAACTTGATCCATTCTGTATTCAGCACCATCATCCTTGCTTGTGGTGTATCCTGCCGGAACGGACGGGGCTACAGTATAGGTACATCCTGAGAGCTTTGTTTGCTTGCCTCTATTACATAATTTAATCCCAATGCACAGTGTATTATTTCACCTCAGATGCGGTCATGCTTGTTTTATTGTTTAATATGAAGGTTCTAACTCTATTAAATCATTATAAAATACACCCATGTAGTTAGTTTACTTAGTTTTGAAAATACAATTTTTTATTTTATTTCTCAAGGTCACTCATAAAAACTGATATTCCTTTATAACTTCTAAAAACGCAACTTATTAGTCAGTTAAATTTTACCAGATAATAACTAGCCAAAAACTAAACATTATAAAAAAACTCTTAAGCTTCTGACCAAAAGCAACAAAAAAAAATATTTTTAATTCTAGGAAATATTTAAATATTAATTTAATTATGAGGTATTAGCATTTTATTTTACTTTTTAAACATAAGTACAAAATGTAGCAATATATTAAAGGTAAAACGAAATTTTTATCTAGCAGGACCTCTGAGATATTGCATTTCTAAGTTTTTTCCTGATTTCTATGGAAATAGGGTTGTCACTTTTGAATTTTGGATTCATTAAGGAAGTTTTTTAAAGGTAGGTATAATTTGATCATATAATTGACCAAAAATAATTTAAAGAAGCTGCATGAGCGGAGCGAAGAATAGAATCTGTCGTGAACATAAATCTTCGCTATCCGAAAATATCGTTTGTTTTTAAACATATAAAATAGGTGATTTTTTTTTAATTTTTTTTTTCTGCACAGAAAACATATGCCGCTGATATGGCATACAGATGGTTATTACCGTAAATTGACCACTACCACCAGCGCCGATTTAGAAGAATCGTCGAGTTGACAACCCTAATTAAAATTTCAAAAAATCATATTTCCTAAGTCCTGTGGTTGTAGCATCTGATTTTTTTTGTGGGAACATTTACTAATATCAGTTATCATCTCGCATTGAAAAAAAATACTAATACGTAAAGATGTCTTAGAAAAAAAATGATATTCAAAAACACATAATTTGATTTTTACTCAAAATATTGACAGTTTTTTAACAGTTTTTTTTGGTCATACGGTGCCTTTACTATCATCCTTTCAATCAACAATAAGTTTAATGAAAAATATATATGTAGGGAGGAGATATTTTGTTTTTCTGTTTTCTATGGATTTTTCTTAACTTTTTTTATATTTCAAAAACTATTGCTCAGAGAGCAATGGGAGTTTTACTCTTAAATTTGTTTTGATGAGATCTATCTAATGAACCAATAAACTGAGGATGGCCGCTACTAAGGCAAAATAATACACTGTGCAATGGTACTAATTGAGAATTTTGGATATTTTTATGATTAGGGCAATTTAGGAAATATAAATGTTATTATATTAAAAATCTTACCTTAAACATAAAGTTTACTTTTTACAAATCATTTTATAAAGATTTCAAATTATTGTTAGTACGAGTATAAAACTACAATTTGACTACCAAACTACGTACCTAGTAACCAACACCACATATTGTTCTCTACTGATATAACCTACATAATAATTAAATTTTAACTGATTAATGAAAAAAGAATGATTTACCCTACTAACCAAAAATCTTTAATTAAGCTCAGTACACCTTAATATGTTTCATTAGACAATTTCATTATCATGTCTTATATTCTTTGACGATAAATACAGCTAATAACTAAATTATTTATCACCTCTTTTGCTTATTAGAAACCATATAATCTGAAAAACTACTACAACTACAAAATTACTTAAATTACTACGAAATTTTAGATGTATAAATATAGCTAAACACGGATACAAAATAATACATAATAATAATTACAGAATTGACAGATTAATAATAACACCAACCCATACGAAAAAACTACATACTACAAAATGAGTTACCACATTCAGTTTGAACGAGCATTGAACTTGTCTCAGGACACATCTCCTGAATCCTTTCCCCTTGCTGGCTGCAAACCGACTCCAGTGCAACTATCTTAGACTTCAAGCTGTCGATAAACTCTTGCATCATCCTATTCCTATCGTTGCCCTCACTGACGAATCGCTTCAACGCGTTCAAATTATCTTCGTGCATTATCAATTCTATCTGCATATTGGATATCGTTTCGTGGGAATGTTTGACATCATTTTCTAAACCGGAGAGACATGTCTTTAGCCTTTCACATTCGATACATTTTGAACAGTCTACACAGCTCTGTACATTATTATTATTCATACAATCTTCATCATCAGTTTGCGTACATACTTCGACAGCGTCGAAGCAGTCATATTGCGTTTCTACAGACTCAACATTTACAATTAAAAATTGTGGCTTATTTGTAGCTAAACAGGGTTCAATTTCGTCGTTCATTTCAGTTTGAACAGCAACCGATGTGAATATCCTATTTGGTATACTTTCGACTTTATTTATCACGTCATTGAGTTCGTTTTCGTAATCATCGGTTTGCGTCGCGATCGTCACGAATGATTTGTCTAGATTTTCTGTTTCGAGAGCCATTTCTGAAAGATTGCTCTTTGACATATTACAGATGCTGAGGCGAAGTTCTTGGAATAAAGAGACATTGGTGGGTCTGCCTTGGTCTTCCCTCAATGCGTTTACGAACGACTCTTCGTCTAATAGGTGGTGCTCTATGGGGGTAAATAAGCGTGTTAGAAAGCATATTACATAGCAAAAGCATTGATGTATGTGTAGCGGGTTATATGTTACTATAAGTGAAATGGTATTAAGAAATAATTTGCAGAAATGTTATTGTTGGCCAAGTAAAGGAAGAGCACAGCTCAATGCAGGCAAGTTAATGTTAGTGAGTTCTGGTACGAGGTAAATAATTAAATGGATTATCAATGTCCTTGGCCGCTAGCCAAAACTTTTACCTATGATTATGACCAATAAATGACATGTTTACATTAAATCACCTTGGACTACTAAAAATTAACACGACACGTAATAAATTTCATGTAATAACTTTTTTAGATTTTCAAGGTTTATTACAATAATGTAAATGAAAAATAATAAATGTCTTTGGATCCTGCGGACAGGATAGAACAAGTATGTAGATAAAATAAAAGGCAAAAGAAGACATTCAATGGTCAGAGAATAATGTACAGTCAGCGTCATATAGTACGTAGCAGTCATGATTACCAAATACTTGGAAACATTCATTATGACCATTAAGAACGGCTCAACCAAAGCGATCAAATTGTTAGACCATCTACCGTGTACAAATATATCGGAGCACGCACAACACCGAATACTTGATAACACCCAAGTCGGCAATAATACCGTGACAACCACAACGCCACTGGTTGCCTAACAGCCAAAGTGTTCAAAAGTATGAAGCAACCAAAGTATTCAAAAATATGTAGCACCCAAGTAGCCAAAATTATAGCAACACATAATAAAAATGGACTTTAAATGACATGCGATAAAGTTCATTGTGCATCATTTCTTCCGATAAGTAAATTGATTAATTCAATGTCAAGTGCAAGTCATGTATGTCAAATGAAGTGGTGCTTCAATGCTTGCTTTGATATATTTAATACAAAAGCCATCACATCCATAGAGATATTACAATAGAGTGGGTGAGCCATACGGCTACCCATACATTGCAATCGCCCCCGGTTAGAAAGAGAAACAACGATAACGGTAATTACCTATCTCTCTCCAATCCCGATGATCCAGAAAGAGAAAGGTGATTACTAAAGATTTCGTCTCTTTTTATCCAAAGGACGCTCTGAAGCCTGGCTTCTGCCCTCTATTGTAATATCTCTATGATCACATCGGATACAGTTATGCATCAATAGATATTATTTCAAACTTGCCTTAGTATTAAACTTGACATTGATTTGAATTATAGATATTGACATACAATGATAGATAATAGAACGACATGCCAATAACATTAGGTTTAGTTTATTGTAGTTTATTTTTCTAATGTTCCATAGTTTTGAACGCTTTGAATGCTTGGATACCATTGACGAGATGACTGTAACTATGTTTATGGTGTTATGACTGACCCGATGTATATGACATTTTAAACGTCTCGGCCATTTGAGCGACTATATTGTTGTCAACAATAAGGAAACTTTGCTTGTACCGATATTATCGACTTTTTGGTTGCGTCTATTTATTTGAATACCCTGATTGTCTCTAACTATTTGACGCTGACTGTACATATCTCTATTTCCTTTTAAAAAACTGGCACGCAAAGTGAAACAAAACAAAGCTTTGTGTGTAGTTGTGTTCCTACTAAGTCTTTAATCTCCTAAAACTGACCTTGTACAAACCGGCTATCAGCATTCAGGCTATCCAACTCGGAGAGCATCTGGTCCTCGGTGTAGCTGACGTCGATGGACCGCTCGGCGCGCAGCGACGGCAGGTTGGACCTATTCAGCATGTCCTTCAGCTCCATCTCTAGGTGCACCTGGACAGATGGACAGTATTTGGAATGGAGTTCAAGTCTTGCAAAGGCAGGTGAAAGGCTTTCGAGGTAAGGTTGGTTTGTAGGTGATGTAATCGTAATCACATTTAGCTCATCTTTGGTAGCAACCCACATTCACAGGTCAGTTTACCAACTCCTTCACCAACCAACCCACCTTCTCACGTCAGTTTACTAACTTTTGCACCAACCCATCTTCCCACGTCAGTTTAGCAACTTTTGCACCAACCCAGCTTCTCATGTCAGTTTACCAACTCTTACATCAACCAACCCGTCCTCTCACGCCAGTTTACCAACCCCTTCACCAGCCAACTCTCGCACCAACCCACCAACTCGCACCAACCCACCTTCTCCTTGAGCAGCTGCTGCACGAACTCGGCCTGGTCGTGCAGCCGCGCGGCCAGCTCGGCGCGCTCGGCCCGCAGCGCCTCGTTCTCCTGCCGCAGCACCAACCAACCAACCCACCAACTCGCACCAACCCACCTTCTCCTTGAGCAGTTGCTGCACGAACTCGGCCTGGTCGTGCAGCCGCGCGGCCAGCTCGGCGCGCTCGGCCCGCAGCGCCTCGTTCTCCTGCCGCAGCACCAACCCACCAACTCGCACCAACCCACCTTCTCCTTGAGCAGCTGCTGCACGAACTCGGCCTGGTCGTGCAGCCGCGCGGCCAGCTCGGCGCGCTCGGCCCGCAGCGCCTCGTTCTCCTGCCGCAGCACCAACCCACCAACTCGCACCAACCCACCTTCTCCTTGAGCAGTTGCTGCACGAACTCGGCCTGGTCGTGCAGCCGCGCGGCCAGCTCGGCGCGCTCGGCCCGCAGCGCCTCGTTCTCCTGCCGCAGCACCAACCCACCAACTCGCACCAACCCACCTTCTCCTTGAGCAGCTGCTGCACGAACTCGGCCTGGTCGTGCAGCCGCGCGGCCAGCTCGGCGCGCTCGGCCCGCAGCGCCTCGTTCTCCTGCCGCAGCACCAACCCACCAACTCGCACCAACCCACCTTCTCCTTGAGCAGCTGCTGCACGAACTCGGCCTGGTCGTGCAGCCGCGCGGCCAGCTCGGCGCGCTCGGCCCGCAGCGCCTCGTTCTCCTGCCGCAGCGCCGCCTGCCGCGCCGCGTACATCTCGTTGATGCGGTGGCATTCCGCTGTCGAACGGGCCAGTTGCTCTTGGAGACGAGATTTCTGGAGATGGGACACAAGTGAATTATTATAACTATAGATCAGTGGTGCCCAAACGGTCGATCGCGATCGACCGGTCGATCGCGAGAGGTTTCACGGTCGATCTTAGAAGTTAAGCCAGTACAAGATTTTATTTTCGAAAATTTATAAATTACCTACTTACTGAGCATGCATCTACATCTCGTTAATTTTCCGCCACAAGAAAAATATACTTAACTTGACCTGTATTTATTTTCTTTTCTAATAATATTTTTTATGTACAAATGTGTGTACAGAGTAAGAAACTATGTAAAACTGTTTGATTATAATCATATTATAAATCTAATCATTAATAATTACTTATTATTACAACATAAAATAATAGATAATAAAAAAAATACATAAAAATAAATCTGTCGATCTTAAACCCTTAACTTTTTCTCAAGTCGATCTTCACAGCAAAAAGTTTGGGCACCACTGCTATAGATAAATGACATAAACGTGTTGCTATAGGCAATAGATATACATGTAACTATAAATATAGACGTTCACATAATAAGAGACTAACTTTTTGCTCAGCTCCGAAATATGGTTCCGAAAGATAATATCGGAAAATTGCTGCACTAACGAGGTTAAGTGCTAGTGAGACATCTCGAGGTGGGGGTGTGAGGGTATTGAGGCCAGTGACGTACCTCGAGGTCAGCAGTGGCGAGCTGTCCCTGCAGCCCGCGCGCGCGTTTCCCGGCCACGTCGAGGTCGCGGCGCGCGTCACTTAGCGCCCACTCCGAGCCGTACACACAAAGGAGTTAACACCTACTACAGCGGTATATCCACGAGAGATATATGACCAGTGCTAGTGACGTACCTCGAGGTCGGCAGCAGCGAGCTGTCCCTGCAGCCCACGCGCACGTTTCCCGGCGACGTCGAGGTCGCGGCGCGCGGCGTCCAGCGCCCGCTCGGTGCTACACAGCCGCTCGCACGCCTCCTCGTAGTCGCGCCGTACACCGCTTAGCGATTGGTTCTCTTCGCGGAGCCTGCAATACAAGCGTCTCACAACTAACAAAAGCCAAAAGAAACGATTTTTGCAACTGGATGTTCCTCCATCTCCAAGCACGATACAAACATGTGCCGACATCACACCCACACACGTCACACGGGGACGTCATTGAAGTCTGAATCATGCTATCGAAGATTTCTACACCGTTCGGACATAATATACAACACCACGAGAGCATTCACTTGGGGCCTCGGCCGCTCCGTAGGCATGTCGTCTCGTCTGGCTAGGTAATATCTCCCATTGCTAAACTGGTGACCCCGACGAGATCTACGACCGACGTTCATTCTAGTTCATTCAACCCAATATCACGTAGCGACGACCATGTTCAGTGTCGGTACATACACATGCAGATGCGCGCGCAGGTCGTCCCGCTCGGCGGCGAGCGCGGCGAGCGCCTCCTCGTGGTGGCGGTCGGAGTACTCGAGTCGGGAGCGCAGCTGCGCCGCCAGGTGCGCCTTCTCCCGCAGCTCGCTCTGCAGCTCCTCTAGCAGGTGGAACCCTGGACACGTCACAAATACATGGATCGACAAGTAGTGGATAAGGGTCTGGTCAAACAGCGGATGGTCCAGGACGGCGACATATAAGTTAGTGTAGAATACGTCACACAAGGCCGAAGCGCTTGGCGTTCGTCTGTCTGACCAGACCTTTAGGGCGTCACTTCCGAATGACTGCACCAAACAACTTCTTTTGATAGATAGTTAGATATATAAACAGTTTATTTGTATACCAGAAATAATAAAACAACAAAATCAAAATACAAACATGTATACAAAAAAGGCGGCCTTGTCGCTAAAAATTATTGTATATGTCGGGAATAGTAAATCCGTAATGCTTGGTTGATGTTATTTAGTCTGTGGTACGCGCGGGTCGGTGGGGAGTCGATACACTGTGGCGCGCGGTGGAGCTGTCATTAGAGAGAAAATAATGAAAAGGAATATCGTGCGCGATCGTATTCTTGTTATTTGTAAAGATTCCTTCTTAATTGTAATACCGTGAATCTCGAAAGTTGTGGATTAATAATGTGTGACCGCGAGTGCGAGTGGATTCGATCGATAAAATCAATATCGTAATTTCGCAAAGTAAATACAGTCAATACGGAAACAAACCCAAACCGAGTATTCATATTGAGCCAAGAGATCATTGAATAAAGCAGTTAGTTTCGTGATGGCTCAATCCTGTTTCATTTGATATCCTGAGTTGAAGTCCTGACGAGAGAAGCCCACATTGCGTTGTTTGACAAGAGTACCTACTTGGAAGGAAGTTACACATTACACAGAGTAAAATAGTATGAAATCATGGTAAAGAACAACCAGCTCGAGCTTCTGACACGTCATATATGTGATGGAAAATACTTCTGAAAAGTATATTATATAAGATTAAATGTCCAGTGTACGGTTCTAAAGGTTCACTAATTCTTCGATGTTGTGGTTTCTGATATTACTTCAAACACCATTACCTACTACAAACTATTAATTCACTCACCATCTGTAGATATACCAGAATCTGAGTCATGTGGTCCTTGTTCACCTTTTATATTAAAACTGAAACAACAAATTGCTTAATAAGTACAAAAAAAAAGTTAATCAGTTACATAGTCTCCACTCTTTTATATTCTATTGGAGCAAAAGCCCGTGACTGACAGATTTATGTTATAATGGTAATGGATAATGTCTTTTCTAAAATTATTTCCAAGAACATAGCAATATCTGAGCTCTATACTTTAACAAATTGGTTGTGCTATTACTATCACATATACTTGTTAACTAATATCTGCAAAAGTAGTCACCACAGAAGGTTCATAGTCCCCGAGATCCTTCACACTTGTGTTGGGGACAAGAACAGAGAAACTTCAGGTTTTACAAAATAACCAAGGTGTGGAAGTGACATGCTCTCAGGATATATAACAATCATTGTAAAAGCTATAAACCAGACGCTTTTACACCATACTTTACTATTATTATAATAATTGTCGCTTGTTGCTGACTAGTACACAATGCATAACAATTTGCTGGTTAACTTTGTTACAGTTGAGGGATAAGAAACATTTCAGAAAATTCAAATAAGCTGGAGGTCTGATATTAAATCTGGTGCATATTTCATCTTCATATAATGGTTAGAACCTGATATATGTTGCATGTCAATATCTGAGGGTTAGCTGGTGTTATTATTATTACCTTTCCTCCAAGTCAACTTTGATCTTCTGACTCTCACTGTATGTATTGAGTGTCATTGCCAACTTGTTCACTGTTATTTCAGGGTTGCACTGGTTTGGGTCCAGGAGTGACTTCAGTTCAGCAATTTTAGTTCCAAATTCAGCCCTAAACAAACACATGAGAGTGAATAGGATTTATCTAAGTTGGCATGCTTGACAATCTTAAGACATAAACAAATTGAAAAAAAAATGGTGTGAGGTGTGCCAATTAACTGAAAATTTAAAATACTTGTATTTCAAAATATTTCTCTTCGAAATAATTAGTTATGTATTCTGAAAATTAAAAAAACATATATTTATAGAGAATTCGGGTTGGCTTTAGAATCGGGCTGCACGATTTCCTGGACAAATTTGGCTTTAATCAATAGGTATTGATGCCCCGAATCATAATCTAATTGCTTTTTGTGCGGAAATGCATATTTTTTTTTTAATCTTAATTTTAAGTTTTTAAGGTTATGTATAAAATTTGAAGACAAATATTGAGCTATAGATCCGTTAAAAAGGAGGGAAGGCGGGGGGGTTTCGGGGGCGAAGCCCCCGAATAGGGGGTGGCGGGGGGCAAAGCCCCCCGCCTCTAAAGAAACAAAAAGAAACTTTTAAAACAGACGGGTTGGGTTAGGTTCGTTAGGTTGACAGTTTAATTCAAGAAAAAAAGGGGAACCCCGCGCAGCGGGGTTCCCTCAACATTTTTTTTATAGCCTATTATATTGCCGGCACGAATTTATAGTTGACATAGCACAACGTAAAAATCACGGATACCCTCGTTTTTAAGATTTATTTTTAAACTTTGAAGGTAGATCTGTAAACTGCTCAATATTTGTGTTATGTTTTGAAAATAACAACTAAAAAATAAAATTAAAATAAAACGACGCATTTCCGCACAAAATGCGATTATATTATGATTGGAGCCATCAATATCTATCAGTTAAAGCCAAAATCACCCAAATACGCTCAATATTTGTCTTAAAATTTTATACATAACCTTAAAAACTTTAAATTAAGATAAAAAAAAACGATGCATTTCCGCACAAAAAGCAATTAGATTATGATTCGGGGCATCAATATCTATTGATTAAAGCCAAATTTGTCCAGGAAATCGTGCAGCCCGATACTAAAGAATAACCGAGAATTCATTTAATTCTAGAAGGAAATCCTGAATAAACAAAGTTGTGGTTTATGCAACACTGACTGGTAACTACTTTACTTTCCAGTGTCCTAGTTTATGTACCAGCGGGGAAGTCTAAAATTAGAACCATATACTATGAGGAAGTGTAAATGACTAAAACAACAAACGATTCGTGATCCACATTACTATTGAGGGCAATATACATCATAACCGGCAAATTATATGTCAATGAAACACAACCATATCATTCCATTAGAGTTAGACTATGTACAATATTAGGGTTACAATTACAAACAACATATATAAGTGAATTTAACTTACTTATTCACGAACGGTGCAAACTTATCCATCAAAACATCAACGCGCATAGTGCCCGTACTGTCGGCACCGCAGTAATCAAAGATCTGACTGGCTGTGACGAAATATTCTAAAATGTAAATGTGTTCAGCTTATTAATGCCAGGAAGTCTAAACAGTATACGGTATATTCCATACCAACGCGATGCAACGTAAATAACTGTTTATAATAAACTTACCGTCTGTACTTGCGTCCCCGTCTAAATTCATCTTGTCGGCCGTTGGTGGTTGGAGACAATTCAGATTATTTGAGATGCAATTTTGATATTTTCTTCGTAAATATCACGTTCATGTGTGCCCTTCAACCGTCGTAAATGTTTGTTTATTTTTCATTACTACAGTTCCAAATAAAATCGTTACGCCAGTTTACCAAAGTACAAAAATAGTTTTGTAATAAAATAAACGAAAAGAAAAACGGTTTTATCATAGAGATATAGTCCTTATAGATCAATGGGTTTTATTTTATTGCCGTATAACCACAGACTAATTACCTACATATCCATTATCCACCAAATATCCACAGACTATATTGCGCACATAATAGAACCATAGAATAAAAACTTAAGAGAGCAGTGTTAATAACAGATAATTAAAACGGAGCAAATACTCGTGCGAATACCAAAAACAGCCGGATAGAGTTGAGAAAGAGATGATGAGGGTATCCATAGAGATAGGAAGGGTATCAAACTTGATTCAGGAGGGGCAAATGGGACTATCGTGATCGTGAGAGATGGATACCACAAGCGTAGGCTGGAAATAGATTTCCGATTTTTCTCTCCGATAGTCTGATCAGACAAACGGAAGGCACTCGTACCGTACCATACATTTTGTTCGAATACATACACGTCAGATCCGACTATCGATTTCATCCGAGTTCCCCCTTACTTCAACCTGGTTACGGTCAGGCACCTCGGTGTATTCCTCGCATAGAGATATTACACTAGAGATAGAGGGCAGAAGCCAGGCTTCAGAGCGTACCACGGATAAAAAGAGACGAAATCTTTAGTAATCACCTTTCTCTTTCTGGCGAGGCTTCAGAGCGTACCTAGGATAAAAAGAGACGAAATCCTTAGTAATCAACTTTCTCTTTCTGGCTCATCGGGATCGGAGAGAGATAGGTAATTACCGTTACCGTGGTCCAATTCATTTAAAAATATCTTGTGAACACTATAAACTGCATCTTTATGTGTGTATGGCATACACTGTATATTGAACCTCTTTGAAAGCAAAACACCACAAAAATAATTTCTAAGCGGGGGCGATTGCAATGTATGGGCAGCCGTGGCTCACCCACTCTATTGTAATATCTCTATGATTCCTCGTCGTGCCACCAGTCGTACCACCAGTGGAACGACGAGAACTGTGGACGAGAAATTTGACATCCTCGTCACGATTTGGGTTTTGCCTTTTTTGTGCTTTTTCTGTTCGTGTAAGATATTTTTCACAAATTTAATTACGAACTGGTACTTCGATGAAGTTTTAATTTCCATTATTATTTTAACGCTTTATAAAAACGTATTTTGGATATTTGGTCACTCTTTCAACATCCACCACTGATGGCCGTTGAGACAAAAAATAAGTAATACACTGATCTAATATCACCACCACTGGGCCTGTTTTAGTGGTGGCCGTCGTTAGGAGTATACCCGATTCGGCATATTTATTAATCATTGCGCCTTTTAGATCGTCAATATAGGTAATACTACTTCTTTAGTTCAATATTTATTACCTTTTATGGTAACCGCGGGGATAATATATGCGGAGGTGGATAGGAATAAATGGAAATATTAAAATACATTGTTTATAGGTACTTATTATAATAATTTTTTTATAAAAATATCATAAAATAGAATATTCTAAAAATTACAGTGCTAAAAATAAATCTACTCTTGAGGCAATTATCGTACTCTTATCGTGTTGAGGATTTCCACGAGTCCACTGTGAACTTTTAACATGGTTAGTTTAGTCTCGATCATAGTGAAGTCGCTCAGCTCCATCTGAAAAAGATGAAAATTTATACCTAATACCTCAGACCAAAAAACTATAGACGGCGTGCCGTGAACAAAAGCGTGAAGCCGGCAAAAAGAACGCCTCGCCTTATAATACACACGGCGGCACTCACACCAGTTACCAGTTTCTTATAAAAATAAATATTTTTGTTTCCTTTCCTTTCCTCAATTACATAATCAATGATAAAAAATCTAAAAATGTTTTTTATTTACTATCTATAAAAAGGGAGGGGGGAGAGCAAATATACCACGGCGAGGCCGAATAAAAGTAAACAGTACTATCGACATACATATTATACCTAATGGCCTATTATTAAAAAACGACGACAGCTACAAACAACAACATTACCCCGTCAGGCGGATCCTTGTCGCGCGGCGGGTACCGGCCGTACATGCGCTCGCATACCGCGCACAGCCCGCACCACGTGCGGTACTTCAGCGTGTTCGCGTCCGACTGTAACAAAACTTACATACTTATGACTTTTTTCACTAAAGCAAGGAGGAGTACTGTTCCACGGAATAATGGAATGTTTGCAAACAGACCAACAATCCTAGTTCCGATTTGAGTCTCCTGTCTTGTTTTGCGGTCATACTTGTAATGGGCGTGCAGCGAAATGGTTGTGCTGCATGGTTATTTTTAATTTAAAAATTACTTTATACTCTTCACTTCAGTAATAATAGGACGATACATACCTAAGTACATTTAACGTTGTGTTGTTTGTTGTTGTTGTGTTTTTGCGTAAATAAGTAGGTACCTACGATAGTTTTTAGGTAATACTTAGCCGATCTAGTAATAAAGGCCTTTTTACGTAAATACGTTAATTTTACGTAATAGTCGACAAACAAGCAAACATCCCACCTAAACAGTTACCAGTAGGCAGTAGGTTACCATTCCATGAATACCTCTATAAAATGATAGGTACCTCTACAGCATCACCCCCTTCCTTATGGTCGAGCTTCCTGTTCCCATCGAGCACGGTCAGCTTGATCTCATCAGGAATGTTCTCCTCTTCTTCATACGTGTCCCACTCCATGATGCTCTGGAACTGCTTAACCTGCTCCTCTGATAGGATCCCGCCCATCATCAGCATCAGCCCTTCTGGTATATCCTACAGAAGAATATCAACAACAACTGACCATCAGCAACAAGAAGAAATCAAGAATCGCTTAGTAGGTCTGATGGTATGTACTAGCAGGCTTTATCAAGCATCTTTTTTGGTTTAGCTACTACATAGAAACTGGTAGTCAGACTAACTAATTTGAATGCAGTTTCCACTGATGGATTGCAGTAAGCTTGAGATTACATTTACTGTTATAGTTTAATTGGTTTAAAAACAAAAAGGTCAATTTAAATAAAGTCTAGGAGGTAGTAAAGTTTAGTTACCTACTTATTGAAAATTAATAAGATAATACATATAGTAAAATAATGTCAGTACCTTGATAGGCATTCTATAGCCGTTGTTTCTGAACTTCCTAATGACGGTCAAGTAGAGGAGTTGCTTCGATTTCTTCAACGTGACGAAGCGCGCCGCGTACATCATTGGCGTTAGAGCTGGAAACAATAGTTAGACGCATAAGCTTATACTTACAATACCTATTAGGATCTACTGAATTCTCCTGTATATAATACCTACTGTACAACGATACAATTTTGACTCATTGATATTATTAGTATTACGAATTCAAAGTGTTCGTAGATAGACTGGCAGGTTGTGACGAACGTAAGATCGACCGACTTAAAAGCGAGACCTGAGGCGCTCATAATATTATTAGGGTTCCGTACCCAAAGGGTAAAACGGGACCCTATTACTGAGACTTCGCTGTCCGTCTGTCCGTCCGTCTGTCACCAGGCTTTATCTCATGAACCGTAATAGTTACACAGTTGAAATTTTCACAGATGATGTATTTCTGTTGCCGCTACAACAACAAATACTAAAAAACAGAATAAAATAAAGTGGGCGCCCATACTATCGACGCCTCAGCGATAGTTTAGTTACCTTTTGGTCCAAGAAATGGCGTTGTGCGTAATATGTGGCTACAATAAAACAATATTAAATATTTAAGTGAGGCTTTCATACAACAGACCAGATTTTTTGGCGTTTTTATACATAATGGTACGGAACCCTTCGTGCGCGAGTCCGACTCGCACTTGGCCGGTTTTTATAAATATCTTCTCGTACCTATAGATCGATTAGCTACAGATATAATCATAATGCATAGATACTAACTCTCGAGCGCATTGGAGTCGATCGGCAGGCCGAACACGGCGGTGTGGCGGGCGAAGCCGCGCGGCACGTGCAGCCAGGCGGCCAGGCTGACGGGCGGCACGCGCAGCTCGCGCACCAGCCGCTGCAGCTCGGCGCCCGGCGCGCGCGCAGGCCGCGTGCGCAGCGCCTCTGCTAGGACGTAGCGGCGCTGTGGGGGGAGTGGGATGATGATGGTTACCGCGGGCATGGTTAACTTAACACTTCACACAGGGCACTTCCAGATTTTGTAAACGTTTACAACGTATGGGCGCCAGCGAGAATAATAGTTTTCCAATTAATTTCGAAAATACGGGACAACTAGAAAACTGGATTGCCCCGTTAAATATGGGTCGTCTGGTCACGTTAGGCATGATACACGGAATAATTCTTTGCACGCCAATAAATTAGGAAATATGTTTGTAATGTTGAATGATACAAATAGGTGATTTCATAAGGTGTTACAGACCAATTCGACATTAGTATTAACAAGAAATTCTTGTATGCTTTCAGATTCTGGCATAAATTCACAGATTATTTAAGCCCTACCACACCAACCTTAGTATCAAACTCGGTTTCGATCGCATCCTCGTCGACCTCCCGGTGCAGGTATTTGAGGATGTCGTCGTCCAGGAAGGAGTCGGTCTTCCTGGTCGTATTGCCCTTGATGACGGGCAGCACGACCACCTCGTCGTCCGCCGCGCCCGCCACGGAGCCGCGCGAGCTCGGGTTCTGCGAGTCTGTGCCTATTCCTGCTATCTGGAACAGACTTTGCCATAAAATATCACTTGAAACGTAATGCTATTCTGAACAACATCAATAGGCTAGGTGACTGCTTCCCGCAAGGTAGTTGGTGCGCTCATTTGTTGGACATTTAAGTACATAAAAAAACTGCAGAACGTCTGGACGTTTTTTTTGTGGTACATATAACAGCTTCAGGCTTGCTCAACTTGATGTCGACAAAATTAAGTGGAGAAACTTTATGCTTTCCACTTTCTTGTTGTTGCCACTGTTGAATCTTGGTCATTTAAGAAGAATCATAATAGTAGTTTATGCAACTGTCATATAATGAAGGGTATTAAAACACGAGTGTGAGTTTATGAAACGAGCGCAGCGAGTTTCATAATAGTAACGAGTGTTTTAATACCAGTGTTATATGCAGTTGCATACACTACTTTATCTTCACTAATGCAATTTAATTTGTATTTTAAAAACAAAACACATTGCGAAACATTAAATTCACGCGTACGTGTATGTCACAGTGAACTTGCCGCCATTAAAATTTAACCAATGAGAGCGCAGCTGCGCGCGCAGGGCCAATCAGGAGCGAGCGCGCGATGTTATAATGAGATTTTACGATATCGATGTGGATATTATACCATCATGTGAAATTGCTTAAATTGAGTGTTTTGTTATCTGCGCTATAACAGTAGTAATTATAAGTCAAGTATTGGAAACATAAGTAGAATGTTATAACATTAGTGTAGATAAAATTATTATTGATGTTAATTTGTTTACGCACCTGTGTTTCAGGATCTTGCTGAGTTTGAGCAGCGAGACCAGCCGACGTGAGGCGGTCGCTGCCACCTCGTCCTTTGCGTCGCCGCTTGCCTCGTCTGCGTACTTCACCACCTTTAAAACAGCTATGGATGTGTACTTAGATGTTAAATGATCCTGACTTTGCCTGCCGAACGAGGAATCTGGCTACGATTCTCGGCCAAGAAAGACCTAAGTGATTGTGATGTCCCATTATGTTAATTACTTTAACATGTTACCGGAAAATTCAGATTTTGAATTTGATATTTTGAAGAAAATAATAATTGAAGTAGAGCCTAGCGGCACTTCTTGAAAATGTATCTTCGTCTTAGGATGTGATCTGTGGGAAAAGGAACAGAAATTTTTCAATGTTCTCTTTAGCCTGTCTATTTACCTATGTGTCTAAGAACTGTATACATTTACATATCTATAAGTTAAAAAAAAGATTCTCCAAAAAAGTAGTATAACACCTACCTCCGTCGTCAATGTTGTTAAGTGCTTCACTCCCGTCGTTAGCGTCCTTGTCACCTTTCGACCTCTGAGACGCTGGAACATCAGCTTTTCCTTTATTCTTCATTACTTTTCCAATGTTTAAAGCTTTTAGTTGAGTCTGTTAAGAATGAAAAATGTTAGCGTTTATTAAATTTTAATTCGATGATTTATACTCGTAAGATATAACTATAAAATTAAAAATAAAACCTATCATTGAATTTTATTATAGCCTAGTCCTTTGATTACCTCAAGCTTTCTAAAAAACCCATCGCTATCAAACGTATTTTTTTCCTTCGCAATCGCCTTCCGCACAGGTTTTACATTCGGCAACATCGTTCGCTTCCCTTGCTCCGTAGGACCCCAGGATTTCATCGTAACCACGATATTCGAAACCTCCCTTTTGTCTTTAAATGGATAATTGATGACTATTCTTGTTACGTGCGTTAAGGTACAATCACAGACGATTGTTGCCACTTCGGGCGCCAGTGGTAATCCAACCACCTTTTGTTTCCCCTTTTTCGGCTTCAGTGTATTCAAGTTATCCCCAGTTACAAAGAAGTTCTTCTGGGTTTTCTCCTTCGTATTGTCCTTTTTTATTTGCAACAGTTTCGTTTTTGATATCAAAAACGGTAACATGTTGAGTTACAGCTAAGTTATGCAAGTGAACTACGACTGACGGATTCATACCTACATACTCCCAGCCTACAATGTTATCAGTTCCATCGCGAAGGTTACTGATTGCCGTTTATCTACTTTATGAAGTAATTTCATTTCATGGTCTAATAACCCTATGAGATGGTACGTAACAGGATTTTTTCCGGCGTTTTTGATTAAAGGGAATTTGGTGTGAAAATGATATCTATGACGTCATTGGTAAAGTACCTTAGAAAAATGATTGAATTTAAGCCTTGTGTTGCGTAAGTCTCTCATATTACAGCAATAACGAACTTTTAGCAAGGTCTCCATACATTGGAGTGGCAAAACAGAACTCTAATGAACCCTTATTTCTTATTTTTATTAAAACTGTCTTACCTATAGCCGAGTCACAGTTTTACTAGGCATTATAAAAGTTTCTTTCAGCAATATAATTTAAAATCAGTAACACTTCCCAAGTTGGGAATCCCAACAAGGCTTCCTCATGTTTTATTATATGAAACTAATTTCAAGCCCGCAGCTTCGCTTGGTGTTATCAGTTTTGACCTAAATGGTTACATCATTCGTAAAACCTTACCTTCAAGTGTCCGGAGAAAACTGGCTACTTACGCTGCACTGAGTTGTAGCTATAAGTGAAGAGATAACCTTTATCATTAACCTTTTTATTGCTCCTGATGTTGACTGGTTCTTTAATCGCGCGCTTGGACAAGACGAGCGGCGAAGCAAGCGGAGGTAGCTGTTCGCACTGTCCTTTCAGAAGACGAGTGTGCGCGCCCTCCGAGAGATTCAGCGACGGCAGGGTGGAACGGTCGTTGGTGACGCTGGTGTTCTGGCCTACCGTCATCTCTGACGTCGTGTACCCATGGTAGTAGAGGGTCTCCTGTAGAATTGGTTGAAAATATTATGAATAAAATGCAATGTTAGATATAATTAACATATGTACCTACTTGTCGACGACGGCATGAGTATGGCTTAAGACTTAAGCATTTGCAAAATATCATATAGTGTTCTCATAGCTGGTATTTCTATAAGCTTCCGAGAATTAAAAGAAGCGTATCAGTCTTCTCGGTCGGTAACTGAACTACTAAGCTTAGTTTTGTTTATGTTCATTGACAAATTTAATGTATGTAAAGTAAATTACGGTAAATTGCGTACTAATCAGCAATGGACATTTTACATGTCTCTGAGCATGAAGATGACCCTATTGTACCTAACTTTAAGAACCTTTTTATTTTCTAACTTCATGATAACGAACTACAATTCGCCTTTACAAAACAACATAATACCGTAACCATTTAATTTAAATGTCAAATAAAACAAACACTACAAGAATCAGATAACAGCTAACATTGTTTCAACACGTGGACGTGTGAAAGTGTTCCTCGTTGTAGCACTCGTGATATTTAACAGCCCACTAATAGATAGGCGATAACGGGCGAAATCGATTACGAGATCATACTCGTAAAGGTCAGGAATCTTGTCTTATTAATTGTAATTGTATTACAAAGTGGTTTGCAACAATTTCTTCGCTTCGACTGGAAACGAGATCAAATGAGTGATTGACTTACGTTTGGTGGATATAGTAGACCGCCTAACAAAGCGTGACTTGATTCTATTCTATACGACTAAATAAGTTATACTTATCGCTGTTTAAATTATGCACCAACCAAGTACAATTAGGTGCTAAAATTCATGTTTAAATCGAGGGAGCAGACAGGTAACTTGATACTACCTAAGTAAATTTAATGATCACTTCTGCATTATGGACATTGAAGACATCATGGGAGTAATCAAAGTGTTGCCGGCTAAGGAGATACCTATCTATGAACCCTATCCACCACTACCACTATCTCTATCTATCTATCTATCTCTATATATATCTAGCTCTATATATCTATCTGTTTTATTTGCTCTGAGATCTAAAATTTCTGACCTTTTGACAGTAAGTTGCCAAGCAAAAGAATCGAATGGTAGGTATATTAAGTATGTACTCGTAATGTTACGAATCAAAATAATATTGAGAATAACCGTTAGTTTACTGCAAGTGCTTAAATATCTACTATAAGTATAGGTATTTAGGTAGCTATTATTAGTTTCTTTTATTACTTATACGATACAGAAGTCCGTTTGAAAACTGCATAAGGTACATTAAAAAAAGGCAAAAAAGTGTATTCTTTTGTAGCACAAACTTACTTGACTGTGACTTCTCCTCAGGTCAAGGACAATGGTAGTCCTGGGGTGCGGTTGATCCGGGGTCAGACAGCGTCTGGAGCCTCGCGACTTGCCACTCGCGAGGGTCGGCGCTGGTGTCAGGGGTCTTGAGTCCGTTTCTGTATACCTGCGAACACCAGAGCTCTCTTGTGGTAGTTTTTGGTAAAGTTGCAGAAGATTAATGATTTTTCTCCGATTTTAGGGCCGCTTTAGTGGCTGAGCCAATCGAGCCTCAATGGAAGGAGGCTGGCAACATCGTCTCCTTTATTGTTTGGCATTGCACATCACGTTCCTCTACTAGGCTTGGGCTTAGGATGGGTGGAGTCCCTTAAACCTCTGGATCGTGGTAGGTAGGTAATTTACGATTGTATCAGAGTACATGGTATACAAAAAAAAATCTGATAAGTATAATCTATTTTAAACATAAATTACTTTTAGTTCGTATCGATCACGATCGTATTTGCAATATTTGCATGACATGTGGACGGCTATGATCATTTACCATCAAGATCTGTGCTAGCAAAAATATATGAAACCTCACCTTCTAAACATATCCTCTGTGACGATATCATGAGGTGTTCTATTCTTCTCCTTGTCTCCATCTTGAAACTTACTCAGGTCTTCTTGAATGATGTGGCCCTTGCCTTCTAAAAACTGATGAAAAAACCTTAACTAATTGTTTTCTATTGTTCTTTAATACACACAAAAGAGATCTATGCTGATCAAAAGCCTTTTAACTAAAACTACAAAGTACCTACGTAGAATATACGTAGTACTTACGTACTTAAGTATTAGGTACTTAGGTACAATGTAATTTTCTTTAGAGTGGTGCTCAAAACAAAATTAAGTACACAATTAAATTGCTACCTTTTCAACTGAACACATAATATGTACTTGTTTCGTGGAATGAAAATATTGTGAGAATATATTCACACCTGAAAGTTGTCTATAATTTCTATATTTGGTTAGCAATGATGCGTTGGTGGCTACAACTTTAAATTCGCTTAACATAACAGGAGAATCTAGCCCAAGTATACCCAAGAATCCTTGGCACGTTTAACGAACACCCTAATATTGGTACCGACTCATCCATCCATCCATTTCTTCCCCAACGGTTATTGGTCCTTCGAGCTATATGGCCGGCCCATTGCCACTTCAGCCGGCTAATTCTTTGGTAACGACTCAAGTACATTTAATTACCCAAGCATCTTTGGCACGTTTAACGAACTCCCTGGCCTCGACGTCAGCAGGGTGGTTGCAGAGGACGGAGCAGGCGTGGGAGAAGGGATTGTAGAGGCCGGCGTATGGCCGCAGCATGAACGGTGCCGGCGTCACGTCGCATCGCAGTTCTACGGTTGACTGGAATTTTATAGGGTTCTTAGGAAGGTAGAACGTCGAGACGATGAGAAAAGGAGTCCTATTAGGATACCTTTAGTACCCCAACAAAACTTAGCTTATAACGAATGCTGTCTTACGATACCAACAGTGAATGTCCAACGCAACTTTGAAGTTTAGATAATAATTTTAAGACTTCAAAACACAATGTTTGGTTCAGTTTCCTTTATCTAACTTACAAGAGTCACAAGTCTTTAAGTTAGTAGAAAAGTTAAACAATAGTACTTACCTATTAACTTAACATTGTCATAATTATTGTACCTACCTTCTCAGAAGTTCCTTAAAAGTTCTATTCTTCCAGGTTTAAACTAAAAACTATGACAAAGCAGGTCGAATAACTTTTTACTTCTCTGAAACCATTCAAAGTTCCTACCTATAGGTACTATGCAATCATTGCAAATTAATCCAATTAGGTAAGCTTACCTTTTTTTTATGGAATTAAGATAGCAAACGAGCATGCAGCACCACCCTTCCGCTGCCGCCCATAACAACCGTGACCGACCTAGAACTAGACTCAAAGGGACTAGGATGGTTAGTCCAGTTAGTAGATGGTGTTAGAATATTAGTTGGTTAGTTTGTTTATTAAGTGTAGGGACAGGGACTGTTAGTGATAATTAGTCCTGTTAGTTGATGTTAGTAATAGTCCAGTTAGTTATTGTTAGTATGAGTCTCGTTCTAATTCGGTCACAGATGCGTTGCTACCCCTGAGGACTGAGATGGTCGCCTCTAAAAAGTATAACCGGCTCCACACCTTCCTATCCGGAACACAATTGTTCTTAAAACAATTATTACACGGTAGGAATGGTACTAAGTACCGTGGCGGGCGGTGGTACTTCCCCGGGTGAGCTCTAGGCCCTTACCACCTATCAAAACTATGACAAAGCAGGTCGAATAACTTCTCTGAAACCATTCAAAGTTCCTACCTATAGGTAGGTACTATGCAATCATTGCAAATTAATCCAATTAGGTAAGCTTACCTTCTGTTTCACGAGTGAAGCTTTTTGAGGCACACTTGCAAGTAATCCTGTGTTACTTGTTATGCCCATGATTCTATGTTTTATAAACTACACTGTTATTAACTTCGTTCTGTGTGAGCTATTGTTAAATATCGATCAATCGGCCTCCTAGTAACAAATAACGTTTACAAAATCGTGTAAGCAAGTAAAGACGAAAAACTTTTCATAAAAACGAAGTGACAGATATATTAGGTCTGTCTTCTTTTTGTTTTTTTTTTATTTCTTTCTTTATTTTGCAAGCAGGTATCATTACGTTTGTTACGTTCTATACTTCATCTCAACCCATCATGGCTCACTAAATTGAGCACGGTCTCTTCTCAGAATGAGAAGGTTAAGGCCATGGTCCCCCACGCTGGCCAAGTGCGGATTGGCGAACTTCACAAACCTTTGAATTTTCCGAACACTCCTGCATGCAGGTTTCCTCACGATGTTTTCCTTCACGGTTTGTAGCAAGTGACATTTAAATTAAATGCCTAAGGCTGATTTTCCACCAGAGTCCAAAGATGTGCTATGCTACGTTGCTAAGGATGCGTTTGCCATCCACCAATCATATTCATTCGTAAGACGGTTGCTAGGAGGGCCAATGTATGTGATTGGTGGATGTCAAACGCATCCTTAGCAACGTAGCATAGCACATCTCTGGTGGAAAGGCACCCCAAAACGCACATAAATCCGAAATGTCAGTGGTGCGTGCCCTGGGTTCGAAGTTCGAACCCGGACCCTCTGAATAGGAGGCCGAATTCTTAACCACTAGGCTATCACCGCTATTAATCTATATTTACTGTACTTAAATAAAATTTTAGGGTGACCGTTTGTAATTTCTAAATAAAAATGTCTAAAATGTCTTTTCCAGCGCATAAGTATAGGTATTTACAACTATCTGTTTGTCCGGTCCAGGCTAATCTCCGAAACGGCTGAATTTTTATCGGACTTTCACTGGGAGACAGACAGGAGGTTTTAGTGTTGTTCCAAACAATAAGCATGTAGGCTTTTCATCACGGGAATCCCACGGGATCAGGATTCACGCGGTAAAAACTAAAACGATGTTGCGGTTTCAGCTCGTAAAATAAACTTAGGTCTATCCACGCATTTTAAATAATTGCTGTAAACAGTATTTAAGTCAAGATGTTTTATTCAGGCTAAATATTATGTGGTTGGTGTAACAATTAGTTTTAACCTTACCTGTGGGTGTAACCTTACCTGTGTTACTCCTGTGGGTGTGTACCTAGGTAAGAAATATGTGAAATTAGTACTTACTATTTTATTTCTTGTTTACTTTCTGGATCATTATGTTAAGCGTTTGCGTCTCGAAGTCTTATATAATGATCACTTACTCTTGCCATGTGAAATGTAGTAAGTAATTAGGCAAGCAGCTGCTCATGAGTCAACTTAACATAAAAGATGTCCGGGATATATATTATCCCTGAAGCATGCCAGGATCAGTTAAGTTTTATCAGGAGCAGTAGATGTTCATGTCACATTATAAGAGAACAATCACGTGTTTCAGATTTTAGTGCTTGTATTTCTATGTGCATTTTGGAGGATAATAATAAAAAAATAATTGTAAACAATACGTATTTAACCGACTAACTTAAAAAAAATAACCATCTTCAAAGTCGATATCACTCAAAAACAACTTGCCAGATGTCACTCCAATTTATAAGGTACCACACGACAGGTAATGCTATTGTCATGTGGTACTTACCTTATAAATTGGAGCGACATCTGGCGAGTGGTTTTTTTAGTTATCTCGACTTTGAAGTCGGTTATTTTTTTGTAAAAAGTTATCCTAATGCAAGTTAGGATGTAAATGTCTTCCTCCAGTAATGTAGGTGGGGATATGGCACAATAAATGTAATGCTATAAAGAGCTCATATTCTCATGCCCAGTTATTCAGGCCATTGGAAGGGTTGTTTACCCAGGTCGCTAGCTACGAAAATCTGGCTTGAGTGAATGAATGAATGAAATGTTTATTCGAAGTAGGTTTTTTACAAACAATTCGAAAGTCAAACTACGCCATCGTTTCAACAAATCCCAACGGTCTTGGAAGAGCCGGATGGAGTAAGGCACGAAACGATTTTTTATGTACCGGGTGGGGCTTGAAAGCAAGTTTTTCTTTCTTTCCTCTTCTTTACCTGGCAACGCCTCACTAATGCTCTGGGTCTACTGATGCCCATGGGTAACGGAGACCACTTATCATCTGGTGGTAGCTCACCAGCCCATTTGTCGGCTATCAACATAAGAAAGCAATTATTAAAATAAAATTTTGAGATATTTGGCAAACTATTGCAAAATTATGCATTTGTACATACTAAAAATGCTCGAAGGACCAAATTTAACCTATGGGTAAGGTCACCGAGAATATGGAATTGCCACTTCCCGTTAAAAACAAATTTAACATCTCTACATAGGGCATTTTGAATATTCGCTGTCAATCTACTTTAATCACAGCACTGAAACGAATTCCATTTCGAACACGAACGCAGTATAGTGATTTTCGATGTAGGTTTAAATATCCTAACGAAGCATGGGATTGGCTTGGAGTACTGAAACTAAGTACTGATTTTTTCACATATATTATTCAAAAAAATTTACACAAAAGCACTAAGACATCCATTTAACCTTATTGTCTAAATAAATGAAAATTTAAATCGACACGCAACCTCTTAATTAAAAGATATAATTTGTATCTAAAAATAATACTCATTTCTCTTTTTTAAATATCGGAAAGTAACTATGGCATTATTAACATAATACCTACTAAGCAACACTGTGATTTTTTATTCTAGAATAATCTATATCATTTTACTTTACCTCAACTCTAATAAGTCCTATTTGATACAAAGGGATTTTATATTACAGTATATAGTGCAATAGATTTAATTTGAATGTGTACATTGGGTGAAAATCACATGTTCTATATTTTACATTTTTAAAACGACTTAGTTAATGATAAATTTACAGTAAAATCCAAATAAAGAACAAAATGCTTCGCTTTAACTCGTTTTACAATCATAATGATTAAGTGTAATTTGTTCTCAGATTTTGTACACAATTAGTTTTTGTTAAACCATATTTACTTATATAATTATATATAAGAAAAATACAATTATAAGAATAGTGACGCCATCGAAAAAGATACACAAAGTCGCTGTAAATTTATAGCCACATTTAAATTAACTTCGCTGGAATAAATACTTTGTACTTCAACAGGCTGGCAATAAATTCACAGAGAAACTAATGCGTCTCGTAAACTCGTCGGAGGATTTTGTTATGACTGTTAATAACTGCTGTTTTATATCCACACGTACGTTATACTTTCCGTTAAATACACAAGTATTTTTAGGTGAATTGGCGCGCTTTGCAAGTTGATACTCCGCGTTGATTTATTACGTAAATAATGGTATTTCTCCGTCGTAAAATGAGCTCAAATGGTCTCTTGAACGTTACGACACACCCATGAGCTAATGAAATGTTGAGATTAGCGCAACTTTATACATTCCCCAGATCAGTTATATTAGGCAAAATCTGCGCGTTTATTCGTAGACAGTCGAATGTCGCAAATAGATCGGTACTTGTTGAGTGTCTTTATGAATCTCGACCTTAACCTTACGAAAACGTAAATACCAACGTAAAACACATACCGAACGTAAAATTTTATTACCAACCTCATGCCGAAGATATTACAAGTTTGTTTGCGCTTGAAATTAAACAGAAATAAAATTGTCAAGCAATAAAACCCACGATCCTAAAAGTTGGAACTCCCATTAAAAGCACTCATGTATAACTTTTACAAAGATAACAATTCCGTACTAACTTAATTTCTTACGAATTGTCTCGATCATTATTACCAGTCATAAATAATAACAAATATGGGACTGTCGTGAACAAACACGCAAAATTACATTTATGATTCAATTAATCATATCATTGATCACAAGCTCTTACAAGGTCAATATTTTGCACCTTTCAATTCATGTAGCAATTATTAATAGACTCATTGCGTTCGGTCAACATCAATCTGAACGAGATGAATTGGTATAAGCGACCCATTCTAGATCTTTATGTTGATATGCGAGCGTACATCAAATATTGCGGCACGATCCCAAATTGTTCGTGTCAGCGAAGACTTAAGTTAAATACTTTACTGTGAATAACAGTTGCACTTTGTTAGACGAGACGTCTAAATTATTATCAGAGTGTAATCAAAACATACAAAAACCTGATGAGTTTACTTAGATAGATCTATTTTATCTATATCTGGATTTAACACGATAAGGCAAGTTGATTAGAAAGGCAAGCCACAGTTATTACGCTTGTCTTAATACATTCAGTAAAAGTCCATAAAATAGGCATATTTAAGTATAAAATAAATATGTCATGAACATAAAAGCGGTGTTTACTTCCCATAATAATTACTGTAGTCACGCGGCACATTCACATGAATGTCAACCAGCACCCTTAGTCAGTAATATTAAAATATATAAAACAATAATTTAAACTAACAGCACTCTATATAAAAATGTGTGACTCTCATCTCGTCTCCCACAAATAAACTTTTAATTATGACTAGTAGTTAAAAAATTAATTTGAGCATGGAAAACAAGCGTACTACATGACCATGCAACTATAAAAATATTATAAAAACTTAAATACTTAAGTTCTAAATATAAATTACAGGTATCGTCACACTAAAAACGTTCGTTTCTCGTAACACTAGACCGTGAACACTTCAAAATATTTTACAATGGTCTCGTCAGCATAGCAGATATTACTCGATTATAACGACGTCGTCGACCGGCGGTCGCGGGACACAACACTAAGGGCGGGACCCCCGAGCCGCTTCTTCGAGCGCTCGCACTTTCATCTCCCGATCCCGCTGTTGGCGGAGAAAGTCTTCGTGGTGCACGGGATGGAGAAAGCCAGATCTTTCTCGCTCCAAGAGCAATTGTCTTTGGAGCTGCTCGTGAGCAGCCGCCTGCTGCGCCAGCTGCTCAGCGTACGGTCTGCCCAGCAGGTCGGGATGTGCGAGAGGTCGGTATGGCGCACTGGCCCCGAGTCCCAGTCCCAAGGCCTCTTGCTGAGCTTGTGCTGCTGCTTGTTGTCCAGGATGTAGGTGTAAATGCGTATGCGAATGCGCGTGTGTATGTGCGTGAGTGTGAGCGTGATATTCCGGATTAATGCCCGCCATTTGCAATCTCACCATTGGGTCTGCTGCTAAAGCCAGTCTCTCAGCAGCTTCTAGTTGTGCGGCTGCAACTCCGGGATGAGGATGGTGTGGATGGTGAGGAGGCGCTCCAGAAACAGGCACTGTTACCGGTGGTCCTCCAGCGCCAGCCGGGGGAATCCCGAGTCTCTCTAGTCTTTCACGTTCTAACTGTGAAAGTGACGCGGGCCCATGACCTGGAGGATAGAGCCCAAACTGCACAGGTATTGCACCTTGAGGCGGTGGAGGTGCCATCCCATACCTTCTGTGCATCTCCAGCCAATGAGGGTCCAAAGCTCGAGGACCAACATTATTTTTAAGTAATTCTTCTTTTAATCTGTCATTCAACTCCCGTTCCCTAAGTTCTCTTATCTCCCTATCTCGTTTTTCCCTTTCCAAATGCTCCAACTCGAGACGCTCACGTGCCCCCGCCGCTCCATACATAGAACTTAATTGATATTGAAGCATTGGATCCATGCAGTGTCGTGGTAGATTGCCTGGACTAAAACCAGCATGCGGTCGCGCGTACTCCGAGAGTTGACGTAGAGCAGGCGTATCAGGGTATCCAGGTGGTCGTGAAAACCTGTCATATGGAGAGGTAATTGTTTCAATAGCACCTCTAGACGGGGGCTTTGTCTCGGGTTTCTCTGGCGTTGCTATTTTTCGATGCGCCTGTTGAGCGATCTTTTCTCTTTCTTCTCTATCTCGTTCAGCTTGTTTTCTCAGTCTTTCTTCCCGTTTGCGAGCAAGCTTCGACTCTGGTACCGGTTTGAAAATTAAATCAGTCCTGGTACAAGAATTGTAATCTCCTCGATTCCAATGTCTCAAAAATATTGCAGATTGCGATCGATGACATTCAGTATCTTCAATTTTTGGTTCCGGGCTGGGTCCATGTGGTATGTGCGCTGGGCTTGGAATCTCTTCTTCTTCAGGCTGCGACTGTGTTTCTAATTTTAGTTCAGGATTATCTTCAGGTATGGGTCTCGGAGGCCCACGTAGATGTGGATGCCCATGTGGTAGTTGATGCGGTGACCCTGATCTAGGATGTGTCGGTTGTAAGCCTGCAGCAGCCTGTGCGTGCAATCGAAGACTTTCCATTGAACTTGGTCCAGGCCCAGGAGGTAAACCTAAGCCCATGGGATGTCCCATTGGAGGTGGTTGAATCATAAGATGACTTGGGTTGCCAGCAAGCATTTTAGGATGATGCCTTAAAAGCATAGAATCAGCTGGCGATAGCCTCTCCGGATGATGAGCTAGGTGGTGCGAATGGTGATGCGTATGGTTATTCGTTACATTAACACTAGAAGACGAACTTGTTGTCTGTGATAGACTTGCTGACAAATGATGCGGAGAACTCGAATGCGAACTTGTTTTCTGTTGCGTATTAATTTTGTGTTGAATAGACTGCGACGAGCTGCTTGAGGTAGAGTGGGAAATAGAAAGAGTATGATTGGTGCCACCCCCGACATGGCTCGGCTGTTTTTCTGTACTTGTATGAACAGCACTGTGATGACTTGTTGAGTGATGGTGAGTCATTGTTGTTTCATGTAATTGATGCCTCTCAGTTGTAGCATTCGGGTTCCTTGGGTCATCCGAGCTTTCAGAAATTTCCCTTAAAGATCTTGTTGTCACAGAAGAACTTGTACTATGATGTGAGCTAAGCATCGTAGTAGATTCTATTGTTGACGGTTTCACTGGGTCGTGTCTTCCTGGAGTACTAGATGAAGGATGCATAGGAGGTATTGGGTGGGGCTGTGGTAAAGGACCATAAGGATATGGGTAAGGCATTGAATAACCCGGATGGGGATGAGGATAGTAAGGATGCATGGCATGGGCAGCTGCTGCCGCAGATAATTGAAATATCGAAGGATGTAATAAGGGATGATGAGGGTGATGAAGATGAGAAGCAAACGGATGTGGTGGAGGCGGACCAGGTTGTTGACCGGAATGCATTACTGGTCCAGGTATTGTTGATGGTATTGAAAGGGGAGTATGATTCATTAAGTTTAGAGCTGAGTGTGACACTGGGGTGTTGTGTTGAACAGGAGATGCAGATATTTGTCTGGGTTGAGATGGACTAGTTAAATGTCGAGAAAATGGTGAAGTTGTAGTAGAAGGGTGTGGACCATGTCCAGGTGTTCCATTATGACTTGGTTGACTTTTAATGGGTGTTGGTGTATGAGGACTTTTAACTGGTGGAATTGTACTAATTGAATCTGCTCCACTGGTTTGACTCAAGGACACTGGTGTTATATGAGGCTGATGTAAAAAGTCTGGCTCCTTCTTTATACTTTCTATTCGAGGTCCAAGGAATGCGCTTGGCATACTTGTATTTTCATTGGTTGGTTGACTTGGTGGCCTGCTATTATTTTCAACACTAGATATAGATTCCCTGTCCCTTTCAGAACTTAAATGCTGTGCTATTGCACTTCCAATGGGATATCCTGGCACCTTTACTTCTTTCAAAGATTGCAAGGGATCTGATACATTTTGTGTTGATAAATTAGCTGGCATATTGTCTGGAACTTCTTGTTTAATTTTAAGATCCTGTGGCATTGATGTATCATTCTGATTAGACTGTGGTGGAATTAAGTTACTCGCTGGATGATTGTGAGGTGGAGGCACTTGTTGCATCAAAGGAGGTATGGAACCAGGCTTGTCAAGTCCTGGATGGCCTGGATGCCCAGGATGGCTAGGATGCCCAGGGTGACTCGGATGAGCAGGGTGAGCAGGATGACCTGGATGACCATATAATGAAGTAGGCATAAATCCATAAGGCCCAACATTTGATCCACTTCCCACTGATATTAGTGGACCTGGTGGCAATAACCCAGTAATTGATGGTTGGCTAAGAGGTGGTGGAGGCATGCTTTGTCCAGATACAGGAGTAGAAGAAGCTTCTGTTGACCTCACACCTAGATTTTCTGGACGTATTGGAGCCGGAAATATTGGTGGTCTTATACCAGAATTCTGACTGTCATGCTTCTGATTAGACTGTGTTTTCAGGTCGGTTGGTTGTTTATCTTCAATTTCAGTTTCTTGGGATTTCATTTCTTGAGAATTGGCAGGTGAAACAGGTTCAGTATTTGTAGCAGCAGGATGCTCCATGTGAGGTGGAGAAGCTCCACGAGTGTTAGTGGGTGAAGGACTTATCCTTTGAAGATTATCTAGTCTTGGTGCAGTTGGAGAGTCAACTTTATTAGCAGTAGATATTGTTGCTGTGAAAATTTCAGGAGTATTTTGATTCTTCATTTCGCTTGCTTCATCTCTTGGTTCTAATTTTATGACTGTCTTTAATGGATTCATATGAGGAGGATGTTTATTAGGGTCACTTGCAAAGTTGATATTACCTGGATAAGAAAATGGTGATATTCCACTACTATAATCTTTTGCATTTCGGATTATTGAATTTTCCTTTGTAATGTTTACTGGATTAAATATAGTGTTTGGAACTCCTTCAATTTTTATACCATGGGTGAGTTTTGGATTATAAATATGATTGTCTTTTACAAAGAAGTTTGTCTCTAAATTCAGTGGTTTATTTGGTTGGTTCATCGGATGTCCAGTAAAGTTATGTGACAGAGGATCTTTAGGAAAATCTTCCTTTTGTAAATTAATAGTTTGTTCCTCAGGATCAATTTCCTCCTTTATTTTAATTTTATCCATAACATCATTAGACATGGGAGTAATTTTAGGAATAATGAGTTCAGTTTTGGGAAACAATGCAAGAGGCCTAGGTTCCATGTTTTCTGGCGTTTTAGGTATGTTTGTATCAGTTTTTAGATCCAAAACAGTCCTCTCATCCTTTTCATTAATAACCTTGAATACCGGTGGTAGGGGATCTTTTTCTATTTTGATGGTAGGTTCAATTATCTCAGTTTTGACCTGAGGCTCTACTGGTTTTTGTTGTTCTGGCTCTGGTTCTTTGCTCTGCTCTGTATTTTCTTTGTCAGTCTTATTGAAGCTAAAATCACATGCTTCTGGTTCTGGTTCGGCACTTTCAGTTTCATCCATAGCTGGAAAGCTATCATTTGTAAGACTTTCAGAAGGACTTTCAGGAGGATTATCAGCTCTTTTCTTTTTCATTTGTACATCACCATCCATAATTCCTTCTATCTTTCCATCATCAGGTAAACGTTTTTTAACTTTTGATACATCCACTTTTCCATTTGCCACTTTCTTCTTGGGATCCTTATTAACTGGAGATGATAACACTTTTTCTGCAGTATTGTTATTAGTACTTTGAGTAGGAGGTTTGATAGGTTTCTTGGTCTTAGAGTCATTATCACTTTCATCTTGTCCCTTTTTACCATTTGGTGTAGTCTGCTCTTTAGATTTATTTCTTGTTCTCATTCTGCTTGGGGAATCTTCTGGATTATCGCCCGTTCTAGCAGAGTCCATTTTAGCAAGATCACCAGCATCTCTGGAGTCGCTATCTTCTTCAGAATTCTCATCCTCTGTAACAGAACTCATCTCTCCCGCTTCTTTAGGATTAGGTGACGGTCTAGAACCATTCGTTTCAGGCACTGTTGGAGTTGCTTCTGGAGTCTGTTCCTTGGGGGTTCCCGCACGAGAATTTCTAGTGTTACGTACACGTCTTAATGATGCTTGCCTACGTCTCCTATGCGGTCTATTACTACTAGCACCAGGAGTCTTTTTCCACAAATAATAAAACTCAACTAACTCTGCAGTATCTTTATGAGGAAGTAAGTCCTTTCTAATTTTAAAGAAATTCTTACCAAATTGACGGATACCTTTGACAAATCTTTTAGTTTCTTCTTCAGACCACTTTTTTTCAATTCCTTTAGGAACTGGACACTTAACTAATGCTTGAAGAGCACGTCCAGGGTCATAGCCAGAGTCATGTAGGACGTCCAATGCATTTATCGTAGTGTCATCACGACTAGCTGCAACACAGCCGTCGTCAGGGGATCCACCATCACACATTCCTGCAAATGCTGCCATAGAACGCGCTGCTCGAAGGTACATCACAAGGTCTCTGTCAGTGGCCTGTGCTGGTAGCCACCGGAGTTCCTCACCCCCTGGACATGCTTCTTCTGGTCCCAGGGGGCCGTTTGTACGCATAACAGGTAAACACGCGTAAATATCCTTGTCTTTCACGGGTTGGTTCGGTGTGCCTACTTGAACCTCCCCTTGATTTTGGGCCATGGTAATACGTGATCACCAATATCACTGGCTATTTATTTTGCGAATTCACAACACACGAACTGTCACTCGATTACATATTGTTCAATGATGATCACACACTAAAGTCTCATTTTAGACATATCTTTCAGGGTCCGTATAACAGTAAGTATGCCAATACACATAATTATTGCTCTTAATGGCCACCATTACACGATGCATTGTGCTTCATTTTAGAAACTATTATGATACCTATATGTTTTAACTTGAATACTATCTGAACCGTGTCATAGAACACACTTATTAACTCGATATTACAGTATCTTTATCTGCTATTTTATTAAATGCCATCTACATGCTACCCTTTTGTTTAGCTTCACCTTTCTTTAGATTTCACCATAGACAAATTGATTTCTATAAAATGGCTGCCACGAGAGGACATTTTTAATAGACGATTCATTTTACTCAGAGGTCAGTTGAAAACATTAGCATTTTGAATATTTGTGACGAAAGGATTACTAGAATTACAATTAAAATCTTTAACTTCTTATAAAAATTTAATAAATAATATTATTCACGACACATATAGAGCAACGATTTATTAAATAACAGTTAAAACCTTAATTTATATGAAACATATTAAGTGACGTACAAATTACGTAAAACGAAATTTGTTTAATTGTGAAATGGCGCTTAGTTTTTATGGTGCGTGCATATTATTCAATTTGCATTAATTATTGTTCAAATGATTTTATTATAAACCCATAAAATATTATGCTTTAGATAATGCTTTCGGATTAGCAACATGTTTGCACAAAAAATATAATGCAAAAATACTTTTTACTTACCGGTATTTTGTTTTAATTTTTTGGTAACTTAGTTATAAAACATTTTTTTTTGCATAAAAATATATTAATACTTTAATTTCATTAGACATAAAGCAGGATTTTACGTGATTTGTAGCGTGACCCGTAATCTACGGATGATTTGTAATTCTGTAAATAGGTTTTTCTTTCTGTTTTTATCATATAGGTAGTATTATTTTAATTCCAAGAAACACGTTAAAACGTTAAATGATACTCTGTGGCTCTTTGCCTCAATCTCTGCATGTCTGTGCTCATTTAAGTCTATATTTACTTTTTGTCTATGGTATATAATCAATTTCAGGAAGCTATGAAAAATTATTGTTTTTTATTATTTACATTATATTTTGATGAATCTAAAGTACGCCTGTTGTAATTAATGTTTATAATAATTGCTTCTACTCTTTGCATTAAATAAAAGATTAGTACGACATGGCGTCTGACGAATCAGACGATGAACCCTTGTCGTTATTGGCAGCAGCCAAGAAAAGCGATCCCTTGAAGTTTGAGTGCGAAATAATTCCCATACAAGATAAGACTTCTAAAAAGCGAAATACTTCAACTAAGAACACAAGTTTAACGATTAAAATAAACCGTCGACTGAAAACTGTAGCAGCGCCTCCAGTAATAGACAGACCCACTGATGTTTGGCTATATTTGAAAGATTTGAATCCAACTGGACCCTACAAATGCCTTCTCTGCGCAGATTGGTTTATAAATCGCTCCAAAATGGTAGTTCATTACGTTCTTAACCATAAAAAAGACTTTTGTGGCATCTGCAGGTAATTATTTCATTTCTGTTGTAAATGCAACCCACTAGATGTTCAGGTCAAGATGGGGGTAACCAGGTAGGACCACTGGGGGCCACTTTAAAAATTCCACCAAGAAATTCCGATTTAAAATTTAGGGAGTTGGGTATGTCCATTCTTGGCCTTTTTTCAATAATGTGAGCAGCACCTATATGTTGCTCAACCCTATTTGTTGGCAATAAAATATTTTCTAGTGCAAAGTATATTTGCAATTCTATTCTTATATTAAGAAGTCAATAGCTAAGCCATATAACCAAATAGTTGTACTACCATGTATAAAAATAATTGTTAAATTAATGTGATAAACACAATTGAGCAACAGTCAAATTAACTGTTCTGTTTCCTTTTATTAATTCCCATGTAGTTATTTAATAATTCAATATTTTCAGGTATTTTGTTAATGACCGGGAAAGCTGGAAGTCACATGTCAAGTTTCATGAACCATGGCCGTGTTCTCAATGTGTGGAAACATTTCCCTCAGAATCATCTCTCCGGCAGCACCTCAGTTCGGTGCACCAGCTTGTCCACTGTCGTTTGTGCCACTTCAGGCTGCCAGTGGGTGAACAATATGATGCTCACTTGGGCCAGAAACACAATGTCTCAAATGTCAGTTGCAAGGATGAAAATTGTTTCTGGGAGTTAGAAGATGAACACGTACTAAAGTTCAACTGTTTCCTATGCACCAAGCAAAATAACTTAACATCCACATTCTTCCCTCACTACATGGGCTTTCATCACTTTACTCTCAAATGTATTACTTCCTTTATTTCTGGTACGGATCCACCATTCACTGTACACGGTGCTGAAATTAGCACGCAATTTGTTGATGGACAGTTGAAAGATTTGAATGCATTTGGTTATGTTGACATGGACCAAAAGCCCTTGGAAAGTCTCCTAGAAAATATTCAACCTGAGACTAAAGATCCACCAAAGCCAGTGAATGAAATAAAGAATGAAAGAACTGGATCTGATGAGCCAAAAGTTAATGAGAATTATACCAATAAAGTGGAGAACCAAGCTGACATCGAGGCATATGAGGGTGATGATGACTTTGATGTCACTCTAACAGAACTTATTATACTTCAAAGATGTTACTTTGACTATATTAAAAAGATATTGACTGATATCTCTCAGAACTTAGTCCCGGTGAACTCAGATATTAATAACAGGAATGATGTTGTTTTAAACGTCCAATGTCCTTTATGCGACAGTAAATTCCATACCGGACAATTGTTTATGAGTCATATGTACAAGATGCATAATGTTAAGTCCATTCCTAGTTACTCGTGTAGAGTATGTGGAACTAATTTTGACAGCCTTACTGAGCTGGATAGTCACATTGTGGATGAGATAAATAATTTTGAAAACTTGTGGATTTGTCAGTTTTGTGATAAGGAATTTACTAACCGAGAGAATGTTAGGAAACATCTGAGTGATCACTGGGAGGCTATAGAGTATGACAACTGTTTCAGCCCCCACTTAGGGTTTCGGTGCAAGTATTGTCCCACTCTGTTTTGGAATGAGACAGATCGGGAACAACATCAAGTTCGAGTACATTTCAATAAATACACGGATCAATTTTACAAATGCAGTAGTTGCTCTGTTACTTTTAGTGACAAGGTAAGCAAAAGCAATTGATTTATATCATGAATTTGACAACCCCATAGGCTAGTTGAAGTAACCTTGCCTGCTCAGCATAGGTTTAAGGTTTGATTTGTGCTTGTGGCAAACCTTTATATGATAGATAAATGTTTGTTTGTCAGTTGTATTTGTATTGTCCATGTCTTCTACAGGAGTCCCACATAGAATCTTAGTCTGGAAGTATGAGGGTGATCATGTTTATTTATTTTATAATTATGTATTACATATTCACAATATTCACATATAACATAGTTACTTTTTTCCTTTCCAGGTATGGTACATACACCATTACTTAGAAAATCATTTGAATGGAGAGAAAATGGGATCCTATCTGCTAAAATGCTGTGTGTGCTGTGTAGTTCTCACTAACATTGACGAGATGAGGACCCACTTCATTGAACACCACCCTGATGCAAGGAAGGTGTACTGCTCTCTAGACCCTTGTAAATACAAGCCTCTGAGTCAGCGAAAGTCTTTGAAACTGCATGTGAAGGTAGGTTGAATAGTCAATAATTGACAAACAAAATTGTCTCTGTTGTCTATCTCTTGGTTCATCACTTGAACTTGTTAGTGGAAAAGGCAAATTAAACTGCACTTTCGGTCTCTTTAATCTGTTCTTAATGTTTCCCAATTAAATCTTCTTCTTTTCTCCCTTTATATTTAGATTTTATATGTCACATGTTCACTAAGACACTTCTATGTATATGGTAGTGATGTAACGAATGTCATTTTTTGAACATTCGCGAATGCGAATGCGAATGCGAATATCTGCTTCCGATATTCGCGAATGCGAATGCGAATGCGAATATTGTTTTTTTTTTAAATTTGAACTCAATTTTCTACGCGTGATCCATTTGCGTCTTTCTCCGAAAACTACCGAGTTCATTGGAACTCACCTGACAAAAGTGGCACCCCGAATTTTTTGGATTTAATAAGAATTACTGAGTCGATTAAAATCAAATATCCAGTTTTTTTGTGAAATTTTGCCATCGTAATGTATATTTTTACACCACCAGAAAGTAGAGATTTCAGCGAACAAAACGCACATCAATTTTTTTGAAAACACAGGTATTTTGACATGATTTTTCGAACGAAAATTTATTTTTCAATTACAAATATTTCAGTGTATTTGGGACATAAAAAGCTCAGTTTTCACTTAAATTTCGTGAAAGTAATATAGTTTTTGTGGAAGTTAAATATAAAAAACTCAGTTATTTGAATTTTTCGCATAAATTTGAGGTTATGTAAAAAAACGTGTGGATACAAAAGTTGTAGATCTAATTGTTACACAAAACTTTGGTGTTTAAGCTTTTTTTCGTAAGACTTCTTTAGAAATTGATATAAACGGTTTTTACCTTTAACTAATACCCCTTCCTGACCTCAGACAATCCGTAAATTATTTTTCCTTTCATTTTTCCTTTTATTTTTGACATATTCTCGTCCTTTCCCAATGGGTTTCATCCTGTTACTATTTTTTACCCGATTTCAAAAAAGGAGGTTCTCAATTCGACCGTCTATATGCTTTTTTATGTTTGTTCAGCGATTTTTTCGTCGTTTATGAGTTGATTTTGATGATTCTTTTTTTGCTCGAAAGTAGATATTTCCATAGTAGTCCCGTTATAAGGATACCAGGATCTGATGACGGCATTCCAGAAAAATCGAAGGGATCTTTCGAAAATTGTAGGGGTGACTTGAGTGTTTGTTAATATTTTCATTAAGTATTTTAAAGCACTACAATTTAATGAAGGTCTGGAGTCGATTTGATGAAGCAGAAAATAAAAATATTTTCAATTTTATTTATTTTTTCTGGAGCAAATATTCGCAAAACATTCGCATAAATTTTGCGTATGCGAATGCGAATGCGAATATCGAAAAAACGGGTGACTATCAGAATGCCCACGTAGCATAATGACGAAATAACCAAAACGTATTGAAATTAAAATGCCATAGTTACTAAATAGCCATGAACACTAAATGCCCTTGTAGCATAACGTCTGGACCTTAATATGTCATAGTAATAGTTATTAAATTGACATGAGCGTTTAATGACTTTGTAGCAAATGGTCTTGATAATTTAAATGCCATAGTTACTAATAGACGTGAATGCTAGACGCCAAACTATTGGTAGGTATATTATAGTCCAGTCCAATTTTTAAGGATCCAACGTAAGAGCGGCTTGCCCCAAGTTGTTTAAGCTTAAGAATTAAAAATATTATTTTGTCAATGGTGTCAGAATAAGTTTTTATTTTATTCCAATAGTACCTGGTTGACCGAGCTTTGCTCGGTTGAAAATTATATTTAGTATGAATCGCAAGAAATACGAGGAATTCCGCCATCTATTAGCCGAACAAAAATATATTCGAGCGCCATCTAGTTACTACTGAAACAAACAAACCGTACCTCATAGAAGTTATCTTAATGTTTCATAGATGGCGTCAGTATGATGTTTTTAAAACATCGGGAATCGGGAAAAAACGGGAACCGAGCTTTTCTCGAACCTGGGACCTTGATAAATCGATTCCTTGAGCCGAAAACCCCCTAATCTGTAACGTTCATGAAAATCTTTGCAGCCGTTTCCGAGATCGTGATTATATATATAGGTATAAATAAATAAATAAATAAATAAATAAATAAATAAATATACAAGAATTGCTCGTTTAAAGATATTAGATAACGAGTTGTTTTTTATTAGTAGGTATATAGTTTAAAAAAATAAAACGTTTTACGGAAAAATAAATATTACACTTTCATTTAACTCTGATAATTATGGTATAGGAGTCCAAGAGGCTAAATGGGGATTTACTAAAGCGTCACGTCGTCGTGAGTGTCAGGACTGCGGGTGTACCTATTACACACAGGGAGGTACACAGACGTTTGTAATCAAAAGAGATATTTAAATCCGTGAGGTATACTTACACCCGCCATTGTGACACTCACACGTCGTCGGGACCATTGGTCAGGACCTGTTGTTGGATTGTGAAGTTTAGATCAGAGATGTTATGGATATCCGTAACCGTAACCGAAATTATCGGATATCCGAAATAAAAATATATCCGTAACCGTAACCGTATCCGCTAAAAAAGTTTCGGATAATTTCGGATAATTGCGGAGTCTAAATAAAAGACCTAACGACAGGTTTTTGTTTCACCCACTCACGCGCCATGTAAATATTGCATATTTGTCTGTTATTTTTAGTCGTAATGAGTTAGATCAATATTTTTTGTTATCACCTATCCAAAACAATCTTTTTACTTTTTCCTATCATCAAAAATGACTGAGATATTAAACTTTAAAATTAGGCTTTCGCGCCAAAGAGCATGACGTCATAGCGCAAAACAATAAACTTGTATATTTTGGTGGAAAATCTGACTTTGGCTCGTTGCACTCTAACGATTTCGCTTTAAATTCATTTGTTTTTCTGCAATCAACATTACCAATGACGTCATAGTGCAAATGGCGAAAGAACGAAAATTAAATAAACGATGAAACTTTACAACGCTGTATGGACATTTTTTGATCATGATAAACTTCGGTAACTATATATCACAATTATTTTTATAAAAAGCATTGTAATTTGATGGGTCACCCATTAATTCTCATTTTCTCCTATCTGACTTATTGCACCAAATGATAACCTAGACTTGATAGTAAAATAATCAAATTATTACATACCTACTATTTTTATTTTACTATAATGTAATATCCGTAACCGAAATTATCCGAAACTTACGGATAATCCGAAATAATTAGATATCCGTAACCGAATCCGAAACCGATATAATTTTATTCCTATATCCGTATCCGTATCCAGATCCGAAACTCCATATCCGTAACATCCCTAGTTTAGATGCTAAAAATAAAAAAAAGTTTATATTAAGATGTATGCCCCTTCACTGGTGGGGAGAGCGTACAGTGCGCCCAACTTATCTCTGAAATGACAAAAATTGGAACTAATGCCGCCATGGTAAAAAGTCATTCATAAGTACGTTGTGGTCATTCATATGTCAGTTACTACCTGTCGAATTGCGGGCAATGATTGGTCCAATGCGTCCGATAGCGTCTCTCTGCGTTGGGTTTACTATATATAGGTTTTTAAAAATAAAGAAAAAAAGATATACCTACTCGAGCGTGTCAGATATTAATAGTGAATACGTCACACTTATTTCTGATAACGGAGGAATATTAATTTGCCAGTTTGCATTGTAGGGGTGGCCGTACGAACGCACGTTTCCTTTGAGATGAAAAATCAGCAAACGCGCGAATTTGCGTCTTTTTTTATTTTTTTTTAAATATATTTTTGGGAGAGTGGACAAACGATTTAGACTATTCTTTTATAGACGTTTCCTCTACTAGCTCCTTCTGAGTTTTTGTCATCCAGCTATCTTGACTTCTGGCTAATAAGGCATTCTAATCATACCGACTATTCACAATTTCAGACATTTTGCTACAAGTTCATTCGGCTTTTATGTCGTCCAGCTGAGTTGACTCTCTGCTAACGGGGTAATCTGCTTTTATGTCATACAGCAGAATTGTCTATCAGCGAAAAGGTCTTTCAGATAGTGACCCGAAAAAACATGCGAATATTCGCGAATGCGAATGCGAATGCGAATATTCGTTACATCACTAGTATATGGGATTGAGCAGTTACTTGTTCAGACTTGGAGAGATAATTTCTAGCAAAAAGGTTGCATTGTGTTAAATATTTGATGTGTTTTTGAATTAAATTTAAATAAATTCACACAAAGCATACTTAAATTTGAGTATACGACAAAAACAAGTTTTCTAAGTTCCCCCCCCCCCTTTACTCCCGCTTTAACTAATTTTAGGGGAGGAATGTACTAAAACGCTCTCTAATGTCCCCTACATTGCCCAAGAACATGTTTGCCTGCAGCATTCTTGTATACAGTAGTTTCGGATGTGAGTTGACATCTGCGCGGTTTATCGGCGCGGGTCTTTTTCACTATAAAACGGTACAAGAGACTTGTAAGCTCGTGTCTCTCCCGCCGGTTAACCGCGTTGGCGGTAAGCTTGACTATGCAACCACCCTAAGTCGGCGATTCAGGTTTACCTTGTCAATATAGACATGTATGCTGTATGCATGTAGGCCGTCCACACGGTGCGCACGACTGGTCCAGAGAAGCCGGTGGCGTGCCCGGTGTGCACGCGCGAGTTCCCGTCGGCGCGCTCGTGCAACGCGCACGCCACGCAGGTGCACGGCCCCGGCAAGTTCAAGTGCAAGCTCTGCAAGGCCATGCTGCACACGCTGGACGAACGGTGGGTGGCTGTCGTTGTTGGTGTAGGTTTGGTTGGTGTGTGTGTCAGGCCGTCCACACGGTGGCTTATGTGGGCCCTTTAGAGGCCCACAATTTAATTGTAATTGTATACTAGCTGCGTTCGCGACTCCGTACGCGTGGGAGTTTTTCACACGTAAATTCCTATCCCGCGGGAATTCCGCGATAAAAAGTAGTATATTATGTTGCTCGACAATCTCCTCTATCTTCCAGTGAAAGTCCCATAAAAATCAAGAAACAGTAATAGAACAAGAATCTGAGGAAAAAGTTTGTTTGTACATGTACATCAAATCTCCGAAACGGCTAAATCAATTTTTATGAGATCTTCGCTGGAAGACAGTAAGTTTTTAACCTGGAATTCCCGCGTGTAAAACTCCCAACGTGTACGAAGTTGCAGGCACATTTAGTAGATAACAAATAGTACAATGTTGTTCCCAGCAAGCTCCACTACCTGCTGATCCACCCGGGGCGGCACCCGTTCGAGTGCGCGGAGTGCGGCAAGTCGTTCCAGTACAAGTCCTCGCTCTACATGCACAAGCAGGACCACCTGCCCAACAAGCAGAGCTACACCTGCAACTACTGCAACAAGGAGTTTGTGGTACGTCGCTGTGTGGTGCTGTGTACGTTATGTTATTATGAACCGGCAAGGGGTCAGCTGAAACAATATATTTCTGCTGGGGCATTTCCAAGCCTTAAAATACGGTTTAGGTCTGTTTGTTCCCCTCCGAGTTCCCCAGGGGAACCAGCAGGATATAAAAATGTCCTAATGGACCCACTTAGATGGGGGAGCCAAGAAACCTATTTAAATTAATAAATTTAAGGTCGTTTTGTCCCCCCCACCGCAAATAAAATAAAACCTCCATAGTACCTACTTATAAAATGTTGACATGTCAATGCCATGAAATTTATGTAATGGCAGGTGCAAAAATGTTAAACGATCCTTATTATTTTAACAATTTTGTTTTTGTTAAAATTTTGATTACGTGTTTAAATAACATGAATAAAATAAACAAAGTTTAAAATTAAAGGTATTTTATTTTAATAAAGTATTTTGGAACTAAATATTTTGTATTTTAAATATTAGCTGAAAAACTATTTTGTATTTTGTATTTGAAAAAAAAATGACAAGTTTTGTATTTAAATACGTTTTATAGTACTTGGTACTAGCTTCCGCCCGCAGGCTTCGCCCGCGTGGAATTCGTTTAAACTTCACTCCCCTACTTTACCCCCTTCGGGTAAAATCCTCACTAGTGCTCCCCTACACACCCAAAGGAACATATACATATGCCAAATTTTAGCTTCTTCCGTTCAGTAGTTTCGGCTGTGCGTTGTCTGTCAGTCAGTCACTCAGTAACGCAAGATATTTATATATACAGATTTTGCACATCTCTGCCTAGATGATCATGCAGAAGTTTGAAAATGGTTGTATCCGATACTCCAACCATTTCTGAAAACTGTTTCTTCTTTAGCCTACGATTTTCCAATACAAATTTTTCGACTTTCGCAAGAAACTCCCGAGGAGTTTTTTTTCCTACTCACAGCTACAAATTGCACTTACTACTACTTATGGCTTAAATACAAAACTCATGTCCAAGCTGTTTTGTCTTTTCGTGTGAAATTTTGTACAATCACAGCATTATTCCTAGTATTAGGTAACATTGTGAACATCGCGCTTTTTAATGGTGCGTACACATTATGCAACATGCTATATAACTTTTGTTTTATAACACGTCCACACTATCTAAAATTGTTGTCTAACAATGAAACATGTTACAAGACCGTACACATTAGAACAACATTGTTGTTTAACAATGTTATAAAACAATTCAATGCGTGTCATTTCTTAAAATATAGCATATAACATTGTTGCAAAAACTAGTAACATGTTGTATAACTTTGTTTTGTAACACATAGCGTCCATTTTGTAAAACATGTTATTAAACAATATTTTATAACATGTTTTGTTACATAGTCTGTACGCACCATAAGAAAGCTATCGTAATATTTTTTACGTACATAATATTTATACTTACGTACATAATATGTTTACTTGGAGGATATGAAATGTGAACAAAGCACTTTTTTACTTACATGTATCGTCAACAATGTCACAATGTCATCTCAATGTGGTAGGTATGTCAAAATAATATATGTGGATCGCCAGCATTTTTTCTAATAGGAGGGGAACCAACAGGATTCACAAATCCAGATGGACCCCCTCATGTTCTGAAGGGGAACCACTAGGACATATATGTCCTCATGGACCCCCTGGGGGAACTGAAAAGGGGAACCACCAGACCTAAACCTAAAATACAATCGCAAACTATTGGGTTGGTCGGAAAGTTATTTCGTTTTTCCGACAGAGTTAATTGTATATCTTGAACACAACTCCACTCCTCAGCTGCATAATCTGTAATATGTGTTGCAACATCGCACACACGTCACACTGTGACGTCACCGAAGATTTCTACATCGCCCGCATATATACAACGCCCCAAGAGCATTCACTTGGGGGTCTTGGGGCCTCGGTAGCCGCCCAAGCATGTCGTCTCACCTGGCGTGAGATCTCCCTTCGCCAAACTGGTGATATTTTATTTTACACGCCCATGTCCACCTGCATTACAGAAGAAGGACTCGTTCCGCGAGCACCTGCAGATCCACGAGGGGCCGCGGCACGCGTGCTCGTACTGCCCCATGCGGTTCGTGCAGCGCTCCAACATGCTGCGCCACGAGCGGCGCCACACCGGCGAGCGCCCGTACGCCTGCCCGCACTGCCCGCGCACCTTCGCCGACAAGGGCGCCTGCACCTCGCACGCCAGGTCACCACTAAAGCTTCATTCGCATATACAGACACGCGCCGGCGCAGACACGCGCCGGCACAGGCAAAACATTCTTGTTGAAAATACTGGCTGGCGCCGGCACGTGTCTGCGCGCTAAATGTGAATACATGTATATAAAGTGTATGAAAGATTATTATTTTGTCTCGATGTCTTTATAAGTGACTGAAGCGTTTTGTTTATTAACTAGGTGACTCGGCAGACGTCTTAATATAGTATTTGTGGAGGAAAAGGGGAGATCTACCGTCAGGCGAGGTCACTTGCCTGGGGACCTCGGTCCGAATGTTGACTTCGGAACTTTTGTATATACATATAGTTGATTGTCTTGAAACAACGATAGCTAGTGCAGTTGAGGACACGTCTTCTGATTGGCCAGTCTCAGTAAGACACATGTATGATGTATGTATTATTTACTTTACTCGGTGCATGTGGTGATATTATGCTTGGTCAGCATTTCATGTGAGATGAGGCGTGCACTAATATTACTATTATTGAGGTATCGCGTCGCTCAGTCATCGTACCCCGAAAGAGTGGAATAAATTGTTAGCGTCAGCGTTCCATTGGACTATAATGAAGGTGTCTTCAAATCAAGAATAAAGAGGTTTTTACTTCGTTAGTGCGTCACCATCCAAGCTTCTATCACCACTTACCATCAGGTGGGATTGTTGTCACTTAATATTTATTTATTTTAACGTTGCACGTTTGAACGTTTTATTTATTCACTTCCAGGACGCATTCAAAGGAGTCATCTTACGCGTGTTTGTACTGCGGGCAGACGTTCGTGCAGAAGTCAAAGCTCACCTACCATATCAGAAAGCACACGGGTGAAAGTAAGTACAAGCATTGTTTTAAATGTCTGTGTTTTTGGATGTTTATCGTTATTAGTATTTAGGTTCTGATATTTTTTGGGAGACACGAAAACTCAGTGTTGAATGATAATTAGTGTAAAATAAAGTGTTATAATAGAAACCTGTTAATAAGGTTTTATTTAACATGAATTAGATAGAATGAAAGAATGACTGGCAACTATTAATTTATTGTCGCGGTTTCAATGTTTTATTGTGTTTTCTTTACCGCAAAGGGCTTCCTCGTGTGGACGTATAAATTAGTGGCGACCTTTGGTCACAGGTCCGTTTTATTATTTTTGCCCCCCCACCCACCCCCTTCTCTCTTATAACCTTGTAGGCACGTGCCTATTTTGCCCTACGTGTAATCTGCCACTGCTTCCAGACCTGGAGACGTGTTCGATCTGCTCGAAGCTGTTCACGAGCGCGTGCGCGCTGCGCGAGCACATGAAGATCCACCTCTGCAAGAAGGAGTCCGTCAAGTGTCCGCTGTGTGGTCAGTCCTATGATTATATTGCCAATACAGCGACTATATATTGTAGGAGGAGGCAAAGCGACATAAAACTTTAAATACAGCTCTGGGGAAAATGTATTCATGACTCGATAACGGTAACCGACGTACATTCGATAACCCAAACGTGTTCATGATTAAAGATTACACTTATATTCGACAATTCGAATGGTGCAATGGTTCACATGAAGGATCGTCGTGCCAAGAGAGTTCTGGGTTCGATTCCCAGTGAGGTGAAAAATTGAGTTATGAGTTTAAATTTCCGTTCTCTGTCTGGATGTGTGTCCCTGTCTTGTGTCTAGTTCATGCCATGATCATGAAGTTCATGGCATCCACGACACAGGCAATCCTAATGTGGCACCTACTAGATATACCCACATAGGCATAGACACAGGGAATCCTAGTGCGATAACATCCATCCATGATAACATCCAGCCCTGACAAAATAAATTTCATTTGCTGCAATAACGTTTTATTTCGTGACACTTTCAATGACCCATATATGTGTTATTATGTGTATGTTATACAGACAAGAAGTACCAGGACGAGCGCTACATGCTGCGGCACCTGCGCACGTCGCACACGCGCACGCAGTTCTCGTGCCCGCTGTGCCAGAAGGTGGTCACCAGCGCCGTGGGCCTGCGCCACCACGTCATCACGCACAGCCCGCTCAACACCTTCCGTGTGAGTGTTACTAGGTGCTTGTAGGCTTGTACTGGCTTTTTGGTGAGGTGGGTGGTGCCGCTGACTGAAATGTGCCGTTTTGGCATAAAGTGTCTAACTTTGGCGTAGAATATAGATACGAGTATAAGATTATAAATATGTTACGCAACGCAGACACGTGCTAAAGAAGGGTCGTCACCTCGGTTTCCTCTTTTATGTTCAGTTTATATTATACAATGCTTCAAACATTGTCAAGTATTATTGCTCAGGAGTTTCTTTTGCGGTTTATTCTCGAAGGCAAAACACCTTTCTACAATGCTCTGTCAGTTGACTGAATTTTACTCCTTTATTATATCTCGACAGCAAATTGTTAGGAATCGCATACATTTGACCAAATTGAATTTTTCACATTCTCATTATAATAATTCTCCTCAATTACATTAACAGTGTAAATATCAACTGTGTTCAGAAATTAACTAAATAGATTTTTTCTTAATTCAATTTCAGTGTAGAGTATGCCCAAAATCATATGCAGTGAAACGGACTATAGTGAAGCACTTACTGCGACGCCACTCGCTAAGCAGCTCCGAGGTGAATCTGAAGGACTATTACACTCGGTTGGAGCCGCGGCAGTGCAAACTGGAACTTGATGAGGAGACTATGACCAGAGTCTTCGGTCCTCCCAAAAAGAGGCCAGATATCCTCATAACGGACTTTGTAACTTACACACGGGATAAGAACCAGAAGAAAGAGGTGAAAGAGACAAGCGAACAGTCAGAGAAGGACAGCGATAGCAACTCTGACAACGACAGTTCGCAGAAAGAGAAACAACCGAAGATCAAAGAGGAAAGCCCCGAGGATATGGACCAAGATTATGGAGGCCACGAGTTGGAACCAACTGATTTTGTCAGTGTTAAGATTGAACATATGGAGGATGATGAGGTGGCATAGGTTTGTGATGATCCAATGCTTAGATTTTAAGTGATTTTTAAATATAGCTATTGCTTATGTCTGTTTTAGAGATAAGTTTATGCAGTCAGTCAAGATTTTTAGTATATAGTATTACGGCAATATTAATAGTAATAATAATTTTGTTAGTCATTACTGTTATTGTAAATAAGCTAGGTAAATGCTTGTTTCTGGCCGCTATGGGCTAGTTCAATCAAACCAATACATTATTGGGTGTGAATCTCGTTCCACTATTGATTCATATTATTATGAGGTACACCAATATTTTATCTTGTGGATTGAAGAGTTTGTGTCACAAAAACAGCTATTGTAATCACTTTAAGTTAATAAAACAGTATTATATAGCTTGCAAAATCATTCATGAAATACAGTTTCATTTTTAATTTGATAAGGGTCAAGTTTAGTGAATCAAATCGAGGAAGCCTAAGTAACATCGTTCCTCTTTGGGTCCTTTCTTGATATGGTTAGTGTAGCTGCAGTAATAATGTACCCCAGTGAAGTGACAAAATTTACTTATTAGAATAAATTGAAATAAGGTCAGGTTTCTATATATTATGTATGAAAATTTGTTCTGTATGAAAATTTGGAATGTGTGTGCGCTTTTTGTGTAATCCATCAAAAATATGCCAAAATTTCTTAAGTCATACAACTAAATGAATGTTATATCTGTATTATAAGGTACAAATCAGAACTTTTAGAAGTTAGTATTTAGAGGTTGTCTTCTAAGTACTAGAAAATATATAGGGTCAGGTGGGGTAAGAGGGACGCTGGAGGAAGAGTAACAGTCACTCGTAAAAAGAAAACTATAATGCCCAGCTCTATGGTCACTACGTCGATAAAACAATATTAGGCGTAGTTCAAATATTCTTGGATAGATTGCGCTGGAACACAGCAACTAAGCGAGCAAAAGAGAAAAAAAATATCAGTTGTCAAGCTAAAGAAACCAAGACCTAGCGGCGTTCCTTGTTTAAGTTAATTTTAGTATTAAAAACATCAGTGTTGCGGTTTATTGCTATGGTAAGTGTATATATTACGTTTAATCTTTATTTTCTACATATTACATTGTTTGTAACGTGTGTTTTTAGTGCTTTTTCGATGTCAATAATAACATAACCTTCAAAATGGCAAGCTGGGAAAGAGGAACGGCTATACCAGGTTAAGAGAAACATATGTTCCTCTTTTCCTATTTCAGGGGTAACAAACATATTTAAAATCCGCTAAAATATAACACGTTCCGAAAATAGCCATGATTTGCTTTACTATTTATTTGTTACAGAAAAAAAGCAAAATGCCTCGAGCTTACGTAAGAAAGACCGATAGAAGAACCGATAGAAGAACTATTAGAAGCAGTTAGGGCCGTTAAAAGTGGCGCCATTCATTTCTATTTTTAACCGACTTCAAAAAAAAGGAGGTTCTGAGTTTGATCTGTATGTATGTATGTGTATGATTTTGATGCAGTTTTCAGCATAGTATTTTTCAGACTTAGGAGAAGGTTTTAGATATATTAGACGACTTAAAAAATGGAGTTTTGCACTTTAAAACGTGTTTTACGTATTGTCCGCCATAAGTTCGCATTTGGCTGAACCGATCTTAAAGTGGATTTCAGTACAGTAATTTTTAGAATTAGGAAAAGGTTTTTGGTAGCTTTACCGACTTAAAAAAATGGCGGTTCTTCTTTTTATTAATACAATCATATAGCACAAAGAGTTTAGTACCTCTGACCTTACCTATATGTTCCTCTTACCCCAAATTTCGTTTTTGTTTGCTGTCATCCTAAAGAAGACCTTATTTAAAACGAGGCGAGGTTTAATTCCTTTTACTCAAAAAAATGTTTAAAACATGCTATGTTATACACTTAAAAACATAAGTTATTACTTAAAAATATCGAGTGTTCCTCTTACTCCAAATCTCGGGAAAGAGGAACATTTATAAGACCTAGCTTTGTTGCTAAATTGTGCCGTAATTACACGAAGAATTTAGTTCTGTGTCAAAATGTAAGTATATTTCAAAACAGAAGATTTGTTTCTATTATTATCAAAGTAAATGTATAATTTTGATAGCTGAAGGCCAAAATATGAAAATACCAGTAAAGTATGTTTCTCTTACCCCACTTGACCCTACACAATTGTAGCACAAGCTGTAAAAGTTTTACAAAGTACCCTTTCGTGTAGTCTCGCAATAAAGCAAACATTGTTACGTATGTGATACTTTTTATCCTGTAAATAAGTTCCCTTGGGATAATTTAAACTGTATTTTGTCATTATCCCGCTACCACGCGGCCGGAGCCGCGGGCAAATACTAGTCTATGATTAATCGTCCCCGTGTTATCGATATTGTCATTTTTATAGGTGTGTCGTTTATGTTTATGCTATTTTTATGCTATTATATATTTTATGCTAGGCGTTCACTTTCCGCGGGCGGCACACATGCGGGGCCGCATAAAAACACCTAGCGGTGGCCCTGCTCATGGTAATTGGTTAAAGTCATCCATAGATACTTATCGGTGGATATCATGTTGGTTAAAAAAAATACAGAGGAGGGGTAAGGGGTTTACATATTTTCTATTTTGATAACTTCTTGCCAGTTTGCTGAGAATCTTTCTAGCTTGTAAATGGAATTCATGGCGAGAATATGGTATCATTTCTTGATGACACACGATAGAAAGTTAATAAAAAGCTCGACTATTAGTTATGTTTAATATATTTGAGGTTAGCTTAATATGGGCTGTGGCCAGTTGGGAGTTTAATGCTTTACTTAGAATGTAATGGAGTGTTTTAAAGGTAGTAATGAATTGGTTTATGATTAATTCAGGACCTTGATGGTGTAGGTACTTATTTGCTTTCAACAAATTAAACATTTCTATACTTCTTTTTAAAATACTTTATTCTGTGTAATAGATCATTTTATAGACAACATATTATGTATTTTAAGATGTTTTTGTAATTTTGTTAGGGAATAAATTATATCGTGTTGTTTACCATTACAATATTAAGTCAACATAATAGGTATTCAAAGATGTATTAAATATATTATATTATATTAGATATTTAAAACATCATTGTATGTATTATTATTGTGTTAAAGGATAGGATGGCAAATTTTCTTTATTGGGTTTCCTGAAAGTTGTAATGAACATACCTACTAGATAAAATAATTTTATTATAAATTGCATTTTTGAAAAACAAGATTTTGGATTCAAATATAAATATTCACTTTAATGTGTTTTTTTTTCACTGTCTTCACATGAACACTTGCGCAACTATATACAATCTGTAATAGACCTCCTATTAAGTAGACCAATGCCCAACAGTGAGAAAGGTATGGGTTAATTATGGAATAACTAGTAAACCCGCCCTCACTTCGCTTCGGGAACCAGTCCTTTCAAAAATCTCTATAAATTTTAACAAATTATGTTATTCTGATGTCTAAGCTATATTACTGCAAAGTTTCATGAAAATCCGTTCAGTAGTTTTTGCGTGAAAGGGGAACAAACCAACCCACGCACAGTCACTCACTCACTCACATACATCCTTACAAACTTTCGCATTTATAATATTAGTAGGATAGTAGGATATTAGTAGGATTGAATGAATAAAGAAATTACCAAAATTTACAAGATATAATGAAACAACAGTAATGATAAAATAACATTTTTTACATTTTTACAAGTTCTATAAATGTAACTGTGTTTATGAACTATTCACCTCAGTCAGTGCCAAGTATAATATTTAACAATATATAGCTATTGAATCTATAAATCTTAATAATGGAATACAGTACTTATAAAATGCTTGGAAATCTTCAAACATTCCAAAGTTGAATTGTCTTATGACTGGACATTTTATACATATTTGAATAGGTGAACCAGTTCATTTAGTTTTTATTTCTGTCAATTGTTAATAACCTTGAACCCTAAATGATCTTAATATGGGTATCTTCAACTGATACAATAGTTTATTTTGCATACTTTTGTTGTCATTCATACTGAGAACAGTGCCATCAGCTAGAATGGATGCTAAAGAATTTATTTAGTTGGTCCATAAGACCACATTCAAGTATGTACTTCTGAAAGCTTCCCAAATCACTATGCCCATTTGTGGATCTGAAGCTAAGTACATCAAAGTTTTTAAATTTCATTTGTTTTGGTTTCTCTTCATGACCAAAAGTTTCTGTTATCCTCAAAGCAATTTTCTGCCAATGCAATGCTTTAATTGTCTTCCACCATTCCTTGCAGTCTTCTTCGTTACCCTCAACGCATATGACTCCAGGCTTGCCCAGTAAACAAAATCCATTTAAATGCAATTCCTTCGATACTTTACTGATTTCTTCAGTTTTCTTCTTTGAATAAATATGGTGGGAATAAATCCAGTATCGACAAAATTTTTGCTGTACTGCTGAATTTTCATTGGAGTGGCCTTTTAATGTTTTAACAGTATACTTCTCAGCATTATCTTGAAGCCATAATATAGCAGTATATATACAAACTTCCCCCTCATGTTTACTCTGAACATAGGCAGTTAGGTCAGTGTTTAAACTCTTCTCCTGATGTCTGTCCAGCTGGTTACATCTTACATATACTTCTGGAAGCACTTCTGGGTATAAACTAGGAATATTAATTGACATCTCAAGTTTGAGTTTTTCTACATGATGTATTATGGTGTAGTCCAAATGGTTTGGCGTAAACATAGTCTTTTTATCAATGAAATTGCGAATACCTTCTAGTACTTCATTGTTAGTAATGATAATTTCTCGTGGGCTGTACATTGCCTGAAATAGTTCTAGTTCTGATAGTTGTTGGGTAAAGCATTCAATTAACTTCTCTTGGCTAAATGAATTAATCTTGTCTTCAGCCATCGTTAGTGTTGTAAGTAAACTCAAGAACTTCAGACACTTGTTGACTGCTAAATTAACTTACTGATTTCATTTAATGGACGATAGGGCAAAACACTGATAAATTCTAGGTTTTGTTCTTTGCACATTATGATGCTCACGACGACTGAATTGGAAATCGTTCATTGATTATTTGGTAATGATTTGTTCATACTTTAATTACTGATAGCTGATAGCGAATAAAGGAATAAACAGCGATTCAATTTGAATATTTTTATTTTTATAAATCACACAGATCACAGACGAGGCAAGAATTTAGGGCCGCGTTCCGTAACTCGACCAAAACACCCAAAATGACACTTTTTCATAGTTTGAACGTTTTGAGCGTTTTGGCCGAGTTACGGAACGCGGCCTATGTCAATTGTTAACGTCAAACTCAAAACGTCAAATGTCAAATTTTCTATTGCTGCGTTCTACAAACTGATGATAACGATCACGCTCCAACGTCCGTAATTCGTTTTCCACTTGCTTTTTAGGTTACAATTTGTTCCCTGTTGGAACGGATTTTAGCATTGATGTAAAAATATATTGGGCTTGAAAAAAAATATATTGACAAACCTTTTCACAACCATTATGATCATGGGATGTGGTGTTCGTTTGAGCGGTTAAGATATTATGGACATCATCTTTTCAATCACAACGACTCATCTGAATAGGTGAATCGTTTTGGGTGCTGTCAAAATGGTGCGCTTTCCAAACACGTAAAATATATTATATTATAATCCTTAAAAAGGAGTCAGATGAAATTTTCTTGTTTCTGACGCGGGAAAAATAATTGTATATAATGTTTAATGCATGTAAAGCTAAACAACTGACTTTGAGTTTTTTTCATTTTTTTTCAATATGGCGTTGGTGTATACCTCCAACAACAAATTTTGAGGTTTATCGTGCCGAAATACGAATTGAATACTTATTTTTCAAGTCCACCAAGTGTAACAAAGCTTGTGGAACACGATATTCAGACATCGAGGTCATGATCGTAATCTCTGTCGTAATCAGCAGTTACAGTGCGCCCAGCTTATCTCTGAAATGGCAAAAATTGGTACTAACGCCGCCATGTTAAAAAGTCATTCATAAGTACGTTGTGGTCATTCATCTGTCAGTTACTAGTGTGCAATGATTGGTCAAATGCGTCCGACAGCACCTCTCTTCATTCCAATCTTAAGTTGGGTTTACTATAGTGGAACTCAGCAAACCGTTTCGATTTCAGTGGAAAAAGCCAAAAAGCGTAGTTTTGGGTGTAAGTGGAACGTGTCCTGTGTTATCAGTTTATCACTGTTATCATGCGTGACACTGACAACTACTGTCATAGTGGAAGTGCCAATATTTTTTGACATGTTTACAATTTAGACTTTGCACCTACTTTATTTAAAATCCGTATTTTATAGTTTTTTACGATATAATGTTTACTATAAGCTAAAGTTATGAAGTTATTGTTGTGTCATTATATAACTATATTTTTTTTAGAGTGAAAATACGCGGTTAAAATATGTATAAGCCAGCAGTTATAGTTAGACGAATAGATGTTTTGATTCGTATTTTAGGCGGCCGTAAAAGGTTTATCGTTGCGAATTATGTTAGAGCATACTCTAGTGAAGGTAAAGTCACTATTGGAGATGTGAGCAAGGAAATTTCAAACCCAAAAAAGGTTGAATATGTGCCTCGAAAATACTGTAAGTTTTTCCCCACATTGTACTAACACCTAACCTTAGATATTAATTCATGGTTATCTATCGTCTTCACAGAGTATTTTGTTATCTTTAAGGCTTGCAATAATGATACTTCTTAATTTTAATATTTTTAATACTATTACATTTTTTATTTCTTTAGTACTTATTATACAGCTCTTATAGTAGGGCCATTTTAATAGGCCACATTTGACAGTTCGTCAAAATTTTACAAAGTAACCTTGTAAGGGAGGCACCCCATAGTATCTAATACATTCCATACTAGATATTGTTAAACTTTTTACACTTAAAAGTAAGGAACTGACGTCGTTACAAAGTTACGTCAGTGAACTCTTTTTCTTTTTAAATATCAGGGATGGTACTGAAAGAAAATGATGAGTAGATAAGTTGAATTCGAGAAGTCGAACTAATCGTCAAAAAGTATTTTACGATTACAAAATAAAATGTATTTTAATACAAACAAAATTTATTTTATTATATTTTAGGCCAAAAAATATGTAATCATTCATTTATATAATAACGTCTGGCTCACAAGTCAGTATCTAGAAACGTGAAATGTTACAAAAAAGTCATGATTTCATTTCGCGCCATTATTTGACGCATTATTTTTGTCATTTTTTTTAGTCGTTGTGTGAACTGTGCGCTTATTAATACTTTTTATAACAATCGCATTCAATTTACAGATGTTTGAAGTCCTTATCGATTAATTAAATTAATCGATGTTTTTCAGCAGGTTACCCTCACTATAAAGCAAAGACAAACAGTTGTCAAATGTGGCCTATTAAAATGGCCCTACTTTAGTCAACAATTTCATAATAGTTTCATTGTGTACTGTTTGCAGTGACTGTAGATGCTGGTGACTTGAAGTATTTATCTCAAAGCACATTAAGGAATTTACGATGGATGATGCAGAAGGATATTCTTGGCCAGGACATGTTCCTTTTGGGTAGGCCAGGCCCTAGCAGGTACAGTCCTTTGTAATTTGTTTTTAAATTTAAATTTAGTTTTGATTATTTATTTTGTATACATTTTAATTCAATAACTTTTATAATCTTAATTTAATGCAATGTTTTAATTGAATTGTTTTATCTAATTTAATGTCAATGATAATTATGATATTTTGTAAATTTTGTTATTTGTATTGTATTTTTTTTACCATGTTGTTTACACCTATAATTGAAGTGTCACTGGAAAATCTATTTTTATCTATTGTATTTTTGATTGTGATAGTGTTCACTTTGTTGGTGTGACTTAATAATAATAAATAATAATAATAATAATGATACTATGATATATTTAATATGTATTGTGTACTTGTAGCTTGAAAGGCACTTTTCATGGCAAACCATATCTGTCCACTGCTAGATTCAGATCCCTCCCACAATGTGTCAATAGGCAGATTTCGTAAAACTTTTAGAACATTTTGAGGAATTCTTATGTGCAGGTTTGCTGACAATGTATTCCTTCACCTCTATAAGTGATAATTAATTTTTAATAAGCATATTTTTGTAAATATAGTAACTCCATGATAAGAGTCCAATGTTCAAAATGATATTGTTGTGAAATAGATTTAATATCAGTTACACCCCAATAAATTGTTTTGTCATAATATCAGTGATAATTTATGGACTACAAAAAAATTGTTAAAACTTTCTTAGAGTATTTATGATGTTTCAGAGTTAGGCAACAACTTTAGTTTGTTAAAATGTAAATTATGTATTTTCAGACGAAAGGTGGCACTGCAATACTTGGAATTGACTCAGAGGGAATTAGAATATGTTGCTCTCTCAAGAGATACTACCGAGGCAGATTTGAAACAAAGGAGAGAGATACAAAATTCTACTGCTACATACTTTGATCAGGTTTGATCCATTGCATATTTTTTGCGATGTAGTGGCGTGATACCTATAGTAATATGAGCGCACGCCGCACATGAACAAGAAGAACACATGTAACGACTACAGTAAATAATACATAACGTCACACGCGTCATACTGAACCGGCCAATCAGAAAACGTATCCAAATGCCTCGCGAATCTGCTCACTCTGTGTGAACCCGACTAATAAGTTGTTTTAAGGTTTATAAACCAATAAACTGCATCTCCCTTTCTTTGATAGTGAGCTCAGTACACCCATGCATTTCTCTTAATACTATTTTATTGAATTTGCCTGGCAGAGCGCCGTGCGTGCAGCTATAGAGGGTCGAGTGCTAATCATCGAGGGCATAGAGAAAGCAGAACGCAATGTGTTGCCGGTGCTGAACAACTTGCTGGAGAACAGGGAGATGCATCTAGAGGACGGCAGGTTCTTGATACCGGCCGGCAGATACGACAAATTGTTACAGGTGACCTTATATTATTTTTTGTAAGCGTGTACGCCCTAAGTCGCCACCTTCAGTATAGAAGATAAGTCTTTTATATCTGCATTGATCCTCGGAAGTGATGAGATCAATCGCCATCTCAATTTTCCTATGACACTTCACGAATGCAATGTAATTCTTTTGTTTAGAGGACACTCAGAGACTGGCTATGTCAGGCTCTCTGTCACATCGGTCAAAGCACATGAAATAATTGTAGTAGCAGCGAACTATATTAATTTAATTGTATGCAGGGCCGCCGCTAGCTGCATGAGCGCCCACGTGCGACGTGCGTATTGCAGCCCCCGTTGTTGTTTCAATTACCTACCAAGCTAACATCGGTTTACTTTAATTAAATTAATATCTAGTGCCGTCCCTCCGTAGTCCATTTGCCATCCTCGAACCATTACAACCATTACACAAAGCAAATACTTTTATTTCACAGGAACACGGAGCCGAGGAGGTATCAAAATGGCGGCTGGTGCGCGTGGATGAGAACTTCAGGGTGATCGCGCTGGGGCTGCCCGTGCCGCGGTACACCGGCCACCCGCTCGACCCGCCGCTGCGCTCGCGCTTCCAGGCCAGAGATGTCGCTACCATCGGCTTCGGGGTGAGTACTCATTAACGTTAAGGGTCCCCGCAAACTGGCTTCAGCCACCGACCACCGATGATTGTGGCGTTGTGGCACTTCTTTTAGCGCTCCAATAGCTCCAATAACAGTGAGCGGGTTATGCAGCCGAAGCGGCTGTGGCCTGATCACGCTTCTAAAAAGAAGCGTCACAACGACATAATTATCTGCCGGTGGCTGTGGCCAGTTTGCGGGGACCCTTAACTGTTTCTGTATATTTGCGTGTTAATTAAACACACTAATTTGGTAAACATAAATTCCTAGTATATGAAAACAGTAGCGGTCATAGCTTAGTGGTTAAGAATACGAAATCCTCTTCGGAGGGTGCGGGTTTGAATCCCAGGCACCGCTGACTTTTCGGAGTTATGTGCGTTTTAAGCATTTAAATGTCACTTGCTACAAACGGTGAAGGAAAACATCGTGAGGAAACCTGCATGCCGGAGAGTTCGCAAAACTCAGAGGTGTGTGAAGTCCGCCGATCCGCACTTGGCTAACGTGGGCGACTATGGCCTTAACCTTCTCATTCTGAGAAGAGAACAGTGGGCTATGATGGGTCGAGATGATGATATGAAAACAAGAGTATTTGACAATTTTCACAAATCTAATTTCTTCTTAATTCACCAAATTAGTGCATGAACTCGTCAACAATCATACGTAGCCGTAGAGTTCGCAAAACTCAAAGGTGTGTGAAGTCCGCCAATCCGCACTTGGTTAACGTGGTGGACTATGGCCTTAACACCCTCATTCTGATATTCTGAGAAGAGACCTGTGCTCAATAGTGGGCCATGATAAGTTATTGACTATCCAGCTTATTGGTCACTTACCTACTATCATTGCACACGTCGTCGAAGTTCGAAGTGTAAAAAGTCAAAGATACTTTTTTATTTCTTACGTTTTATGTTATATTAAAAGTTTTATCACTATGTTCAACCTGTCACAGGTACCTATGCAATAGGTATAACATTTATGGTTTATATATTATACGTAGGCCACTCGGAAAGTTTTGAGATGCTAGGCAAGTTGCTGCTAGTTTGAAAAAATATGATGTTCCAGTCATTTAACGACGACGGTAACTGTGTATTTCTTTGAAACGGCGGAGCTTTACCGCGAACATTTGCGTGTTAAGACATTTAATACAAGTGTGTTAAGACAGTTAAGACATTTTATGATTTTAAATTTAGTTTAACTGAAAACCTACAATTACCATCAGCGTGAGAGGAGTCTGCTCCATTTATCGAAGGAGTTTTTAGATGATTTATTGAATTTAAAAGGGGTTAAAATTGACCTCGAAGATGACCATAGAAGTGGTCTCCCACAAACGGCAGTATCTCTAGGAAATGTGTGGATTACCGCAATAATAATGATATCCCGTAACGATATACAACAGTAGAATTGTAGAAAGTTTTCCAAGCTCTGCGAGAGCGGAGCCCCAAGACTGTATTTTGGGGAATCATATTCTACCACGATAACGTCTCATACGTCCCTCAGAACCTAGGCGTTTCCTAAGGAATCCAGGGGTGAAACCTTGCCTCATCCACCGTTCAGTCTTAATTTAGCTTCCTGTGATTTCTTTGAAGAAAAAAATAAAAGGATTTTTTTATCGTGTGTCAAAGGGGTCATGGCTGCCTACGAAGTCGCAATTTTGGACCTATGGGATCAATACTGACAAAAATATTTTTATACTTGGTTTACGCGAATAGGACTTTATAGAATGAGAAAATACAAAAATACAAAAATAGAAATAAATCTTGTTAATACCATCGATCTATGGTTAATACCTTGCATACTTTTTTCATGTCTTAAAACTTTTCGAGTATAAATATTTTGTGACTTATTATTATAAACCAAATGCGTGTTAGGTCAGTCACTCATAAAAATATACACTTCACAATCACAACCTATATCGTCCGAATGCTCGGGTGAGATTTTGTTTCACAATGCGAGTGATAAACGCCAAAATATATAAAATTGGCGCACGTAAATTCATGGCCTTCGCATACCATTAAATTTTTTATCGATAATACTAAACTACGAAGTTGACGATGCATTATTTCGTAAAGCAAAAGATACTAAATAATCGATTTTCTAAAAATAACTAAATAATCAAAGTTCAGATTAATGTGGGGATGAAAGTATCGAATAAAGCCAATCATTTCTTTTATCAAAGCTTCTGTGAAAGCAAACTCTCAGCTCTGCTGGTGTTATTAGATCCAAATCTCTTTGGCAACGCTTCCGGCATAAAAATATGAACTTGCTTCTTCGTCTTTCCCACGTCGGGTATAAGTTTCTTATTGACCAATTCAGCGTACTGTTTCTCAACTGCATGCCTCTCAGAGACCATCTTTTGTCGCGTTTCCGCGATGCTCGCTCTCATATCTTTGACCTTTCTGTTGTCTTTTTTGACGTCGTTTCGTGGCGTGCTCTTGATGTTTCGTGACTGCCGCGCGTAGTTCTCGATCGTATTCGCAGATGTTGGCACATAAAACTCGCTGCGGTCGATAGCTCCACCCGTATGTACTTTTAGATCGACCGGTTTGTCCTTCGCTCTTAAGTCTGTGGCTGTTTTGGATTTCGTCAAGTTTCGCTTTTGAATTTCCGGCCAGCTGTGTCTCGGTTGCGACATTCTCTCGGCGTTGTCGGGGGCTAGCAAATCTATTTTGCCAGCTAGATCTAGCCATTGGAGTACCCTATCCGACAATTCCGTGTTTTCCTTAACGTCAGTTCTAGCTGTCCTGTTACTTTTAACCGCCCTCATGTTTGTCAGACTTTCGAACTTGGAGCGATAGCAGTCGAATTCGTATAGCGGTTGAGGAGATGCTTTAACGATTATTTCGTCATCCACCCCCACTTCAGAGAGATCAAGCTTCTCTATAGTAGGTATCGTTTCGATTTGCCGGGTCTCATTGTCGGTTCTGATGACGAGATGTAGCTTCCTCAGGCAGTCTTCTAAATCGTCGTGTTGGCTGAGTCGAGACCGGGTGTTTCTTTTTCTGGTCGGCTTAGAATTGTAGCTGGCTGAAGAGTGAGGTCTTCGACGCTTGGCGCTTAGCTCTAGTAAGTACGGATCGTCGTGTGTGAGGATCGCGTGTCGGAATCCGTCGACCCACACGGTTCTAATGTACATAGGGCGTTGAGACGACTGCCAGAGCGCGGGCATATTACACCACTCACCGGCTAAACTTTAACGCATCCGGACACGCGAGGGTTGCCGTTAATGTGATGGAAAGTTTGTTTTGTCTTCATAATTGATTGTTAGTTCCCGGCGCGACCTTTTGATGGTCCGATAGCGGTTCTGGAAGGAAATACGAAGTTTTTAATGGTGCATAATGTCTTTACGATAAGGTAAAGAAAATATAAGTCCTTTCAATAAAAATTAGTGTTTTCCGTGATTAGTGATCCAATGGTGATCAGGGAATTGTTAAATGAGGTTAAAGCAATAAGATAAGATTTTTAAACTATCGTGCTGATGATATTTAATTAAAATTATTGCTTGGTTCTCGCTGGGTCCTTTTCCTTCAGTGTTCACATCTGAACTGTTCAATTATAGGCGAATACTCCTAGTAGTTATGCACCTTAAAGTGATCAACCGATTTAGGAGGACCTATCAATACCTATAATATATAATATGACTCTTCCGTTACGGAGTGATGGACACACAGAAAACGCACAGCCGAAACTACTGAATGCAAGAAGCTGAAATTTGGCATGTAAAATGTATATTTCTTAGGGAGTACTAAGAGAGGATTGTTGAAAATCCCCCCTAGGTTTAAAAGAGGCGATAAACTTAAACTTTCTATGTAGGTTCCTGTAGTTAGATATGTAAGCGATAACGTGGCTGTATTCGAGGCGGTAAGCAGTGTTCCTTCTGTTTACACTTAAGAGGATACCGCTACCGCTATGGGTAGCAAAACTTGTTGTTAGTTCATTATAGACGGTAAAGGAATCTAACATTTCTGTCAAATTTAACCTATGGATGCTCAACTTTATCCTGCACTGACCGGCGAAAAAAGTACCGCCTCCCTAGGCAGTATAGGAGGTCTTGCGACAGCTGCGGTATTCAGACCGGTATAAAGCGCGATACTTGCAACCAACTGAGGTAATGGCCTCCTACCACATGTGTCTGAGCAGGCCTTTACGATATAAACAAACGTACAGAGCAATAACATGAGCAGTCTAATTGTTAAGTCGTTCAGTTGTCGCCGGTATGTTGTGCCCTTTAGCGTGATTAATTGAAAGCCGAACAAGGGATGCGTGATTCGCCGCTATTATGTAACACCGGCATTCATTCATCGTGGAGTCGCTCACGGTTGCTTATTGCGTGGATTTTATAAAACGTCACGTGTAGACTGGATGTATTTTGTATACAGAGTTACAGACCGAATGAGGAGAAAATTCATTATCAAAATTAAAGGATACTTTTGTCGAATACTACTAATGACTATTGCTTCGCTTCTGCAACTTGTGCCTTTTTTATCTGTTATTTTTGTAGCGTTTAAGCATTTTAACAATATTCATAAAAGGAGGAGGTTCTCAATTCGACTGTACCTTTATCTCTTCTTAGTTATTAAGTTTGAAGTCGATTATTTTTTTTGTAAAAAGTCAGATATTTTGTTTTAATGTTGACCCATTGATGGTAAGTGGTCAACGTTACCCATGGACATGAGAAAGACCAAAGGCATCTCTGGCTGAACAAGAAGCGAGGGACCCACATTTTTATTGGCCTCGTGAATTTTTTATGGTCCATTTTAAGAGTAAGGTAGCTAGTTTGCCAAGTTACATTTTCTACCACTGTGTATTATATTGTCAGTGTCAATGTCAGGTCGTTAATGTGTAAAAAGCCTATAGACTTCCATTAAGAGGGATCTTCCACCATCTTGCTCGGTGCTCTGCGAAATTCCTTGCTAGTAGGGGAAGATACACCATTATTCGAGCAGATAGACCTGTTTACGGTGAGTAATCAATCACTGTTGCCTGTGGATGCCCACAATATCAAAGGCTTTCCAGGATCAACAAGGTAAATTTAATACAAGTAATATTTATTCACTCATTTGGACTAAAACTTGACTGAAACTCTTCGCTGAGCTTTTGCAAATACGACTACAATCTGGGCTCTAGATGGTAGACGCGTGAAGTTAAAATTATTGGCTGTTTATTTATTATGTTTATTCTTGGTGGTATTTATTTAAACTTTGCTACAGCACGGTGGTACAGAAGGCGAACTTAATGCTCTTTAACATTAAAATATGGCACGTACTTACATGTGATCATCTTCATCGTCAGCAACAAGTTTACTAGTGGTTTGAAAACATTCTGGTAGTTCCACGTTTGCTTAAACATCGAACATCTTCTTAGATTGTCGTGAATGGGATCAATCATTTAATCTTCTGTGAATTTCCTTGACCTGTTACAGTCACAGTAAACCTTCAATCTAAATTGCAGAGATTTAGCGTTTTGTTTTCATGAGAATTGGCAGTCGTAAACATTTACGAGGCAATCGATTCAGCGCCAATTTCTTTTAAACTGTTGTAGTAGAATATTGTCTTCGATTTTCAAAATTCTGTTCGATTTTCAAAAATTGGAAATAGGAACGATTTGTTTCCGAGCGGCAATGTTAAGTCAGTCGGTCCGTGTGACGTGTCTCCATGGTTTCGTTCCGTGTCCGACTGAGGGTCGTCGCGGAGCGCTAAGGGTTTTGTCGTCGAACTTGGGTTAGGACTCGTTTACAATGCATGCGTTTTTCATTAAGTTTTCAAATAAGTTACAAACGTTTACAAACATATTTGTTATTGATGTCTATAGGCCTACTATCGTGTGGGTGTCGCTATTTATTAACAAAAGTATCGGAACATGTCAATCATAAGTAATCAAATTTTTTGTCAGTTTCGTTTAAAAATACCTTCCGAGTGTATATGAAAATGGCATTTTTGAGGTAAATGGCCAGTTGCGACACGAAGTTTTAGATGTCTGGCAGGCAGTAAAATAAATAATATCTGGTGCGTGTCTTTACGAGTAATTGAGACCCCATACGATGAAATTCAAAGGTGGGAGACCATGTGTCTTCATGTCTCTCTGACATTTTATTTATCCTTTTCTTACATTTTATTTCCCCTCCGTTGTTGTAACCTCAAAAGTTTTGTACAATGGTCTCCAAAGTTCACTAAGAAGTTGGACTTAAATTCAACTGTATAATGATATAATATTTATGGTAAACTTACCTTTACTGTGAATGGAGCGTTGTTTTTAAAGTTTACGTTAACCCCGCGGTTGAATTACAACATGCAACCCGCCCGCCCGTGTATTTGCATAGGTACTTTGCTTGTCGCAAAAAGAAGGTAATTATTAGTTTACTATACTTAGGGCTCCTTATTGGAGAACACCTAGCTGAAAAAAGTTTGTTTTTCTAGATCGTTGTGTAAAAATTAGGTTGTACTAACTTAACTTACTGGAGTCAAGAGAAAGTTAAGTGTAACTTCGTGGCACGAAGAATTCTAACTCAGTTACGTCATGGACATAAGTGATGTGTTTTACAAATAATAAAAACTATAAGTTTTTTATGGAGTTAACAAACGAGCTTGCAGCACTACCATTCTTTTGCCACCAAAGACCACTGTGAGTCACAGTCGGTGACCGACACTGAACCGGACTCAATGGGGTCGGTCTGAAGCGTGGAGTTACCTATTTTTAATTTAAATATTTGCCTAAAAGCGGAAGTGTAAGAAATAGTAAACGTTTTATCGACCTAGAACCCGGTGTTTGCCCGTCTCGCACTTGACTTACTCTTCGTGTACTGTACAGGTGTTTGTCGCTATTCCACCGTTAATTGTATTGCGTTCCCAACTCCGCCATGTTTCATAACAATTCTACAAACTTTTGGCGTGGTGCCTCTATTTCTGTGTATTCGTGTATAGTTTAACTGTATTTTACAATCAAAACTTTTTTTGGTAATTTTGGACTAAGTTAGGCAATTAATGGCGGTATTAATAAATCCCAAATAAAGTTTGATCGTATTGTTTTAGTTGACTTTTCGTGTTCCTGTTGGGGGTTTGAGCCAGTTTTTTATTTACTTTCTCTTTCTATATTCTTGGTCGACAACACGTCGGTATATGACACCGAAGGTATCTCTTCTGTGTTATGCAGTAGTATAGGTAGCATAGGTAGGTATGTCCGGGATAGATGTAGCGATAATTTAAGGCTAGACAGAACATCTCTTGTCCACACTAGAACGACCTATCAATATGTCCTCGCCGTCTCAACCCCCCAGCTAGCTATAGCTATTTAAAGTTTCACTACATTTTTTGATACTTGAAAAAAGGCAATAAGTAAAAAGTGTGGAGTTTCATACTCAGGTTTAAAATTGGTGCTATTCGATTGTACACAAAATGTATCATCGTATCATCAAAATTTCGAATGTAGGTAATTTATTAATTTTTTGAGATATATTTTTGTTAATTGAAAACATCCCTTATACGTACACGATATAGTTCTACCATACCTCAATTAATGTTAGCTAATGTATTCGTTGTTGTAAATAAACCTCGCTATTCTGGGAACGGATGGCCCAAACTGTTATTTCGCACGGCAAATAACTTAAGTTTAATGCGATCAAATGAATAGTTCCAGCTTGATACTCCTAATAGCGGCGCTGATAACATCTTTGTGCCGAAATTACGACGGAATTGATTACATAGATAGCCTTCTCCTGAATTTGTTTATAGCTTTGTGTAAATTTTGGTACTCCTTTGTTTATTTTAATGAAGACAAGCTGAGCCCGCGGCTTTGTTCGCGCGTAGGAGATTCTCCCGAGTAAATCTCGATCCTGCGGCGATCCTGTGGATCCTTGTTTCGATTCTGGGGCTTCACCCGCGTCAATTTTTTTTAATTTATCCCCCCTTTTATGTTTATGGGAATTTCCAAAAATTCTCTCTAAGTGCTGCTCTACTCTCCCCAAGGAATATGAAAGCCTAAATTGTAGTGACTTTTATAGGAAGGTGTTATATATGACTAAAAGGAACGATTCCTGAAGTATAGATCTTTATACTCTTAACGCTATAAATGGTTGAATACCTGAATACGAAAGCAGAAACGGCTAAAATACTTCAACGGTAAATAGTGCTTATTCAAATGAGATCTCTATCACAAATAAAATATTGTTGTAGTGGTAGGAACACACTCTTGCCAGTTGCTTTAGTTTGTCTGATGTGTGTATTATCTTCAGATACGAGTGGAATGTTCGGTATTTACTATAAAGATTTTTATTACAGATATTAGCAGCCTTTTATTCTATTTTATTGTATAGTGCAATATTTTATCGAAGGCTAAGGAAGGTTCCATATTTGATTTAACAATTTTACCGTACTTTACTATACACATGAAATAGATTGCGAGACCCATACTCGCTTTTAGAACTAACTTCTGCCCTCGCCAAAAGCACTGCTCAAAAGAATATCTTAACTAAATACCTATATAATCGATCTTAAAACAACAGATACTGAGATACCTATAAGTAGGTTAGTAAGCTTCGTCTGGATTTTTTCTATCAGTTTATCCCCCTTTGATCCCTTTAGGACGGGAATTTCTGAAAATCCCCCATGAGTGCCCCTTGACATAGGTACTCGTACTTCCCCAAGGAACATGCTTGCCAAATGTCCGCTTGTCGGGTTCATTATTTTCATCTGTGTGTTGTCTGTCAGTCACTTGCTCACTAACGGAAGAGCTTTATTGAACCTATATAGATTGATCAAGGAAGATTTCAAAGAAAATTATCGTGATGTAATCCTACATCCCATGATGTCACAAAATAGTGCAACCTATTAGCATGACAGCGAGCGTAGCCGTTTTGCTACTCATGTTTTACTTTGAAGGAGAGTGAAGACCCGCCTTCAAGACTGACCTTACCTATGCTTTGCTTTATGTGTTTCTGTCTAATAAAAATAAAATATTTAGTGCTAGCTTCAGGCTCTTCACATGCTCTATAGTGTTTCTAAAGCTCCGTTCATCGTATTTCTGAAAATCTAATATGAAAAGTGAAGATGCTAACAAATATTTGTAGGCGAGTCGTTGCGACGACGCGTTGCGGGCTTGGTAAAAACTACGTATAGGCAGGTAGGTAGCAGGGAGTGTATAGCCATCTTAATTTCTTTTCACTAACGTTCAAGAGAACGATAATGAAGTATGCCCGATGCTTTCTTACTTCCATCTAAAAAGAAACAAGAACATTAATAATACTGTTACTTCGTTAATGAAAGAACTTTAAACAGCAGCGAGTAATAAGTCGTCAGAATTAATATCGGGGTGGTTGCGGACAAATTGTTTCCGTAAGCTAATGGGGTGCTTGCATGCCAACACCTGCAGCTTGTACGCTTTTAATAATACCCGGTTATTGAGCCAGCCGGTTGTTTTGTGGTATTAGGGCTGACACCTAGGTACGACATTCTGATATCTGAAATAATTATTGTTATATTTTGGTATGTTTCGAAGCGAAATTGTGGGTTCTTTAAATAACAGCATTATGCTTCGCTTAATCACTTATTTTGTTTATTAATTTTAAAATAACATAGAGTTGTGTGTATTAACATTAGACAGAAGAGAGATATGAGGTAGGCGATACACGGATTGCTAAAATCGCACAGATCATTTATCTAAATGTATATAATATTTTTCTTTTCGTAAATAGCGGAAAAGCGAGCAGATGAATTAATGGATGATGAAGTGGTCATTGTCTCAAATATTGTCGACTATAAAAATTTTAACAATATCTAGTAGGGAATATTAAATAATATGGACAAGGTATATAATGGACAAGGTATACAATATAATGGACCTCCCTTACAAGGTTACTTTGTAAAATTTTGACGAACTGTCAAATGTGGCCTATTAAAATGGCCTTAGTTTAAGAGACAATTTAGGAGAAAGACATATTTGGAGGTTAACAGATGGTACACATTGGTAGAGTTGCACACTGCAGTTCCACGGCCCATCACGGCCTGTGATTTGTGAACCTTTTCCGCCGTGTAATCATTGTTGCTCCGGTTAGCAGGGATCCAGTTACTAATTCCATAAATAATACAAAGTATCGACTCTCAAGCTAATATTTATCATAACGAAGGCGCTGTCTTACAAAACACAAATATATGATTTATTTAATTTTGTAGACATTCCAATTTTTAACATAATGAGCGAAAATTTCTAGGAAGTAGACGAAACCTATCATTATTTTTATGGTAGTCTTGTACCAAAGACATGACAAACCATATCTCATACTGGGGTCGAGACATTCGCGTGTTCGCTTCGATACATTTGGGAACCAGTGGCTGCTATGTTTTGTTTGTTTTACACCGGAGTCTATGGTGGTATTTATTGCGTAACGTCGTTGTTACCTTCAGCACTGTTCATGGATCGGCATAGATTTATGGGCCCATAAACATATGAGCATATTTTTAGACGTAATGCTGAAAACGCTATTTTTGCTATGTTAAATGCTGGTTGTCGTTATGTGACATCGTATGTCGTTCGAATATTACGCATTTTGCGCTACAGGAATCTGCGTTAGTTCTGAAACTATATTATTGGGTTATGAAACATCCACTTGCCAGATCTAGGCTCTTAAAGAGGATGGCACAAAATTGGCTTTCGGAAAATTGGATGATCATCGGACTTAGTTGAGAATACTTCTGGATTGCCTTTCATGTGCAATGTTAAAAGAGCTCACCCCGCGACTTTGCCCTTATCAATTCTTCTGTCCGAGCTAGACTTACCAGCTCGCACAATATTTGGTATTGTCAGTATAATAAAGAATATGAATATGAATAATACACAATGATGTTTTAATATGGATGAAAACAACTTTACAGCCATAGTTTTGCAAATTAGACAGCTAGCAATCATTAATAATAATATTCAAAAGCAGGCCCCGCTGAAAACCACATAAATCTTAGACTTTACAACATGGTATCGCGTGACGTTGTCGCTTCTTGCCCTACGCGTAATTGCCGTTTCAGCTGCAGAATTAATTCACGACGATAAATTGTCCAAAATTTGAAGGTTCTGCCTTAAAGCTTCACAACGAACTTTCAGTTCACTGAGAAATTAACATTTACATTCGCGAGCCCGTAGTAGTTACTGGAAATAGATAATTTTAAGTTTTACGACAAGATTTAATTTAATGATAGCAATTTGATTTGATAAACTAGTCTGATATTAAATTTTGATATAGTTCAGTTTGTTGTTATGTGTATTTATGACCAATTAAGGTGAGCTGCGTATAGTGATTATCATATAATTTGTCTTACTTCTTAAAATCAAATTTCGGCGTCTTCAATTTAGGTACTCTTCAATAGGCAATGTGCCGGTGAGACATTAAATGTGAGTGAAATCCAAAGGAGACGGTGATTACATGACGTCAGGAAGCTCGTCTGTTCATAGATAAAAGATTAATCTACTCTGCAACAATCCGCTACCATCAATTTATTTGCAAACCAGATAGACAGATTATTGAAGAGAAGTGAACATTTCAGTGTTATTAAACCTCGCATACAAAAAATAGACTGAAGATTTTGAAATTCTTAAAAAAACACCATTCTTCTTTCTTTTCTTCTTGAAGAAAATCGCCTTATTTGTATACCAAGGATAAAATTTTGTTGAGACGAATAATGTGGACTAATAAAATGTTATCTCTTGTTCAGGAGCATCTTAACACGTTAAGGGACGAGGCTCCAAGGGTCGACCCGGTCAAGTTGGAGCAGCTACTGTCGGCGGCATACGCCCTCATCAGCCCTGAACTCCAGCAGATCAGCTTGCCAGATTTCCCCGTGGACAATCTTCACGCGGCAGCATTGATTTTGGTAAGTCTTTTTTTATAGAGATGGCGCTAGGTGCAATTTTGAATCACCCTGTTATTTTTTTGTTAGTTTTAAGTGAAGATAATATCCACAGAAGAGATAACTCCTTTATCTCTTCTGTGATAATATCCGATTGATTTCCATTACAATCACTTAAATTGAGAGGCTTTTGAAATTATCAACTGATTTTATTTTTCCTCGTATTTTTTTCCTGTGAGAAAAACATATTTGGAAATAATGTAGCGATTTACGTAAAAAATATTGTTTTTTAAGTGTTTTTGATGCCGTCGGGATCTACTTGACCTTGAAAGCGGATACATGCAGATTATATAGCGACCTTTCTAATGTTTTGCCTCTGATTTAAGTAATAATTTATCACCCTCTGTAATCTATGAAGGTTATTAATGTGTGCACCGCAATATGATTCGATATTTTTAAGTGTATATCATGGGGAAAATAACAAGTACATCAATATAAAGCTCCTCATAAGATATTAGTTTATGTCACATAGTCCACGTCGTGCGTGATCTAGTCGACCCTGATACCGCCAGGGTCTGATTCCGGCTTCACGCGAACCTGTCATCAGATGCCATTCAAGGTCAAGGTGTCCTGAATATTTGACACATTTGGTGTGTTTAACGGAAAATAACTTTATTATAATTTCACACAAAGTAAAAAAAATATAGTAGGTATGTATACAAAATTAGGTTTTCAAAATACTTACATGCAAAATAGTGGGCAATTGTATTTAAAAGTTAAGAATCCTTCTCATATTAATGAGTGGAAGCAGAGAGACCAGTGTTTCTTAATATCGCAAATTGTTTGGGGTGGGTGCACTTTTTATAGGCGATTATCATAGAACCCAAGGGTACCAATACATAATTATGTGACCAAATAAGAACGAGACTGTTTCTAACAATAGCAATTGACTGAATTGTCATTGACGCCAGTTGAAGGGTAGAACTGCATGCTCGTTTGCAACATCTTATGTATAAAAAAGCGTTGATATTGTTGAGCAAACCATGCTAGTCGACATTCACGGATAACACAGACATTTTGTGTGACAAATATTTGTACTTTTGCTAGGCAATGCGTGATGTTTTGTTTATGTCTAAGCCATTTGCGAAAACATCGTGTGGAAGTCTAGTAAGCAGCATGAATATTTTATTAATTGCAGGAAAGGAACCCTAAACTACCTATCCAAAAGCTGCTATACTTACTGTATCCATACAACAGTTTTTTGTCCAAAGATCACGTTAAAAACGTTGAAGGTGTTTTGCATAACCTGAAAATAGATACTACGTCTACATGCAATATAGCCTTACAAGGAATTGAAGGCATAGGAGATCAGTCCTTAGTGAGTATGGATATCAATGGCGTTAAGTCTCAGTTTCCTGTGCCGCATGGAGACAGACTTAAGAATAGAGAAGAGAGGGGAATAGTGAAAACAGAGTACCAGACTCAATTGCTGAATGAACTTCTGTTGAGCCACAGTGTTGGCGATTTTTGTGTTATTGGTGAGTTCAAATATTTATTTTATTTTTAACGATATTGAAGTGATAGTGAAGTGATATAAGTAAACATTACATTCCAGCATTAATATAGTTCATCGTGTCATTATATTCTAGGACCCAAAGGCTGCGGTAAAAGTCTCCTAATCAGGCAACTAGCGTCTCTACTGAACTACACAATAGAGCCGATAGTCCTCTACCAGGATATGACGGCACGAGACCTGATACAGCAACGTACCACGCTGGACAATGGCGACACCGTGTGGCGAAACTCGGCATTAGTCGACGCAGCCTTGAAAGGTCATCTGGCGGTCTTGGACGGCTTGCATAGGATACATGCTAGCACCTTGGCTGTTTTGCATCGGTGAGTATAGTGCTTCGCCGCAGTCGAAGTTAGACCGTAATTCATTTGATATTGAAGGCTTTAGGCTATCTAACATCACGCGTCGACAGATAGGAGCAGAGCGATGAGCCATGTTGCAAAAATATTTAAGTTTCCTGAAGTAAAGCAAACGCGCTCAATAGTAGTTAGATATAACCCCATATTTGAGTCACCGAGTATATGGAATTGCCACATCCCGCCAAAACCAACCTTATTACCAGTGCTCACAGTTCAATTTGGCTTGTAAGCAAGATTTACTTATGACCTTCTATACCGCCTTCAAACTTAAATTAACCTTAATCACAGCGACAGAAAGCTGGTAATTGTTTGTGCAATAACAACAATTCCATACGAATACCAACCCATTGTAACAATAACCACTCCTAACCCCCAGCCTAGTCCACGACCGGGAGCTGCAGTTACACGATGGCTCGCGACTGCTGCGCCACGACCGGTACGACGAGCTACTGGCCACCGGTGCTACGGAGGCTGATCTGGCTGACAGCGGGGTTAGGAGGATACATCCTGCCTTCAGGTACGTGGGGGGTGAGTCGTAACCCCCAGGCTAGTCCACGACCGGGAGCTGCAGTTACACGACGGCGCGCGGCTGCTGCGCCACGACCGGTACGACGAGCTACTGGCCACCGGTGCTACGGAGGCTGATCTGGCTGACAGCGGGGTTAGGAGGATACATCCTGCCTTCAGGTACGTGGGGGGTGAGTCGTAACCCCCGGGCTAGTCCACGTCCGGGAGCTGCAGTTACACGACGGCGCGCGGCTGCTGCGCCACGACCGGTACGACGAGCTACTGGCCACCGGTGCTACGGAGGCTGATCTGGCTGACAGCGGGGTTAGGAGGATACATCCTGCCTTCAGGTACGTGGGGGGTGAGTCGTAACCCCCGGGCTAGTCCACGACCGGGAGCTGCAGTTACACGACGGCGCGCGGCTGCTGCGCCATGACCGGTACGACGAGCTACTGGCCACCGGTGCTACGGAGGCTGATCTGGCTGACAGCGGGGTTAGGAGGATACATCCTGCCTTCAGGTACGTGGGGGGTGAGTCGTAACCCCCGGGCTAGTCCACGACCGGGAGCTGCAGTTACACGACGGCGCGCGGCTGCTACGCCATGACCGGTACGACGAGCTACTGGCCACCGGTGCTACGGAGGCTGATCTGGCTGACAGCGGGGTTAGGAGGATACATCCTGCCTTCAGTACGTGGGGGGGTGAGTCGTAACCCCCGGGCTAGTCCACGTCCGGGAGCTGCAGTTACACGACGGCGCGCGGCTGCTGCGCCACGACCGGTACGACGAGCTACTGGCCACCGGTGCTACGGAGGCTGATCTGGCTGACAGCGGCGTGCGACGGATACATCCTGCTTTCAGGTACGTGAGGAGGGTAAGAGTTTTATTTGCTTGTGGTCAGATATGTGTAGGGGGGGGGGGGGTCTTTTTTGTATCATATCATTGGGAAGGGGTACAGTCATGGTGAAAGGAAAAATGTGTAGCGTACCACTTAGGGTACCTATTTGAAGAATAATCAGTCGGTTAATTTTATATTTACCGTAAGTGTCTCGCTTGGGAAACTAGGGCAATAATCTGGAATTTTGAGGAATTCTAGATACCTCAGACTTCTCGATGGAGCAGTGATAGGTATCAAATGTAAGGTAAAAAATGTTGTGAAGTGAAAAACCAAGAACCAAGAAGAAGGTTGTATTACTATGCACGAGTATCGCTTTTAAAGTCAGTCAAACGCACCACAAGCAAAAAAAAATTAAAATTCTAAAAACCTGAAACCTATTCCCGAAAAGATCTCTTCATGTAGCATTTAATATTATACAGTCATATCAAATTACAGAATAGTAGCACTGGCGGAACCACCCAGCACAGGCCGCGGGCAGCAGTGGCTGTCGCCGGAGATACTGAGCCTCTTCATATTCCACGAGATGAGGAACTTGAGCCAGCAAGAGGAAATATTCATTATCAAGTCGCTGGTAAGATGTATCCTCTTTATAACAAAATCATAAGGTGTGAGAAAATTATGAGTTAAGTAAAACACGTTACATTTAACCATTCTGAATGAATGAATGAATGAATGAAACGTTTATAAAATAGTAACAAATAATTTAAAAAGTAACTTTCTATTTTCAGTACGGTGAAATATCTGATCCCCTGCATTCCATAATAAACTTGGCCGATCAGCTTCGCAAGTCTGAAGACAGCACCCTTAAGAACCTATCTTCATCGTTATCAACACGACAGTTGTTGCGGATAGCGAACCGCATGTCGAAGTATCCCATTGACTCGCCATACGAAACAGTTCAAAGGACATTCTTAGCTAAATTCCTCCCCAGTTTAGCAAGGAAGGCTCTAGATGGCGCTGCTCAGAGGCTAGGAATAGAGGCACCAGCTAAATTCGGTCTATTCGGGAAAAAGACTGCCAAGAAAGTCACCTGTTCTGTAAATAATGATGTTCTAACCATAGGCAATACGAGCACGAAAGTGTTCAAAACGAACGCCTTAACCAAAGTACCTGATATTTTATTCTATGATGTTCCCCAACATATTGAACTTCTTGAGTGGCTGCTCCAAGATTTCCTCCTCGGAAATCATCTCTTGTTAGTCGGGAACCAGGGGGTTGGGAAGAACAAAATCGCTGACAGACTCTTACAACTTCTCAATAGACCAAGAGAATATATTCAGCTGCATAGAGACACGACTGTGCAGTCTTTGACCGTTCAACTGACCGTTCGCGATGGTGTGGTCATTTACGAAGACTCGCCACTAGTCAAAGCCGTAAAATACGGTCATGTATTGGTGGTAGATGAAGCAGATAAGGCTCCTACCCATGTGACGTGTATATTGAAGACGTTGGTGGAGAATGGAGAGATGATACTGAGTGATGGGAGAAGAATTGTGCCCAAAGATATGCTGGACAGTTCCGGAGGAGATGTATCTAGTTTTATCCCGGTGCACGATGATTTCAGGATGATAGTGTTGGCCAATAGGCCCGGCTTTCCGTTCTTGGGCAACGACTTCTTCGCTAGTTTGGGTAGGTACATTTTGATGTTATAATTTTGATTTTACATGATAAGTGTTTCGGTACATCTATCTTTTTAATTCCCGACACAAAAGATGGGAGCTTGACATGACTGTCTATGTCTGTTTTTGGCATCGTAGCTATGAAACGAATGGCCCCATTATGACGCGATTTTTTGTTAGAAAGCAGACATGAACGAGAAATTTCTTGGTCAAATTCATGAAGACATATTCAAGCGTTTGATGAGCAACAGCTTATTAGAGGATTTGCTTAGTCCGGGAATTTTTAATAAGTTACAATTCCAAATATTTGCGCCAAACTTAATGGCCCTTTCGAAGTTAACATACTCGCTATGCGGTTTCAGACTTCACGTTAATCTAAGCTAAAACGTTACAGGCGATCTATTCTCCTGCCACGCGGTAGACAACCCATCAATAGACTCTGAGTTGGAATTACTCCGCGCGTACGGGCCGGACGTGCCCGCTGACGTCACGCGGCGGTTGGTGACCGCGTTCGCCGCGTTACGGGACATGGCCGACCAGGGACAGCTCACGTACCCGTACTCCACGCGCGAGCTCGTCAATATTGTTAAGCATTTGCAGGTAAATTATGCTATAGGAACAGTATAAGTATGAGAGCAGTAGGACAGTCTGGTAATGGTTTTTTGTTAAGATTTCTAGTCAGTCTATTTGTGCGTTTTTGACGAATTTTACGATGTGTGTTTTAAATAAAATTTGTCAGTCTGATATGCGTAAATGAGGCATTTAGTGCAAAGAACCAAAATAATTTTATTTCGCATTAAATTAATTATTGTCCATTTAACGTTTTCGCTTAGTAACTTAGAGAGGCCATTAAGTTTGGCGCGAGTTATATCTTTAATTTTTTTTAATATTTTTAACTCTGTGTCTTATGGCCTTAATTTACCATATTAACGCTTTAAACAATACGTTAAGACGCAAATAAAGCCGTAGCTTTCAATCTCGAACATTTTCGTTCCAGAAATACCCAGAAGAGGACCTAGCAACAGCGATCGGCAACGTGTTCGACTTCGACCGGTACAGCGGCGACGCGGCGGACGCTTTACTAGAAGTGCTGCATGCGAGCGGCTTGCCCACCGTCGGCGTGTTACAAGGACGGTCTGAGGAGGCCCTGAGGAAGATACAGCTCACCATTGACAGGAAGAGCGGGTGAGGTGGTGTTAGTTATGGTTGGGGTTGGGTGTAGCCTTGACGTGGATATAATAATATAATACTACACGCCCTATAAGTTTGTATAACTGTATGACAACGACGATGACGATGACGATGATGTTGGATCGATGTTCCAGTCTAGACACGTCCTCCCCAAAGCACGGCAAGGAGGATCCTGACAACCAGCCGCACGTGGGCGGCAACACGTGGGCGGGCGGCACGGGCGGGCGGGACACCGCTGGCCTGGGCGGCAAGGGCGGCCCCTACCGACTGGATAAGGGGCATGATGTGCATCAGGTATGTGGAGAGGATGGATCTTTAGTTCGCGGTCGAAAATTTATATTTTTAACCGACTTCAAAAAATGTGGTTCTCAGTTTGATTTGACCTGTATGTATGTCTGTATATTTGTACGCGATTATTTCGCGTTTGGCTAAACCGATTTTTATGCGGTTTTCAGTTGAAGTACGTTATATTTTTGTAAAAAAATTGTTATCTTGTATAACTAGTGGGAATTAAAGTATACTTTACAATTTCTTTTGGAGAAGAGGAGGCAATCAACTAGAAGTAAGTTTTTTTCTCTGGCCGCAGTTACTACTATTGATAATATTGGCTGTAATATATTAAGATGAAATCCAGTGCGTTATTGAACGCCTTTTAAGCGCCTTTTTGTCATTTGTTTGACAAAACTTAGAGTAGAGTTCCAACTGTAGATGCACAGAATAAAAAAGAGAGAAGACCCATTAGAGAGGTGATCTACTAGTTTAACAACGTAACAATTATAACAGATTTATTTTGGTATTGACAGCTTTCAGACGCAGAGAAGGACGACGTCCCGGAGCATGTGAAGCGGGCCGCGCGTGAAATGAATCGCAAAGCGTTCGCGGAGCGCCTGAAAGAGATTCAGATGAGCGAGTACGACGCCAAGCTCTACGGACAGTTCCTACGCGCCGTGCAGCCGCAGGTTAGAGAAATATACGTATAGAAGGATTAAGAGTCAATATTAACGTACTAACTGGCCTCTTACTAATCCAAGTCACTGGGCAGCAATTAACAGCAATTGTGTTCCAGATAGGAAGGAGTGGAGCGGGTTACACTTTTTTAGAATGAGAGTCATATTAACAATTATTTACTGGATTAATACTTACATCACCTAACACGGCTTACAGGATTAACTGTCACTAATATTCTTTGTCCTCATACTTATTAACAAACTTACCAACTGATATCCTAACATCCTGTTAACTTATCCATTCCGGTCCTTAAATTGAGTCTTGTTTTAGGTCGGTCACGTTTGTCATGGGCGGCAGCGGTTGAGTGGTGCTGCATGCTCGTTTGCACCTTAATTCCATATAAAGTCATTAAGGCATAAATCTATGGATTAATGAACGCTTGTAGCCCGGCCGCTTGTGTCGAACCTAAGGCATACTAAGCTACTGTATAACTTTTTATATGACTAAAATTGAACATCTGTCTTTTTACCTAGATTGGTGCTCTGAGAGGAGTTTTGGCTGAACTCCAAGCGAAGAAGAAGGAGAGACAGTGGACTCGCCATCAGACCAGCGGCGAGTTGGACGATGGGAAAATTATAGAAGGTGAGTACTTTCCCGCTGCTTCTTTACCCAAGATAGCGTAGTTCTTTTGCGTAAACTACACCCACTCGACAGATATATGATTGCGAGTTACATAGATCTATGGTTCGTTTTGGATTCGACTCTACTAGCCGCTCTCCTGCAAGAAATAAATGTCTTAAAAGTGGAAGACGGGCAGTATGGATTATTACTGCCACAGATAACAACATGGATGCGAGATAACACTGTGACATTTTTTAGCTGTCAAATAGACTAATAAGCGAGATAACACTATGACATTTTTTAGCGAGATAACACTATGACACTAGTCGAATAGACTAACGTGGTCACTTATTGGAAGCGCAGGGCACATCTAACGTATTAAAATCTAATGACGTACCATTAATGTGTCGTTCCGTGTCAGGCTTGGCGGGCGAGCGCGCCATCTACCGGCGGCGCGCGGAGCAGGAGCCGCCGCCCGGCGCGCCGCTCGAGACGCCCAAGCGGCTGCGGCTCGTCGTGGACGTCTCCGGCAGCATGTACAGGTACACGCCACTGGGAACATCGATTGAATCGATTTCATCGAAGTGAATCAATTCTGACAATTCTTTATATTTCGGAAGATAGTGCGAATGACATCGCTACTGATAACTATGGGCGATGGTGATAATTTATTGCTAGATGGCATGTCTTCTCGTTTGTTGGCTATCTATATAAGTAACTTAAAAAAACCGACTTCAACATTAACAATTTGAGATAACTCCCAAAGTACTCGTCGAATGTCGATCTTACTTTTTTGAATGATGTCTAGCTGCCAAAAAAATAAAGAGTAGTGAAGGAGGAAGGCTGTTACGTCGATCCCTCTTTAACATATGGCTCCTTATCACGCATCACACAATCGATTTATTATCGATAACCAACCAACAATCGATACCCAGATTCAACTCGTACGACGGCCGGCTGGAGCGGTCGATGGAGGCGGTGGTGTTACTGATGGAGGCCCTCAAGGGCCACGAGAGCCGCATCCGGTACGACATGTACGGCCACTCGGGCGAGGAGCACGCGCTGGAGCTGGTGCGGGTCGACCGCCCGCCCGAGAACGAGAAGCAGCGGTTGCAGGTTGGTTAGCGAGTAATCGATTATTTATCGATAATCGTTAGGTTTAACTCGAATGGCGGGAGGTTAGAGCCGCATCCGGTACGACATGTACGGCCACTCGGGCGAGGAGCACGCGCTTTAGCTGGTGCGGGTCGACCGCCCGCCCGAGAACGAGAAGCAGCGGTTGCAGGTTGGTTAGCGAATAATCGATTATTTATCGATGTTTGTTAGGTTTAACTCGTATGGCGGGAGGTTAGAGCCGCATCCGGTACGACATGTACGGCCACTCGGGCGAGGAGCACGCGCTGGAGCTGGTGTGGGTCGATCGCCTGCCCGAGAACGAGAAGCAGCGGTTGCGGGTTCGTTTAACGAATAATCGATTATTTATCGATAATCGTTAGGTTTAACTTGAATAACGGGAGGTTGCATCAGTGGATGCGCTCAAGGGTTTCTAGAGAAGGACCTGGTACGATATGTACGGCAACTCGGGTGAGCATACGATCGAGCTCGTGTGGGTGAATCGATTGAGTTGCAGGTTGGTTGTAGTTAGGGTTGCAACGACATATCGGAAAACCGATAATATCGATAATATCGAAGGCGACACATCGACATTTTTATCGATATTTGCGCTATAACGAAACGATAATATCGATAATTAACGACCTTAGATAAGGCTGTATGGGCTTTGAACATTAGCCTTTTCTTACAATATAAACAAATAAAAAACATCCTCTACTTGTTTTATTTCTCTATTGTCTCTGGCTGTATGGGCTTAGACCCTTTGCCTGTCTGTAAGATCTAATGAAACAAAACATCTCTATGAACTGCATATTTTTTATTTAAATTTAAATAAATTCGATATTATCGATATTATCGAACAAAATCATCGATATTATCAACTATCGATAATTTCATTACCTCGATATAATTATCGATATTTTTATCGACATTACAACAACCTTGCATCCCTAGTTGTGTAGTGGATAGGATAGTGATGGAAGTTGCGCGTGCCAATGTTAAAGAAAGCACGCACCGATAGCATTTGTGTGGATAGCTTGTTAGTAAAAATTACTAACGGCATTTTAAACTTTCACCGTCCGCATTTGTGTGGACTGCATCAAAAGGAATTCCGTAGCGAAATACAACTATATATTATAGGCTACAGAGTGTCGAAACTATTTTATACATACACGGTCCCCTTTGTCTCTGGTTTCCATGGTAACAATATTGCAGATAATCCGCACGATGCACGCGCACGCGCAGTTCTGCTGGTCGGGCGACAACACGCTGCCGGCCGCGCAGGCCGCGGTGGCCGCGCTCGCCGCCGACGACGCGGACGAGGCTATCGTGCTTATATTGTCCGACGCTAACTTGCGACGGTATGGTCACGCTACTTAATAATAATAATTTATTTATTGTTATAAATAACTTGCTTCTTACTTGTTTTATAAACGCAAAAGTAACTTGGTTTGTTTTTGCTTCTCACATTCAATTGTTTGAATCGAATTTGATGAAATTTTGTGTAAACATAGTTTGAGAACCGAGAAAGGGCAGAACTTTTTCATTCCGAAAATCATCCTTTAACAGGTTGAAAAGGGAAGGATTTGCATTTGCCTAAAAAAACAAAAACGTCCATGACTTTATTCTGTAGAAACCGTGTTCGATTTAAGGCAAAATCAGGCACTCTGACAGCGTTTTAGGGTTAACATGTGGCAATGTTAGGGTTAATAAAATAAACTGTAATATGTATTTGTATATTTATCCAGCTACGGCATCCCCCCGGAGCGGCTGGGTGCCATCCTGACGTCGGAGCCGCGCGTGCAAGCCCACGTCATCTTCATCGGCAGCCTGGGCGACGAGGCCGCCACGTTAGTATACTTAGCATTGTCATTGTGATGACTGATGATGCAGTTTGTGATACTATGAAATAGGTTTTAACAAAAGTCGATGGCTACGTCGATAAGTTGAGGTAATACAAAAAAACTCCTCAGACGTCGCTCAAAATTGAACGGGACCACATAACAAGCACCAGCTTTTGAATGATAAAGAATGAGTGAAATCGGTTCACCTAGTCAAATTTATGAAGTAACATATTTCATAAAATTACCGTCAAATTAGGAATCTCCTCCTTTTTTTGCCGCTTTTATATTTTTGCGCATTTTTTAAGTACGAAGTGAAGACATACCGTTCGCTCGTTCCACATTCACCCGAGGCCGACTGGTGGAGAATACCATCACACATTACACTGTATGGATGGAGGCTAGGATAAAAATTGTGTAAGGTGCATTAACTATTCTTCATTCCAATCGAGTATTCCCTTACGACCCTCACGTATAGTTGTTACGAAACGACCAACCAGCCAAGTAACACCGCCATCGGTTTCCAGGCTGCTCCGCAAGCTGCCGGCGGGGCACGCGCACGTGTGTATGGAGACGTCGGCGTTGCCGCGCATCATGCAACAGATATTCGCCGCCTCGCTGCTGCAGGGATCGTGATCACTTCTTACAGCTTTGGGACATTGTGACCGTATTCAGGCTGAGCGGAGTTGAATTTAGTTATAAGCTAGTGAAATTTATATTTTTATAATAATAAATGTATACCTAGTTTTATATAATTATTTTACATAAATAAAGGACTGCAAACAATTCATCAGTTCAACTCCCAACTCCGGTCTCATTGAAATATGAGTTTAATTAGAGTAGGCTGTACGTACATAAGATGGCCCACGCGCGTAAAACAGATTTTAAAATTCGGTACAAAAACACGTTATTTCAAATTTCAACATTCGTTGAAAATTCAACCCTATGCTGCTTGATATAAACTTGGTAGGTATTTCAATGCATTCTTATGAGTTGAATCAGAATCAAAGTCACCTGACTTGGTTTGTATTTGACGGTTGATTAACTATTATAGGTATCATAGCCTAGTCCTTTGGTCAGGACACACGAGTAAAGGAGATTGGCTCGAATTGAATTTGTATGTAGAGTCTTTTATCTCGTGAGTTTGAATAGAGATTTATAATTATAAGTAAAAATCATATTTATTCAACATCCATCAGGGTACATAACCCAAAGTTTTACTGTGATTTTTTAATTTCTACAGACACGTACTCAGAGTACTATGTTATAAGTTAATAATGATAGCACTTTAAATTTACTTTAAAAGTATACTCTTATGATAATACCTAGTAAAACATTAAATGAACCGGAAAGAAAAATAAATTATATGACTCTTCAACATAACAAGCAAAACGCAATAATGCAATATATGTAAAGTGAAGTGATTTCGATTTTATCACTTATTGAATAGCTGAACATTGGTGGAAGGTGTTTCTAACCGTTTATAGTTTAATTTATTATCAGTCATTCCGTTGTCATTTTGTTGTAGTAGCATTAGTAAATATGACTTTATTGTAAGACACAAAGTACGAGTACATTGTTGTATGTTTTTTTTATTAGTTAATTAAAAAATAATAAAAAATATTTATATACTACCATGTGGTTTTTTTTTTGTTTATAGAACTTAATTTCTATGTTGAGCTACCTAGTCCGTCGTAAAGTAATATAAAGTAGTCATCTTACGTAGTGGTAGTGACTTTCTCTGGTAGTGGATCTGGTAGTGAATTATCTGCCCTATGACTTGCCCGACTTGGTAAGGATACTTACCACAGGTTTGGCTATAACCCATTAATGGCCCACTACTGTAGGTCCTCACGCGTTCGTAAAGAGAGCCCTTCGGCGTGGCTGCAATTCGTTATTTTTAACCGACTTCAAAAAAGAAGGAGGTTCTCAATTCGACCGTATAAATCCTTTTTTTATGTGTGTTCAGCGATTTTTTCGTCGTTTATGGGCCGATTTTGATAATCCTTTTTTTTGTTGTAAAGTAGATATGCGCAGTGGGGTCCTTTTAAAAGGATCACCAGGATCTGATGATGGCATCGCGGAGAAATCGATAGCAACTTTCGAAAATTGTATGGAAGACTAGTGTGTTTGTTCATGTTATCATAAGTACATTAAAGCGCTACCATTTCAAGAAGGTCTGGAGTCGATCTGATGAAGCCGAAAGACAGTCGAGGGAACTCCTCAACGATTTACTGCAGTTATCTAGTGTTTGGGCTTGATTAATTTGTAGTGACGAGAACTTTACACGTACCATGTTGAATTGAGGCGCCATCTGGCGAGTAGTTTTTGAGTTATCTCTACTTATCAAGGTTGAAGTCGGTTATTTTTTTGTAAAAAGCAATTATCGTTTACTTAATTTTGACTTCATTTTTTCGGCAGTCCAGTCACGAAAGACTGTTTCGTTGTATTTCGATATACGTGTGTGTGACTACGGTGTGGTGGAAGGCAAGTGGAGTATACGCAGAATAAGGAAAATCCATCTCGGCGCCATATCGACAGACGACATGCAAGGAGATTTAGATAAGGTTGGCGGATTCTCTTGATGCGTGCATTTACCTATTGTTATTTTGTTATGCATTGCTCACAAACGGACACGCTACGTCATTGATTAAAATCATATCTTACAGGCCACTTTTCCATTTTTAACCACCATTTTAGATCACCGGACTCCGTCTCCGAAATTAATTGATTCGCCCCAACAAATACAAAGATAAATGCGATGTGCAATAGATCAACGGTCGAAGGTCTTTTCTTGTTTTGTGAGATAATAATGTCAATGGCGGTATTACTATCTTAGGGGAGTTCATGACGCATCTTATTCTTATTGTGTCAAGGGAAACAAGGGAAAATACGTGAAGTTATCCTTGGTCGAGACAGTGGACGCGCCCTTGGCCGCCTGTGTGACCTCGGCTTTATGAGGTTGACCTACACTTATCTCGTACCATGAAATTATACTACCTCCTTGAAAACCTATAGGAATTCTTACCTACGCATTAAATAACGATAGTTTAGTTTGTAGAATGCCTGAGTTCGTAGGTATTCGATCTTGTACGGTTATCTAGTTCCTAAAGTTATGCATAATCGATTCAACAAAAATAATATTATTTTAGAAATAGTGAAAATAATTTACAATTCAATGTTTATATACCTAATGAAATGTGATTCCTTTGGACTTTATTTGTGTTTCTTGAATTGTTAAGAATATTTTTGAAGGCACAGGAAGCCATATTTTCTACATTTGCGGACGTAATTACTGAAATCAATTTTGCGTAAGGAAGATGTGTAACTCGCTGCTGTCTACAACAGACTGACTTGATCAATCACTCAATCACACAACCTAATGTTGACCACTCGTCGTGCGCCTTATGTATGTTACGGTCACATCTTTACTTTCTACATCCATGCTACCTGAGACTTCGGATGGATTGGGTATAGTACACGTAGAAATTTATTCAAAAAGCGTCTTTGAAATAAGTTAAAATTGTGTTTATTGCAACTAATATTTTTGAACAACGAATCATATTTCTAACAGAAACGCTAGGGCATTAACAAGGCAAACTAGCATAGTAATTGTACAAGTAATTTAAAGAATAGTTGAGAATTTAGAATTTACAAGCGAGTTTTTAGATCAGAACTGACGTTAAAATAAGAGAGCTACACTGTGTAGAGCTCTCGTAGTTCACCCCGTTGCGTTATGGTCCTGACCAGACGAAACACATTAAATATAACAAGCTTCTTGTATTACAAGACGCAGACCTATTACGAAAAGATACAGTCAATATGAACATGGTCTGTAAAAATAAAGAGGTTATAAACACTAAGCAAAGAATGCTCTCTAAGAATGGTACCTACCTAAGTAATACGTGAATTTAAATAAACGCTTTAAAGTAATAAGTGTTAGCAACGAGACGAGTTCAATAAGAATAAATATAACTTATTTAAATTTAAGCCTAGTCCTATTAGTTAGTTAAGTTATAAAGAAACTTATTTTAAATAAACAAAATAATAGTCATGCTCGGGTCAACACAAATACAAGAACACTTAGGTACTTCATGACAAGAGAATAGACATTTAAAGTAGGTAATCATTCTTTCGGCTATTTCCTGCTATTTTGTCCTACGCTGACGTCATAGTAGGACGGTCCACGACTTCAGGTAGGTATTGTAAAACAATTGTAGGCAACAGATATTTAAAATACATTTCTGAACGTGAAATCGTCATATTATAATTTAAAATCATGAAATGGTACTCCATTCCATTATTGTATAGGTATAAACTGTTTATATAACTGTTATACTTTATAAAAGCAGCTGTTTATGAGAGGATTACTTACGAAATACAAATTATTTCAATACAATATCCTTTCGAGTCTCTCCTAATACGCTCCATTCCACTGAATAGCGTTTTGTCTCTACATTATTCCAATAACATGTTCAGTGCGGTTTGATATCCAAAATGCCTCAAATCAAACTTTAATACGCGATAGTGCGAGTCTTAATTCTTATTTTGTTTCCGAATGTTTAAGATGTTAAAAAGAAATTAAATTTATTTACTCGTAGGTATATTTTTGAAGGCTTAAAGGTATAAAAACATAGGTACTAAAAAATATTACTAAAAAGTCGTCAGCGCGTTTATTTATAAATTGTGCAGTGTGTCTCAAAAAAGACATTTAAATTTTAATTATCTCTCCGAAGCACGTCATTAATGATGCCAAAAATTGTACACGATCACGTTAGGAGTCATTACCAAATGTAAATTAACAATGTAAAAAAGGGGTTTGGGTTCATTGGACCTCATCGCACTAATTCAAAGTTCTGCAAAGAGTGCCCGCAGTGGGGTGTTAAGGGCAATATTTCGAACCATCTCGTAATTTAATCTACCGCTGAATCCGTCTTACGGTCGTGTTGTAATCTCTTCAAGATGATCTCAGGAACGTATTAAATCTGGGATTTGGGTCTCAGTTCAATTATACAGGAATCACTGTATTATTTTGACGAAATGATCACATTATCAGAATATGGCTTTCATTATACTTATGTAGTTGAGAAATCATTATTAGATGTAGACTAAATATAAAATCGACAATGCATCGGTGACGCTTATGGTGCCAGTGGAATCTTTTTAAATACTGTCAATCGCGTTACGATCGATCTAGCCGTTCTAGAGTTATGAGAGGTTTTTCACACACACACCTAAGGAGACCATGGTGGCAATATTCAGAACAGCTTTTTAGGACCTTAGAACAGAGCACAACGATCCGATGAAAACTCGATTTTCGAAATGCGGGTTGAAACCAGTAACTTTGCTAATTTCCAATTTTCCGAGCGGGAAGTAAAATAATCATTAAAGCTTAGAATAAGCTACGCAAGCACTTGTCGACATTTAGTCCAGGATTGCTAAATGCATGGTTTGTCTCTCCCGATCCCGATAATCTTAATGCGGGCTTGTATTTATCGGTCTACGTGATCGGAAACGTAAAGATGCGATTAACGCTATTTAAATGGTATTAATTAGTATTTAATGGCGAGCTGATAATTAAGGCCAAATTCATAAATTAAACTTATCTGAATAAACAAAATAAGGTGCCAAAGAATCCAAACTAAATATCTATACGTAGTAGGTCAACCCGTCGTCGCATCGCTTTGGAATACAATGCCTTAGTACTCACTCAAAAAATGTTTAGAGAGTCATAATACATTTATCTGTACTTTAAGTTTGTTATATCCACGGGTTATATCCTCTAAAATATCAGTAGCTAAGTTTATCCTATATTAAATTTTTAAGGTCACTACTTATTGATTATTCGAATAATGTTGTAGGCATAATATGGTATCGCAGACTTTTTAATATCTACTAATGACATGAGAAAAAAAGAGAAGGAATGATTCTATTCTTCTGCGTGACGGCGTTTCCTTTACCTTTTCTCTAAAAAATTGTCTCTACTTTGAATAATTATAAAAAATCCATACAAGTACGCAAGGTGTAGGTCTATACAAAAAAACTAAGAATGTTAAATATCTAATGTATGGCGTACCTACACGCGCAAAGTATGTGGCCTTCATACAGCGAGATACGGAGGAAATTTTCCCGTCCGCGTCGTGCGCGGTCGGAATGCGAGATGAGCGCTGAACTTTATAGGTCAATGTCGGAGCCTCGTATCTAGACTAGATAATGGGATTGTCGAGTTTTCTGACAACGGCGACCCATGGAAAGGGAACCCACCCCGTTTATTTATGTGGAACCGTTCACTTGTTTATCTGTTTACGCAAAACTTCTAAAGTAATTTGGCAAACAAATATCGTTAGGCAAAGGTGAAAATAAATTATTTACGCAGGTATGTAAAGTTTCCTTGTGGTCCAGTCAAAGACAGATGTTTATGTTTTATGTTTTGATGATTTTTTTTATTTCTCACGAAATGAGCAAATAAGATGATTTCTATGTTTGCTTTTATGTTGGCTTCTTGTCCGTCATTAAAAACATGTCATGTAGGTACGTATTAGGGTTGTTGAGGAATTGATCATGAGGAAGAGGAGGAGGAAGAGGAATTGTCACGCGCAAATTTAGAGGATGCGGATGAGGAAGAGGATATTTTTTGAGGAAGGGGATGCGGATGAGGAAGCTGGAGAGGAAGCACATGATAGGAAATTATAAATACTAGCGGACCCAACCCAAAAGCTGCTGTCCTGTCTGCACATAACTAGGTACATACATTAACACAAAAAATAATTAAAACGCCATTTTCCAGTGGACCAAGCTATGAATCTAAACCTTTTAAGGAGGAGTTCAGTAAAATACACAACACACGCACACAAAAAAAGAGTGAATGATACATTTTCATTTAGGAAATGAAATGAAAGGAAAATAAGAATGCAGTCTTTATTTCTTTATTAATTACTAAAGTCGAATAGGTATTAATAATCAAAATTAATTATAGGGAGGTTCATTTTTATAAAAATTAATTTGGACGCTGTTTCCCCTGACAACCGGTTTCTCAGCTCATCATATACCAATCCAGCATTGCTAAAAAGTTGTTCGCTGGGGACACTTGATGCAGGAGAAGATAAGTATTGCCGTACAGCTCCGTAAAGCTCCGAATATTTCGGATTATTTTTCCACCATAGAAGACTGTCTTCCTGCAAATTTATTCGTTTTTCTTTAATGTAGTTATTTAATAGGAACTTCAACACCACGCATCTATCTTCTACTGGTAAACTTTCAATTTCATCGTCACTATTTGGTTCAGAGGCTAGCATTTCGGCTAACATTGTGTCTACAATCTTTCCCGTGGAAGAGGTGGCTGTGGGGCGAGATGTGTCTACTAGTGCTCCAGAACTAATGGATGGTTGATTGTGGACAACATTATCTATTGGGCGTTGGCTGGTTGATGTTAATAGTGCTAATTCAATGCGTTCTTTAGTTATTTCATTAAAAAATTTCGTTTTGTATTTTGGATCCAAATAAGTAGAGATGGCGTAGAGATTATTATTGTGAAGCTCACCGAAGTGGTTGTTAATCTCTTCTATCAGTTTTTGGATGATATTTTTACAATCTTGATCATTTCCGATGTTATCGTCTCTCAGAAACTTTTGCATTGTACATGTTAAGACATGAATCAGTGGTATAACAGAGGATATACATGCCTCAGTGCTGCTCAAAGATTTAGTTACTTCTTCAAAGGGTTTCAGAATCTTTGTACAATTTTCTAGTTTCAACCAATCGCTTGGTACAAGTTGCGGCAAATTTAGGTGTTGCGATGTATATAGTATGATAGCATCCTTTATCTTAATAAGTCGCTCAATCATATAAAACATGCTGTTCCACCGAGTAGCACATTCTTGGATAACTGACAGCTGAGGTAAACCCAGACGTTCTTGAAATTCGTTCAATTCCTTTTGTCCAGTTAAAGAATGATTGAAGTGCGTCGCAATCTGTTTACATTTAGCCAACAGCGTTGAGAAATGTTCGTTACTTGCCAAAGCTGAACGTATACACAATTGTAAGGTGCAATCTATATCGTCGATTTGTGAGATACGGCCAGCTCGTCTCATATTAGATCCACCGTCACGGACCATTGCATGTAGCTTTTGCCGAGGAATGTCCCATTCCTCTCGTATTTCGTCGAGCTTTTGAGCTACTAGATCGCCCGTGTGTCGTTCTTCGAGTGTGACACATTTAAGAACTAAAGACACTCTTTTGAAATCATCACTAATGCCATGTACTGTAAAACTAAGCAGAGAAACATCAGCTCCAGGCTCTGTCCATATGTTAGTAGTGAAAGACACGTATTGCAAATCTTTTATCAAGTTTTTAATCTTTTCATAAAGTTTAGGATAAACGTAATTACACAAATGCAAAGTATAATACTGACTTTTTTTTAAATCATATTTAGGCTGTGCGGCATGGACAAAACGTCTAAAACCAATACCTTCAATGAAATTGAAAGGCAAATCTTGCAACGCGATCATTTCGCAGATTAATTTATCTAGCTCGAGACTTTTTTCGTGTGATGAATCCCAGCACTGATTTTTCATTAATGATTTCATTAATGAATTAATTTCTTGTAAAGTAACTTGCCTCTTGACCAACTGAAGAGAAGTTTCTTCTGTGCACTTACGTTTCTTTTCTACTTCAGCCTTTTTCAAAGCCGCATCGCATTTTTCATACTCCGTATATTCCGTTTTATGACGTGACTGGAGATGACTTCGTAGCCCAGAAGTTCCGCGCCCTTTTCTTGAATAAGTTCCATTGCACAAGTTACAACGCACAGTCTGATCGTCTACTTCATTAAAGTACGTCCATATAGCACTACACTTCGGTCTCATTTCGATTTTCGATAAAAGAAATCAAATTATTGATTATTTGCACTGTGTGCGTAGTTGCGTAAGCGCGTAAGCACAAAGACGCTTGCTATGTCAATAAAATTAAAACTCGCTCGCCCGTTCAGCCCGGCATCGCGTTGCGGCGTGTGCGTTGCCTTGGATACGCGAGGCGCATGCGCAGTGAACTTCCTCATAAATTCCTCTTATGGCGGTTAAAGACTCACGCGAGAAATCTCGTCGAGAAATCTTGCCGAGAAATTGCGCGAGAACCAAGAAGGCATCTACACTCATGCGACCTTCTCATTCGCATTCTCGATCGTCATCCGGAATGGACGACAGTGCAGCGGATTTGGTTTAGTGTGCATTAGCATACTATAATCTTCTGAATACTAAAATTAGAAAGAAATTTATTTAAGTACTAAAGTAATAGCTTGGCGACCACAGACAGTAGATTATTTTAATTAGAAATGTGGGTACCTAACACAAAAACAGGCAACGGTCGCACTGAGAGCGAACAAGAATGTAATACCGTTATCTTTTCTCGCCCGAGAAACCCTTTGAAGCGGGAAAAAACAGACACCGATCGGAGAACAGGCGAGCGCGAGAACGAGACTCAGGTGTTCGCAGGGGTTCTCGGCGTGAGTCTGTAGCCGCTATTAAATATTGAGGAAGCGATAGCGGAAGAGGATTGTTTTATTTTTATTTCTGAGGATGCGGTAACGGTTGAGGAACCCAAAATATTGCGGAACTTCCGCATTATGAGGAAGCGGAAGGGGAATCCTCAGCAACCCTAGTACGTACATAATATAAGTAATTAGATTTTACTACACACAATACTGTGACTTGCAAATGCAGCGATGAGGCTAGTCAATATCCGCCCAAAAACGACTTCTGCAATTACTTACTATCTATCGACCCGTATAGCGAAATAGTTGCCATGAGGAATTGCTGTTAGAAGCAAGATTCGAAGGGCCCTGGCTTCCGTTCCCAGCAAGGCGGAAATTAGAATGACGAGCTTAACGTTCTGTTATTGGTCTGGGTGTGTGTATAATTTTATATCTTTATATCCATGGCGATTGGCGTCCACAGCATCAAATTCAAATGTGTGGTTAAAAGTGTAAAAAGTTATTATCAGATATAATTTTATATTTGAATTGTAACAAAATCCTCAGCTTAATTTGTTAAAACCACAAATCATACACTAGTATCTACTACCTACTAGAACTGTAAACCTAACACCTGTAATGTAGTCTTACAGTCATTAACGGGTTTACATTTTCCTACAATACTTAGGTATACATTATTATTATTTGTGTGTGTGTGTATTGTTCGACAAGAGTTCATAGCGAACAAAAACGGTCGATATTAACGTCTCGAACGCAAGCAATTGGTTAGGGCTCAACTCGACCAGAATTGAGCTTCTATGATCAGGTGGTAAGTACCGGACGTGCCTTTGTGCCGCGCCGCGAGATGTGCCATAAATCTTCGGGATCGTACCCCGGTGCTGCTTCATACCATCCGACTACGACCACGACCACGATAAATGCTGAGTTAAATGGACAGGTAAAATATGCCACGTTAAAGTCTTTCAAATAATGAAAAAGATTAGGAGGAGAGAGAAAATATACGGTCGAATTGAGAACCTCCTTCTTTTATGAAGTCGGTTAAAAAACGGCTTCAAAAGTTGTTCAATTTACATGAACAATAATTAAGGTAAATTAAAAACTATTCGTCAGATCTTTTATGCAACTCTTTGTGTTTGTTCGCTACTTGTTCACACTTAATCCGCTTAACCGATTGAAAAGGAATTTGACACTGAAGAAAATAGAGACCCGGCAAAAATATCGGACAATTTTATTATCTACCGATAATCCTTTACTATAATTTTAATGGCATTTTGTTGTCATATGCGACATACACACGCGTGCGAAGGCGCGACCAAAAACTAGTACCTAATGAATGTAACGTGTTAAAAGTGATAAAATTGAGGGTAACATTTTAATCGTGGAAAGTATTAATTACCTAAATTGCAAATTGGGAGTAGGTTTTCGTAGTTGGAGAATGTTAAATTTTCGTGTGAACGGACAGTATGCCCTAGGTTTTACTCGTAGTTTATGCACTACGTGGCTTTAAAATAATCAATCCGATGTCTAAAAATTTTATTGTAAATAGCTTCAAATAACTTCGGCTCATCATAAGGCACGATTATTTTCTCATAACTGAAGAAACCTTGAGCATACTCTATCACACTACTCCTATGTGGATTGGTGGATGGAGGAGTGGCTGTTATCCGCAAATTGCCTGCCTTCCAAAGCAAGGAACTGCACGAGAGATTTTGCCACTTGCAGTCACTTATCCAACTAACGACCAGGCCCGCTATTGCTTAACGCGGTCTTTTACTTAGGATCATCACATTTGATCACAGTAGTTGCGGTATGAGCATTGAGCAATAAGAATTATTATCCATACTTCCATACTAATATTATAAATGTGAAAGTGTGTTTGTTTGTTTGTGGCTCTTTCACGTCGCAACATGGCTATTATATGATATGGTTTATGTGTGTAGAGATAGTTGGTAGGGTGAAGAGGGTCGTAGCCGTCGTAGGCTACTTTTTACCGCGGAAAAACATCTCATTCCCATGGGAAGATCAATGTTTTGTTAGTTGCTAGATATTTAGTTCCGGATGCTGTTAATAGATGGCATTAGTAAAATTCATTTGCAAGTTCTGAATCACGCCGCGGCTGTTACCTACGGGTCCCGAAGCGAAGCGAGGGCGGTTCTCTAGTTTTAAATAAGTGCTTTGGTGAACCTTTTCTAAAAAACATTTCAACAAAAATTTCTCGTTTTTATCGATCAGGAGAAACCGTTGCTAAGGTTACCGAAGAATATCTACTTACACCGTATTGAAAATAGAGTTAAATCGCTTCTGGGAGCCGGTCTCCAAGCCTACTGTTATGAGTTTCATCAGAGTAATCTTTGCGGAATTATTTGACGCTTCGAAGAATTTCATTGCGTACGAATTCGGATAAACCTAGACAGTTTATTTTATTTGCTCGAGAGAAAATGAGGAGAATTCGATTATTCAAGCGATGTACATAGATGTATCCTTGGATTTTTATCGATATTTTTGTATGTTATACCTAAACCCGTCGGAATACCCATACCATATGGAAGTAAGGAACGCCATCTTAATGAGCAGAAAATAATACTTAGGTAGTTGCAACACCTACTCTTCTAATCGAGGCTAAAATTTTATAGGCGCACACCGAGGTTTTTCACATAATTTCCTATGTATATCAGATAGGTACCAATTGATATTCAAGTCGGTTTTATTTTTGTTACCTTATATTATTCTACGTAATGTTGAGCCCAAAAAGGTATACAACAATAATTTATGCTAATGTTGATGTAAAGCCACGCGTCATACGGACAATGAATAAAATTATGGTTCGCTCTGAGGCTGAATAATTTTATGAATTAAATTTTTGCGCTTTTTAAGCTTTCCGTACATTTGTTCGATTCTAATTTTGCTCCAGTTCAACTAATAGAAAAACAATGTTTTTTACTCCAATATTATGGGATTACACATTTATCACGTCGATAATGTATCTAGATCTAGGTATTATAAAAACTGTTTTAAAAAATACTTATTCTCATAAACAAGTAAAAATGTTTCTTGTTTTTGTCTATAGGTACGGGAGATATTTGCGCAAAAGTCTATAAAGGAACTTCAAAGGGCTAATAGAAGCCCAAAATATTTATTTATAAAATTATTTTTAGAATTTCTATTCGTCAGTATGTATGTTCATCACGTTAAACCTACTTTTTGAATATTTCATGCATTTTTGACGTATTTGATATATTGCTGAGATCTTATAAACTGGTATATGTGTCATCTTAATCGTCGCATAGAAGTTAAGATTTAAATGTATGTATTTGCAGGACAGTGTCTGCCGCATCAGCCACAATAAACTTACCATACACTGACGTAGTAATATAATAAATCTATGGGGTCAGCTAATAAAGAATATTTCAATGTACAGTGCCACAAACTTATCTAACCCGGTAAGACGGGCGCTACTGTCTTTGTCATTGTCTGACAACAGCATAACATTTGCATTAGTTCCAATTTTGCCCACCGGGTCAGATAAGGTTGTGGCACTGTACTGAATTCTGGCGGAACTCAAAATTTGTTTAATAAGTCAATAAATCTGAATAAAGTGACGTCATGGGAATAAAATTTGCATTATCTGGCAGGTAATGATCTCATCTATCACCATCCTTTCCTTGGGTCTCTGATTACGGAAGACCCTGCTTAATACAATATCATTTAAATAGGTATGATTAACATAAGTAATAGCTTATTTTGAATAAATATAATATTTTTGTGTAGCTTCTGTAATCTTGGTTGTAAGGTTTCTGTGCAGATCTATCGTTTTATATTTTATTTGAAATGTTTATGGAGTAATTTGTAATTTTTTTTAGTAATTGTACGTATATATTGTGTTCTTTTATACATCAATTTATATGCTTCCACATAAATTATAAAAAAAAGTCTATCTATACATATAATAAATCTGTATCCGATCGATTCCTGGAATGTTTTCGATCCATTCCCTTACACGTAAGATATACCTTTAGGAAGGAAGAAGTATAGTAAATAAAGGAAGGAAGAAGAAGTAAGTAAGTATACGGGGTCTTATTTAACACTGGACTGATCGGGCTGAAATTTGGCATGCAGATAGCCACTGTGATGTAGACATCCGCTAAGAAAGGATTTTTCAAAATTCATCTCCTAAGGGGGTGAAATAGGGAGGTGAAGTTTAAACGAATTCCACGCGGGCGAAGCCACGGGCAGAAGCTAGTTAAAAATAAAAATAAAAAATATTATTGTTAAGTTGCAATCGCAGTCGTCGGTTACAACAGGTCATAAGCCATTAAACTGACACGGACATGTTTTATACCCCAGTCGTGATGTTAACATCACTACCGGCAACGAAGCATGTCGTAGACACATTAAACTCTCAAGCCTGACGCCGATACATATCGGCATAACATAACATAACATAACATAACATAACATAACATAACATAACATAACATAACATAACATAACATAACATAACATAACATAACATAACATAACATAACATAACATAACATAACATAACATAACATAACATAACATAACATAACATAACATAACATAACATAACATAACATAACATAACATAACATAACATAACATAACATAACATAACATAACATAACATAACATAACATAACATAACATAACATAACATAACATAACATAACATAACATAACATAACATAACATAACATAACATAACATAACATAACATAACATAACATAACATAACATAACATAACATAACATAACATAACATAACATAACATAACATAACATAACATAACATAACATAACATAACATAACATAACATAACATAACATAACATAACATAACATAACATAACATAACATAACATAACATAACATAACATAACATAACATAACATAACAATACACTGATTCTAAATAGTTCCATTTTACACAAGATTTTTGTTACCTACGAAAGATTGTTCGAATGTTACTTTTCCTGGTGTATACCTATGTACTTGTTATTTTTATTCAATAAGCTCAGGTGCCCATATTTGATTTTACTCTACCTATATCAAATGTAAAAAATCGTGAACTAGTAATCGTGTCAAAAGCCTCGCACGAGTACCGTTGCCGCAACTTTTAAAAATCCTTCGCAAATCTTCGTTTCGGTGCGTTTTAGGTTTACAATATGAGAGCATTGCAAAAACCTTTTACGGTTTGTCCGCAACGCTACTTAGTCTAACTGTTACATATTCTACATAAATATAAATTAAGTACAGATAACTCGCTCTTATGATCACCTCGCTGACGAGATGCAAAACTAGAAATGAAAGACGAATAACACTAATGTTTTATTTAAATTACTGGTGCCCTTGCTTCGCTTCAGGAGACTTTTTTTACGTTTTACAATTATAATTATTAAGGCCGTTCTCACACAACGCAATTTGCAAGCGCGTACGATCTTGTCCATCCTAGTCGACGCCATATTATTATTTACCAAATTCCGCACACGAGAAGACGACGATGCGTGTCCTATAATAAAAAAAGAAATTCACTAAATTTGATGACCATTTTTATAATTGTTTAATGCGATAATGATAACATTGAAGCTCAAACAAGGGCTAAACGTGCGACAATCCGTTTCGAAAAGCAGCTTTTTAAAGTGTTTTTCAGTTTTGTTTTCTCAATCGTTCAATATCTTCCGATATGACGCGGACGGAATTTTCTTATGAAGCTTAGCTTTGAAAAAGGACTCTCAAAGATCAAGGCCAGTAATTGTATACCATTTGTGTGCCGTCAATGTCCGCCCCTAATTCACTCTCGGAAGTGGGGCGAGTTTTTAAGACAGATAAACGGTAAATGCACTGGGACTCGAAGTAGTGACCAAGACACAATGAAGGACATTTCTTCGTAAACAATAATATATCTTTATACACAATGGCTGGACCGATTTAGGTCAAGGTTGCATTAGAGAACCAATAAGAAGGACTAAAGCTTCTTGATCCGTCGTTTACTGTACGTTTTCAGTTATCGACCTAAAATGAATTTATTCAGCTGTAGGTACATATAAATATGTACTTACAATTGAAATGTCTGGCTGTGATTTCAAAATAACCGTGTTTTTTCAAGTACATATAGTTATTCTCGTGATACCAAAATTTTTAACCTCTGTATGAAGGAGGTTCTCAATTCGACAGACGATTCGATGGTTTGTTTTTTTATGTTTGGTCTGTTCAGCGCACTTTTCGTTGTCTTTTCTAAGTAGATTTGGATAATTGTTTTTTTGTTGGAAAGTAAATATCCCAAGGGTGGTCACGTGATAAGGACACCAGGATCTGATGATGGTATCCCAAAGAAATCGAGGGGAAATTTTCGAAAATTGTAGCGACGACTAGTGCGTTTGTTATTCTTTTCATTAAATACGAGTATAATTATAAAAGTTTCAAGTCAATTCATATTCATCATTACGTCATATTTATCTAATAACTATCGTTATATTTGCTGTACAAAATCATTAGATTTTTAACATCCTTTAAGCGTCCTGTCTCGAATCTAATGTTTTAAATCTATTGTTTCAAATTTAATTCCAATAAGTAGACATTTTATCTTCATGTTAGGCTAAATTGTATAAAGCGCTTATTATGTGAAAACAATGTGGCATTTATAATTGACTCTATTGTTTATAACTACGTTTGTATAAAAATTAACAAGGCTGATATTATAAATAGAGAATTCACGTGTTCATTTTTTATTCTCCTGGGTATAACGTTCCTAAATGGAACTCAATTAGAAGTTAATATACGGTCTAGATTACAGTGTTATGTAAGTGAAATATTCAATTACAGTAATGGTTTATACAGTACTAGTTTTTGCCCGCGGCTTCGCCCGTGTGGAATTCTTTTATATCGCGAACCGGGGAAATGGGGAAGAAAGAAAGAAAGAAAGAAAGAAACATTTATTTTGCCACAATAGTATGGTACACACTTAACACACAAATATTCTAAATACTAATTTGAAGGTATTCGTACCATACCACGTGACAAAAAAGGGCTACGCTCAGCATACGCCATGGAACTGGTAGGAACCATCGCTACTGGTTTTCAGCGCAGTCCTCTTTTGTCTCGCATGTTTCGCTATGTGGTGGATGGAATGAGATCAATAGAAATACACAATGTTAGTAACAAAAACGTAAAATATAAAAATGATTTCCATATTTATACTATATTAAAATACATATTTAAACTACTTATATAATAAATAGCTATACATATTTATAAATATTATGATGATGTTGCCAATAGAACGGGTATATACATACATAATAATAATATATTATCTTAATTACTCATATAATATATTTGTAGAATATCGAAATATATTTATTACATTATACTGCGCAGCCTTGTCGGTAAAGAGAGTTGTTTTACACAAATGCGTGAACTCCTTAAGAGATGGCGCTATAAGCAATAGCGACCAACTTCATTGATAAAACAGCTGAGGAGGCTGTCACTGTCATTGTACCTACCTCGTCTGCGAATTAATAATAATAGAACATAAGAATTATTGACAACGTGGTGTTATATTTTACCAAAATACGAAGAAGAAGAAGAATAAAAGAAGGGGGTACGTCATCAACTATCTTCCTGGGAAAATTCATCGAAATCGTTCATGCGGTGTAGATTTTTCATACAAACTTTCATCCCCTATTTAAACCCTTTAGGGTTTGATTTTTGAAAAAAAGTAGCCTATGTGTGACTCTGGGTCTTCAACTATTTTCATTCCGAATTTCATCCAAATCGGACCGGTGGTTTAGCCGCGAAAACGTCACAGACAGACAGACAGACTTTCGCATTTATAATATCAGTATGGATATGACAATGACGTAAGAACTCGTTACTGTGAATTTTCTACCCTGAAGTGATATTAAATTAACATCATACACATACTCGTTAATGATAATGACCAAGGAAACGTTAATTTATAGAAGCAAAAATTTTATGTCCCTTTTAAAGAAAATTACGCGGACGGACCAAAAGTTTTGTAATTTTTATGAATATTAATGTATGTGCCACGTGCTATGGACAACACACACAAGACGGACAGACAAGACAGTATAGACAACGACTAACCCTCAGACCGAGAACGAAAATTTAAACTCATCGTTATCCGCCTCGCTGGAAATCAAACCTAGAACCCATGGAAGCGGCGTATTAACTATTGTGTCTTTCGTGTCGTCGATTGGAAAATGGTATTTCACTATTATTTACGCATAAAATTACTACAGTTTTCATAGTTTTACACCAATTACAAGAAAATCTTGATAAACCGAGGGTTCTTAGCCGTAACTCCATCAGGCGGTGTAGCAAAAAGCGGCACAAAACATCTAGGCCACAGATTCTTTACATGTTTCTTATTAAGTTGCTTATTAGAGTCGCGGAACAACCTCTTCTTGGTATGCTGACGGCTGCGATCCGACTTTCCATTGGAAATGCACTTGTATAGATTTTATCTTTTAAATCAACTTTAAACTTTTCTAGCTATATTGGCTTTGTCGGTTCAGGAGTAGTTTTCTATTGTTATTTTCTTATGATTCTAAAGTTAGCAGCGGACGATATACATTTTGTTACAATACGGATATTCCCGATATGGATTTTTATTTCGATATTTCGAACCAGGTGCAAGGATTGTAGTCACGGCTAAATTGTAGTCAACCCCGATAAAATATCGGCATTCATCTCAACCCCATACGACCCACTATCGACCACAGGTTTCTTCTCATAATGACAAAGTGAAGGCTTTAGACCACCACGCTGGCCAAGTACTAATTAGTAGAATTTACAGACAATATCGGCATACAAATAATAATCACGAGTAGGTACCTGAATTATTACGATTTTTCGTTTTCGGAATATCAAAAGTATTCCTTAAATACTTTTGATATGAATTTTATATCCATCACTTAACTTCGGGTCCGTTTCATTTCACTTCACTCCGCTCTATTCCCCTTGCATGTATTTTATTCACATCAACTATTTTATTAGGGTTCCGTACCCAAAGGGTAAAACGGGACTCTATTCTCTCAAGACTTCGCTGTCCGTCCGTCCGTCTGTCACCAGGCTGTATCTCATGAACCGTAATAGTTACACAGTTGAAATTTTCACAGATGATGTATTTCTGTTGCCGCTACAACAAATACTAAAAACATAATAAAATAAATATTTAAGTGGGCGCCCATACTATCGACGCTTCAGCGATACTTAATTGCCTTTCGGTGTAAGAGATGGCTTTGTGGCCAATATGTGGCTACAATAAAACGATTAAATATTTTAAGTGAGGCTTTCATACAAAAGACCAGATTTTTTTGGCGTTTTTATACATAATGGTACGGAATCCTTAGTGCGCGAGTCCGACTCGCACTTGGCCGGTTTTTTCTTATACTCTCGCCCACGTGGGTGTAAGAAAATAAAAGAACACCATTAACGTTATTCCGAGGGATGTTTTATCGGTATTGTAAAAGAAGGGAATATTAAGAGTATTTTATACTTTAAGAATTTGTTATTTTCTATGGTTAATTACACAAAAATCATACAATGGAACCTAGAGTTTAATTCTATCAACGTAAAATTTTACCGTTATCTGTTATAAGTTTTTCACGTAGTTCAAAACTCAAAACGTTATTGTACTGATAAATTAAAACTGTTAATTAGCCTTTTAAATAAAAATAAATAAATTAACGGAAACTGTCCTATGTCCGTAAGGCGGTGTCAAACTGTGGGGAGACAAAATTTTATCTCAGTTGGTTCAGCGAACTAAGAGTGAAAATGTACCAGGGAGAGACGTAGAGTTATTTTCGCATTAATTATATTAATGTAGATCTATTCTCGAATGCGTGTTTTTTATTCAATCTGGCAAACGAGCAGATGGGTTACCTGATGATAAGTGATCACCGTCACCCATGGACATTGGCAACATTAGGAGCGTCACCAACGCGTTGCCGGCCACGAAGGAAGCGATGGACCCGCTTCTTGAAGGAATCATGTCAATCCATATTAATATTATAAAAGTAAAAGTAACTCTGTCTGTCTACTATCAAAATCAAAAGTCTGTTCCAGGTTTCAAGCCTGAGACTGTTCAGTAGGCAGACTAATAATATATATCGCACTATTCACTCATTTCTTTTCGTAACTTCAATTTATTAACATGGCGCAATGGTTAACACGCCGGATCGCTGTTCCGAGGGTCCTGGGTTCGATTCCCAGCGAGGCGGTAATTTGATTGATGAATTTGAATTGCCGTTCTCGGTCTGGGTGTGTGTCCTTGTCTTGTATGTTGTCTATGGCACCCACGACACAGGGAATCCTAGTGTGGGGCTATGATTGTGAAGCGTTATTTATTTATTTATTATTATTATTAAAAATTTTGTCTTTATTCAAATTTTGTCCTCATAATCGCCCTCAATTCGCTAAAACAATACTGAAATCCCGCGGGTATTGGCGGTACTCGGATTTGCTAAGTAATATAACCAGAATTAGAATTGTTTTAATGTAATTACACACAATGGAACGCGGCTTTAAATCCTTACGTTTAAATGAATTACGGGGTTAGTGGTGTTTAAAATTAAACTGTGTTTGAAAATAAATCATACCGGGAAAGCTATTAAATTAAATTTAAGATTTTAATGTAATTAAAATTTGTTAATAGATGCCTAATGTTTAGACTTGCTCGAGTTGGCCGCTAAACGACTCATTGTGTTACGGCTAGGAGATAGAGAGCAAGAGAGTATTTTCTTTTTTTCTTTTCTTGGTGGCCAATGCTCCGGTGATGTCTTTCGTGCTACCTATGTCCATCGACGATAGTGATAACTTATGAGTTATCATCTGCTTATTATTTGGTTCGTGGAGCAATTGCGGCGACATTCCACACACGTCATACGGTGACGTCATGAAAAGCCGGAATCACACTATGGAAGTTTTCTATACCGCTTGCAATTACAAGTTGCCTTTCGGGAGAGAAGCTCGGCCGTTCAGTATGTATGACGCCTAACCAGACGAGAGATCTTCCTTAGCGAAATAATATTCAAATTTCAAATTCGGTTTCTTTCTTTTATACTTAGGACCTCGTTCTTGGTCAACAACGCATTCCTGATGCATTTTGTGTCATTGAAATCCATGGGTGGCAATTGTTCAAGTTAGACTCCTCTACTCGGTTGTCAGAATTTTCAATAAAAATGTTCTGTTTCTTAAATAAAATTTCATATCCATATTCAGCTCCTGTTCTTAAAAATGGTAAATGGCAACCCTACCTACATCCACAAAAGTAATTATCATAATACGAGCGTATAAAACTTTCTCCAACTAACTACAATAAACTAACAATTTATTTTTCCAGGAACCCCGCAAATGAAGGTCCCTACGACCTACGAGTTGAATAAATTTTCCAACTTGTTCAAGTTAGGTTAAATTTGGAACTTTATTGTGTATTACGTTGAGAAAACTTCGAAAGTGGATTCAAATGTAATGTGGCTGAAAGAAGGTCTCGGGCTTCTGCTGGTAGGGCTGATCCACTGCTAGTTTTACTTCCTTCATGAGCATCTGGAATTGCCATGCCCGCCAAAACGAAACTTATTATCTGTGCTGACAGTTCAATTTAGTCTGTAAGCAAAAATTGCTATACGATTTTTTAGACCACACCGTCAATCTTACCATCAGAGGGCTCAGTACAACACAATACAATACAAATATTCTTTGTTGTTCACCAGTTTTGACAAACATTAGCTTGATATATCTGTATACCTGTTAAGAAAACAATCGGCGGACTTATTGCTAAGCAGCAATTTCTTCCAGACAATCTAATTACGGATAAATTACAAAAGGACACAGATTTATGGGTCGTCTGTTCATTAGTCCGCTAATATACAAAAATATCATTATGGAACTTAATTAATTAATGTTAATTAAATTAGGCTTCTTTAATTTTTTTAAGCTACATTGCCCTTCTCAAATGGTAAAGAACACTGTCCTTTGCCATACATTGATTTCCCTTCACCATAGTAATAATTAATCCTACTAATATTATAAATTTATGCGAAAGTTTGTAAGGATGTATGTGTGTGTGTTTGTTGCTCTTTCACGCAAAAAACTACTGAACGGATTTTCATGAAACTTTGCAACATAATTTGTTAAAATTTATAGAGATTTTTGGAGGGATTGGTTTCCCGAAGCGAAGCGAGGGCGGATTTACTAGTACATCATACATACGAGTGTGCTCGCGGATTGTTGCAAAGTAGATAAACCTCTAATCTGTAATAATGGAGTTCCGCAAAGTAACGCCTGAATCAATTAACTAATTAATGTGTCTTTAAAAGCGCGTCAAAAAACCATACGGCAATAATTCAGGAGATTGCAAATAATATTCATAGTTAGAATTTTGAGGTGGTAGTGGTACCATTTTGATTTTATAAGGTTAAAATTGCTTTATCCCAACACTAGTCATTGGAATTTAAAAGTATGTTATTCTAAAACGTACATGTGAACTGTGGAACGAACTTCATCTCTCGGTATTCCTACAGTGCTATGACATGGGGTCCTTCAAGTAGCGGGTCCATCGCTTCCTTCTAGGCCGGCAATGCGTTGGTGACGCCCCTAATATTGCCAATGTCCATGTGCGACGGTGGTCACTTACCATCAGATGACCCGTCTGCTCGTTTGCCTGCATAAGCTATTACAAAAATCATGTGAAGGAATTTGCGGGCACAGCTAGTCAATAATGTACTTCATGAAGAGGGAGGGTTTGAAGGTAGTGAAACTCCAACGTTCGGTGTAGCAGACGAGTTTAATGAGCGTTATTGTACAGAGAACTTATGCTTGTGTTGTAATGACTGTTCATTTAGCAAAATACGTTTATTTAATGATATACTTATTGTATAATAATATACTGACTGACTTACTAATAAACGCTGTATAAAGTTATTCCATGTTTAAAATTATTTGTCCCTGTCATACGATTCTCTGAAGTGAAAGATAAGAACGAGACAAAAAATTTAAACACTGAATAACTTTATACAGCGTTTATTAGTAAGACAGTGAGAATATAACTATAATCATGTATAATAGAGAGAGAGTAACAAGGTTGTGTTAGAAAGAGACAGAAGGTGACTGATGGTGAAGCTGTTTTTGGAAATAAAGGGATAAAACTAAGAATTAACTGAAACACAATTTTATGCTGGCGAAGGCGCAGGAGAAAGCTAGTCTAACATAGTATGCCACTATCACGTAGTCACTATTGTCTACGGAGATTCATAAAAGGAATGCCACTAGTGTTTAAACTTTAAAATTATGCTTGAAAACTACTAGGCACTACTAGTACTACACTACTACTGAAAGCGAAATATAGTCGCGGAAAATTCTCAAGGGTTTTAATTCTAACTAGCTACGACGGAAAAGTTTCGACCGTGTTTACATCGTTTGTTGATTAGTATGCTTATAATAAACAATAGTTGGCTTGTACTGAAATATGGATGAAGCCCCAAATCCTCTCTTATTACTTTTAACGTTCTGTTTTCAATAAAAAACATTACCGGTTTTGTATTTCTGATAAGAAGCGACAATTTGTTCCAACAACCATTAACCTTTTAAAATACATTACTTGCAATCTAAAATGGATATGAGCAATACATCTAAGTCCCGGCCAGTGTAGAGTAACGTTAGGAAAAATCTCTGGAAAATTATTGGGAGTCAAGCGTTTGTTGGTGAGAGTATAAATTCAATTCGCTCTGTATCTGTGTTCCGTCCAACCAGATGAGCGCGAAAACGAGACCGAAGAAGATCCTTCAAAAGTTTAACTTTTCTTCAACGCAATTTTAAACTTTAAGCTGTCTACGCGAAAGTCCGTTTTCATGAAAGCGTTTGGTTCATACAACCTTTCGGGTCGGAGCAGTAGTGTGTCCTTTTCGCCCTGTTTCTACGACAGGGTAATCAGTCGTGTATGAACCGTCCGAAGCGTCGCCCGCTTCACATCATATTCAAATATTTTTAAATATTACCTATCCGCATCATACTTAATATTAAAATATATTTTATAGACTATATTTAATAAAGCATAAATCGCTTTAAGCTTTTAGCGCGTTAAAATTGTCCGCGTGTTGATGTTAACAAATATTTGTGTGTAAAAAAATATTCGTTGTTATTAAATTAATCCGCTAAAAGCGTCCAATCAGACAGATCAATTTGTTTTCGAGTGATTGTTGATTTACAAAAATAAACATGAAGACCTCGTCGTTTTCCCTGCGTGTGATGCGAAGGGTGAGTATTGTAATATTATCGATGTAAATTAATATTCCGTTTTTTGATATTGGATATTGGGTGCGTGATATTGACGCGGCGTAACAGGTTGCAGGCCGCCCACGCAGGTGGCTCCACAGGTTGGGCGGGAGCTTTCTTATCCTTTCACTTCCGTCTCGACCACACCCTGTAAAATTCGTATTTTTCCATTGATTTCACCCATTTACTAAGAATCAAAAAATATACACCCATTCTGCAGTTCATCAACAGAATTTATCTGACACTTATGTTGATGAAATCTGTGGCAGTTATATTAAAAAAATTGTATCTAATAGGTATGTGGTGAATTTGTCGTAGTAATATTCAACGACGGTCAAGCGAGGCTGCACTGAATATCAGTGTCATCGTTAGCTGTGAGGTTCTAGACATATAACATAACGTTTAATATGTAAGTATATTATTGCCAATTTACCTAAAATGATTGTATTAGTATTTGGTAATAAAATGTTTTATTTTCATATGTATATATACAAGTAATACGCTGAAAAATTTAAATTATTGTACTTTGTATTTTATCAGGTTGTGTTTGTATTTATTGTGTTTATTCTACATCAAAAACCAACTACTATGTGTGTATTCATAATCTGCATTTAGTAACTTACTTTATCCATAATCCAAGGAATATATGATTAAAAGTCAACGTTTTCGAGTTAGATAAGGCTCTGATAAAACTAGCAGTTCCGCGTACATACCACGAAGGTCGATCAGACATTTATGGTAATTTTATTTACAAATCGTGTCCCCGGATGCCTTCAGCCTTAGTTTAACGTCATGCATCGGGGTCACATGCATGAAGCGGATTGTGGTAACAGTTATAACTTTATTTCATAGTAACATGGAAATTTCGTGAATGCTATCATGCTATCCGTGAAATTTATTTTATACGACTTTATACTTGCTAGTGATGACAGCAGTTGATCACACGTAATATAGAGCTGTGAATATAGAATTGCTACTCTCTGCTTAACAGCTGCTAAAACTATTTTATGACCTGTACACACAGTTCAATTTCGCTTGTAAGCAAAATTTACTTACCGCATTTTTAATTCTCGTCATCAATCTGCCATGCACCTTACTCACAGGGCCGAAAAGCTGGTGTTTGGATGCAATTAAAACTAGTCCCATATTAATCTCAACCTCAGATATCTCCTTTTTTTGTACGTGGTGCATCCTTCTCACCAGTGAAAGATTGATCGTATAATGCTTTGAACATTGAGTAATTCGTGTATTCTGCGTAAACGTTTAAAAGTTGTAAAAGTGCTATTTTTTAAAGGTTGTATATAAGTAAATGCTCGTAACGATCTCATCTTTAAGACCATCCATTAAAAGACGATGATATTTAAGATGCTAAGCGCATTAACTTATTAAAACCCTATTCACTCTTTTCTTGAAGACGCCCACATCAAAAGCGGAAAGGAACGCGGTCGCTGATAAGATATTTCAGTTCTTCGCGGAACGCATAACTAATGGCAAGACGAACAGTATTTGAATTTATCATGTTCTGTTAGATATTGGAGAGATCTTCCAATGTTACCGGCTACCACTGTGGGCGAGGATTACGTCAATATATAAATAAATAACAGGGTTTGTAGCCTCAGAACCGTACGGAAAGAATAGATCGTATTGTTCCTTAGATCGCTATGAATATATTTCTTCCTTCATCAGGACGTAAAGGTCATAAGAGACTAAAAGCCTCAATCCCCTCGAGACCGAATATGTGAGTGTAAATAATATATGTAATATCGATATTGCTTGTCTGCTAACACAATTATGTATTTTTTGTAATAAAAACATACGTTTATATGAAAACGTTTATATGAACACATGGGAGTTTGTGTTATTTTGACCGTTCTCGGTCTGGGTGTATTTGCCAATGTCTTGTGTGTTGTCCGTGGCACACACGTCACAACGCATCCTTGTATGGGGCTATGAGTGTATATCGTATTTAAAAAAGTGATTTATTAATTTTACCTCAAGTGTGTCACATTATTACATTGTTTGCTAAAGGAAAACCGACCAACCCGACCCTAGCAATAGGACACTTCTAGCCTGGCAATGAAACAACTAGATTGTAATGACAAAATAATAAATTAAATGTTCAAATCCGCTTTGAATGATGTATTAAACCGTAGAACCAGCTACGAAACTTCTACGGCAACGCTACGACGTAGCGGGCTACAACTGTGCTACAACGCTCGGGCTCGTAGCACCCATTCAACATTGTTACGAGTACGCATTATGTAACGTTTAATAATTCGTAAACTTACTTATTTGATCAATACTGTAAAGAATGTGAAGGAGGATATGACCAGCATAAATAATATTTTTGTTAGTTTTTACAACTTACTACACTAAACAAAAAACTAAGTAAAATAATAGTAAGTTTTTTTAGTTTTAAAAGATTATGTTTTTAGGACGCGAATCTTTTAGTGTTCCGTATCCAAAGGTAAGTAGAATCCTATTATTTTGCCTCCGCCACCTATCTAATACACAGCTCTATTTCTTGAACGGATTTCAAACGGTTTCATTTTTAGGTAGGTGAAGTTTTCATACAATGCGATTATTATGGCCGCTATTACAACATATTTATGAAGAGAAGTACACAATTGAATACCTCTTAGTAATTAAAAGTTAGTTAGACTTCAGTAACCGTAAAAACATAGAGGTTTTCTACCTTTTCCTTTGTTATTGACCAAAAAATAAGAATATCGCTCGGTGGTACGAACTCTCCGTTTACAAGGCCGACTCGCACTTAAACGCTTTTATTAATATTTTAACAATTTACAGAAATACATAATATTTTACAGAAAGTCTAGTAGTGATGATGGCCCCAGGTCTCATATTTGATGACACGGTAAACCGTAATGTGTGTGACTTTTACCTCTTGTTTTGTTTAAATGTATTTTATTTTTAAGAGGGTCGTGAAATGTATTGTAATTATTAAAATTATGCTAGAAAGCGTTTATAAAACAGTTTCCCTTCTTTTGAGGACAAAAATGTCTTTGACTTTTATTGTCCAAAAAAAGGTATAATACTATTCGATCGATTCTCTATGTTTTCGCCAAAAAGTACATTAGCTAATTGGCATTCGTGACGTGTTCCCACGGGCTTATCTCGCGCGGGCGCTGATTGGTATCTGGATCAAACATTTCCGATGGGAACGTTTAAAAACATTTTTAAAACCGAAATTGCTTTGCTATAGAATAGGGTATTAAATATCTGAGGAGATCTCTCTACTCTATTTATCACTCATTATAACTATTATCGTATTTAAATTATTTGGAGGACAAATAAAAGTCAGTCCCATCTTCTTTTTTGGACGTTAATGTGTTAGTGATACCTTTGATGTTAAAGAAGTCAATAGCCAGCGGCAAATTTCCATCAAGAAAAGCATGAAGCGCTCTTAGGCCGTGGCACATTTAAGGAGCGACGCGACAGCGATATGTAAGCGACTAAAATAAATAGCAACTACATATGTGTGGCTACACTGTGCGTCAAAAATCACTAGCGATCTTTGATTTGTATAAGCGACAAAACAACGGTATAGTAATCAAGATATCGGCAACATCAACTTTTCAGCGAAATTGAAGCGAATTTCAAAAAAACTTGTCTCTTGCGCGCCTACTTCAGTAGTACTACTTACAAGTATACGAGTGGCTACATAGAGCGTACACGCGATGTGAAGTCTATGTGCAATAAATCCAAATTTTCACCGAATAGTTAGTTCTAGTGTAGCTACGTCACTTTTATCTAATTTCGCACGTCCTGTCGCATCGCAATTCGCTGCCTAGTGTAGCCGCAGCCACGCCGCGTAGTTTAGAAAGGCGGCTTTTGTTGATCGCTAAGAACACAGAAACAAATTAAAAACCTACCTTCTCGTTCGATATAGAATTAGTTTCAATGGCATATGGAACGCGTTTCAATGGCAACCCAAACCAACGTCAGCTCTCCGCTTTTGTGATTAAGGATCATTTGAGATTGAAGGCGAGAATTTTCAATGTCTTGAGTAAAATTTGCTGACAAGCTAAATGGAAAAGTGAGCACACGTAAAAAAATTGTTTTAGCGGGGAGTGGCAATTCCATATTCTCGCAATTCTCTGTTTCTAACACGCTCCTGACGAATTCAAGGAAACCTCATACTTATGTCAAATACCGATCAACCGTTCGGGCTGTAGGGTATACTAAAGAAATGAACATACATACAAACATACACATATAAATATATTTAAGAACATGCATACAGAGGGGGTTTATCTATCTTTAAATTAGCGGTATGTATTAACAGTATTAACACACGCGGCCACATGAAACCCCTCATTTAACGAACTACGAGAACATCCGGTAGTGCGCACAAATTATTCTAATGGACCCGCGGTGTGTCCGGTTTTAACGCAATTAAATGCACTTGTGTTACACTCTATTTGAATAATTTAATACGTTTAAACTTCTGTAATTATTAAGCTCAGCTTTAGAATACGTGTAATATTTTAGCTATAACGGGTACTCACGATGTTTATTACCGATGATTATACCGATCATGTCGCAGTCTCGCCGTGACCATGATCCATGCAATTGGGTCGAAATATCGGTATAAATTATAAATATTGTTAGTACCCGTTATAATTAAAATACTTAGTGTCCGCGATGTTAAGCTTTAAATCTTAAATTACGTGGAATATTTTACTACGAGTAGTATGACTTTCTTTTTTGTCACCACTATCCCATTATTCTTTTTTTCTGTACAAAAGGTTGCTTGAAGAGATCAATGTTTAGCGATAAGGCTGACTTTTTGTGTACGCGTTGTACTTTATTTTTGGTGTGTAATTATAGTTTATCTATCCATGAAATCGCCTGTAACTCAGAAAACGATGTGATTATGTCAAGGCTTTTAAGTTATAATTAATTGTTGATAATTAGGTTTAATTTATATAGTTTCTTTGTTTCATATAATTTGCCATTTGACACTACCTGTAAAATAGTTTGGTAACTTTAATTTCAATGCTAATTACCATTAAAATTACAAAATCGCAGTTGATTTTTATAACCGTGTTAGTTATAAAAATCAACTGATATAATTAAAGGATAGCTCATTTTAGTTTCAATTAATATAACTTTTTAAACCTTTAAAATTATTCTTGTATCAAATGTCTTTTTGTGGTATTAAGGTAACAATTGAGCATGTGGCACTGGCAGTAGCCTTCCGACACCGCCCATGACTAATGTCGGTCACTTGAGCCGTGTTCTAGTATGGTACTCAATCTTTTTTTATAAGGGCCACAAACATATTTCAGCCGAGAAATTCCGGGCCGCAAGCAAAAAATATTTAGGTCTAAATAATTAAAGCATAATATTGAACATTCATTTTCATTATATATTAACGAAAAATTAGTTTTAACAAATATTACTTTAACGGTCTTTGATAGTTGGGAAATCTAAAAATGGTTTACAAGAAACATTTGAATTTAGGTTGTCCAATTCAAAGTGTATGAGTTCATTTTGCGTAGCTGGCAAACTACTTGTCACGCTGAATTAAGCTTGCTTTTTAATTTTAAACTTGATGCAAAAAATTTAATTCGGAATTGCTTAGTCTTTGAAGTACCTAATGAATTGTATGGCTTAGTATTCGCTCTTAAAAAATATTAAGTGAACCAATTTTAATAAAACACAGTAAAGTTCTAAATCATTGTTGTCTATTCATTCCTTCTAATACATACTTCTGTTTTATATTCGTAAAGAAGTAAGGACCTATTAACATATAACATTTAATTTTATAAATTAAATTTTACTCCAAGACAATGCATGAAATGCAATTAGCGTGGTAATACATTTTGTTTCCAAAGAGATAATTCAACGTTATTTTAATTTGAAATTCTCTAGCAGTTTTCATGTCAGTGAGTTCGCTTTGTACGTAGTGTAGATAGCAAACGAGGCGGGCCAATTTATTTCATAGTTAGCGTCCCGGTGAACACGAACGGACAAACAAGCAAATAAGTTTCCCAACTATCCTCCTTAGTTTACGGCATTCGACCGGCTAGTATGCGATCTAACTGTGCTTAACTTGTTGGTAAGTTACGAAACCACCCTATATGTATACTCTGTGTCTATGTTAATTGTAAAAATGTAAAATTAATAAAATAAGCTGTAAAAATGGGACCCATGCGAGGGGAGGCAAAATAATTTGATATGTTATGAAAAGCACCTTGTACAAATATTTTGCCTAATAATGTTATCATTTTTGAACTGTCTGATAACAATGTTATTGCTAGTCCGGTGCATAATTGAAATGTAACAATAATGAGAAATCAATTGATGCGCACACAGCTCTATATTAAATGATCGAATGAGTGGAGCAAATGTGGGCGTGGTTGATAGGTGTTCATTAGATAACAGTCAGTAAGCCATCTAGGACGCCCTAACATAGCATAATCTGGCGTCGGTCTCGGTCTGCCTATACGTTGGTCGGGTTGGTCCTGGCATTTATAAAACTATACCCATTATAATTTGTATACTTGAGTAGCCAAGGATATGGATTGGCCACTCCCCCCTAGAATCAAAGGCGCACCATTCGTATCAGTTAACCCCATAAGTTCGGCTGTCCTTGTTCAAGGATTACATAGGCGTTCGAATATATTGTGTCGCTCCATTTAGATACTATTTTCTTGTTATAGCCGAATAGCAAACATTTATACCTCTGGTATTTCTGCGTAGGTGTTAACAGGAGAATTTACATTGTTATTATAGCACAAATTTAATAAGGTCTACAGATCCTAGTAAGGACTGTGTCATTAAGATTTCATTGGGGAGTATTTTATTATTTTTAACACCTACTCACTTTGCTTTGGCTAACAGATTTTTTGTCGATTTAACGTAGCAAACGAGTGCGCGCTTTTGGTGCCGCCTATGCAAACTGTGACCGGCATAAAACAAGACTCAAATTAGGACTAGGATGGTAAAGTCAGTTAGTAGACGGTGTTAGAACCTCTTTCGTTAGACCACTAGGTTAGTTTTTTGTAAATATAAGGCCTATATAAGGATTGTTTTGTGGAATTAATATAGCAAACGAGCAGGAAGCACCACCCTTCCACTGGTGTCCATGATAACCGTGACCAACTTAGAACAATACTCAATTAGTAGGAGTCGGGTTCTAATTCGGCCACAGATACGTTGCTAGGGTAGAAACGACTGAGATGACTGAGAACGACTTTGAAAAAGTGTAAACGGAAGTGTTTCACGGCTATTCATAAAAAGACGTATAGTTGTACGTTTGTGTGGAGGTTAAGTCGTATTAAAACTTTCAGTAGGTCTCCAACGACCGTGCGATAATGATACTCATGGGTATCACCCACGCACGTCGACGCGTGGGCTGAGCGAGGAATTTTATCCAATATGCTGTAGCTGTCGTGCGTGACAAGTAACTTGTAGGATTCCCAGGAACTCTCTTAATAAATCCACTTGGAAGGTAAATTTTTTGGAAATGGTCGAACGAACACACCTGTACTCGTATGAAAGTGGTGGACGGCAAAGAACTGGAATACCTTGCCTACATCAATATTCAGTCAATGCAACGTCTTATTACGTATGAAGTTGGAGTCTTTAACAGATTTTTTTTTGCGAGTGCGTTGAATTTTTTCGACTTTACCATTAGATTCCTAGGTATTCATTTATTTTATATGTGAAAAAAACTGGAAAAACTCCAAAGTTAATTAAATCAATAAAACTAATACATAGTGCCTACACAACTTGCTGTTAATAAAGCGTATTACACAATTTCCGTTTCAAAAAAACCTTATGAATTTTTGGTTTATTCCCAACAAAACTTCTCGTATATACATAGAGGTTAATTTCAAAATCCCTCAAGAAGTTAATTAACAAATAATACAATGTAGATAGAAGTTACCCAGTTATCATGTTATATATCATGCCACTGCTTTTAGTAATTGAGTTTCCATAGTTGTGAGTCGGTAACCACGCCGTTTCTCTTCAACTGTCGCCGGTGGCCTCAATCCCGATATAATCGACTTTATGGTTCAATTCCGATACTTATATAAACGTGCACATTTCATTCACATATCTCCTTTGTCGAAGGTTTCTATTTTATTATAGTGTAGTCTATAGGAGATTGTTTCTGATAGTTTAACATTTGGTAGACAAAGAAGCGAAAGCAATCAATAAATTTGAAATTCTTCGGCTACTGAGTGAGTGACTGACAGACAGCACAGCCGGAATTATTGAACACAAGAAGATGAAATTTGGCCTGAGCTGAGTAGGTATAGGAAAACGCTTAGATATTATTTTTTGATATTCCCCCGCCAAAGGGATAAAAAGGGGTACTGTAACTTTTTATTTATTTAACGGATTAACTTTAAACTTTGTGACTTTTGTATTGATTCCTCAAGTGATGAAATGAGCATACAGAAGGGATTTTTGTAAATTAATCAAGGAAGATAAGATAAATTAAATTCAAGCAGCCGAAGCGGCAATTTGATAAGCCTGTAGCCCATATCTTTAAAAAATAAAGGACGATGTAGGCGCTATTGCACTTTAACTGACTGCCGTTCGAAGGCTGGTTTGATTCCTAGCGCCGTGAAAATTTGAATAATGTGTCTGGCTTTTGTGTTGTTTTCTTTGTATGTTGTCCGTGGCACCCACTTAGGAATTCAGGTGTGGAGTCATTACTGTTTACCGTTCTCAAAAAACTATTGAGTTCCTTAGGTTCTTTGGGACATTCTGCCAATCATCACACTTAGCTATTTGCTCCAGCAAAATGCCTTGATCCCAATTCTTCTTGGAATTGCAGAGGTGAATTGAGGGATGAATACAAAAGGAGTTCTTTAGTGGCGATTGGGTCAAAAACTTTACAGTGAAGTTTCTTTAGGTAAGGTCGAAAATGAATTCCAATTGTTGTGTCGCCTTTGACTGTCCCTTCGTCCACCAAATGCTTTTAGATTGTAAACGATTTTTCTTAAAGGTGCGTACAACGGTCTACCTTTGCAGTAAATAAAAAATATAAACATGGAAATACTTATACCTACCCCCGTACTATAATGCGCTGTGTCGCCATCAGTAACATCACTAACAAATAATATATACGGGATATATAACACTTATATTTGTATCATAATTCATAAATATTTGCATCGATTGGGGAATCAAACCCGGGATCTCTAGCCTAGTAGGCACTTCTGAGTGCAGCCAATGAGTTTGTTTTACGAAACAAAACACGCGTTTATTTTACAAACGTATGTTTCATACATAAATAACTAAAGTTTATGTAATATTTGTTAGTGGAATTATTTGTCTTGAAACTGTCGCTAGGTTGTTTACAAGCGTTGACGTAGCGTCTGCGGTTAATCGGTCATGCGTTACGACGCGACGTATAAATACGACGCTATGTCGTTGTTTGCGTTGCGTTTGACGTCAACATTTGATATTACTAACGCAACATTAAATTTAGCTAAGACGGGCATGTTTGGCCACGGGCTAACATTATTGTATTACAACTTTGCATAAATATTGCGTACCTACTAGTTAACTTGCCCTCCTTTTGCTTCCGGAAACCTGTCGCTTCGTAATTACATTTTGAAATTTTCAGACATGATTTTTAAGCCGGCATAACTTTTTAACACATTAATTTATACCAGCATGCCGTGGATTTTCACCACTTTCAAGAAGTCTAGTTTACTTGGAAACTTGTACAAAGGTCGAGGGCCGATGACAATGCAATATTATGACAAATATATTTAATTTGCTAGACTCAGAATTCTTCCAAATAAAACTAAATCCACCGCGAGTATACTGACTTAATTAAAAAAAATCACACTCAAACCGGGTCATTTATGTGAAACGGACAGACACACAGACAGCAGGTCAAGCTTAGAACGTCCCTTTTTAAGTCGGGGTGTAAAATAGGTACAAATAAACCAGCAGAAGCGGTTCATACAACGGTATGTGTCTGTTATTTCCACAGGTATTTTAATGAGAACAAGCGAGTACTGCACGTTCAAAGTAAACTAATTTGTAGTAGAAGCTCGTTGTCGTTGTATTAAACAATTAGGTGAAATTGTACCGGTGGCGGTGCGCGGGACTACAGCAATATTGACTTTGGCATTGTTGTAGCGTGCACGAACCAATAATACCTGACTAAGTTTCACATTGTTCCCTGCGTACAGGACAAATAATAATTGTATTTACCTTCGCGTGGGAATATATTCCTGCCTTTGATGATCTAATGTCTAGATGGAACATCGAATCCGCGCATACGTGTCAAAAAATTGTGGCCAACTGTTAGCCACAATTTTTATATAATCGTATAATTGATAACGCACACATAGACAATAGACAAACGTGTAAAACATCGCCTGCACGCCACATGCTTAATATTGTTGCCTTGTTTTTTTTTGTTTTCATTGTAGGGCGACGCTCAATCTAGACATTAGATCATCAAAGATGCTTGCCTATGAAGGTATGTATTTGCCTATGTATCAACACTTTTGACGTGATAATGTCTTATAAATCGATGGACACCGGCTGCTTGCATGAAAAAGTGTTTCGGCTGAACCGAGTGAGCAAGCGAGAGCGCGGAACATTCGATAGAGTGTCACGATTGGCCTGACCGTTCGGCTTGTGACTTTTAATCCATCTATCTCTCTTCCACTCCATCGGCTGATAAGATAATAGTTCTATTAACAGCATGCAATTTTTCATTAATGTGTTCTTAAATGACGTCATCGCGTATACGTAACCCACTTTATCAATAGTCAATTTAATTTAATAAGGCTAGTAAAATAAAGGCTACATCAAGGATGATACACTTCCCTATCTGTAAGTTATTTTATGAAAATAAACTAGAACAATATTTTGCTCTACACGCTAATAGAAAACGAGAAATAAATAAAAAACGAGATTTTATAACAATACAATTTATCAGAATAAAAGTTCGTCCAAAGCGTTTAACCCGATTACGAGTGTTTGGGAACAAATGTAGAGACAAACAGATAAAAAATATTGTAATAGGAATTATGACAGGTTATCTGCTGATCGTTGTATACATTGAAGGTTATGGGAACAACTATTACCGGAGATCTTTATTAGAGCAATAGAACCCAAAAATAATATTATAATTGTATAAAAAATAGGTAAGTATATATTATGTATAAATCATTGAAAACAAAACAATAATTTTCAGAATTATTTATGTCAGATTGTCTGTGATATTGTTTGCGCTAATCTCAGAAACAGCTAAATTTATTTGGGTGCGGTTTTCACTAATCAATTGTGGTAAATTTTACTTAAAAATCTGATTTTCAGGTAGAAATTTAAAGGGTACATAAACTGCATAAGCTGTTGATAGTTGTTTAATTTGAACTCCGGCTGGGGATAGCTGGTCCCCAATGCCTCTACCTGGTTACGGCTATGCTGTAAGACTGTAAGCTATAGGCTATTGCAAAAAGGGGAAAATATTCTATATTTGTAAGCTTAAAGAGCAAGTTTCCCGAAGCGAAGAAAGGCCGGGTCAACTCGGCTTAAAGTATACGAGTATGTATCTAATAAACGTAAAGATAGAAATATTTTTATGTGAAATACTTTTACCCGCATAACGCTATATCGAATATGTTCTGTGGGCGTGGCGTGAATTCTCCTAAATTTGTTCAGACCGAGCTTCCGGTGAAAGCGCTGTAAGTTTTAAATATGTATTTTAAGTGAGAATGCTTTTAATGGATGTGACATTTTAAACTACCGTGTGGGACTTAGATATATCAAGTAAACAGTTTGTAATTGTAAGTTATATCTAAGGATATAACACTTCGTAGCAGAAGTGTGTAAGCAATTAATTTTTTATATAAGTGTAAATTTATAAAACCTCGCTTATTTTAGCCCCGCTTATAAATCATTCTGATTATGATTACAAAAAGTGCCTTCATCGATTTTATATTCGGTTGGTAATAATTAATTACTTAATTGAATCAGGCGTTACTTTCTGGAACTCCATTATTACAGATTAAAAAAAGATTAGAGGTTAATCTACCTTGCAACAATCCGCAAGCAAAGTATACTATGATGGTGTATATGTACTTTCATGCAAGTAGCACCTCCCTCCCTACCACATAGGAACATGCAACGAACATAGTGTATACACCAACATACATCCCACCACCAACACGTGTTTCGCCCCAAAACAGGGCATTATCATCACCTTGTAGGTACTATTGCATGTGTATTTTGTTTTTTGGTGTACAAACAAAGTGATAAATAAGTAGACTCTACGACGGTCAGTCGCCAGTGCTACTTGCATGAAAGTATACACCATCATACTCGTACATATGAGTTTGCACGCGGATTGTTGCATAGTAGATTAACCTCTAATCTGTAATAATTAACTATTTAAAGGAAATACATTTAATTTTGCTCTAATTTAATGGTTATTTAATTGAGAGAGCGGTTTTGTATTAAAAAGACTGAGTTGTTTGTTTTATTAGCTTTAGGACGGGGATTAGATTCCTTGCCAGGGCAGATAATTAGATGACAGATAAATGTTTTTTGTTAGGTCAGGGGTGGGTGTGGAAGTGAAGATGAGTGTGTTAATGTTTATTTATAAGCAGATATTTTCTGTGCAGACTGTGAAAATAAATTTTCAGTCCGCAATTTAAATACCTATATTTTTAGGTGATGGTTTTAGCTCCGAGGTGTGCTAGAGGTGCTCCGAGGTGTGTGGAGGCTGTGTAAACCGCTTTAGCCACAATTCCGCGTAACACCAGCGTGTTCTGTTATTTTTACGGTTCAGATTAAAAAATTCTGTATAATTTAATACTAGTGACTTTACTAACAAAATTATCTTAAACGTTAATGTTTTATTCAAAAATAAAATATGCATACCTATATTCATTAAAATTTATCAATGGTAAGATAAATTTTTCAGTGATTTCGATATTTTGTATTTCTTTTTTCTTTTGTCTAGTAAATGATGTGGTCACCATCGCACACGGCAAAATCATCACATACTAACACCAAAATCATCACCGATACGTCACCGGTCAAGACAGAAAGAAAGATTGCTGTACAATTTCTGTCACCGAGTTTACAAACGCAATCTCAAACAATCCCCATATTAAATGAGCCCAGAATTATACAACCCGGAAAACATTTTTTCGCCGTCTGGTCAAGTTGTAATAACTAATGTGATTAATCTGTAATGACAAAGTTTTTTGTTATTATGTTATTATTGCAAAATTTTACACAAATCTGCTAGTTTCCTGATTCTCAATATTGAAGTAAGGTGTTTGTTCCAGTGACTGGCACGACTTTTTAGGCTAATAAAATACTAAGTGAAATTTTATTGTTACTGACATAAATGCTGTGACGCCTTGAATAAATTTTATTTTATTTTAGTCATCTTATGAAATTAGTACGTGACTGAGACATAATATGTTTACCGAAGCGAAAGGATCGCATTCAAAAGTGATATTTTATTTAAATATCCATTCCTGTTGCATACCTACACTATGCGACCAAATTGTCTTATTTCCTTTCACGTTTCGCAGGCAGATTGGTTAGTAATAGAAATCTAAAATCTAAGTTGGCAATCTTTGGCCAATCTAAGCTTACTTCCTTAGATGGTCGGAAAATTGCATTACTTTTATTGGGATATTGGTTTAGAATTTAGATTCGTACTTAACAGTAAATTTTAAACTTAATGTATGTTAGAATGGTTGTTTGTTAGGGGGTCACGTATCTTCTTATTATATTATTAATATTTTGATTATTAATTATAGATTGGGTCAAGATTATGTTCCCAAAGTCCAGAAGGCCACTGCACCTAATTCACTCGGCAGCACATTGACTACGTCTTTGTTGTTGGTTGTCACTGTCCATGGGCGCCACTTATTATCAGTTGGTCTGCTACCGCGTTTTTCTGAAAAATACATAAAATTTGTCATATTTTTATTGATTGAACGTGAAAACATCATCACGTGAGACATCATTAACGAAGTCAATTAAAGACTCATTGTTAGGGATAACTTAAAAACCATGCAGTTTCTTGGGCAGCTTAGAGGAGCTATAAAAGAGCTGTTGCCAACAACCCATTAATGGCCCACTACTGAGCATGGGTCTCTCCTCATTATTGATGAGGGCTAGAGCATACTCCACAATGCTGCTTCAGTGCGGATTGGTGGAGGGGTTAGTGGCCAACTCAGTATCGAAAGTTTTCATTCCGCCTGAAGGCCTCCGACACGGCTTAAGCAATGATAGTAATGTATCTACCGATGACAACCGGGACCGAGGGTTTTATATGCTCAAGAAATTGTGCCACAAGCGGTCACATTATTGAAGTAGGTTAATAAAACATAAACAGTTATGCCATTCCGTTAATGAACATTAATCCTTGAAATATCAACAACATTGTACATAATTGGTAACAACATCATTGTTACTCGGTATTTGTACGGCACACGTGCGGTATTCGTACGGTATACGGTCGGTTAGCGTCGATCCCAGTCGGGACTGTTTTGTGGTCATGTTTATCGACTGTATGGGAGCGTTGTTGGTGAACGGACATTGCACTATAAACTGAATTTTCCGTTGTATGTACTCGTATTTGTAGCCTATAATGGAATGCGGTTCGTTTTACGAGTTGAGGGAATTTTGTTAAAGGTCAGAAGATTAAATTGTATCTTTTTGTTAAGAAGGGTCGTGTATCAAGCTATATAACAAAATTGCGTTGGGTTAGCAGCGCTTATTACCCTAGGAAGATAAGTAGTTTACTATGTATTAATAAACGTAAGTGCAAAAGTCTAATAAAATTACAGACGTGTAAAAAAAGAACTCTGGTGAGCGTGTCGAGCAATAGAAGTTATAATGTAGGATTAGAACTCTAATTTTTAACTTTTTGTTAGTCTGATGTTTATTAAAACTACTTGGCTATCATGCTTTTACGCTAAATGATAATAGTACCAGCAATTTTGCAGAAAATAAGGTGAACGTAGCGTTGAAAAAGAAAAATTAGCTACAACTAAAAGCTTTATAAGTAATTAGGTAGCGAGTGGCAGGCGTGTAATGAACGGCTATAAATATTTCGCAAAGGTGTAATCGGGCAAGCCTTGAACCGGTCGAATATGCCGATTGTGAAGATAAGGTGCAAAACTGTTGTTATTACCCTACATTGCAACTATTTATGCGCTAATTTTGGGCTTGGGTTGGAGTTAGGTTTACTTAACTTTAGCTAAAAACAGCTCTTTCATCTTTGTCTATGCCAGCTGCTTTTGTAACCTCTGCCACAGCCTCTACTGCCAACTGTCAAGATTTGACTAGTTAATTGAATCACGCGTTACTTTGCGGAAGTCCATTATTACAGATTAAAGGTTAATCTACTTTGAAAATGAAAGGTTAATCTACTTTGCAACAATCCGCGAAATTTGACTGACAAGACTTTGTAAATCTGGCTTCAAACTATTAAAGGGGTCTTTCTTCATCATTGATGATATTAATGAAAAAGAAATGATTTTATTTGAACTTGGTTTTTACAAACACTTTTCGAAAATCAATCTACGCCATCGCTTCCACAAATCTCTACGATGAGTGGCCTTGGTAGAAGGTTAAAAATGACAACACCCCGAACCGACGGCTTCTCATGACCTCCGAAGGAAGGAAACGCTCATGAATTTGTGCTACTGATCACCACCGGCTTACCACATCCATAGCTACACGTATCGATCGCACTTGCAGTTGCTTAACTCCTTGGTAACTTACTTCCTAAATTCGACGTACCTAAGCTACTGAGTGTTTTGAGATTTTCATTACCTACGTAATACGTAAAATATATATCTATGTACCTAGATAAAACATCTCATCTATTTATCAAAGTTGTTTAGCAATTATGTACCTACCACGTGTAATTGCAACAGCTATCTTAGCATGCAATCGGAATATAATAATGTTGCAACGAGAAAAATTCATGTTAAAAGCTTTCCAAGAAAGGTTGAGCGCGTATCGATAACGTTAACAACTTTATAAGCCGTGAAATTGTGTCAAATCGAATACACGCGATAATGGAACATATTGGTGAAATGTTTAAACGCTTCGGTGGGAATATCGAAGGTAATGTGCTCTGTACCGAGATATAGGTCATGTTTAAATGAGCACTGAGACTACAGGTTATTGCAATTCGGTGTCAGAAATATGTATTATTTATTAATTTGCGATAGTATAAAACTCTTCTGTTACTGAGTGACTGACAGACAACGCACAGCCGAAACTACTGAACGCAAGAAGCTGATGTTCCTTGGAAAGTGTAGGGTAGCTATTAAGAGATGATTTTTAAAATTCCCCCCTATAGGTGTGGATAAATAAACTGAAACAAAAAATTCACGCGGGTGAATATACTAAGTTATACTTTGATATACTAAGACAAATAAAAGAACTAAACATAGAAAATAATAATCTTGTTCTTTGTCAGTCATAGTTAACATAGGTGGTAGCGAAATAGTTGTGGTCTATGGCCGTATAATATTTTAACCAAAAAAAATCTCGTATGTTGTGGCAAAATCTTGTGAAAACAAAAAAAAAGTAAAAAAGGGAATCTATTCCCCGGAGTCCCATTAATAGGACTGACAAAGGGCCGAAAATTCTAGTAGGACCGAACGGTCTCACATAGTCATCAATAGCGAAGTTTCTCCATTGAATATAATGTAACATAGTTACGACTATGGATTATTTTTAGGGTTTCACGCCTTTCGCAAATAATAGGAAATGGTACTCTTTAACCGCCATGTTCATTTATGTATTAATTATCTGTAAACTAATAGAATTACACTGTGGTTTGTTTTAGAGAGGCCACTCTTGATATATGTACTGTGTTACAATGTCACTTTTTTATTTTCTTCTCGGTTCTCGCGGTGTAATGACTGCGTGCTACCGTTTCTTAATATAATCTATTTTATTTCGCTCTTCCAACTTTATTTTCTGCTTAATACCCTTCACCTCAAAAAGGAGGTTTCAAATTCGTCTGTTTTTTTCGGGTTCGTTACAAATTTTCTGCTTGCTGCGTGTACAGATTTTGATGATTCTTTTTATACCTACTCGATAGATGATGATTGTAGTGTGGTCCCATTTAAATTTAGTTGTATATTAGTTTCAAATATCCTTACTAATATTATAAATGTGAAAGTGTGTTTGTTTGTTTGTTTGTTTGTGACTCTTTCACGTCGCAACATGGCTATTATATGATATGGTTTATGTGTATGGGGATAGTTAGGAGGGTGGAGAGTGTCGTAGGCTACTTTTTACCGCGGAAAAACATCTCATTCCTATGGGAAGATCGATGTTTTGTTAGTTGCTAGATATTTAGTTCCGGATGTTGTTAATAGATGGCGTTAGTAAAATTCATTTGCAAGTTCTGAATCACGCTATCAAATAATAGATGTAATTTACTTAAATCATAGGCAAATGTAATATCTGATGTTGAGGAAGCTGCCTCTCGCCTACCCTCTACTCGTGCTATACGAACGATATTCCAGCGGAGGGGGGCGCCATGCTCGCCTTCTACGCGGACGACGAGGCGTACCTGACCACCTCGATTAAGACAGGTCACGCCGCCGTTAAAATGCAAAGATGCCTCGACGCCCTCCCCAAGTGACTACACGAGTGGAGGATGGCGATCAACGTAGGGAAGACGCAGGCCATCCAATTCGGAGGAACCACGATGCGCGACCCCACTCTAAAGCTCCTCAACCAAGACATTGCCTAGACAAGACAGGCCAAGTACCTTGGGGTAACCCTGGACTGTTCCCTGACTGTGAAGCCCCACGTGACCAACGTCGTAAATCACGCCAAGGCAGCAGCTGCAGCGCTATGTCCAGCGCTCTTCTCGAGTCTCCCGTTGAGGGTCAAAACCACCATCTGGAAGACCTACATCCGCCCCAGACTCACGTACGCGGCCCCAGCCTGGTACGCACTCCCGAGCGAACCATAACGCAGGCGTCTACGCGTGGTTCAATACAAGACGCTGCGCCGGCTGGCAGGGGCGCCGTGGTGCGTGAGAAACGCCACCATCCAGCGGAACCTCAGAGTTGAGAGCCTGGACGCCTTCGTGGAGCACCTAGCGCAACAGATGTTTGCGCGCGCGGACGCGCCACGGTTTCTGCACCTGCGGAACCTGGCGCCGCTCCACGCCCGCCCCCCGGACCGTTGGGCACTCCCGCGAGACCTACTGCGCGGGAGCAGCCCGACATGAACCACCTCGGACAAGACCGCAAGCCGCCGTCCGGTCGCAGATCGGCTCCTGCTGGGCTTCCCACCAGCGGGTCTCACCTGGTAGGGCCTGATCGCCCGGGCAGCGTGAAAATCATCATGACTCCCCGGACTAGACACCTATACTCCACATCACCATCTGGACAATCTTCGAGGACCCATACAGGGTCCCAACCCAACGACCGGTCCGTTATTACGGACCGCGGCAGACACCTCAGTCAGGGGGCCACTGGCCCCGAAACTGAATCCCCACGGCTATGTTAGCCGTGAGTGAAGACAGGACGGATTCTGATGTTGATGTTCCAGTATGTCAGTATGGCTTAGGTATCTTTGGCCGAGATTCCTACGGGAGCGGGACCTACGCGGCTGTTACCTATGGGTCCCGAAGCGAAGCGCGGGCGGTTCTCTAGTCCCTAATAATGCGTATTTATCTCACTTCGACTATATTAAAGATGACGAATAATAATTATATTAACTATATATACATATACTTGTTGATGTTAAGTTGGACTTTTTCCTTGTTAAAGTTATCTAGCGTTATAATTTACCCTTTCAAAACAACGTAACTCTACTAATGATTTACAACAACAAAGTCGTTCAATGGCTTCCACTGGGGTAATAACTTTGGTGAATATAGCTGAGCTCTCGTGCAATATCGGGAGGGTTCGAGTAATATGTATAAATAAAATTATATGTGCCGAGACAAATAGAAGCGGCCTTAAAGCGGCATTACTGCCTTCTACGGTGTTGTGTGCCAGAAATATATTTTCTCTATACAAAGAAAATCCCAAATTATATTTGACAAGCCTTGAAGAAGCTTCACAACCGCTGAAGGGTAAATTGGATGGAATATCTGTGACGTTACTTTTCTGCTTCAAAAATACGAGTATCAGTTAAACTTGTAAATGTAGAATCGCATTGATACCGCATTTTTTTACTTTACCTTACCCACTTCTGCTTTCCTTTGACGATAAAATATTTTTTTATCAATAGGTATAGGCCATTTATTTCAGGGTTGCATACATTTTGCCATTCCTTTAATTGAAAAAAAGTACGACCCACTTGGCGCAAAGGTTCTTTGACAGACTGCGGTTCAAAAGCTCCTTCCTGTGTTTTTGACACAGAGAATCCTAGTGTAAGGAAAAAAGTGAATAGTGTTATAATTCACGAACTCATGTATCCTCATAGCAGACGGGCCGTGACCCGTCCACCCACTAGCTTCACCCACCAGTGGGTGCACGGGGAATTTCTATTTCCCCGTGCACCCACTGTAGCCTTATGCATAAGGCAGGAAAAATATATATCGATATGAATAATATTTTAACAATTCTTTATTATGGTATTACGGGTATTACCTATGTAATACAATAAACAAAACAACACATTTAAATTTTAATTTCCTGTAAGAATGTAAAACAGACGACAGAACTCATGTATCCTCATAGCAGACGGGCCGTGACCCGTCCACCCACTAGCTTCACCCACCAGTGGGTGCACGGGGAATTTCTATTTCCCCGTGCACCCACTGTAGCCTTATGCATAAGGCAGGAAAAATATATATCGATATGAATAATATTTTAACAATTCTTTATTATGGTATTACGGGTATTACCTATGTAATACAATAAACAAAACAACACATTTAAATTTTAATTTCCTGTAAGAATGTAAAACAGACGACCTAATTATTAGAGAGAATATTATATCCTACTAATATTATAAATAAGAAGATTTGTATGTTTGTTTCATGGTTTGTTTGTTTGTTTGTTACTCCTTCAGGCTTCACGCAAAAACTGCCGAACCAATTTTCATGAAATTTTGCACACACATAGAGGGTAACTTGGATTAACACATAGGATATGCAATAAAAATGATTTGATTTGATAGTTTTTATCCCGGAAGTCACGCGGGAACGAAATTTACAAACATATTAATATAAAACTAAAAAGTCTGTCGTCCCGGAAATCTCGTGGGATCGGGAGTTACTCGGATAAAACTCCTGCGCGTACGAAGTAGCGGGTTCAGCTATTAGGAACTGAATATTTTTCTCCAAGGAACATGGGACCAAAATGGAACGAAGAATTCTCCTGCACTAATCTCCCTTTCACTCTGTGTAGTGCACATACATATATCTATTGTGTTCCTGAGTTTAGTGTGCGTTTAGTCCATAAAACATTTCCCAATAAAAGAATGACAAAGGAATTATATCCCGGGACTATTAATTGGGATCATACATTCATGCAGGTTTTCCATTATAACTCATGTAACTAACATTAGCAGTCGTATTTGCGATTTGAACGTAGCCTTGAACAAAAAAAGATGAAATATAAAAATTTGCTATATCCTACAGGACCATTTTACAGGAATGAGGAGTATCCTACTTATGTCTTTAAATCTCGGTTATCTGTGCTTTTAATTTTGTGAAGAAGTTTTTGCTGCCATTAATTTTGGTCGCAGCCGTATGCAAAAGACATAATAATCATCTCCATGGCATCCTACAGGAATATTTTCTGAATAAAAACTATCCTATGTGTCAATCCAGGTTATCCTCTACGTGTGTGCCAAATAATTGGACCAGTACTTTTTGCATGTCGGAGTAATTATAGTCTAGTGCCAACAAAATAAATCAGATGACGCTGAGTATTAGTTGCATATAAGCTGAATCGCGGTATTAAAATATTCCCATATATTAATATGAGGATGGAATTCATTCCCAGTGTTATTTTTCCTTACATTGCCGTTTTTATCAAATTGCCTTTTGTTTAGAAGATTTATTAGGTGATTTTGGCTATTCTTACGGATTTGATATTTCTTTTTAGATTGGTATAGTTGCTTGCTTATGGTAATAGGCCTTTAACGCAAACTGCCTGACTAATCCATTAACGCACCGCCCTTACTACTGGACCGATCTGGCTGTATGACATGCAGATAGCCACTGTGATGTCCATCACCATCCACCAAGTAGGGATTTTAAAACTTAATCCCCTAACGTGGTGAAATAGGGTGGTGAAGTTTAAACGATTTACACGTGGGCCAAGCCGCGGACGGAAGCTAGATTGAAGTATAATTTCTTGAAACAAAGGGCAATTTATTACATTGAAAGGGGCAATTTATTACATTTTAACATCAACATTGCAATGGCCAGCTTATGCACGGGTGGCGATCCCACTGAATTGATATCGATATCGATATTTTCCCGCCATAATGCAGTGGGTGCACGGGGAAATAGAAATTCCCCGTGCACCCACTGGTGGGTGAAGCTAGTGGGTGGACGGGTCGCGGCCCTAGCAGACCGTGTCGCGGGTGGCAATGGAACAAATAAGACATCAGAGCACTCGTCATAAAATAACATTTATCTATCAAAATAATGTGTATTCCAGTCTTAAATCGAACCTAGAACCTCTCGTTCGCGCCAAAATCACTACAAACCTGTCAACGGCGTCGTATTCTGCGCATATCAATCACTCACTTTAAGTGCCTCCTTATACTATGAAACTTTATGCTTCCGAGATCGTCTTTTACCCACCGGGAGTTCAGTTTTAAGTATTTAACATTAGCCGTGCACCGAGACTGCAGCTGCGATCGTGTTTCGAGATAAGATCGGCTTTTTAAGGAAAACTTCTCAAAGCGAGGTTTGATTTGGCTTCGTTACCTCGCTTCGAAATTCGCTGGCTTATTTAAAGAAATATATGCATGGAAATCTGGGTTACTTTTATCTTTCTATATCATTTATTCACGTACCTGGTACAGGTTGAATAAGTTTATTCCGCGTCGTAAATTTATTTATTATGGTTGAGAAGGAATGAGCAAGGTAAATGTGTGTACTGTGTATAATGTGTATATTTTTTACGTCTACGTTTTTTAGGAGCGTTCATCTCGGTTCTCAAGGGTCAACGCACCTGTGATCGAATTAGAACGAGACTCATATAAAACTACTATCCGGACTATTACTAACATTACAGGACTAACTATCACTAACAACCCATTCATCATTTACATGCTAAAAACGCTCACAACTTCAAAAAAGTCAGAAATGTGTCTCGGATTCTAACTCGGAGTAAAAGGCCGAAGTTAGGTAGGTATCTACTAGGCTGTCATCGCTTTACGCGAATCATTTTGCCCATCTCTGGATACTGCCTAATCTACTTACGTATCTGCAGCCGAGGGCAGCAGGGCTGAATAAAAAGCAAAATGTTTTAAAAACCTGTTTGGAAACATTTCAGCCAAAACGAATGGCCTAGATAAAGTTATCTTTTTATGACTCTCCGGAGGCAAATGAAACTGGTGACACGAGAGTTGACTAATGAACTATTTCGTGTAATGAACCACTTTAGCCACTTGTTGGGCTTAAAGGCTTTTTAACGGGAATGTTTTAAGCAAAATAATTTAATGGATTCATTAAACTCGTTTATTATTGAAAAATATTTTTATCTACGCGTTTACTAGAGTACGAAAATACATGTATATTTTGTAAGTATGAAATATTTTATCACTTTTAGAAAAACAATGGGTGAAATTTTAGGTTAATGTAAAATAATGAACAATACGAATTTGGAGAAAATGAACATCATACAATACATGGGTATAGTATGATGTTCATTTTCTCCAAATGGAGAATGTAAAAAAACAGTGAAACAATATTTAATGTTATGATCTTTATTTCGTACCACTATTGAATTTTCGGCATAATCAGAGTTAATTGAAAATCCAATCGCTGGAACCACGACATAATAAATGTCTGATATTTCAATACAATGAGATGAACCGGAGCGGTGTTGAGTTGATGTAATGTAAAACTTTTACCTACGCTGTATCACCGTAATCCATCATGGCTGCTGACACCTGTATTGTCCTGACGGTACTATCAACATCTATATTGTACCTACAAACGCACAGTTTTAATGTTTTTTCCCGACAACAACAATAGAGAACCCTAAGTACATTTCTTCTCAGCGAGTATTGTGTGAGTGTTGAATTATTCTGTTTAATTTATAGAACGAAACTCCGAGAAGGAGCTATTGTGATTGTAATAGTCTATTGGCCCAGTTAATAGAAGCCGTGCCAGCGAAACATGAGGACCCGGGTTTGATTTTCGGTCAGACCAGACATGTATGTAGGTATGTATGGTTGTATAGGTAGTACACCAGCTTTTAGCCAGACAAAAAGACAAACTATAGGTACCTATAGCAAAACCATAAATGCAGAATTTTATTTCAAAATCATTCATTGATTAAGTCATTATTTTTACAAAACGTGAGCAAAGAAGAAGAAAGAAGAAGAAACATCTAGTCACATGATTTACATAATACAAAAAATAAAAGACAAAAAATAATCTATAGTAATACATTAAAAATATCAAAATGGTGTATAAAATACTAACTTCTGCCCGCGGCTTCGCCCACGTATAATTCGCCTATATTGCGAATTGGGGAAAGAGGGGAGGGGGTAGGTTATTACTTTTTTAAGGGGTTAAATCTGATAAAAGAGTATCCTATCAACTATTTTCACTCCAAGTTTCATCCAAATCGGGCCGGTGCCGGTGGTTTAGTCATGCAAGCGTCACAGACAGACAGACTTTTATAATATTAGTATGGATACTTATATAATAATAAAATGGTAGAGAACCATTCTTATTCACTTGTCTACGTGCATATACTGCAAGGAGGATCAAAATACAGACTCGTGTACCTGATTATACTTGCCACGTTCAAGTTAGTTTACTCGATAACTTTGTGAGTACCGCTCGCAGTTACCGAACTACAACTTCCTATTCCAGAAGTGTTTTACACACTTCAACAAGAGCGCAACAATATACCATATGTGGGAAATAGAATAAACTCCTGAAACATTCCCTTGTATCTAGGACTTATTTGAAACTAGTAAATCCGGAAACATGCTCCTCAGTACATTCAAAACAGCACCTTTAGTAGATACATTCAGAAATTATTAACAAAGTGTCTTTAAACTGACATATTTTTTATTCATGAACGGTTTAAAATGACACAAACACTAAGTCATGATTATTTCAATATATTCGTCAAACCTGCACCAAATTGGTTTAGCCGTTTCTGAGATTAGCGCATACAAAGCGCAGTCAGAAATGCAAAATTCCAAAAATCATTGTTTTATGTTCTAATGTGTTCATAAAGGCCTTCAATCTTATTTATATATTGTACGTTTCATCTTGATACGCCGCCTGAGATATACCTAAAATAAAACATAGTTGTTTGCAAGAAAATGTATGCCGGATGCGCTAGACAACCTCTAAATGTGATCTAATGTACCTCTCAAACAATATGTACTTATACATAAACTTGAGATTACTGGACCAACATTACACAACGCAAGTTTTGGCATCACATGGTGCGCCGGACACCCTCTATAATACTTTGACAAATTATACAGCGAACAACAGTATTATGGTAATGCCTGTTCAATATGTTCCGAATAAGCCACTCTTTCAATTTGTTATTCAATGAATCATGTGTGGTCGAGCCAAAAACAATATTTCCCGATCCCAATTACCTGTGGATATTGCGAAACAATGTAGTTACATTCGTCTTTATACGTACCTACTAACGAACTGACAAAAACATTCTTAATAAATAACGCTCTGCTAACTGGACCATCCATTATAGTCTTTATTTGAAATAAGTTATCATCATCATCGTCTCAACCCATCATACAACAATAGAGCACGGGTCTCTTCTCACAATGAGAAGGTTAAGGCCATAGTTCACCACCTTAGCCAAGTGAGGATTGGCGTACTTCACACACCTTTGAGTTTTGTGAACTCTCCGGCATGCAGGTTGCCTCACGTTGTTTTCCTTCACCGTTTGTAGCAAGTGTCATCTAAATGCTTAAAACGCACATAACTCCGAAAATTCAGAGGTGTATTTTTGCCCTGGGATTCGAACCCGGATCCTCCGAATAGGAGGCGGAGTTCTTAACCACTAGGCTAACACCGCTACGATAAGTTATGTGTCGGTTATATTAGTCATGGGCGGCAGTGGAAGGGTGATCTTAAATGATAATAATAACGCTACACACTCAAAGACCCACATTAGGATTCCGTATATCGTGGGTGCCATTGACACACAAGACAAGGACACACCCAGACCGAAAACGGAAAAAACTAATCATTCAAATTACCACCTCACTGGAAATCGAAAACGCAAGCCGGCATGTTAACCATTGCGCCATTCAGGTCGTCTTATGCTTATACACAAGTAATCCATTGCTTTTCATTGGGACGATTTTCAACGTTAAAAGTTGAGGTTTAAAAATACACCTACTTGAGATTTGTTAATGTAAAATATACATCGTACGAGCGTGGTTACATTCAATAACTCCTGCCTTCGCCGTCGTTTCGATCTGCCATCTGAGCTTGTTGTAAAGTAAACGCTCTTACCTTCCTTGTACGATTCCAATAAAAGACGGTGCGGTTAAAATATAGGTTCGACCAAATTACATTAATAAATAACACACACACACACACACACACACACACACACTTATAGCCCCATTTAAAATTTCCCGGGTAGGTGATGCCATGGACTACATAAGTAGGAATAACACAAAAATTATCTATAAGGTAGATGTTGCTAAAATTGATAAGGAGCGAGACTACAAATACCCGTTTTCGAATAACAAAGAATTATAAAAATTGGAACACCTGGTATAAAGTTATAAGGTAACTCACACAAAAAATAAAGTTGAATTGAGAACCTCCTTCTTTTGAACCGACTTCAAAAATAGGAGGGGGTTCTCAATTCGACTTTATGAGTGAATATTTAAAATCGGTTAACTAACGAACATAATAACTGAGAACAAAATAGTTGTCAGTCAGGACCGGACGAAGTGACGCCAGTTAGGGGAGACCTATATCCAGCAGTGGATGTCAAAAGGCTAACAGATATAAAAAACGTAGCGTGTTAAAATCATGTCAAAGTCACCAATGTAGACGTGATCGCAATGTCAGTTAAGTTGCAGAAAGTTGTTAAATGTGGAGTGTGGAGGGGACATACGAATCATTTTCACCAACTTAGGCAGGAGTCCCACCGCCCGCGTCTTGTGGAGTGATTCCCAGCTATTTATTCGCTCAAGATACTTACAAAAGATATGATTCCGTTCAAACAAAAGAGACCCATATGTCAGCGAGTACTCGCTCACTGTTCGCACCGCCGCCAGCGAGTACTCATCCGCATATGTATCTCTTTTGTTTACATGGAAAGTTATATTTCAGTCCCTTTCTTGGACGAGAAAATTGCTCGTAGCCACTTGTTGCTCGCCGGCAGTCGGACACCTCCCGATTTCAACTTTATTCGCAAATATAATAAGGTGGACGTGACATATTACCGCAATCGGGTAAAGTTCACAGAGCGCGTTGACATTCATAATTATGCTAATACAATTCAGTTTTCGGCTTCGCTGAGAATAGAACTCAGGACTCTACAAAAGCAATAGCGCAGCAGATTTAATTAGTGAGAGCCGAGCTGGTTTTAACTTTAGATTCCCGAAAGGGCCTAGGTTCGAAAAAAGCTACTTTCTGTAAAAGTACCTCATTGTGAATTTTTGTCATGGGGTCTCTAAGGCGTTATTATGGGTCCTGATTTACTGGTAACAAGAATGTAATGTTTAAAAAAATAACTACAGTATCGACCAATAAAAAAATGTCAATCATGAACATAATTAAAGTCAATTCAATAGCATTATTTGGAAATACTCAAAAATATTTCTAAGATGTCGTTCGTAATGGGACCACGCGACAAGCGTCATTTTTCGATTTTAAAATTAACTAGCTGTGCCCGCAGCTTCGCCCGCGTGGAACTCAGTGTGTCACAATGTTTTTCCTGTGTTATAATCAGAAAGCTTCGAACTGCTAAGCTTTCGGGAGTTACACGTGTTATTGTGTGTCAACCATAAAAGATAGACATAATATTATGCTGTCGTGGGGTATTTTTATATAATTTTAAGGAAAACATTTCCGTCATATATTATGATTTCGGTGTAGCTTTAACCATTAAGGTTGCACACGCGACGGAAGCTTAAAAAATGGAGTAACTTCTCCCGTTTTCCCAAAATTTCCCTTCACTGCTCTTCTCCTATTGATTGTAGCGTGATGAAAAGTATACTATAACCAGCTCGGGAGTATGAAAAATAATTGTACCAAGTTTCGTTAAAATCCGTCGAGTAGTTTTTGTTTCTATAAAGACAGACAGACAGACAGACAGACGGACAGACAGACAAAAATTTTACTGATTGCATTTTAGGCATCAGTGTTGATCCTTAATCACCCCCTGATAGTTATTTTGGAAAAATATTTCATGTACTGAACATGACATACATGACCTCTCTACAGATTTATTATAAGTATAGATGAGAGTTGAGAACCTCCTAATTTTTTGAAATCGACTAAAAAAAATTGTTTCTCGTGTGTCATTAATGTGATGCCATTCACAACACGAGCATCCTAAAGCAGGCACTCGAATGTATCTGTGTTCGGTTAAACGCGCACATCGCAATTATACGTACAAGTGTGTGTATGAAACTCGTTAAACAGCGGATATCCCAAATGAAAAGGGAGATTACGTCGCCGCGTCGTCTTACGGTCTGATGTTACCGCTGCAGTAGGTACTCAGAACGTCACGAATCTAAAAGGGACGCAACTCATCCCAAGTATACTTTAGCCTTTGATGATCTAATGTCTAGATGGAACATCGAATCCGCGCAAACGTGTCAAAAAATTGTGGCTAACTGTTGGCCACTATTTTTATATCATTGTATGATTGATCACGCATACAAAGACAATAGACGAACGTGTAAAACATCGCCTGCACGCACATATGCTTAATAATGTTGTCTTGTTTTGTGTTTTCATTGTAGGGCGACGCTCAATCTAAACATTACATCATCAAAGACTTTAGCATTATATTTCTCAGTGTGATAAGAACAAGCCATTCCACCAAGATGGCGTAAATACCTATGGTTTGGTAGATTTCATACACATTTAAGAACTTTGTGAGTTTCTCTTCATCGATGCAAGTGATAATATATGTATATTTCTGACACGCCCCCAATTTTTGAAATTAGAAGTGCGTGCTTGATTTGTTAAGTCCACTTGGCTATCACTGCTATACTAATAATTTCTTTGTAGTTTTATCAACAACTAGCGACTGGCCTCACTTCACAGTCACACGGATAGTACCGAGAGCATATTGTTTTAAAATAGTAACAAATGTAGTCTATCTTACCCAAAAAGAATTTACCATTCTAACGGAGTAAGAATTTTTTAAATTAGTCCAGCAGTTACTAAGATTACCTAATTATAGCGTAGATAAGCACTGAGAAACATTTCCATGAATATTTATAGTTTTAAATTACGTTCCGTGACTGGTGGACTCTACATGGCATTGCAAACATACTACAAGCGCTAGGATTCTAACGTTTACACCTCTGTGTTATGCTTGAAAACTGAGAACGGTTTACAACCTCAGGAAATGCACGTATTTGAGTATTAATGATGTTTAATACTTGAGAACGGAGTACCCGAGCCTTTGATGGATCAAATTGTTAACCAAGTAGCAGCTATTTGCTGTAAACAGCAGTTTCCATGCAGAACTGAGTTGTAACTGCAAAGTAAATTCGCTTGCTGGGAAACTTAACTGGTTTTGCAATTATTAGATACAGTGCGTACCTACAGTTTATTCGTTATATAAAGGGAATAATGTAACCATGGTTTCTAATTACCTACAGCTTATACGCAAGAGAACCCAAAAATATTTTTTTAAATCTGTTTGTCTGTTTGTTTGTGTTTACAGGATTATAATGTGGTGGTCTTCACTTAATATTTAGGTTTTTTTCATTTTAATCGGTAGAAAAATAAAGAAGTTATGTGGGTGAAGTTTAAACGAAATCCACGCGGGCGAAGCCGTGGGCGGAAGCTAGTTACAAATAATTCGACCATTTTCGGCTTCACATTCAGTGGATCCTTAATGTTACATAATTCGACTCCCGTAAGTCTAGAAATAAATGCCCAACTTAATTTATCTGGCAATATCCGTAGGAAATATGAAAGATAACAATTTCACACAAAATTCACTGGCTATAACAATAGGCCTGTAATAATATTTTATTTTATTTTATTTTATTTTATTTTATTTTATTCTTTAAGGAAAACTTACAGCTAAGATTTACATATTATTAGATATGAAATACATTAACAGAGGGAAAGCCTATTACAAGTTTTCACGAATAGTAGGTGAAATGGGTAACAATTACATTACCTAATATTATGTAAATTGAACTGTCGGTAGTAACATAATGCAAGGAATAACGATTGCTAAGCTTAAAAGTTCATTTAACTTCATAAGATTCATATTCCAGGCTGGTTTAATGAAGAATACATAGGTGACATACTTAAATTTAAAAAACTAAAAGAGTACACTTATTATGTAAATTGTAAATATCTTGTAAAATAAATAGTAAGAAAAGTACATGCATGTTTTACTATTATTTTGAATTGCCAAAGAAGTTACATGTCATTTTTCGCTTTAATTGTGAAACATTGGTGTTAAAAATATCAATCTCACACTCTTTAGTAGCATTATTAAGTGATATACTTGCTCTTCTGAAGAAGGAGTTCCGTCTATAGTTTGTGTTTGATGGATCGATAAAAAGAGGAGCTTGTACTCTGCTATTTAGCCGAGGAACTCTGAGTGTGACGTTATTTAATAGCTCTAAGGAGTCTACAGAACCACTAAGGATTCTAAACAAATAAGCCAAGTCAGCTATTCGTCTACGCTCACTTAAGGGTAGTATATGGTGGATTCGACATTGTTCAAGGTACCCCGTCTTGCCATTTTTACTTCGATACTGTAAATACCGTAGGAATCTCTTTTGTACCTGCTCAATACGTGATATATATGTATCGTACATCGGATTCCACACTTGCGATGCGTATTCCAAGTGGCAGCGAACAAAAGTACAATAGAGAATTTTGATGGTTTTTATATTTTTAAATTCCGATGAGGAGCGAAGTACGAAGCCGAGTGCTCTGGATGCCTTACCAACTATGTCATTTATGTGTGTGTCAAACAGGAGCCGGGAGTCAAAAGTGATGCCTAAATCTTTTATAGAACTAACTCTGGTAAGAGAACTGCCATTAATTTTGTAGTCGAATATTAGGGGGTCTGGTTTCCGCGTGTAGGAACAAATATAGCATTTAGATATGTTTAAGTCTAATTTTGATTGCTTACAATAATTTTCGAATGAGTCAAGGTCTTTTTGTAGATTAATTGAATCCGCTACTGAATGAATTGTATGTAAGACTTTTACATCGTCCGCGAATAGTAAAATTTTTGAGTTACTAAAACATTTTGTGATGTCATTAATAAAGACAACAAATAAAAGTGGCCCCAGCAATGAACCCTGCGGAATACCAGATGGAATAGGCATTTTTGATGATGAATAACCGTTTAGGACAACAGTTAGGTTTCTATTCATTGTATAAGAACAGAACCATCGAAATAGATCCCCCCGTATCCCAGCAGCGTATAATTTACGCAAAAGTATTACATGGTCTATTCTGTCAAAACATTTCATGAAATCAGTATATACTATGTCAACTTGTGCTGGTTCTGACATATGCCTTGATATGTAATCACTACAAAGAATTAGATTTGAGGTCGTGGATCTATTTTTAAGGAAACCGTGCTGATTATCAGTCAAATAATGCTTAAGGCCAGAGTATAATTGCCTATGAACAATTTTTTCGAATATTTTTGCAAACAAAGAAAGTTTTGAAATAGGTCTGTAATGTTCAACTTGATTTTTTGCCCCCTTTTTATGTATGGGAGTAATAAACGCAGATTTCCATATCATTGGGACAATTCCTTCTCTTATAGATTTTTCATATAGTAATGAAAGAGGTAAAGTTAAACTTTTTGCACATTTGGCGATAAATATTTACTTTTACGCAGACGACCGTAGAATGAACGTTACGACCCGGGACGTCTCGCTCTTGGTTATGTCATACTTGCCTTCGAACAGAGATGGGTAAACATTTAGAGGGTAATAATAATGGGTAACATTTTTTTGCAGAATTTGAAGATATTAATTGTCCGCTTCGACTCCACAAATTGTAATAAATTAAATTTTTCTCGGAATTTCTTTGGTTCTTCTTTGGCCTGCAAAGTGAAGAGCCGCGTCTTCTATTTACAGTTGGGGTATTTACGTTACAGATAAAAATTTGTGCTATTCATGCCACATACACACACAAACACACACACACACACACAGTGGGATCTCTGTGCGGGGGCATTGTAATTTTAAAAATAATGTTTTTTTTTCATTTAACGAAATCCACGTGGGTGAAGCCGTGGACAGAAGCTAGTATACATAAATTGTTCATGTTGGTTCATTCCTGGAGCTTCGGCTCACCAAATATCAGAATACTGTTATTTCCGCTACGAAAATTAATCCGCTATTAAGGATTCGCTTGAACTCCAAAATGCTCAAGTGGCTTTTACACGCTGTGCGCTTGGATTTGATGTTATCTTAACGTTTATTTCACAGACTGATTTCTGTTAAAATTGAAACAAGTTTTGTTCGATTTTCAATCGAGGAACTGAATAATTTATTATAAGTTATGTGAAAGTTATGTAAAGATATGTGAAAAATAATTATAGGCGAACATCTTAGTCCTCGAAGGTAGAAACACATTTGTGACCGAACTAGACCCTTACTTCTAGCTGAACCAACTAACTTTTTTTTATGAAATTAAGATAGCAAACAAGCATGCAGCACCACCCTTCCGCTGCCGCCCATAGCAACTGTGACCAATCTAGAACTAGACTCAAAGGGACTCAGATGGTCAGTCCAGTAGTCCAGTACGTGAAAACGATTCGTCAGATATCGCTCAAACTTATATCATATATGGGACCACCCAAGAAGCACCAGTTTTCGGATTAAAAAAATAACCATCCAAATCGGAACACTCACTAAAAATTTATAAGGTAACGAACATAAATGAAATATTATGCAAGTGATGAAATGGAATAAGACGACAAGCACTTCGTTTCAAATTAAAAATAAAATATCAAAATCGATTCATCCAGTACAGAGTAATGAGGTAATAGTATTACCGTAACACACAAAAAAATTTTATTGAAGTCGGTTAAAAGAAGTTAAAAGTACTTTCTAGTATCTTGTAAAACCTCCTTTAGATTAAAATTTCTATTAAAGCCGTTGAACCGAAAATGTTAATTTCGAAGAATCTGCGCTGACTTTTTAATTATCGCACGAAATGAGTGGAAGCTCTCAAATATTTTAATCTCCTGAAGAGGTTTCGTTTTAACTTTCGTCTGGATACAAACATTAGTATAAAAAAATGCACATCCGTTAAAAGATAAGTGAAGTAGTTTTATCCAATGAGCTTTGAGCATGCAGCCCGCTTGACAATGTGGTGTCCAAGTTTTGGTTTTAGGGCAGACATTTATGTGACAGATAAATGACATTCTCGCAATATTCCCATTTGGTTGTTGATCGTAGGTACATAAAACTGTGAAAACTGTATGAAACTTTTTTGTCGGATAAAGACTTGGAAGGCAATTTACAGTTGCCGTAGATAATAATCCTACTTAATAATATTAGTTTCTGAAAATTGCCACCAATTTCACGCAAAAACTACCAAACAAATGAAGTAAATAGCTTATGCTACTTTTATAAAACAAATTTTATACATAGCTCGCAGGGTTGGGATTAGCGAGATGATAAGACTTATACATGGGAATAACACTGACAGAGCAGACGGGTAAAATCTGATAATAACAAATAACGGGGTTTTGGACGTAACGAGAAACGAAGAAAGTAGTTTAGCTAACGACAAACAGTGGCGTGATAAGAAATATCAGAAATAGGTTTTATAGATCCCTCGTTCGTAGTCCCTCGCCTCTTTGATTATGAAAGTTTCTTGCAGGGATGTTATGGATATCCGTAACCGAAACCGAAACTATCGGATATCCGTAATAAAAATATATCCGTAACCGTAACCGAATCCGCTAAAAAAGTTTCGGATAATTTCGGATAAGGGCAGAGTCTAAATAAAACCCGTTACGACAGGTTTTTGTTTCATTACTCACGCGCCATATAAATATGGCATATTTGTTATTTTTAGCCGTAAATGCGTCAGATCAATATTTTTTGGTATCACCCTATCTAAATAGTAGGCAGGTAGGTCTCATTAACAGAGATGATCGCATTGGCCTCATGGGAATACTAGTTCATGGCCAGACACCTAAATAATAATAATATTAAAAACCTCATTAACAACCTAGTCAATTTATTAGTTAATATTGAGTATTTCACCAATAAAGTGAAGGAAAAGTTTTGTACTGTGTACTAAATTAAGTTATAATTAAGGGCAAAATGCGTCCAAAATTAAGTTTAATGTGGACATTTTTTGATCATGATAAACTTCTTCTTATTATAAAATGCATTGTAATTTCAAGTGTCCCAATAATTCTCAGTTTCCCCTATCTGACTTATTCATTGTATTACCAAATGATAACCCAGACTTGATAGTAAATATAATCAAATTATTACACACTATTTTTTTTACTTTAATGTAATATCCGTAACCGAAACTATCCGAAACTTACGGATAATCCGAAATAATTAATATCCGTAACCGAATCCGAAACCGATATAATTTTATTCCTATATCCGTATCCGTATCCAGATCCGAAACTCCACATCCGTAACATCCCTAGTTTCTTGCCGCCAGTTACTTATTCGTGTTAGCGAACTCCCGTGCAGAATATACGTAAGGAATTCCTAATGAATCGTTATACTAACAGACAGTAAGAATATACATTATTACCACTATCCTTAGATATGAGTTTATTGACCCGGTTTCTGTGATCGATTGTGACTACACCTCGGTTCTAACCAATATCAAAAAGGGGGATGTTCTATGCCAAGAAAATGGGGGGAAATCATCAAACTTTCTAGAAACGAAGTAGGTTGGTAGATTGTAGGTTGTAGGTAACACTCGGTGTTTGTTTTATTTCAATAATAAAGAAGTTATACCATAATTTAAAAAGTTACGTCACTTTAAAAAAGCACGCTTAACAATTTCCGATCCAGACGAGTTTTCCGAAGCTAAACGAGGGCTTTCTTGTTGATAAATAATTAATATTTACACCTAACCTTTTCACAAAACAGGGGAGATAGGGCTTCGCAAAAAAAGTTGGCAACGCTTGGTAGTTTTTCTTGTCTTTTTATCCCAAGAAATAATTCATACCGAGTATAATGATACTCTTTGTCATGAACATAGCAAATGACAAACTTTATCCAAATAATATACAGATGCATGTTTTATCTGAGTAACAAATTCGATGAAAATCCGACGTGTATCCTACAAAAGCTTTTTATTGACTATATATTATGTATACATAACCCTTTCATCATTACTTTACATATTGAAAAACCCGATCGGTCGACACACGTAGCTAAAGTAATTAATGAAAATTAACGACCTGTCAACAAAACCTTTCGACGATGGCCGTAACAGTCCGAACCCGTATAGATTTACTCAAACAACATACAAGGTTCAAAGTTTAAAATGAAAACGCTACCCCGATTCGGTATTCACAGTTGACGGATCAAAGTGTATCGCATTCATATGTAAATTACGCCAAGAATCCCAGAGACCCGTGTTGACATTAAAACTTATCTACTAGCAGATAACACTAATCTGATGACATTCACAATGTTGTTTTAGGCACTTCTCACACAACGCTATTTGCAAGCGACTCGGATTTTGTCAATGTATGAAAGCGACGCGTCTACGATGCGTCTCCTGTCAGTGAGAAGTGTCACATACAGCGAATTTTGGATTGCGTTGCAGTCGCGTAGCTAATAAATAGCGTTGTGTGAGAAGTGCCTTAGGGTTGCGTGCCCCTAGTTTCAAAAAGGAATCCCTATTAGTACGCCTCCACTGTTTACCTGTCTATCCGTCTGTCTGGCTGTCGCAAGGCTATATCTCGTGAATGGAAATAGGCAGACACTTGAATCAGAGAACGCATGTTAGTATAGCTACTGTCACAATAATAAAAATGTAATAAAGTTAGGTCCCAAAGAGGTCCCTTAAAATGGGGTTTCTCTACGCGATATTTCCACCGCTCTTTCTTTTGAATCGTGATAGGATTTGAAGTATTCAAAAGTACGTGTCATTAAAATCTTACTCATACCAGTACCTTCACGTTTGCCCATTGATAAGGTCAGCTAAACTAGTTTTGAACATGTATAATTCGCTCACAATCTATTTATTTAAAAGGCAACAAAAATATTATGTTGATGAAATTCTAAGTAGTTTTGCAAAAGTACTAACGATTTCACTTTCCAACTCTTTCCCACATCTAAATATAAAGTGTTTGTAAAGCTGTACTCTGGAGGCGGAAACCGCCATTAAGGTCGCATTAACGACGATCGTACCATTTTGTAAACTTCAGAAGTGGTGTAGTATGTGACCAAATTATAATCAATTCAAAGTAACTGCCGGAACATTTTACACTTTTTGTGTTCTGAAGAGCTGATGAAAAGGGGTATACCTAACTTGAGATATGGTTTACTACTATGGGGATCTTCTGTACATATTAACCGAGTATTCTTGGCTCAGAAAGGGTGTATTAGGGCTCTCTGTGGAATACCCCCACTTACAACATGTAGACCGTTGTTTGTGAAACTTAATCTACTCACAGTGACCTGTATATCCTGGAAGCTTGCTTGTTTGTTAAGAAAAATAAAGAACTTTTTATAACCGCTGCCCAAAATTATTCGCGAAGCACCAGAAATACGCAAAGGCTGGTATTTGACAAACCACCTCGAACTTCTTTTCTCCAACGGAACGCATACGGAATGTGCATCAAATTGTACAATAAATTACCAGACAACCTAAAAAAAATGCCTATCTCGCTATTTAGATCAAAGTTAAAACATTTCTTGTGTAAATCAGTTTTTTATGATATAGGTGAATTTCTAAATGGCAACATTAGTATTTAAGTTAATTGATTTTCAATGAGATTATTAGATTTTGAATTATTTTATTGTTATTTAAATAGTTATCATTAATTATTTCCTGACATAATTTCTGTTTGTATCTAAAACTAAATTATTATCAAATTAGTCTAAATATAAAATTAAAATGTGTATACTGACATATATTTGCATGCTAAATAAGTTAGCTGAATAAGTGACAATTTATTTCTTGTACCATCTTACAAATACTATTCAATGCAAATAAATTATTATTATTATTATAAGCTGATGTGATGTGTGATGCGATGTGATGCAACTGTTGGACGTGGATTTGAGCAACATCAATTCACAGTGCAGTGCTGGCCTTGAACGAACCATCTTGTCTGATGAACTCTTTATACAGCTACGGAACTGCCTCTGAAAATTACGCGATATCCACTTAAGTCATTTACTCAAACAAGTAAACATGGCACGTAGGTAATGATGAGTGGTCATAATTGCTAGTAGATTTCGGTAACCCCAAAAGAGTTGCTGACAGGAAAGAAGGCATACAATTACCAACTCTCTGACATCATTATGTCTGTAATACATTTTACAGTTGATTTTAGATGAAGAGTAGTTGAGATTGTCGTAGTTGTACTAGAACTGAGTTGGCGTCATTGCTTCGTTCATTGTTCATAAACAAAAAGCAGGGTAGGTCAGATTGAATTTAAGGTGGATGAGAGACCCTTACCTATACTTACCTTTAATTTTTTTGTTGGAATCCAAAACAACCACCCATTCCGAGTATCCAATATGCACCCTGTCGGACTAGAACTATGTCATACGAAATGGTTGATTTCGATTGAAGGTTGGTTAGATGGAAGCAAGCCAGGTGTGAGAATACCCAAACTATTGTGATCACCTACCAGCGGAACTAAACGTGATGGTATAGAGCTTAGTCGTCCATCAGAAGAGACTTTGAGTAATCTCCAAGAGTAAATCAGTTGTAGATGGGAGGTATACATTATTTATTACCATCAAGCAAAATCTGAAATCGAAATCAGAAAATTGTTCACATAAAACTTTGCGACCTTCAAGCCATCACAAGTGGGAGCTCGTCCCGACAACCAATAAAATCAATTTTGCTGACAACAAATTAGGTTTTGTCGAAAGTTTTCCTGTCCTGCGCATGAATTTCGCCATTTTATTCCTCGAAGGGTTTTCTCCTTGATCGTAACCAGCAACGATTTGTTTATTGATATCGTATCGTTTTCTTTGGGCATCGTTACTAACTAAGCAGTAACGATAGCTTCTGTACCTATAAAAATTTATTACGTGTACTCAGAGTTCAATTTAGCTTGTAAGCAGAATTTACTTAAGGCATTTTAATTTTCGTCGTCAATCTACAATGAATCTTTATCCAAGGGGCGGAAAGCTTGCATTCTTGTGGCGTGCCATTAAAAGGAATGCCGTAGCCCGTATGGAACAGAATAGTAATTTATTATTTTGTTAGCCGCAGCATGTCTCACTAGGAAGCAATTCTGACTGATTTCCAAAAAAAATCTTTCGCTCCTAAATTAACCCATTTAGACGTTGATTTAACAAAAACATTGAAACAAGTATTTCATCATATAACCGTAATCTTAAAAACCATTAACAATGTTAATAATGGCTGCTTAAAAAGCGACGGATTTTCAAATACTCTCAACAACAAAAACCGTTCCTTACCAACTTGGTCTAAAATATATCTGCTAAATATTTTGTAACGTTTAGCGGATTATGATATTTGATAGTCCGATTTTTCTCTCCGATAGATAGTCGGTTCCGATAGTATGACTGATCAGACAATCGAAAGATACTCGTGCTATATTTTTTTACATACACAATACACGTCCGATTCGAGTGTCATCCGATTCTATCGTCTGAATTTGTCTGATCAAACAATCGGAACCGACTATCGGAGAGAAAAATCGGACGTCTAATGCAGTCCTTATTCATTTAGGTACTACTTTACTTCTGTGCCAATCGCAAAGTCGAAAAAAAGTAATTGGAAGAGACGCATCGAAATCGTCTTGTGTCGTAACTGTTGAGTGCGTACCCTTTTCGATAACCAAGCGTTGGAACATCAAAATAAATTATGACCGCGCGTAAAGTCATTTACGCCAAGTAATATTTGTATGATATTGTGAGAAAATAATACATTTAATGTATAAGCATCTGATAAAGAACGATTAATGTTGTGCCCCTCAGAGGGTAAATATTGGTTAGTATTGTTTTTCCGTTTGTTTGTTTTTGTTTTATTTTATATTTAGATAATAACGAAGTACCTGTTTCAATATCTTTCCAATATCGATTCCGAAGAAAATATAATAAGGGATGAATTCTTAGCTTACAAGTAAAGAACTTAATGTAGAAGGTGGTAAAACAAGAGATGAAAGATTGTGGGAAAAACCGCCTTTTTGAAGCAAGTCCCAAAATAATTGTGCAAACTTTTCTGATAAGAATAATAATTATTTCGCCTTGGAAAGTATTTGGCCTTAGCAAACCGCAGACAATCCCTAGTACACAACCTCAAGGTCACACCACAACAAAGTATTTTCCTGAAAAAATCTAAGGAGCTTCCCGACTTCGCCTTAAAAAGTATTACGTGTCTCGAGTACCGAGGAGCCATTTTGTCATGAATTCGCAACAAGGAAAACTCAGTAGAATAGAAATACATCCATACCCATTACTGCTGCCCGTTCATTTTTGTAAGTTCTAGATATCATTTCCTTTATACAACTACATTTTCTTCCTTTTTGTTCATTAGCTAAGCCCCTATAAACAGAGACAGTCAACGGTTGGTAAGAGAGAAAATATTGTCAAGTAATACAATCAAATTATTTCAACTTGGTATCACCTTGGAACCGCAATCATCTCTCCCTTTCTATTCGAGGATCAGTTTCTGGTCTGGGTTTGTCGCTCATTCTGTATCTCTAAAAACAACCAGATTCCTGTGAGCTCGGTGCCCTTGTAGTTGGGCTCTGCTTACCAGGGTCCAAATACCTACCTTCTGTTCGACAGTACGCGGCCACACATACCGTCGTCCTTCCCAGGACTGTTAATAAACAGTTCAAGCTCCCATTCTAGTCGCTCGCAACCCCGAAAGTCCCATTTTAGTCGCTTTTTACAACAGGCAGAGGATACCATAGTTCTTATTCTGTTCTTGAACCACAGGGACGACTACTTAATTACCCAGCAAACGGACTCTACGTCAGCAAGCAAACGGATTTTGTCAAATTCTGTCCCTTAGCGTGTAAAATAGATTGAGAATTCGTTTGTTAATTTTAAAACAGATACCTACTATGGAAATTGGTGTTCAGAATTTTGGTAAAAATAATAATATAACACGTATTTCAACGTTTTTAGAAAAATAATTTAATAAGAGGATAAGGAATGAAAGTTTTTTTCGAAATTTAGCTAATGGCTAGTATGGAATAAAAATGAGAATCGTTCGTAATTTTACTATTAGTTAACTGCGGTCCACTATATAGACTGTATATTAAGTATTTAACCCAAATTCAATTAAGCCGCTCCTTAGATGTCGTATAATTTGATTGCGTAATACCTACAAACAAAAGGTCAGACGATATTGTTCTTGATTTTTAATCTAAGCGACGGCCTTATAGTCCTGCAGGTACATAAACTAAGGAAATAATATTACTCGATTGGACATAGAAATTTCTTCGCGTATGTGGTGCTTTATTACTTTATTCGTATGTATATTCAGGAATATTTTCTTTTGAGATGTTACAATTATTGTGTTAATTTATTTTTTACCGAAAGGCCAATTATCATTTATTTGTATGGTATGATTTACTAAAAATACGTATATTAAGGTATTTTACTTAGGAAGCGCTCATAGCCCGGCGGCTTGCGTCGATCCTAAGCGATCGACAAAGTTAAACAACAGCGGGCGCGGTCGGTAGGCGGATGGGTGACCGCTAGTGGCAAAAATTTCTTGAGCGCTTCCGTGCTTCGGAGGGTGCCCTAAAAGTAAAGCCGTCGGTCCCGGTTGTTATCGATTGATAGTAGTCGTTAAGCCATGTCGGAGGCCTTCGGGCGGCTTGAAAACTTTCGACACTGGGTTGGCCACTAACCCCTCCACCAATCCGCATTGGAGCAGCGTGGTGGAGTATGCTCTAGGCCTCGTCACTAATGAGGAGAGACCCGTGCTCAGTAGTGGGCCATTAGTGGGTTGTAGCTAAAAGCTAAGCTAGCTAAGGTATTTTAGCGACGGATTTTAGGTTAAGCAAAACATCGAGAGGAAACTGCATTCCTAAGTTTCCCATAACTTTGGGATACACCCACACAGTGTGAGGGATACACCCTCACAGTGTGAGGGAAGACCCGAGACCTTCATTTGGACAGGTATTGGCGTTACGATGCTAATGATGATGCTAAGGTAGCACTCAGCAGTAGGTAGCGCAGTTCTATCAAGTAGGGATGGAATTTCCACAATTCCTACCTCTGTCGGCTATTAATAAACTACGTTGAAGAAACTAAATTAAGGGCAACCCTAGGATAATATCGGGTAAAGTGTATCTACTGAAATTGTAAAACGCGTAGGTGTACCCCGCTTTATCTGTTAGGCAGTAAATTGACCTTTCTGTTGTCCATAGCCTTATTAGAAGCTAAAACTACATAGCCGCTGCAAACTATTATTTTCATGTGAGTCAGTATGAAATTCAGGAATCGGAAACTTTTATAATATACTGACTTATACACTTACATAATAAGTTAGGTACGTAGGCAAATTATATGAATTTATTATCAGTCACGTGAATTACGTCTTTCATATTATGCCTACATAATTTGATTCCAATCCGAGTCCTAATATTGATTTACCCATTGCCTGAAGTTTCTTTAAAGTGAAGAGTTTGTTTTAATAGTTTAGGCACTAACAACATCAGTATATTTCCATTTCAATATCATACTACAATAAAATTTCAAGAAAGTTCAAATTTCAATAACATTTTTCGATTCAATTACAATTTCAATTATATTTTTACACAATTTCAAAAATATTTTTTGTTTTTTTTAGACTTGTTCGTACAATCATTACAAGATTTTAAAAATTCATGAAAAAAGATAATGCTTTTTTCATTAAAATAATTCAGTTCATTATTTATTTGTATCTGTTTTCTTCAAGTGCCCATTTATTTTATTTAAATGTTCAATCAAAGTAAAATAGCATATTGACGTTAAAGTAAAATTGTCTTATCGAAGAGAATTCCACTTTATCATGGTTTTTGTGAACACGAGTTGACAAAAACAGTTATAAAAAAATAATATTACGTGATAATTATCATCATGCATGCTCTTTATGAAAAGTATAATACACAAAGCAGAATTGTGCGTTGCGAGCTGAAGCCTAAATGTGTACGTTTTTGAATGTAATTCCTGTCACGTGGCCGGCAGCAGTCAGAACCGTGCACGTAGTGTATTGTTTCAGCTGGCCTTTTGTGCTTAGTTACACCACAGACTAATACTACAGTGGATCATGGTCTTATAATATCGGTGTATAAATAAAACTTAAAAGTATCAACCATAAAAAAATGTTGTCGACCCCTCGGTTGTAACGAAGTTAAATTAATGCACTTTAACTCTGACAGTTAAACAATTGGTACCTGACAGCTGGCACCTTATTGGCTGCAATTTATAAAACTGATTGTCAAATAAGCGCGCATCTATGACTGGGCTCAGCCAATGGCATACATTCTCATTTCCGTCAAGCAAAAATCTTACAATTTTCATTTTCTAGCTTTCATCCGCACTGTCCGTTATGGAACTTCGTTTCGAAATTATCTTTTTCTTTCTTACTATAAGGCGTCTGGTCTGGTTATCGTCATGTTGAATTTTGATTGCCGTTATGCCGTCACCGTCAGTCTATACATTCTATATTATACTGATACTCCTAAAGTTAAGACATGTCGATTGAGGTTAAAATCGGCCTTGTTAGATCTCTGAGCCGCCACAATGTAAATCTTTTTCATATACTGTATCCACAGACTGCGGGTGTAAAAGTTTTGACAGTATGCTCTGAATAGGGTCAACTTTACGTCTCTAGTACACCTTGCAAATCTGCAAACCAACATATTACTTCTGACTGCCAACGCCCTGCGCTCCCTCTCTATGTCTACGTCATCGTGCAAATCCGCGGTGACCCAGTGTCCCAGGTACTTGAACTCTGTTACTACCTTGAGTGGAGTTCCTTTTATCGTGACTGGTGGAGTTTTCATAAGGTACTTTCCGGCCTTAAAAACCAGTAACCTCGTGAACATAAGCGTGAAGCCGGCAAAAAGTGTGCCTCGCCTTGTAATACACACGGCGGCACTCACACCAAAACGACTTTTGTGTTCTAAATAATAAAAAATAAATGAAGCTTTGTGTTCCAAAAAATAAAGTTTAAATTTGTTCTAGTTCAAACTGTCAACATAGGGCATTCTATTGGTTCCGATGTGTGTTTTAGGCGCACTTTTGCCGGCTTCACGCTTTTGTTCACGGCACGCCGTCTATACTTTGTTGGTCTGAGCCAGTAAGTCACTCTTATCCGCTTTGTACCTGAGACCATGGGCCTCCGCGTATCTTTCACAGATGCTAAGTAGCTTTGTTAGTGCTCCAATTGAGGGACTCAGCATCACCATGTCGTCGGCATAGCTAATATTATTGACAAAGGTGCCATCTATGGAGCAACCTACCCTGGCGTTGCTGAGTTCCTCAATCAACCGGTTTATATATAGACTGAAGAGTCTTGGCGATGTCAAGTCCCCCCGTCTCACTCCACACTCGAGCTTAGATGGACTACTTAATGCGCCCGCCCAGCGTACCATATTATTTTGGTTCTCATACCAATATTGGAAAAGTCTTATTTGTTCTGCTGGAAGTGTGGTTTCCATTGATAGCTTCTCCCAAAGTTTGCTGTAGGACACCAAATCGAAGGCCTTTGAGAGGTCTAGGAAACATGCATAAATCGGCGTTTTCCTGACCGTGTAGTATCGCACAGTATGCTTGCGGCACAGTACTGCTGCTTCCGTAGATAGCTCCGGCCTGAACCTGAACTGTGCATCATGCAATTTAACATTTTCCTTTAGCTGTCGCTCAAGCATACTATATAACACTTTAGCAATGATTGTGGCCAACGATATGGGCCTGTAGTTTTTCTTATCAGACTGGTCTCCTGTACGATTCTTAACGATGGGAATCACCAAGGTCCTGATCATCTCTTCTGGCAGATACGAATGGCTTAAATAAACCGTGAATAGCATGAAATCTAAAATATATCTATAAATAAAATTGCGTCACCCCTCAAATCTAAGCGAACGAAGAACATCCTTTCCAAAGCGTCTACGTCGTAATCCTTACGAATCTATCTCTGAAATGCAAACTCGCGAATATTTACTCAGCAAATTGTAGCAGTCTAGCTTCACAGCATTTTACACAATACAATACAAACAGAAACGCTGCAGTCACAAAAATATATTTTTAATATGAAGAGAAGATTTAAATTAATGCATTTTCTTGTGACTAGTTTCACAAGTAATGAAAAAAATCAACGCGCATGCATCCCTAAGCATTATTCACTTGGATCCATTATTATGATTTCTAGACTCGATCTCTCGGTCTATCGATCTCGGTCTCAATTAGGATTAAAATCTCAATATCACTATCAGTATCCGTATCCGTATCCGTATCCGTATCCGTATCCGTATCCGTATCTGAATCCGTTTCAGTTTCAGTCATAGTCTGTACGCACCAAAGTTTCTAACGCGAACTCGAACTCGAAACAAACTGTAAGAAACAAATTCGATATCGAAGCTCACTCAGGTGAGTTCTGTCACTTCGATTGCGAGCTTGATTGGCGCTGCCGTCGGTTTTAATTTTAACAGAACGCGATGCACTTCAAAATCAAAATCTCACTGCGGATTTAGCTTTCGAGATGTCAAAGATATCCTTTACAGAGCAGCCTAGCAGGTACGGGCAGTTTTTGAGTTACCTTTGCTTGTCGAAGTTGAAGTCGGCTTTTTTTGTAAAGTTATTTTCAGAAATGTCTCTGTTCAGACTAAAGGCAGTTCAGACCGATGCTCGTCCGGATACCGATGCTCATGCAGATACTGATCTCGATATCTGGATACGCTCATCTGGAACTAGTGTCGGTATCCGGATGAGCGTCGGTATCCGGACCAGCGTCGGTATGCGGATCAATATCGGTATCCGGACCAACGTCGGTATCCGGATCAGCGTCGGTATCCGGACCAGGATCGGTATCCGGATGAGCGTTGGTATCCGGACAAGCGTCGGCATCCGGATTAGCGTGGGTATCCGGACGAGCGTCGGTATCCGGACCAGTGTCGGTATCCGGACGAGGGTTGAATATAAATTGTATGAAAACGCAAGAAGTGACATTATGTTGGACGCCATGACATTTTTAAGTGTTTTTGAAGGCACTTGTCAAATGAAAAATAAAAATGTAATTCGTTTAAAAAACCAAAATAAGAGGTTTTTTTTGGATATAGTAAATATAAAACTATCGGACTAACGCATTTTTGAAAATTAGTCAACTAGCCCATTATAACGTCATTGATTTTGGTTTAGATTGCGGAAAGATATGAAAACTAAAATGCGATAACGAATCTATTACTAAAGAGTAAATACATCCAAAGTGGAAAATGCTATTCAAATTCACTTCGAAATGAAATAAAAAGCGGCGAATCCCAAAGCAGTCTCCGTGATAAACGTTCGGTGTTATTTATTCCGGTCGTTCAAACGCTGCTAACAGAGCGGAAAACGAGTAATTGCCTGGACATTTTTTAATTCCGCTAATGAATACCTAAGTGCAAATTATTATTTATACTATCTACACTAATAATATAAAACAGACGACTTTGTTTGTTTGTTCGTTTGAACGCGCTAATCTCAGGAGCTACTGGTTAGAGATGAACAAATATTTTTGGGTTGAATAGTATATTTATTGAGGTAGGCTTTATGCTATATATATAACATCACGCTACGAACAATAGGAGCGGAGCAACAAGCAACAACTTATAATATATGTTGCAGAACGACGTCTGCCGGGTCAGCTAGTATGTATAAGTTTACCCGGGGTAGTACCACTGCCCGCCACAGTACTTAGTGCGATTTCTACCTTTCTACATAATTTAATAGCAATTATGCTCCGATTTGAAAAGCGTGGAACTTTATTTACCTCAATCAGTCTCGCTCGCTCCCCAGGCGTGTCTTGCCTGGCGAGAGATGTCCCTTTGCCAAATATGAATGTATAAAATAATGTCTCGCTAGTTTAACTTACAAGTCTCTAACTACGGAACAGCTGTGTCTCCTTTAAGTAAATTTAATTAAAAGTACACTAGAATTATCTGAGTCACAAAATCAGTCTGTAATTCGTAACTTCCATTCCAATTTGGTTATTTGAATCCGCCCACTAATCTATGTGAGACCATTTGGGAAAGAATAAAGCCAGAAAAACACTGACTGCGATTAATGAAACACATTGAAACGGTCTTTTTAATCCGGTTAGTAGAATTAGAACGGCATAAAGGATTAGAAGGAGTGGAAGCGGTGATAGCCTCGTACCTAGTTAAGAATCACGTAAAGAATGTCACGCACTTTTGACTCATTCACTATAATGGTGAAGGAATATATCGCGAGGAAACTTGCACGCCGGAGAGTTCACTAAACTCTTAGGTGTGTGAATCCGCACTTGGCCAGCGTGGTGGACTATTGTGGCCTTAAACCTCTAAATTCCGAGAAGAGACCCAATCACAGCAGTAGGACGGTTATGGGATGCGATGATAATGATGATAGCAAGTGATGAGGATTGAGGATGCAGCTCCACCCTTCCTCTGTAGCCCATGACAAGTGGATGTTTGATTCGCGGTCACACCAGTTTGCCACACCAGCTATGACCAACCTAGAACAAGACTCAATTTAGGGACTAGGATAGCTTATGAATAAAATGTGAGGACAGAGACTGTTCGCGATAGTCCTGTTAGTTGATGTTAGTAATAGTCCAGTTAGTAATTTTAATATTAGTGTCGTTTTAATTCGGTCACAGGTGCGTTGCTACCCTTAAGGACTCAAATGTTCACCGCTAACTGTAGAAAACCTTACAAAATGTATTCGAAATATTTTTATACGTTTCTTTGGGAACGTTAATAGGTACTCTAAAGTGATTTTAATTAAAAAAAATTGCAAAACACATTTCGACACCAGCAATTTATACTAGGCTAACTCATAAAAGTGTACTTTACAGGAGACGGTTTTAAAGGTAAAAACGTGATAACTTCTATATTAAATAAGATACTTATTTGAAATTTGGTACACTTAGTAATGAATCTATTCATTGTAATATCCCACATTTATTATTCCTTAATTATTTATATTTTTTGATTTAGCGCAAGTTAGCCGTTTATAAAGGTAATTCCTCAATAATATTTTACATACTACACTACGCTAACTAATGTTAGCGTAGTTTAGTACGGGAAGTAACCAATGTTAGCGTAGTGTATTACGGAAAGTCATAACCTAAGCGACTTAAATTTTCAAAAAAACGTAGCCTATTGCTATAAAACATATTTGTATACATTGACATACATTTATAATCTTGAATAACATATTAAACTTAACTCTCTCGACATTATTAAGAGGTTTCTCACTTTTTTCATTAAAACCCGCTAATATATACATATAATCACACCTAACACAACGCCAAGTGTAGTTAGATTAATTTAAACAAGCGTTGTATAAGATTTATAATTTCGTTATTTTTGTGTATTTCTACACAATTTTTTATAACATATAGTAAACCATATTTTAGGCAATTTGGCATAAAAAAACGATTTTGCCAAATTTCGACTTAGCGTAGTATAAATTGCTGGTGTCGATTTGAAAAATGATTCTTTAAAATATTCATGTGAAGATTGCTACTTAAAATTTAATGTCAACGTAATCAATGTAATTAAAAGCTTCAGGTTTAAGCTCATTGACAAGCGGCCCGCTGCGGCCCGCATCAACTTGTTAAATTAAATTTGTTGATGGAAATTTTGTGTACAAATTAAGCCCGTTTCGTTTTTGTATAGGAAGATTGTTTCATATTTTATTTTCAATATCCGATGAAACAACTTTATCCCTGAATCATAATAACAAGCTAATTAAAGAGGAATTAAAGCTCATTTTTATTTTGCTTAAAATACTTTTCTTCTTCGACTTCAAAAAAAGGAGAAAGTTCTCAATTCATCTATATGTTGATTTTTTTCTTATTGTTTTGTTATTTGAGCAGGATTCGAACCCCCGTTCCTCGGTTCGGGAGTCTAAACTACGAACCACTCCGCTATCACTGCTGTAACTTACGAAATACTTTTAAAGTAATTACTTAATACAAGATGCAATAATCTTATTTTAATTTTGTTATGATGATGAATAAAGATGACAAACTTTTCGCGGAAAATTTTAAAGACATTTTACAAAATCTTTTCTGTACCTCAACCAAATCTAATTTGCAACAATAACTAAATAAATAAAATTTTCGCAACGACGACAGACTACAGCCGTCTTTACGATCGATGTATTAAGAACCTTTGTTGAGTTTTATACGACAAGTTATCGAGGCCGTTAACGGAATTTATTAAGGTTTGTAGTTGATGAACTTAGGTAGTAAAGTATAGGAATGGAAGGAGAGGTAAAAATAGGGTTGTCACATATAAATATAAATAACTTTCGGGACAACCCAGTAACGTAAAAGAACTGCAATAGGTAGTTAATAATATTGTGGTGTGGTGTCATTGTGGTGACGTGAGCTTCCCCTCTGAAAAAATATTATCCTATGACATCTACTGTCTATATTTTCCAACATCATGAAAGCATAACAAATTAAATATAAGGTGTCATTATGATTTATCGAAGAGGTTTGATATTATAAGAAAATCGAGGTGAGGGTGGGTAAGTAGGTAAACACAATTAGGTGTTCGATATAGCTTAATTACTGGACTGGACATGACATGACTCATAATTGTTGGATATTCCTGATAATTCTATTATCTGGCAACCCTATGTAGAAGGTAGTCTCTGGATAGGTTAATATATAGATCGATAACATATTGCTATTCATTTTATTACTCTGCCAATGGTTGTACTTTCAGAAGTTTTGGGACGTATGTTTAGGCAATACTTACCTTCGTTTAGAAATAGATACTTTGGTTATAACGGCTTGATCTCGATAGTTTGATGACTAGTATGGTGCATTGGTAACCATACCGGATTGTATACATTACGTACTTTCCGCCCCTGTGACTAACCTTCTTTGTATATTGACGGCAAGACTTTAAAATGAAAATTTTCCTAACAAGCATTTATGAGGTACGCGACTGCAGTGCAATCCAAAATTTGTATGTATCTGACACTTTTCACTGACAGGAGACGCGTCTACGATGCGACTCCTGTCAGTCAAAAGTGAGTTGTGTGAGAAGTGCCTAAGGCCTACCTGTCCACGGACGCGTCAAATGACGAATGCATGACGAATGCATGCAACCTACAAAATGAAGGAAGGCGTCGCAAGGCGACCGGTGGACGCATCGTTGCCGCTCCATGGACACAGATTTGATTATTTCTACGCAAGATGCAAGCAATCGGCAATTGACGATAGCGTGCGTATAACGTGCGGTTTACGTGGACAGTAAGTAAATTTGCTCATAAGAAATAAATTGTTTTTTTTTTAAAGCGGGGAGTGACAATTCCTTATTCTCAGCGACTCAAGTATAGATCGAAAGGTCCTGGATTCTATTCCCGTTAAGGCGAAAAATTTATTAATGCGTTTAAACCATTCTCGGTTTGGGCGTATCTATGCGTTCTGGTCTTTGTGTGTTGTTTTTGCTGTGAGTAACATCTTGTTCATAACTGCTACTTATTTGAAAGAGTATCGGTGACGACTTACTATCATGTGACATGTTTAGGGACCGAATGAGTATAAAAATGTATAAAAAGTCATAGTCGTAGAACAGTGACGAATTTATGTTTTTTCAAAATTCACAGGACAGCCTTTTCAAATAACTTTTATGGTTATTGAGCATATATTTTTCATTGCAAACCCCTTCGGTTTTGAAATGAAAAAGTTATGTCCAAGAACTACCTGTAAAAATATTTGAAAAGCTGCCCTGTTAAAGTAGTCAAAAGCAGATTCTTCACTGCTCTACGACTATGAGGAAATGGTTGGATTTGAATAGTGTGATAGATTTTGTTCGTTAGACATTATCACCACACTCATAGTCACGGTCAGAGAAAGAGCGAGCTTTTAAATTGACCAACTTTGTTTTGAGTTTAATGAAATTCCAGAAAACTTCAAATTAGACTTCTAGTCATGCCCTTAATAAACAAATTTTTTGGGACGTCAAAGACGATAGATTATTTTTTCTTCAAAACTCCGTAATCTTATTTTACTAATATCGTAAATGTGAAAATTTAGATATTTGGAAGTATGGAACAGAATCAAGCAAAAATGGCTGAACAGATTAAAAGAAACGGGCAAACATAATATTATATTGTGTACCTTTTTGAATACGAACAAATTTAAAAATAATAGACGTGTGTGTCATGATGTATTTGTTCATTCCTCTTCACTTAATGAAGAAACAAAATAACGTTAATCCAGGTTTACCTTAAAAGAATCATTATAAATCAAATAACTTATTGATCGTAATTACATCAGAGTAAATAATATAACTATTATTAATGTAAAGCATTAAAAGTTGTCAGGATAAATGACATACCTATTATTTGTAACTAATGGGTGTACAAGTTTGCGGGCGCAGCGAAGTGTCCCTCGACTAAGTTTTAGTGGATTAATAACCGCAAATGTAATTAACTAAAGGTCTCTATGTAATTGGAGTGAGGGAGTAATATTTTCATTACAACTGGTGCGGCGCGAACCTTGATGTATTAAATGTTTAATTGAAACGTCGGGTAACTTATCGCGTTAGGGATTCGCGTCGTTCCGGTAACGTTACAGAGTTGTTAAGACATATCCGGCATTAAAAGTTCTTGCCTTTATGTTGGCTACTAATCAATCCGTACTGGCGGGGAGTTGTTTAGAAGGTACTTTAGGGAAGACAAATGACTACATAAGCCACATGGCGGTAAATGTTCACCGACGGCCATGACCATCAACAACGCCAGAAGCATCACCGATATCTTGCCAATTAAGAAAGAAAGAAGAGGAAAGAAAAATTATGAGGAAATCAACAGTAAGTTGACTCAATTATTAGGGTTCAAAACAATACTTACCTGCCAAGTTGTTTCATAGTTTTAAATAGACCAATTTTGTTGTGCGAGTTATGGAGTGACTACGTATTTGGAAAACGTTGGCTTCAAGATAAATTGCTGAATAAGACACGGATTTCAACTATTGAGAAATAAAGTCTTGAGATATGATGTGAATATTTCAAAAACTGTTTAACGTATGGAGATTAAATTTTGCAGGGTAGTTTATAGTTTGTAGGCGTTCAATAACAACGGATTTTGTAATATTCCTCCCGTAAGTTGTTTAAATAGGGGTTGAAAATTTGCATGAAAATCAGTCAAGTTCACTTCCACGAAGCACACGCAAAACCGCGGGCAACAGTATATTAATAGGAAGAATTTTGCGGTATTCCGACCACAACACTTTTTCCGACTTATTAACCATCTTATAGAAGGATAAGAAAAATTATGTTCGATGGTATACAATAAATATCAATGAATAAATGATGCTACTTTTTGATTTCGACGCACCATTACTCTTGCCGGCGTTAACTTGGAAACTCCTTATAATAAATATGGACTGAATATTTCTGGGCTGGCATAAATATTTACCCTTGAGATACTCAGAAGCGGAATATAATTATTTTAATACAAGTTAATTGGGCTTCTCCAGTGTTTGAATCGTTGGTCGCTCTACCAAGTAGGGTTTATAATTTGCGTTGGTATTTTGTAAGCTCCCTTTGCCTGCCACCAGAAAGATGATTAGATTTTTTATATAAAAAAGAATTAATTTTGATTTTTCGAGGAAACCTTACCATAAACATGGTAGATATTATGTCTTATGAAATGATTTAATTAATTTAATTTTATAATAATATAATTTAAATTTAATGATGGTATGTACATATATTGGACAGGTTCGATTAATGGATTATCGGCTTCGGAGTAGGACGTTAATGTAACGGGGCGTGGAGGCGGCCCGGGTTACAATGTACACACGGACACACAGGACTACGTACGCTTCTAAATTGCTGGAGTAACTAGACACGCGGTAGCGTGTCAAGCTAAGTTCTAGCTTACAGTAACTTTATACTTTAACAAAGATAAAACAACTTTAATAGGGACAAATAATAACAAGGGACAAATAATAAAATGACATTATCAACGTAGTCGAAGTCCACTACTTCTTCTTTTTCTTGACCTTTAGGTTACTCAAGAATTACTCGTAACATTACGTTTAAATTAAATGGGACCATAGGACAAGCACAAGCTTTCAAATAATCAAAATAGGTACACACACGGTAATTGGTAGTCGAGATTTTAGGGTTTGTATTTTTATAATCTGATACTTTTAATAATTTAAATCAAGCAGATCAGTTCATCTACATAAGAACATAAGTTTTTATATCCATATAAATTGTGAAATGACGTATCTCTGATTCCGATGAAAGCTCTGCTCTTCTAAATTATCTATTAATGACAAACGGTAGTTTTTAGGGTTCCCTACCCAAAAGGGTAAAACGGGACCCTATTACTGAGACTTAGCTGTCCGTCCGTCCATCTGTCACCAGGCTGTATCTCATGAACCTTAATAGTTAAACAGTTGAAAGGAGATGTTTCAAATCCGGCCCACAATATGTACAGTACCTCGAAAAATCGAGAAAAATTCATGGAATTTGGGAAAAATAAAGATAAATTGCTTAAATGCATACTTTTCTGGTACAAATTTAGTATTTATAATTCATTTTTATCAATTTTCAACATGGCGTCTTGCCAAGTTGTCATTGATCATAGATCGCGAACTGTCTACTGTCACTTTAAATGACAGAATTGTAGGTACATATGTCAAACTTCTATCAAATTAACCAACATGGCGCGTGATGACAACTTGACCGCCATGACGGACTTTTGTTTTTGTGTTGCAATTTTAAGTGTACATTTTTGTGTTATACCACAAAACTAAAGCAATTTAAAGGAATTGGATGATTGAAAACTGTTTTAATTGTGTTTCTCCATTTTTGAGTATGGTGTACAAAGTGGTGGCCGGGGCTCCATACATTTTGAAACATCTCCTTTTCACAGATGATGTATTTCTGTTGCCGCTACAACAACAAATACTAAGAAACAGAATAAAATAAAAATTTAAGTGGGCGCCTATACTTTCGACGCCTCAGCGATAGTTTAGTTACCTTTCGGTCCAAGAGATGGCGTTGTGCGTAATATGTGGCTGCAATAAAACAATTAAATATTTAAGTGAGGCTTTCATACAACAGACCAGATTTTTTCGGCGTTTTTATACATAATGGTAAGGAACCCTTCGTGCGCGAGTCCGACTCGCACTTGGCCGGTTTTTTTATTTATGAGGGGGTCTGTGTTTCGTGTAATATTACACACGGTACTGCTCGCCAGTTCTGACTTAATGAACTTGGCTTGACACGCTACCGCGGCCTTTGAAAATCTAAAAAGTACCTATCTTAATTACATGAAGGTTATAGCTTATATAATATGCCCAGAATATAATGTTTCCAGAATTCTACCAAGAAAATCTATAAAGAGGGCATTCCATTATAGCCTTTATAACTCACGTAATAAATTTGTAAATAGCGTCATTAAGTACGAGGAATTTACTTTAAGTAATTCGTGTCACAATGTCGCTTAAGATACTCAATTTAATGAAGATTACTTTAAACTAGTTATCCCGCTCTTGCTTCGCTTCGAGAAACATACTCAGTATGATTCTTATAATTTGCATAATATTTTCATTAATGATTTTACAAGTTGAGCTTACCCATTGATCAGTGTATGCAAAATCTATTACCTTACCACAATATATGAATGAAAATCGCACGCAAATTGATCGCGGTTGTTATGGGCGGCAGTGGAAGGGTTGCTGCTTGCTCGTTTGCTACCTTAATTCCATAAAAAGGGCAGAATAATGTATAAGCCTTGACTTACTAGAATTAGACAGAACACTTACGCTAACAAAACCAACCATTTCTTTTACAACGTACTACGTTAATAACTTCTGCATGATTTTTATCTAAATGATGCAGTTTTTCACAGGAGTTTAGTCTCAAAGCAGTTGAATATAAAGTCTGTATTCGTTATACGTAGAATTTTACGATATCTCGAAGTAGCGTAACGAGGCCCTTGGGGTCTTGAGTATCAGACTCATTACGCGTACTCGCGGTACCTATGTACGATATACCGGTTTACTGCTAAGGGTTAAAGCTGAGATTCAGTATATTTATGTAACAATAACCGTTAGGAATATAACAGAGGTGTTTATCATAGTGTTGTCGTCAAACTTCTGAATCAGAGGAGTCGAGTTCAAACCTGGTATTTTCATAAATTATATGTGCCTTAATTTAATCATTTTTGGATTCGGTGACGGAAAACATCGTGAGAAAAACAGCACACTTGTAATATTCTAAACTTTAGAATCAGAAGCTCCACGCTGGCCAAGTGCGGATTAAGGGATTTCACGAATGTACGAGTTTTTACTAACTCTCCGGCAGATTTCTTCACGACGTTTTCCTTTATCGTTATAGCGAGTGACTTTTAAATGCTTAAGACACACATAACTCTGAAAAGTCAGAAGTGCGTGCTCTGGGCTTCGAACCCGGACCCTTCAAGTAGGGAGCCGAGTTCTTAATCACTAGGCTATCATCGGTTTGCTTGGCTATCACCGCGAATAGAACCGAACCCTTTCACTGTCGCCTCTTGCAATAACCTTATCTGCGGAGAATGGTATTCAATGAATGAATGAATGAGAAACGTTTATTTGAAAATACTCCGTTCGTGTTCGATATGGAACTCGTTTTAATGACAACCCACACAAATACCAGCTTTCCAGAATTTGAAAATGTCTTAAGTGAACTTTGCTTACAAGCTGACATGAACCGTAAGCACACGTGAAAAATTAGAATTTGCGGGGAATTTGCGAGGAATGGAAAGTCTTCAGTCTTCCGTCCGGTCAGACTCGCGGACCGCTAGACTAGATAGAATACTAATGGGCAATCGATAAAAGCCTTCACTACACAGCATTGCTTTATATCGATTTGAGCTATTCAAATAGAAGCTTAGATTCAAAATGATAATGATTTTGAACTCTATTTATATAGACTAGACACTCACTCCGTCTTTTCAAAGGTTATTGGACTCTGTTCCATTCAGTTTAATTTCAAAAGTACGTTAGACTTGGTGGTACAGCTGGTTGGTGGCTAGGTACCACCCACTTGTTCAGGTCAATCGACTAACGATTGTCGTGTTTCGGCTAGAGGTTTGAGAGACACTATTGTCTTTCTCCCTTATGCTTAAAAATATTTAAAACACAAGCAAAAAGGAACACACAGTTTTGAATATGACCTCGATTCATCGGATGCACATGATTTTAAATTGACAATGATCATTACAACTGTATCGGAATATCGGTAAAACAATACAAAATCGTGAGTACCTACCGTACGTGTTTGTAAATGTAAATGTTAAGTATCCACGATGAAAAATTCAATACACGGCGATTTCCACAGTCTATGTAGACTATTCCTACCGGTTCAACCTACCTTTTAATAGTCCTAGCAACCCAGTTGAACAAGTTTGTTCCAAACTAAAAACTAACAGAACCAGCCAGGATTCAAACACGAAACTCGTACACGAGCTGTTCATTAGGGTCGCTGCTAACTAAATACAACGTTCCAGCAACTTTCGGACTAAAAGAGGAGATAAAATCCATTACCTAATGACCTCACAGCCTCAGACCAATAAACTATAGACGGAGCGCCGCGCCGCGCCGTGAACAAACGAGTGAAGCCGGCAAAAGTCACCCGAAAGCACACATCGAAACCAATAGAATGCCCTATATTGACAGTTTGAACTAGAACAAATTTAAAGTTTATTTTTTGGAACACAAAGCTTCATTCATCATATTTTAAACATGACATGTGTTAATCAAGCTACTACGTCCCTGATAAATATTTTAAGTAATGCAATATCCATTAATAGTAAAACTATAAAAATATCTAATCGTAAGCGAAACTTGAAACCCTGGATTACACCTGGGCTTATTAAATGCATGAGGAACAGGGACAAACTACATCAGAAAGCAAAACGAAATCCCGAAGACATAATTATTTGCACTACCTATAAGCGATATAGGAATTTCTGTAATTCATTATTAAAAAAGATAAAAAGAGATTTTGAAAAGTGTCAAATTAAATCATCTGCTAAAACAAGTAATAAAAAACTATGGCAAACATTAAAACAAATCGCTAACATTAATACTAAGAAAGAGTGTCCCTATGAGCTTATTTTAACCCCCAATCCTTTGCAAACCATCAACGAAATAAATAGTTATTTCATTAACGTTGGCAAAAATCTTGCAAACATGATAACCGTTAATAGCACTAACAACGTATCCTATAAATCACATAAATCATACCCTAATTCTTTTGTTCTATTACCAACGGACTACCAAGAGGTAGATAATATTATACAAAATTTACGAAATAATTGTGCCTCTGGGTCAGACAATATCGCGGCCATTTGTTTGAAAAGGTATAAAGATGATATCATTCCCGCTTTAGTGCACATATGCAATCTGGCAATTACCACTGGTAAGTTTCCGGACGAATTTAAAAAAGCGGAAGTACTACCAATACATAAGGGTGGAGACAAAAATTCTATAAATAATTATAGGCCGATCTCCATCCTACCAACAATGTCAAAAATATTAGAGAAGATCATGAACAAACAATTATCAAGATATCTGGAAAGTAATAAGCTGCTATCTAAATCTCAATATGGTTTCAGACCGGGCTTGTCTACGAGTGATGCTGTTCATGACATGACTGAATACATTGTAAAAGGACTAGATAGTAATAAAAAAATACTAGTTATATACATTGATATAGCGAAAGCTTTTGACACGGTTCATGCTCCGCTGCTTTTAGGTAAATTGGAGGCCTTAGGTGTCAGAAATACTCAACTAAACCTTTTTGCTGATTATCTTAAAAACAGAGTCCAGCGAGTTAAGATAGGTGATAGGTATAGTGATTACCAAGAGGTATGCCATGGCGTACCTCAAGGCAGCATTTTGGGACCTACGTTATTCCTCACATACGTCAATGATCTTTGTGATATACCGTTGGCAAATGGCAAAATCATTGCGTATGCAGATGACACAGCTCTGCTCTTTAAGGCTGACACGTGGGACGAAGTTTTTGAAACTGCTCAAACTGGTTTTAATAAAGTTCTAGCGTGGCTCAACACGAATAAATTAACCCTAAACATTGATAAATCCAAATATATTTGTTTTTCTATAAATAATTTTGCAATACCCAATGTTGATAGGTATAGAATTTTTGCACATAACTGTACACTTAATACTGAAATATTATGCTCATGTCCTGTTATTTCTTCGACTGATTCTATTAAGTATTTAGGAGTTATTATAGACAGCACTCTTAGTTTTCGACCTCATATTGACCTTCTTACTACAAGAATACGTAAATTAATATATATATTCAAAAACCTACGCCACATTACTGATCAAGAAGTATTAAGAACTGTGTACTTTGCCCTCTGTCAATCAATCATCACCTATTGTATAACCAGTTGGGGTGGTGCACCAAAGACACTTATGATTAAACTCGAGCGCGCTCAACGAGTCATACTTAAAGTTGGGTTATCTCTGCCGATGCTATTTCCAACCCACGATCTTTATTTACGCTTTAACGTCCTTACTGTCAGACAGCTGTTCATTTTATATACGGTTTTAAAAAAGCATTCAGAAATAAAATTTCCCCTGACAATGCAGAATCATAGTAGACGTAAGCACATGGTTTGTGAAAGAGAGCGAGTAAATAAAAGCTTCACTCGCAGGTTCTTTTGTTTCCTAGGGGCTCATCTGTACAATCGAGTTAATAAAAATTTAGATATATATTCACTCTCAAAACATCACTGCAAATTAGAAACACAAAAATGGCTCCAAACACTAGACTATGACACTACTGAAAGTCTTTTAGCAGTATTATCGTAGCAAACGCTGTATAATTGTATGTACATATATGATCACGTAAAATACTAACAAATAAATGGTTTTATTAAACTATTTTAGTCACGTACACACACATACACACACACACACACACACACACACACACACACACACACACACACACACACGCATACACACACATACAACACACATATGCAACACAGATTCATTAGTTTATTGCTGTAAAATTATAATTCATTCATCACCTTTATTATATTCCTATCTCTCTGTAACACTTTCACCTCACCACTTAGTTCTAATGCAATTGATCCATTTCCGGGAAGAGGGCCTGGAGATCTGTCATACAGGTTTTATCCTAGTACGGACTCCAGACTCTCACAAAGCTGAATTATGTTAATTAGATACTAAGATGTTTAATGTACTTAAATTAAGAATGCTTTGTGAAGAGAGAATAATAAAGATATTATTATTATTATTATTATTATTCATTTTTTATTACTTAGAACACAAACGTCGTTTTGGTGTGAGTGCCGCCGTGTGCATTGCTAGGCTGACTTTTTGCTGGCTTCACTCTTTTGTTCCCGGCTTGCCGTCTAAAATTTATTGGTCTGAGCTCACAGCTATGTGGTATTGACACTGAAGCGTATACCTTTCAAGCGTGTACACCGGGTTCTATTCCGGTGTAGATTTTTATGTCATACAAATGTTTTAGTCATGTTGTACATACTACCCTTGTCTCAGGTAAATGTGCGAATGGTAAAGGTTGCTAAAGGTAAGGGGATGTGAGTGAGTAAGCATTCATTGAAAACTAGTTGACCCTGCAGACATCGTCCTGCAACTTAAATAATTAAGTAGACGCCCTGGCTACTCATCGGGAAACGAGTCCCTTGGTAGCCATATTCGGCGATTGTTAGGCGTGATTATTTAAACTGAATATTTTTAAACCGATTGACATTAAAAGGAACGCTATTGTACTGTATTGTAACCAACGTTTTTGCGAAATAAATCATTATCATTATCATTATTGTTTATAGTCCTACAAGCATCTTTTGGCGCGTGCGTGACAGAGACAGCGCCTGACAGCCTAAGGAAAACTGTAACGCGCTGTCTCTGTCACCCACGCGCCAAAAGATACTTGTAGGACTGTAAATAAAGCTTACCATAAAAAAAAGTTTGGGAGATTAGGACCAAAAATATCACAGATATACAAACATTTCTAAAACTTAATGTTTTGGGTTTTTGTTGTTGAGCACAGGAATCGATCAGTTACAGATTAATTAGATATATCTCAATATATACTCCAAAGAAACACCGAATAAATAACTGAATTGTCATAATAAATTTGTAGATACTTATTCATGCTTATTTCAGCACTAAATTACTGTGCCGTCTAGAACTACATATCTCCGGACCACTGGAGTGATAAATCATTGCTATTACAATAGATAGATTTCCTTTGTGTAATAATATAGGTACCTAAGTAGGTAAGTATTCATTTGATTGAACGCAAATTAACAAAGTAACGTTTGTGTGCTGGGTATCCAGAAATTAATTCTTACGAATAATATTCCTTCCTCAGATTAAAGACCGACAAATCATACACAAGTAGGTACCTATAGATGTAAAACTTCATACACTGGGCGTTCGAGAAACGCACACATAGACACCGTTTATAAATAGGAAACATCCCCAAAACATTATTTAGTGATTCAAAGTGGTTCTATACTTCGTGTCCGTGAACGGTGTCTATGTGTGCATTACTCGAACGCGAAATTTTTGGAGCTTTACATTTGTATCAGATTAGCTATGATTTGTGGAGGTTGCTAGTCAGACAGGCTTAAAAAAAGGTTAAACCGCAAACGCGTAACTATGCGACACCACGCGACGCGACCAATTACTTTTTCTTCGTAAATTGTACGAGATACAACGCACAATGTGGCAATGACACTACGTGCCGTGACACTACGCGACAACGTTGTAATACGAAGAAAGGTTGCGTCGCGTCGCGCGTCGGGGCGAGTAAAGGACTTCGCACATTACAACGACTCCACGCCAACGCGGTTACGGAGCAACTCAAATGTAAGCATTCAATTATGATCCTTATATCTTAGGCGTTACGGTTGAATTTCGAGTGTACACTTAGAAAACGTGGACTACTCCCCACCCTCTGCTCACCGACGCCGTTCACACTCGAAATTAAACCGTGACGCCTAAGATATAAGGATCATAATTGAATGCTTACATTTGAGTTGCTCCGTAACCGCGTTGGCGTGGAGTCGTTGTAATGTGCGCAGTCCTTAATTATACCTCGTGCGGTTAACCTTTGTCACAACAGGGGAGGGTTTCTGCCACTCTCTATGATACCTGGTTAACCGGTATATTTGTGAAGAGGGTTACCATAAAATATTATATCTTCATCTAAAATATTTCAAAAACTTCGCATAATCATTTGCGAATGTCCGTCATACATTTTTGGGTTGGGTGCCATTTACTAATATATAAAGCTGAAGAGTTTGTTTGTTTGAACGAGCAAGTCTCAGGAACTACTGGTTTGATTAGAACAATTCCTTTTGTTTTGGATAGTCGATGTATCGAGGAAGGCTTAAAACTGTATAATATTACGTTACAGCCAATAGCAGCTGAGCAACAAGTTCCCAAAGCGATGCGAGGACGTCTCGTACTATATTATATTAAAAATATGTAGAACTTATACCATAAACAGTCACCCACCCTCATTAGCCTTCAGAACTCTACCACCGCGACATCATAGCTCAATTTATCAAACTACTCAAATTAAGTTTCATGAAGCCATTAAAATGAAATTAACCAGCATTGCGAGCCATTAGGCATCATAAGAACTTAATTACAAACTTTAATATTTCAGCAATGGAGTAGAAAATCCAGCATTAAAAATGTTTTATAAGTAGTAACTATGCTCTCTAGTAAAATAATTCCTTTAGTATGATCACTAGGGACTTCAGCTTCAGTGAAAACCCGCGCATGTCATAATAACTCAATTCCGACTCCGCGTGTTGGGTGCCTATAAAAATAACCAACACCGCTTCGCGAAAAGTTAAGGAAAAATTTAGTAAAAATACATTGCATAACGTTCAGATCCTGAACGCGACCACAGTCAAGCCTAATGTATATCTCGCGTGATCTCCAAGTTTAGTAAAGCAGCACGTACCAACTCGCCCGGAAATAAATATTTAACAAACATCAAGGAAAACAGATGATATCTATGATAACATTACGGTGCATTAGTATGGGCAAAGAGAATGTTAATAGAATAAATTAGAACTTCAGAATCTACGTAATTATAAAGGATCTCTGGCATTTTTATGATGTTTTATCGAAATAGCCGACAAAAGATCAGACGAGCCATCTGATGCTTAGTGTTCCCCAGAGATGGAACTAATATAATCAGGATTATATATTACATTTACATACATCTAGATACTTGGAAATGCTAGCGGGAGAATTTGGCAAAGGAAGATCTCCCATCAGGCCAGACGACATGCCCGGAAGGCAGCTGAGCCCCAACTGCGTCAATATCGGAGCCGGATATGTGTACATATCAGCGGTGTAGAAATTTTCGATAGCGTGATTCAGGCTTAGTGACGTCATCATGTGACGAGAAGAGCAGTGGCCAACTTAGCCTCATAATTCGTTAAATTCTTTCTAAAGGTGAGGCCCTAGTGTAAAAGTTCATTGTTCCAAATTTTACACAGCAACATTTATTATTTAAACCGGCTTCATTCATATCTAGTTAATTTATTCAACCCCTAATTAAAAAGGCGTGAACTTTGCGCAATTATTGCAAAGCTTTTATGCATTTTAATAGAAGTAATTTTCTATGTAATTTACATTTACCTAAGAACTAAGAAACCCGCCCTCGCTTCGTTTCGGGAAACTTTTTCAGACTGCGAAGATTCATTACATACAAATTTATGCTTACGACTTCGCGTGGTAGTCGCAGGATGACAAATACCGGTAAACTGATCCCAAGGGAACACATTACCGAGAATAAAGTAACTTATGTGCCATTCCAGGTCTAGTCTATCCGTGTGTATTATTTTGACGCAATATAATAAGTAGGTAAGATTATGACGAGTTTGATATTCGTGATATCAACTTCCACCCACAAGTTACGAGTATAAATATAGCACTCGCAAGTTAGGCTCTAGACAGACGGACCGCATTTCAACTGCAATCCAACGGCAAATTGCAGTTTAGGTGCAGTTTGAATGCAGTTGACACGACTGCAATAGTACATGCAAACCAAACGCGCAGTCCGATTGCAGTTCAATTGCAGTTTGGTTTGGTTTGGTTGCGCGTTTGGTTTGCAGTTCTATTGCAGTCGTGTCAACTGCATTCAAACTGCACCTGAACTGCAATTTGCGGTTGGAATGCAGTTGAAATGCGGTCCGTCTGTCTAGAGCCTTAAGCATGCACTATTTTTATAGAAGCAAAATTGGTTGTTCGTAATAGCCGCATACTTTAAAGGGCGTTTTTCAGGAACAAACTTTTTTGACAGAGTAGATTTATGAGAATTAAAATCTTGTCACAAAAATTCTGAAAGCAACTTACATAAGTTCTTCCAGTATCTCATGATGTTGTAGAGAATGAGGCGAAAATCGAAAAGTAACTTTTTCGCATTAATTTATTGCGGCTTGTTGGTAATGTGCGTTGAGCTTTACCCACAGATAACACGACCAGTGATTAATATTCAAACAAGTTGCATTAGGAGAAAGATCATTTGAAACAGGTTTTATATGTAAATACTCTATTAGGATTGATAAAAATGTTTCCGGAGTTTTTTTTTTCTTTGGCTTTTAAAACTGCTGGTTAAATGAGTATTTAAAGCAGATGTATACATGAAAGACAAAATAAATAACGTTTAAATTGCAGCGCCACTCTTCCGCTGTCGCCCATGACAATTGTGTGTGAGAATACAAGATTCAAATAGGGACAGACCAGGATCATAGATGCGTTTCTAGAGAACTATAGATAATGTTCTTTCTATGTATTATTTGTATTGTCTTTTATGTTACTTGGGGTAGGAGTTTAAGTGTTATTTATTTATTACCACTTACTTTCATAATATATCCTTACGTACACTGTGTTAACCAAAGACAACCTTGGATAAATTTAATTCCTTGTATTATCTCTGAAACTTAAAACATAAATCACTTTTACATGTTCTGTTTAATGAAATCAGAAATGGAAATAAATCATATTAAGACCGTTTTAAAGTTTAATACTTAAGAAGATTTCAGATATACAAAATTACAAAAAGACTTTTGGGCACACTTAGTGGGTCGACCTTCAGAACCCTCGTCTCTAAAATCCTTACTAATATTATAAATGTGAAAGTGTGTTTGTTTGTTTGTTTGTTTGTTTGTTTGTGACGCTTTCACGTCGCAACAAAGCTATTATATGGTAAGGTTTATGTGTGTGGGGATAGTTAGGAGGGTGGAGAGTGACGTAGGCTACTTTTTACCGCGAAAAAACATCCCATTCCCATGGGAAGATCGATGTTTTGTTAGTTGCTAGATATTTATTTTCGGAGTTGTTAATAGATGGCGTTAATTTGCAAGTTCTGAATTACGCTATGAAATACTACATGTAATTTACTTAAGTCATAGGCAAATGTAATAGGCTACTTTAGCTCTGCCTCGAGAACTCCCCGCTCCGGCTGTATTCAGTGTACCGCCCGCCCGCTGGCACTATCCTGTTGGCTGATGTCCGCAAGTTGCTGGACTCGCCGACACCGGTGGTGGGCGCGGGCGACTGGAACTGCAAGCATCCGGGGTGGAATAGCCTAGCTGCCAACAGAAGTGGAAGGCTACTTTTTGATGCCGCTGAACAGCACGGCTACACTGTCGAGGGTGTTGCACACCGTTACCGCGGCTCTGAATAAGAAAGAACGCGTGTGTGCAGTATTCCTCGACATGGAAAAGGCGTTCGACCGTGTTTGGCACGACGGCTTATTCTCTACAAGATCTCGCAGTCGTCGGCGCCCCGGAGTGCCGTTAAGGTGATCTCCAGTTTCCTCGAAAATAGAAGCTTCAGAGTAGTGGTTGAAGACGCCGAATCCACCGAGCGTCCGATCGCAGCCGGCGTCCCGCAAGGGAGTTGCCTGTCCCCGGTCTGCTACGCCTGCTACACCGACGACATCCCGGCGGCAGGGGGGGGCGTCGCTTGCCCTGTATGCCGATGATGTGGCGTACATCACCACGTCGCTGAATAGAACCCACGCCATCGTCAAGATGCAGCATGCGCTTGATGCCCTCCCCGAATGGCTTGCCGCGTGGAGACTGTCGGTGAATGTCGAGAAGACGCAGGCCGTGAACATAAGAGGATACCTCAACAGGCGGGACCCTACTCTGGAGCTTAACGGACAAGATATCCAGTGGGCCCCACAGGCCAAATACCTGGGGGCAAAATCGACGGAAGACTTTCGATGAAGCCACAGGTTACGAAAGCCGTCGCGAATTCCAGAAGCGCGATGGCAGAAACCAGTGCTCTCCTCGAGCCTCCCTCTCGGACTGAAGCTCGGGGTCTACAAGACCTATCAGATCCCGCCTCACGTACGCGGCACCGGCGTGGTACGCGCTCGCCAGCGAACCGCAGTGCAAGAGGATGCGTGCGGTTCAGGCGATTGCGCTCCGCCGGCTGACTGGTGCGCCGAGGTACGTCAGGAACGCCGTCATCCAGAGGGACCTTTGAGTCGAGAGCCTGGACGACTTCATCGAGAGATTGGCACGCAACATGTTCGGGCGTGTCGACGCGTCGCAGTTCCCGCATCTGCAGGACCTGGTGCCGCTCCACACCCGTCCACCGGACCGCTGGGCCTTCCCGCGCGACTTGCTGGTTGCGCGGGACGGGGCTAGCACTGACTGATACTGGGGCTTCGTAAGTCGTCGCCCGGCGCTGATCGGCTCCTGCTGGGCTTCTCACCAGCGGGATTCACCCGGTAGGGCCTCGATCGCCTGGGCGGCGCGAAGATGAACCCCATCCCATTTAAGACTCTGTGGCCTGTAAAAAGGCCACCACTCACCGGACTTGACCTATTGGTTAACCATAGATGGACAACCAAGGGCCTTAGGGCCCAACCCAAGGACCGGCCCGTTTTAATAGGCCGCGAGAGACACCCCCAAAGGGGAACTAACTGTCCCGAGGGCTCCACACACCTCAGACAGGGTGGAGTGAAGAGAGCGAGTAGTAGGCTACTTTTTAGCCTAAATTCCTACGGGAGCGAGACCTACGCGGCTGTTACCTACGGGTCCCGAAGCGAAGCGCGGGCGGTTCTCTAGTATGTTTATAAAATTTTCATGATTACTTTCCTCAGATGTAATATGTCTTACCTCTCTCTCGCAGGTAAAAATATTTTGTCGCAAAATAACTCTTTCATTTTATCGCCGCAATGAAAAACCGAGCGTCTCAGGATCACGCGTGTTTGCTTGACCTCCTGTCATCATCCATTTTTAAATATTTAAATACTTCATAGCGTTTTCGTGTACATACCTAATAGGTCCACCATTTTGAAGTTCACTATGTCACCTTGAATGGGGTTTAGGTAGGCCGGTTACACTTTTTGGAGGCCATTTGGATCTCATTTGGGTCGACCAAAAAGAAAAGTTTATTTTTGGTCGAAATTTCCACAAAATAGACTTTCTTTAATTTTCTTTAAAAAGTGATTAGATATTCATATTTCCAATACGGTATGATTGTATGATTTTGTTCTATTCCCACGTTATGGTGTGTTAACCCTACATCAGCAAAATACTTCCCATCATGGTCCACTATTGAACATGTCTTTTCAGAATGAGCAGATTACGGTCATAGTCCACTGAGTTGGCCATTGCGGGTGGATTGGCAGACTTCACGGGTCTTTGAGTTCAGCGCACTGCATACAAAATTCCTCACGGTGTTTTCTTTCACCGTTATAGCGAGTGACATTTAATTGCCTTAAATGCACATAGCTCCGAAAAGTCAGAAGTGCATGCCCTGGGATTCGAACTCGGACCCTTCGAGTAGGAGGCCGAATTCTTAACTAAAATAGACTATCACCGTGTATCTTCCGATCTAAACGCATTTCACGGATTCTGGTATGTTGATGAACATTTTCTAAAATGACTAATGATCGAACTCGTTAAAACTTATCACAGAGATAAGAAATTCAGCTTCCAATTCAAGTGGATCTTAATTCTTGTAAGATACTTTAATTAACACGCTTGTATTATCTGGACCTATGTATGTATATGTAGGGATGGTGGGCAAATTAAACGGCTCGATATTAATTTTCTTCCTTTATTTCTCTTCAACGTCTTAATTAATTCGCGCTCCGTCCCTCGTCTTGCACACCACAATCCGCCATATCTTTTTTCCTACATCCGTCGTCTCTTTCACACATAGCTACATTCATACGTCATACTATCTCTTTCACACAATCGTCATCCATAAACAATCATACCATAATGCACACATAGTTTTATTTTTCTACAGACTCGATACAAATCAATAAAATCATTCATCCTTCCCACACTCGGCCGTCCTGCATCTAAAATCAAAACACGAACAATTGAAGTCTTCCATCCTGAATTTATAAAAAATCTTACTTAATACTTACATTAGACAGTATAAAGAAACTAAAATTAAACATGAAGCGGTTAGCGGTTAACAATGGTTAGCGACTTTAGTAACATGAACTGAAACAAAACATTAGGCACTCAAAATAAAACTTAAATTTTCACATATTAAAACATATCTCAAACAACTAAGTCTTATCCATACAATACTATACTTGTAATTATTTAAGGAAACATTTCAGTAAATGATAAATGACAACTTTACATTTTATAGGTAGATCATTTTATAAGTAATAAACACAAAATTATTGAGGTATGTTAGGTACATAACATCCTAATACACTTTCTACAATTATGCCTGAATGCAATGTCTAGCAAAATTTAGTCTAATTAAATCTAGAACTAAATAATAATTATTTTTATTAAATAATGTTTAACACTTTACAAATTAAGTCTTACACATTGGATCCATGTTCGACACAAAATACACATAGAATTGCAAAGTATTATTGTCCCCATGGCCTCCCAGTATACCTACCAACAAAAGAATGTCACACACATGTTGGAAACATCCTATCACATAATTACCTACAGGAACAAAATACTTTACCAACAACTTCAAGAATGCAAATAAACTTACCTATAAACTGAAAGAACACCATTCGATTTTTTGCCTGAAACTATAGATTCTAGATATAACTTGTGATTTTTCCTTTCTAGTTACATATGTGCCAAACTTAAACTCCAATAAATAATAGACTACTAAACATCTCAACATGGCCAAGGTTTCATATAATCTGCAGCAGTACAGGTCTGTCTCGGTCCCTCAGATGTTAAATCTAACTTCTCAACGTCATATCTGTCCATTCCTTTATTCTTGACAACCTTGTATGGACCAAAATACTTCGGCTTGACTTTTAATCCTGTTCCAAATTGAGTCCTTTTAATAGCAACAATATCACCTACTTGATATATCTTACTATCTTTTCTATTTTTATTGTAATTAGTTTCATTTTCCTCTTGAATTTTCAACAATGCTTCTTTTGCTTTTATTCTTAGGTTCTCTCTATTTTGACAAAATAATTCTTTTTCTTCGTCCTGTAACAACTTAAAAATATCATGATCTTCTTTCATTTTCATCCTAGTGCCAAATAACAACTGAAATGGAGAGGTACTTATACTCCTGTGATAGGTGCTGTTCAAAGCTCGCTGTACGCGACTCACATGTCTATACCACAGAGATGGTGATTCAACACACAATTTGGTCAATACAGAAATAATCACTTTGTTGATTCTCTCAACCTGTCCGTTACCTCTCGGAACTCCCGTAGTTATTTTCACATGCTGAATACCTTCAGTCTCACAATAGTCTACAAATTCATGGCTGGTGAAAGCAGTTCCACGATCCGTTATCAAGCGAACTGGATTTCCAAAAGTTTGCTGGTGAACTTTAAGCTTTTCAATTGCCTCCTTGCTTGTAGTGCCTTTCGTTGGAAAAAGCCACACAAACTTAGTGAATCCATCCACAAAAGTGAGAATATGGTTATATTGCTTCTTGGTATCCGTCATTGGACCAATGTGATCTAAATGAATTGTATGAAGAGGTGAATCTTCTTTCTGTATAGGATGTAACAATCCTTCCTGTTTTCCACTCTTCCTACTGGCAAGCAAACATGGTATACACGCAGATATGTAATCTTCGACTTTTTTATCCAGTCTCTCTATATAATAATCATTATTTATTAAATCTATCGTCTTCTTTTTTGCAAAATGCCCATTGCTATGAGCTCTGTCTATAATTTCATTTTCCATGCTCGTAGGTATAACTAATCTTTTTTCTATCCCCTTATAAATTATTCCATTTTCTAAACTATAATCCTGAAAAGACTTTTCCTGTAATATTTCAAAAATAGCTTTTAATTTTTCATCTGAATGCTGAGCATGTTTGATAGAATCATGTAGCGTAATTGCAGCAACATATGGCATTCGACTCAACGCATCCACATGTCTCATTCTGTTTCCTTCTCTATGCTCAACAGTGAAAGTAAACTCTTGTAGGTATAATACCCATCTTGAAATTCTTGAAGATAAAGGTAATTGTTTCTTATTGAGTGTCATTTGAAAAGATTTACAATCTGTGACTAATTTGAATTTGATACCAAAAAGATAATGTCTGAACTTTCTTACTCCCTCCACAATGGCTAATGCTTCTAACTCGTAGCTACTGTACCGGCTTTCTGCGTCGCTCGTCTTTCTGCTCATAAAATGAACTGGATGCAGCTCTCCATCTTCACAGCTTTTTTGCATCAATATTGCCGATAGAGCTATACTCGAAGCGTCGGTATGTAACTCTGTTGAAAAATTTGGATTAAATATACCTAATACTGGACTGCATGTTAATTTCTCTTTCAAACTATTAAAGGCTTTCTTACACTCGTCATCAAATACAAAGTTAGCATCTTTTTTCAACAAATTAGTAAGAGGTCTGGCTATTGCAGCAAAATCTGGTATGAACTTTCGGAAATAGGAACTGAGTCCTATAAAACTGTGTAATTGTTTTACATTAGTAGGTACAGGAAACTTAGCAACTGCTTCCGTCTTCGAAGGAGATGGTCTCACTGTCCCATTTTCTATTAAATGTCCTAAATATTCCACCTTCTTAACAAGTAACTGCGTCTTTTTCCAATTAATTTCCAACCCATATTCTGAAGCAACTTGTAACACTTGTTGAAGTCTTTCTACGGCTTGAAGTTCATCTACTGCTGGAATAAGTATATCGTCGACAAAAATTATAAGATGACCTTTAGATATAAGTTCACTAAATATTATTGAAACAAAACGTGTGAACACTTTAGGGCAGATAGCTAAACCAAAAGGTGCTCGTAAGAACTCATATTGCCCTGTTGGTGTGACAAATGATGTATACTTCACACTATTTTCAGCAACCCTTAAGTGAAAGTAACCATTCTTCAGATCGAGAGCACTAAAAACCTTTGCGTCAGCCAACTTGTCTATGTGATCCTCAATAAGTGGCAAAGGAAACTCATCTTTTACAATTTTGCGATTTATCAGCCTATAATCAATGCACACTCGAAGACTACCACATTTCTTTCTAACCAACACCAATGGACTTGCATACTCCGAATGACTAACTCGAATGATTCCGTCGTGTAACCACTGTTGAATTTGTTTATCAACTTCACTTACCTCCTTCAACGCTAATCGTCGTGCGCGCTGTGCCACTGGTATATCATCCTTCAAATTAATGCGTAACTCGATGGGTGCTTCTTTAACTTTCAAAGGAACATATGACTTAACCAAGTTGTAAACTTGTTTTCGAACATCATTTGAAATTTCGTTGCCTATAACAAAATTTGGTTCATTAGTAGTAACCATACATGTTAAATTATGTAACCACTCCCCGTTGTCAGGTACAACTCGAACACCACTGTGGTCCAACAATACTTTGCAATTATATAAAAACTGTTGCCCTAAGATAACATTAAATGGCATAACAAAAGCAGGTACAATATAAAACTTGACGTTTTCATACGTAAAACCGTCCACAATTACATTCGAAGTGAAACACGTTATCGACTTTACTTTTGTACCACCAAATCCCGTAAACATTATGTTACAATCTGAAATGTTTATTTTATCACTTAATTTTTGTAAACAATTTGAAGTTATTATATTATAATCACTACCAGAATCAAACAAAGCTGTAAACATGACATTACAAATGGACACATCTTTGACAGGTTTTGACACTTTGACGTTTGTGTCACTCGTACACATGACATCCTTCATTTCAGGTTGACATTGACAATTACTTACTCCGCCATCTTGTTGCATCAGACCGATATCTACGCCCTCTATAGTACTTACGGTTGGCTTCGGTTTCTCGTTTTTTCTCATCGAAGTCACGTGATTTGTCGGCGCTGGCGTTGTTCTCAATGGACACTGTACACCAATATGGCCGTATGAATTGCATCTAAAACACTTCAAACCTTTTTGTTTTTCAGGACACTGTTTCGACGTATGATCGAATTCTCCGCAATTGTAGCATCGTATTTTCTTCTGTAAATAGGTATTTTCTCTCTTCGGTTGCCCCTTCGAAAAACTGGCTGGTTTATGATGACTTACATTTGACGTATTTCGCTTTAATTGCTCGTAAATTTTTAATTTTTCTTTTAAATCCGCATAAGTACTCACACCATAAAGCATTATTTTGTTCGATTCGTAATCCTGGATACCTTCCACAATGTACTGAATGGCAACGTAATCTGCTAATTTCCCCCTTCGTCCTAGTTCCTTCATTGCTAACATATACTCGTAGCACGATTCATCCCTTCGCTTCTTTCTAGAAGACATCGCCTCATGAATTTCCTTGGAATTAATATTGTCTGGGAACTCCTTTAAAACAGCAGTTTTCAGCTCCTCATACGATTTGAAAGTTTTCTCTGCTTTTAACCACAGTGCCGCCGTCGAAACAAGCGACCGTCGAGCAATAATAAGTTTTTGTATCGGCGTCCATCCAAAGATCTCGGCGTTGTCGTCCATTTCCTGAGCCCATCTGGCACTGGTGTACGTCTTATCCTTACCACTGAACTTCGGAATGGATTCTTCAGCAAACATCATAAGGTTAGGCGTCGTGGTCGTCGGACTTTCCGCTGGTACAGGCGTTAACGGGCGTTTATCCGTATTTCCCTCCATGGCTGTCGTCTTGCTAGGCAGTAAATCGTCGTTAAAACACGGTAAAGGTGAAGTCGTCGTCGTCTCCGTCTTGAAAATTTTTACAGCCACGCGGTCGGCACGCCGTTCGTCGTCGTGGTGCGGTGTCGATCTTTTCATCGGTTCTTAAAACAGTTAATCTTGCACGCAGATCCGTATCCCGATCCGATCCCGGACGAGCCACCAATTTTGTAGGGATGGTGGGCAAATTAAACGGCTCGATATTAATTTTCTTCCTTTATTTCTCTTCAACGTCTTAATTAATTCGCGCTCCGTCCCTCGTCTTGCACACCACAATCCGCCATATCTTTTTTCCTACATCCGTCGTCTCTTTCACACATAGCTACATTCATACGTCATACTATCTCTTTCACACAATCGTCATCCATAAACAATCATACCATAATGCACACATAGTTTTATTTTTCTACAGACTCGATACAAATCAATAAAATCATTCATCCTTCCCACATATATGTATTGTATTACGAAATCTTTTAGCATAATTTTTACCAATTTCAAGGAGTCTGATCAACTTTATTTTTACGGAGGTCGAGGTCTGACTACAATGTCATTTTTGTATTACCTACCTAAAACTAGTTTATTATATTGGGAACACCCGTGACTCTTCTGGGGATCTTTTATTAAGGAAGGAAATATTAAGATATTTTATGACCGGTTTGAGTTACGAGTAGATGAGATTAGAACAAAATAAACATCTAATATGAAAAGGAATATCTCAGTCGGTTGTTTTGGAACAGAAGAAGGACTATTCAGCTGACAGGCCAATAAAAAGGGGAGTTGCGCAGGGATCCATACTAGGCCCTTTGCTATTCATTCTTTACAGCGCAGATGTTGTAAATAACATACAACACTGTAAATTTCATATCTATGCTGACGATCTTCAAATTTATATTTCTTTTAAGCCTGATGAGACACAAGCGGCGGTGGCAAAATTAAATTCGGACTTAGAGCGTGTATTCAATTGGTCAAACAATAACACTTTAGTTCTTAATCCACAAAAATCAAAATTTTTAATTATTGGTAGTAAAAAACAGGTCAAAAAAATTATAACTAAGGATCCAAAAATTATAATAGACGGTAAACAGATAGAAAGAGTTTCTGAAGCGCGTAATCTAGGCGTGCTGATGGATGAGAATTTACGTTTTGAAAAACATATAATTAATGTGGCCCGAAATTGTTTCTATCGACTCAAAGTTATGTACAGAATTCGTCAGTTTATTGGCTTAGATCTGCGTTTAAAGCTATGCGAGAGTTTAGTTCTTTCCAAATTAAATTATGCTGACGCCGTAATTGGACCTAGACTTTTGTCCCGCTCGCAAAACCTAATTCAGCGAGTTCAAAACGCTTGCGCCCGATATTGTTACAATATCCCGCCACGCTGTCACGTAACACCCTACATAAATAGCGGTAACGTTTTAAAGATGAAGTACCGTAGACAGTTGCACTTTGCTTCGTTATTATTCGACATCGTCATGCATAAATCACCATCGTACCTATTCGACAAGTTAATTTGGTCCAAGGATATAAATGCTCTTCATCTAACTAGGGCTTCAAGCTACAGCCTCAAGATACCATCGCATAGGACTGCAGCATTTCGTGGTAGTTTTAAATATAACGCCACGAAGTGTTGGAATAATCTCCCGCCACCGTTACGAAACCTGAAAACAGTTAATTCATTTAAAATTAAATATAAAATGTACCTATTAAATGTTCAGAAATCTCTTTAGTTGTAAATTATTGTTAACACACACACACACACACACGCACATACACACAAACATACAAACACACACACACACACACACACACACAGACAGACACACACACACACAGACACACACACACACACACACACACACACACACACTCACACCTCACACACACTCAGTCGCACCTCACGCACGCATACACAAACACGCACACACGTGCTCAATCCAATTACATTTAAAATGCCGAATATTTATTTAAAACATCTTAATTTTGAGTACTTGCCTTAATTGTCATGGCCCGAGTTCTCAGCGGATAAAAATTCCATTGGTTCATTTGTTTTTGACCCAGCCATATTGCACGTTTTATTCTAAGTATATGATTTTGTCTTCCTTGCGTAGGTAGCATTCATTTCAGTTATAGATAAACTGGTATAAGTGCTGTTCTTGTTTTCATGTGTCCACTATATGTAATTGTTGTTACTATTGCTAGTGTACTGTTAGTTATTAGGATTCAACATCAACTACTATGTAATTATTATAATTTTTTTGTTTTTTTATTACTATTTATTTTGTTAAGCAAGTTCGCCACGTTCCACACCTACGTGCGCACCGCACGGCGCCGTAGGTCACATTGAAAAACAGCGAGCCTCGCTGAATGTGACCTTTTTCACGTAACACCTGCACGGCACTGCGTTGTTTTTTTTTTTCTTTCTTTTGTTAGTATGTAATATAGATTTAAGAAACATTATTGTAGCAGTGCTTTGTGTTATGAAATAAATGATTTTCTTTCTTTCTTTCTTTCGAATAATGTTTCATAACAGAACCTATGCTATTCTCAGAAATCGACCATAAGACCTTTTGCTCGCCGTACAATCAACAGACAGATACATTTAATAAGACGATGAGGAAATACTAATGAACTAATTTCCTTTTCCCAATTTAGCAGTTATTTTTCATTACGTGTTTTCATCGTAAAACTTTTCCGCAAACGCTTTTTATAATGACTTTTCCGGTCCATTATTCATTTTCCTTTTGATGTCAAATTTATAGTCACAGGAAAAGCGTTGATATTAACTACCGAACCTCTGTAGCTTGAAGGTATCGTCAAGTTTCTAATTATACTAGAAAATTAAACTAAAACTACGTAAAACAAAAACCCATAAAAAATAACATGAGATAATAATGTGACAGCCCTGGCGTATCTGCCTCGCTAAACAATAAACAATAGGGACCATAAACATGTCGCGCAAACAATAGGAGCGCGGCAATCTCGAAACTACGCGCACGACGCTTCGCCTTACGGCAATAGTCATAAGGACGAACGTCGGTTGCAAGGAACATACTAGAATTTTAGGCGAATCTGGTCCGTCCGGAATTAGCGAGAAAGTTCTGGATTGGCGTGAATGGTGCGTGAGTGGTATAAAAAGGGGCGATCGGTCAACCGCGGACATTCTAGTTTCGGAAGCGAAACCAGGAAGATACCAGCGATACCTACGAGCGATACCAGTGCGAAGTGAAGTGATTTCTACGAGCGATACAGTGTTCGACGAGTGTGTTTACGAGGATCTACGTGCATAGTGTTGTGGTGTGTACTGTGTACAGTGTGTAATTGTGTCTTCGAGTACAATAAAGTCTTTGTGGTACATTTTGGCATTTTCTCGAACCCCATACTCCTGACACGTAACAATAAATTTAAAATGAGATATTGAAACTGTATGCAGATGGTAAAGTGTTTCAAAAGTATAATGATTAATCAAGCAATGTAAAAAAAGCCAACAGATTGTACAGTAATGTTTAGTATTGCTTATTAATTTTCCATTGTTTAAAACCCATACATGACGACTTGGAGGTGAGATATTCAGATGTTGGGGACTTGACTGGCCTCCCACCACGACCGGTTTTCTCTCGTAGTTTCGTCTTTTTCTTCGTCTTTTAGTTGAGCGCAATTATATTTGCAAAATACTTGTAGGTTTTCGAGTAATTTAAACAGTGTTTATTGTTATCCAATACTCATGAAGAAGCAGCCGCGAGAAAAAACTAGTAAACAATAATAATTTATAGGGTTTTCTTCAAATGTTCTGTTGCATGTTTGCATGCATCTTTTCGTACGGAATCTAAAAAATAGGAAATAGTTCGCGCGTTCCGTAGAAATGGCGGAAAGCGACCCAATTTGCTGAATAAAAGCACTTTGCGCTAAGTGCGAGTTACTCTCACATTTTACGGTAATTGTGTATGTACTCGTAAGTATCGGTAGTGTATGTGTGTGTACTCGGTACAAAAACTATTCTCCTCTCTAACTAACAGCTGGTTCTGATAAATTATGATCAATCGTGCTCGTTGTAACTGCGAATTACCATTTACATATTTTTACCATTTACCTACTTAAGATACTAGTAGATTTGTCTGTGTGACTGTATGTAGCAACGTAGCTCCCGAATGAATAAACTGATTTGAGAGCGGTGTTTATCAAAAGCCTTTTTCATCGCTATGGTTCTTAGCTAATTTTGGTAGAAATCGGTCAAGCAGTTCGAAGTTCGAAGAGTCTCAGCTCTTTGCAAGAATTATGTCAGGAATTTTTGTCATAAAACAGATCTTAATAATTATGATAACACTGATCTTAGTCGGGGATTTTAAATTATCAGTTTACACTTATTTTTAAACAACTCAGCCGTATCTCTAAATGCCTGACCTCCATTCCCATGCTGGCAGACCAGACAGTCAAGAGAGGCGACTGAGTCTCTGCTTCGTTATAAGGATGATGGCTGCATTTCCTCCACCCTCTGCTTAGAGTCAGCTGCCAGAGGACTTATTTGCAGCTGAGAGTGTAACAACCCGTAGGTACTATTTTTTAGTAAATGTAATTATGATATAGTTTGTTATCGTTAGATATCATCCAATGAAATGTGTAGCGCTTATAGCTTTGCCGAGTTATGCATCAGCGGGCGTGGTCATTACTGGTCAGTAAGAGGATTTTTTAGCGTTTCTGTGCCTTGGAGGACACGTAAAGCTGGTGATTGAGATTGTTAGAAATCAGCTGTTAAGCCATGACGTGAGAAGCATTTGGGCGGCATAAAAACTTCTGACGCTTGGCGATTAAATATCCAGCGATGAAGTTACTCTAAGCCTCTTCAGTAGTAAAGAGAGATCCGAGCTGTATAGTGAGCTATTACTGGTCTGAGTGCCAACTATGACTGAGAACATATTATATTTTGTAATGGAATTAAGGTAGCAAGCGAGCATGCAGCACCACCCTGCCGCTGTTGCCCATGGTAACTGCGACCGACCTAGCACAATACTCAATTTAGGGACTAGGATGGTTAACCCAGTTAGCAGATGGTGTTAGAATATTGGTTTATTAATTTAGTTTAGTAATGAATTTGAGAAGAGTGTTAGTTTCTAGCGGTAAAAGAATATCAACACTTAAAATTGGCGTATTCCTATCGACCCGCGCTGGACTAGCGTGATGGAGTACCTACATTCATCAATTACGAGGAAAACAGAGTCCGCAGGGAGTTTCAAATAAATTGAAGCTACCGGCCACAATTTTAAAATACCTACCTGATTAAAAACATGATTGGATTTAAACTTAATCGCTTCTAAAATGTATACTTTAGTATCAGTAGTTCAGCAACTTAACTAACTTAACTAAACAACTAATAGATACTTATATAGTCGGGTCTTAAATTTTTAAAATCTTATAGACAGTGTATTATTATCTTTATAAAAAATATACTAAGCCATAATAAATCTGCCCGCTTCTGCCCAGTTAAAATACCTTCATTAGTTCAACAACTACTTTTAATACCTAGGTAGTCTTTTAAAAATCTTTCTAAAAAAATAAAGGTAAAAATCCATGATAAATCTGCCCGCTTCCAGATCTCTTGTAGCTTTTATTTTGTTTCAACTCGTCAAAACCAACTGCAGGCAGTTTATTGCTTGCCTGGAAGCTTCCGATGTTAGTTTCTCATCGAAAGCGTAAATTGTCTCACAATGTCGATTCTCGTACAAAGTGTGCGATTGTGTCGCGTTTATACCGTTAAAAGGAGTTCTGTCGACTCAGTTAAACGAATCATTTATTTCAATTAAATGAAGACAATGTAAAGATATTGAAGACAATGTAAAACTATTTGAAGCGCTCATAGCCCGGCGGCTTGCGTCGATCCTAAGTGATCGACAAAATTAAGCAACTGCGGTCGCAGTCGGTGGTGATGGGTGACCGCTAGTGGCAAAAATTTCTTGAGCGCAAAGCGAAACAAAACATGCTATAATTCTGTCTCTTTTTTGACATATTATTGGCTACATCGCTCCTTTTATTGTGTGAGTGCGATAGATGAACATGGGTGTATCTTCTACGTCCATGCGTCACTAGCTTGTTTGCAGTTGACTGTTGAAAGCGTGTGTAGAAAAGGCGTATTATACTGTTATTACGAACAAGCCCACTCGACCCACGAAATAAAACTGTACCCCTGGTATTATTGCGTCGCACGACAAAGGTGCGCCGGTAATCCAATTTACTGTCGCAAAAACCCGCCGTACAAATAGAGAAAATGGTGTTATAAGCTGACGAATTGCTTATTTAGCGACGCAATTTTTACATGGGATTTTAAAAGAATTCTTTTTATCACATCATCGCTGTGGCCTCTTTTATTTAATCGCCTACCAGTGAGAGCGAATTTCTTATCACGGAGGGTGACTGCAGCACAATCTACGCTGCACCAGTGGAGATTGGTTGAAGCGTTCGTGGATGATCCAAGTATTTTTATTTGTTTTTCTTATCTACAGTAAAAACCGAGGCCGAAGGTTTTACATGTCCTCTCAGGGACGGATTTAAGAAAATTCTGCAACTAGCGTTCAGCCATTCTGCGGATTCTGCCACCCGCTATAGCCTAGTTCGATAGAAAACTGGAGATAAACTGAAAATACAAGTGCTTCCTAGCTCAACTTCTACTACAAGAAACATTAAAGATCTCCATTTAAATAATCAACTTAAAAAAAAACGACTTTAAAATTTATTTTGTATAGATAACTCAAAATTACCTGTCAGATCTCATTCACATTATATATCCTTTCGAATATAGAAGAATTATACAAATCGGTTTACTCAATGCAAATTAATGCGGAAACAGACAAAAGAAAAAAAACATTCATACGAATTGAGAATCTTCTCTTTCTTTTGAAGTCGGTTAAAAATGTTGACACATAATATGAAGTGTAAATCTTCATAGCTGAAAAATACATATACCTACCACTTCTATCGATCTGTTCATTCCACGATAGCCTTATTCAGCTAAACTCAATGCTTAATTGTTATTTGTACACACATGAGGTGGGCGGAGTCCTTCTAAAGGGTGTGCTGATATTGCAAGAGACGGTAAATCGTTGAAAATAATGGCGTCGACGATTGCAATTCGATGTTGACATGTCTACGGCCGCCGCCGACACGTCGACGGCCGCCGCCAACCGTAACCGGTGCAGTTGTCTCTGCCGTTGACATCGTGCCGTTCGTGTATATGAGCCCTAAGCTAAATGGAAATTAGTGTTGCTTGATTTTGTATCAATCGATCACGGTGCTTTAAGTTACAAGGTGTCTTTCGTATCTATTATTATTTCGTGTCTATTATTATTATTTCGTGTCCATTATATGTAATAGACTAGCTGTTGCCTGCGGCTTGGCCCACATGGAGGTACTTGAACTGAATTCCAAACAAACTTTGAACCCCTATTATGCTCCTCAAGGGTAGAATATGAGAAAATCGTTTCTCAGCGGTCGTCTACTATATTATAAACTACCTCCCTGCAAAATTTTATCTTATAGATCAAGCGATTCGCGATATTTCGTCATGAGTGAGTGAACCTTTGCTTTTTTATATGTAGATCAGCAGGATATCTTAATAATTGTACTAATATTAAGTGCAAAAGTTTTTGTGGATGTATATTTGATACTTAATCCCGCAAAAGTACTGAACAAATTTATAACAAACTCCAGTAATAAAGCTAACATCAGAATATGCTACACATATGCTACAATTTGCAAAGATGTTGTGTCAAGAACTGTAAAAAATGCTGCCTTTTATTTTATAACTATTTATGAGAGATACTTTAGTGTCTGCTGCCTAAACCCTTTGAGTTACACGAAGATAAAATGTATGTAGGTACATTAAGACCGTTTGTCTCAAAATATAAGTCTGCGACAGCACATAATAGGTATACCTATCTACTTTTTATGTGGAAACGACTACTTTTAATATAGTGTGCCATAAATATTTACAATTGTCATTTTTCGACTCCTACGCGGGCGAAGCAAACTAGTTTTACTATAGAACATTACTGCTTTCCATGGTAAACATAGCCACCGAATAAGTACTATATTTTACCTTCTTCAAGCGTGTACGTACGTTTTACGTCACGTTCAATAAACTTGTAATATGTTTGCACTGCCGCCATGTTGAACCCCTCAGATACGGACGTGATTCGAGCCCATAAAATATTCATGGAAGCATCCGTTTTTCAGTGTCTGTTATTGATAAAATAACAATGCAGTAAAAGCAGTGATGGACAAGTGGTGTGAACGTTTGACTTCCGAAAAGACTTGGATACAGATCCGAAACGCACTAACTTTCAAAAATAATATGCGTGGTTTCAATAATAAACGCTAACACACTCATACCCCCGCAGTAGGTTACTAGGTACCTGTGTCGCGGGTGGCATGATGGACTACACATATAACAATTACAATTACACCCATGACCCGAGTACAAATATTTATCTGTCACATAAATATCTGCCCCGGCCGGGAATCGAACCCGGGACCCCTCGCGTCGCAGGCAGGGTCGCGACCAACTAGGCTACAGGGTCAATACAATAGATTGATTGATTGGTCCACTTTTAGTCACAGGTGTGTCTTCACGACTAGGAGGTGTACAGCATACTCTACCACGCTGCTTCAGAGCGGATTGTATGTTGGGTTTGTGACCCCCCACGTATTGAAAGATTTTTTGTCGTCCGAAGGCTTCCAATATGGCCTTACAATAAATTGTTATTGGACCGACAGCTTTACGTGCCCTCCGAAGCGCAAGATCAAGCTCAAGCTCAAGATCATGATTTATTATATAACTACGTCAGTGTAAGCTAAATCTATGCTCAAGATATCTATTTATTATGCTTGTTAATACTGGTCACCCATTCAATTAGCGACTGCGCTCGCAGTAATTGTAATTATGACTATTAGGAATTAATTACGACGCGGATGTGATCTTGGTGCAGGAAATTTCACTAAATTGAAAATCGTGAGTACCCGTCTGTTCATGACGATAAAAGTTTACAACCATAAGGTATCATAACTGATCATGATTTTTAACTCATTAATAACAAAATGTTTGTAGTTAGTCTGTTTGTAGTTAGCCCCCGATAATTTCCGAAACGACATTACTTATTTGTATGCGTTTTCACCGAAATACTGTAATCTTGATTGTTTTGGTTCTCAAAACAAACATCATAATGTTATTTCAACCAATCCCGTCTAAACAGTTTTCAAGCGGATAGATACAAAGGCATTTCCTGAAGAGAATATACGGTAGAGAGGACATTTATTACTAAGTTGATAATGTAATCCATTTGCCAGCTATTCACGTTAAAATAGTTGTATGTAGGTTAGTGAATGGCGTGGTGTAGGTAAAGCGGCCCAGCTCTAATACGTTTACTGTCCGCTAAATTAAACCCAATTCCGCGGCCGTGTTGCTCTCTATTAATTATAATTACTAACTGTTGCTGATGAGCGTGATAAATGGGCCAATTAACTTGTATATTATGTTTTGCATTTCATCTACTTTCGTAATAAATAACAGCGAGTTTACATGGTCGACTGAATGGTCAAGATTTTATTAAAATTCGGTTGGTTGCTGATTTTTTTATAATTCACTGTGTTTTTCCGGTGTCTAACTTTTACTTAATAAAACAACTTATTACATTTCACATTATTAAAAATAATAAAGCATGTAACATAGCAAACGAAGCAGGCTATATACTTACAATAGTTTCCGAAGCGCTCATAGCCCAGGGGCTTGCGTCGATAAGTGATCGATTAAGTTAAGCAACTACTGGTGCGGTCGATAGTTGGATGGGTGACCACTAGTAGTAAGAGTTTCTTGAGCGCTTCTGTGCTTCAAAGCTCACGTAAAGTGGTCGGTTCCGGTTGTTATGGATATAAAGCAATCATCGTTGGAGGAGTTGACGGCATGAAAATTTCCAATTTCCAATAAGTACTCAGATTAGCCACTAACCACCAATTCGAACTGGAGCAGCGTGTTGGAGTATGCTCTAGGCCTCCTCAATGATGAAGGGATGCGTGGTCTGCAGTGGGCCATTAATGAGTTGAAACCATAACTGCTAACTTTGAAAGGATAGTATCCACTACCTATTTTATGTATTCGATATCTTGCAACATGGTACCCAAACATACGAATGTTTGTCACCGATCGTATCAGACAAGAAGAAATGAAAATTACGATACTTAGCTAAATTTAGCCGCTTCACTTTTCGCACACACTTATCTTCCTTCTATAATATACCTACCATTAATCAGTTATAAATAGGGTAGTAGAAAATGGTAATCTTCAACCGGAGTCTGGTATCATAGCTTCCTTTCACCGAGGTTGGATTGGGTTCAAGGATATATGGAGCTCTAACCCGTGTATCAATTTCCTTTGCAAAGAAATAAGGATATAAATTTGCACATCACAGAGCGTTATAAATGTCTTATATCCGGATAACTGCGACACATTGACAGCGCCAACTTATTTCCTCCAGTGATTCATCAGAAATATAAGATGTAGGTACCTACAGACAAAGTATAAGTTCGATATTAAGGGCCTGTTTCATCACCAATATCCCTAATAATTTATCTATTTAACAGGGCCTAAGGGCCTGTCTCACCACTTCCCTGATGGCTTATCAGTAACTTATCTGCCACCAGATAAACTACAACTTTTGCTTTCACAGGTGTCGGATAGAAATATCTAGCATATAAATAGTCTGATAAGTTATCAGCCGCTCCAAGTGGCTGATAAAGACGTTATCTGGCAGATATTACCTACGTGCGTTTAGTTTCTCTGTATAGATATCGGTATTCGAAAATGTAGCAAATGGTACAAATCACAAATACAATTTTCGTTTTTTCATGGTCAAAATATTATTTTCCTGAGATTACCCCGTTCAAATAAACAAACTCTTCAGCTTTATAATATCTATTAAGTAGTATAGATAATATTTTGTAATATAATATTATTGTGCGGATGAAAGATTTTCATATTTTACATGTAAATAAGTAGTATAATTTGTTTCTTTTGAATATTGTAGAATAATATGCGATATGTAACTACTTACTATGTATCTACTCATCATTCAATTATTATCTATACTTACTCTACGCAAACAACGTAAGCTGCCGCCCCGATAATAAACCCTGATATTGGAATATTCCGCCCTTAATTGAATTAATTTCTCCTTCATAACCTATCACTTCTAAGTATGTCTTGGGAATTTGAGAAAGATGTTTTTGATTAAGTGTATTATATATCTAGCTAATCCCCGGTATAATAAATTGTGGTTAAGTGTGAAATTTATAACTATGTGAGAAATAGTTGACGATTTTCACTTAATTTACAATGTCAACGTTGTCGAAGTCAATTAAATACGCATTATTAGAGGTAACGCTAAAACTACTCGTCAGCTGTTGTCGCTCCTTGCAAGGTGCTCCCTCACCGCGAGCATTCGCGTGTAATGTAACGTTCCAATCAATGCCATCAAATGTACCTTAATGGCATTGTACTTAATAAGAATACTCGCAAACTCAAATCTACATAAAATGTTACACTACACGCGAATACTTGCGGTGAGGGAGCGGGTTTTCACCTGTAGGGAAACAAAATGATTAAATTGGTTCACCTAGTAAAAAGTAATGAGGTAAAGAAAAGTACAGTTGAATTGAGAATCTCTTCAATTTTTTTCAAGTCGGTTAAAACATAACTATTGCACATTAAGAATACTTTTTCTATAAAATAAAGGAATTTGTGAGTAGGCCCCATATTATTACTTTCTTTTGTCGTCTGTCTGTATTGAGTAGTCCTAACGTCGGGCACCGTCCAATCTAAAGAATCTACATGCTTCATAATCACGGAAGGGACAAGCTTATTCAGTTTTATATTTTGTACGTAAAAAAGCTAGCTCAAAACTATTTACATCATACATTCCTGCAGTACGTATACGCGTCATAATGGATCTTCCTGTGGGAATGACGTTTAAAAGAGTGGTAAACGGTTGCCTACGAAATTTTCCAGCCTCCTTACTACGAGTATTACACAATAATTATACCATAACGTCTCTCCGTCGCGTTGTGAAAGAAGGCCAAAAAAAGTACAGGCAAATAAATACACTATCGCTTTTAAACATTACTATGGACGTGTAAATGGTTGGGTGTAGAAGTTTGTATTATGCAAAAAAAGTTATTATTTGTTTTTCAGTTTGTGCATTTCTTCCTGCTAATGTCAAAACTGAGTTAACCGACTCGAATGCGGTTTTCACTATTTCCACTATATCTTTACACTGTACCGTATCGGTCCATATGTAGTCCTGTATGGTATCCTACCTTCTCTTGGTTGCGGTATTAAATTTTACAGTTTAAAATGAACATTTAGAAGGTTTAAAATAAAATACGGCCTACATGTTTTCTTAAGATCGAACATGAAATTGATGTTTATTGTTATCGCTTCCGTAGCGCTCCATTCTGGAACTTCCATTAAAAAACTTGTATACCCCTTACATGACACTTTCTAATAAGTCAATGAAGAAGTCCCACTTCAAATATCATGCTAGTTTCATCTCAAGATGTTTCTTTGTTAAATTTCCGTATCAAGTGGAACTCTATTACTACGCCAACGCTATCTGTCCATCTGTCTGACCTATTAACCTTTACAAGTTTTTTTTCACTTTCTCTTGTATTTCAAGGAGATACTTGAATAGCAGCTTGAATCAAGTACCTATTACTATGGTTCTTATGTGAAAATGAAAGATTTAGACATAAGAACTATTATGTTATACTTATTTAGCTTAAAAGTGGAACTAATTAAAAAATGAATATCATCTTTACGAGGCGAGGCGAGGGTAGAAAAATCTATTAACATTATGTCCACCTTTGTCTCTGTTTTATTGTATGGATGGATAGTGTTTAAAAATACATAATATTTGGTTACATGTTTTATTAAAGCCGTTTTAGTTTATTTAAATGACACACCACGATGATTTTATTAAGGACTTGTTTTCGCCCGCAGGCTTCACCCACGTGGAATTCGTTTAAATTTATCCCCCCTATTTCACCCCCTTCGGGGTGGAATTATATCCTGGGCGTCACCTGCTGCCTCACAAATAAAATTTTTATGATTCCCATCATACTTGTCTTGACGTCTCATATCTGTATAATTATATAAAACTCTTGCGCTACTGAGTGATTGATTGACAGACAACGCACAGCCGAAACTACTGTGCCTCTATTATGAGTTGTTGTAGTAAACGTAAAGGACGTTACTATTGCAGTTAACGTTTAGAATTTGTATGAGAATTGTAGTTCAGTATCGTAACCGCTAGAGGCGCTGTACGGATTCTCATACAAATTCTAATAGCGTGTATAGTAAACTATAGTATTAAAAACTCATAATATAGAGGCACTGATCGCAAGATCGCAGAAGAAGAAGAAGAAGGGTGTGAAATAGGGGGGTGAGGTTTAAACAAATTCCACGCGGGCTAAGCCTGCAGGTGGAAACTAGATTAGATATAAAACTTGAATTCGTTGTTTTCGTGACTTTTATGTTTTAAAATATGCCGCTTCTGCTGCGACCCACTATTGCAAACGACTTAATACAAGTGTCACTAGCATGGTTAGTCCAGTTAGCAGATGGTGTTAGAAAGTTAGTTGGTTGGGTAGTATATTATTTAGTAAGTATGACGATTGGGGTAGTACCGATAGTGACAGCCCTTAGTCGTGGTGCCCTTAATAGTTGTTGTATTTCGTCGCCTCGTTCTAATACTAACTTCCAAAAAAATCACCGACTTTGAAATCGGAATAGATTACTCAAAAATTACCCGTCAGATGTTCGATATGGCTTAGTTTTAGAGAAATTCGTGGACAAACATAAAAACAAACATACGCTTACCAAATTAAGCACACACGCACAATATTTATGTATGTACATAAATATCGAATTGATAACCTCCTATTTTGAAGTCGGTTAAAAATGTAAATGTAGTAATTAGCGCGCCAATTTACGCCAATTATTTAAATTCCCGTAAATTGAGAAACGGAATATACTATGTAGTAAGAAAAGCTAATATTATAACACAATATATTCTAGTACAAATGTTTGAAATAATTTAGAAGCTTGGAAAACCTACGCATTGAAGATATTTCATTTTCGCCCCATTAGCCTTGTTTTTGGATCACTTCTTTTGCTTCTGTCGATTAGAAACAAACATTTTTTGAGTCTGAAAATATTTTTCAGGAAGTTAATTTAATTGAAAATGGCATTAAATCCAAAAATTATTATTAAAAAGTTCACTAAGTTACTTTCATTTATACCAATGTTGTGCATCACATTAAAAATGGATATTTTAACTCATGGAGATCGAGATGGTTAACACTAAAATTGTGAACGGGTCACACCTTCCTATTCACAATCGAAATGGTATTTAGAATTAGAATTGACAGGCGGTGGTCAGTCCCCGCATGAAAACAAAATATCCAATACTGCAAAATCTATGAAAATTAAATTTTGCAGGGAACAACGACTGACCCCTTGGAATTTGGGGATTGAAAGGGAATTGCACCGGCGTTATAATGGGAGTTGAGGGTTAGTTTGAAATTCCGCTGATTTCACACGTGTTCAAACTTTTATTGAAAATAAACCTTTAATACATACACATTACATTTAATACATATTATGTATATACATTTAATACATATTATTTATATGCATATGAAGCGGTGATAGCCTAGTGATTAAGAATTCGGCCCCCTATTCGGAGGGTCCAGGTTCGAATCCCAGGGCGCGCATCTCTGACTTCGGAGTTATGTGCGTTTTTAAGCGTTTAAATGTCACTTGCTACAAACGGTGAAGGAAAACATCATGAGGAAACCTGCATGCCGGAGAGTTCGCAAAACTCAAAGGTGTATGAAGTTCGCCAATCCGCACTTGGCCAGCGTGGTGGACTATGGCCTTAACCTTCTCATTCTGAGAAGAGACCCGTGCTCAATAGTGGCCATGATGGGTTGACATGATGATGATGATTACGGCCACCCTGGCTTCAACCACCTTATCTCGAATGGCGCTCGCTGGAGCATTTCCTTGCAATCGGATAGAATTGTAATCAGTAATCACGAACTCATGATTACACTTGGCGCAACTCCGAGTGTGAACTACATTAAGTAGTTGTCTCGTTAACAAAAGTTAAATTCTCCATTTGGCTCCTAATGGTGAGGTTAACAGATTTGGTCTATTCTATTATGCGCTTACATTATTCAGATATCCAGTTCACTTTGGAGCCGGAGACAGGTTAAACTGTCGTCTTATTAGCGCGCTGTGTTGGGTTAATTAGTTGGCCGTCGGCTGGTAATTGTGATACACGCATTGCTTGGTAGGATGTAGCCCTGGTAGCTGGTACAATCTGTTGCTTGAGCCAGCCGCTAAAATACTTTTTGGGAAGCGAATAAACGGGAGCTTGAGACTCAGTCATTGGCAATTGCTTTCGTTTCTTTTCTGTTTTCTCTAATCGGCTACTTGTCGGTGATAGGCTTGGTCTTAAATAAATAAATCGTCAAACACACACGTACAAAACGTATCTACTTTGGGGAACTGAAGACGATACTTGGTTTGTGTGCGTGCCACTGTTCGCACGAACTTGGCGCGCACACAATCGAGCCGCGGTACCGCTGCGTTGCGTGCACTGCTGAATGTAAAGGCAAACTATGTAGTATAGTACTTACCGTTTTTAAACTACCTACGTTGTTGTGTTTAATAACCGAGTTGGCAATCTTGCTAAGCGAAGGATCTCGAAGTAGATGTAGATGTGATAACATTTTGAGGAATCGTTACTTCTACCACAGGTTTTGTTTTCAGTTTTCAGTCAATCAAACTATTTTGGCAACGTTCAGATCGTGAACGCCATCTAGTGGGAACATTCTGAACTATTGTGTTCTCCTAGTACTAGTTCCGGCTTGCGCTACCGTGTTGCTACGAAGTTTCGCCCACCCTAATACAGATGGCGGTAGTAGTAATATATGGCATGTGAGACTGAAAAAATTATGAAAATAACCACTAGATGGAGAGTTCGAGGAAAAATATGTTCGAATTTTTAATTGATGTCATATTTAAAATAATACTTTTTTGGAATTCGTGGCAAATCTTGACGCAATAGTAGATATTATCAAAGCAAATAAAGATGATTTTTTGTAAACCTTTTAAACAAAATTAAAGTCTGATTTTAGGTACAATCAAAGATAATGTTGTACATAAAGGTCCATTCTCTTATCAATGTTTCTATCTTTCATTTACTCGTTATTTTTATCATCCATACAAAAGTCGTGCTGCAGGTCTCTTCTCCTTACAGTACAAGCCAGTCTACCAAGCTGGCCAAGTGAGGATTGCTCGATTTCACACACCTTTGAGAAAATTATGGAGAATTCTCAGGTCTGTAGATTTGATGATAAGTGGTCATCGTTGTCCATTGGACATCACCGATAAGTGTTAAGGCAGGTGTCCGACCACCATCGAGTTGGCGATTGGCGAGTAAAGTTAGCTGATTTTCTCATTCTAGAGTACTCGCTGACTGACACTGACACCGCCGCCGGCGAGTACTCGCTGGCATATGATGTCATATCTCCGTACGTTTCTTGAGCGAGAAAATAGCCGATAGTTACTCGCTATCGCCGGTGGTGGGGCACCCGTCTAATTATCAGCAGAAATAAAACTGGGGTACCCGAAATTTATAGTTTCTTATATTTATTGACCTTATTTCTTTTATTATAACTTATTGTCCATCATTACAGGTACGTATTGTCTTTTACCACCGCGTAGCTGTCATAAGTCATGGGATCCTCACTTCTCATCATCATCAGTAGATAAGACTCCGAGTGGTAAGTGATATGAGTATTGGTTTCCGTAGATTAGAAATAAATTAGTTTAATTTAATTTTGAATTAAACTTTTAAATGTTATTAAAAATAATATTAATTAGAAATAATATAAAAATATTCAACTTTATAAATCTATACTTTCATAATCTATCCTATACTTATTTAGGAGTATTTTTTAAACGGCTATTAGAGCGTTCTTTTATATTAGTACCACTCAAATGTACTACCAATTTGCTTTGCTATGAGAAGCCGGAAGCATTGCGAAACACTGAGACTGCATTATTCATTTTAACTAAAGATTAAACTGCAGTTCTATTGAAGTGAACTGAAACATACTTCTAGGATTTCTGAAATCTTTTGCTTATTATTTATTTATCGACGAAAGTTCACCAAAATGTTTCAAAGTTACTTACATTGATTTGAAATGTGTAATAATTCTTAATAGTTTACGAACAATATTAAGTATTAATTAATAATCGGAAAATTAGTAACAGTGTTATGTCCGTCTGTAAAATGTCTGTTATTTTTGTCATTCATAGATACATCAATATTTTGTCTGTATGTTAAGACATGAATAACTACATAGTTCAGAGGTAAGTATTCTGAATTGTATTCAAAACTTATACGGCTATCATCCCAATATTTATGCAATCTCGTAGCAATTCCGTAGCGGCCCTGCCTCCAAAGCAACGCTCGGCCGGGGCACACATTTATCTGACACATAAATGGTTGTTCTCGGGTCGTGGGTGTTGTGTTGGTGTTGTTAATACCACCCATGAAACAGGCAGTCTATAAAATTCACTTTTATTAATAATAACTGAATAATTAATATTAACTTCATTTTCAATATCGTTTGTATTGTATATTTTATGTTATTTGACCCAGTTGCCGAATGGCCAGAAAATCAAAGAATTTCCTGGAATTTTGGGCTTTATCCCGTGTCCCATTAATATTTAGATTTTACTGTCCTGGAATTCGACCCGAAATGGTTTTCGTATAACTCTTATTGACTTCCAAGAAAAGTTTAATAAATTACGTACCATTTTTTAAAATAAAAGTATAATATAAGTACATATTTTTGTTTCCATTTAAGACTTTATGGATATTCACTATCACCACAACGTAGATTTATCAGGTTGAGCTATCTGCACTGGGACCCCTACAGGGTTTCACAATAAGTTTGTGTTACTCTAGAATCACTCTATAGCATTCAGCTGGCAAAAAAACACGCGATCTAACTACCTTTACATAATTATTACATAGTAAAATTAATTGATTTTCAAAATTTCACCCCCTATTTTATCCCCTTAGAGGTGGAATATGGCATAATCCATTATAAGAGGACGTCTACTAATAAAATTGTTATCTACCTCCCTGTCAAATTTCATCTTTGTACATTAAATAGTTTTGGATATATCTTGATGAGTGAGTGATTTTTCACTTTTATATACAAAATAGGTTTGATTTTTGATCAGATATCAAGCATTACCTACTGATGTATGGACATTAGAATGAGCGACGGTGATTACTTAACATCTTAATATATCTTTCACAGGTACTTTCAAAGATATTTTAATTTAAGTCTACTTTCATAGATATATTAAGTCAAATTGTTAGCTATACCTTTAGATCTCGTGATTTTAAGCCTCCTTGGTAAATCTCTCGATTCGAGCGAGTGAGCGCAGGCAAGTGCAACCGTCTATGGCCTCTTAAGCCGGACGGCTTTCGGCCAAATTAATTTCGGGACCTCTGTGCTATATCACATAGTTTGGGAGCGATTCCAACCAACACCGAATCCGAGTCGGATTTAACGACGCGGCTGACCGACTCTATGTATTATGTGCACCTACATCTGTGTGCTTCATACCTACATCCTATTAAATTTCGTCAAAAGAAACTCAATAATTGTAAATTGAAAGTTTAAAAATCTCCCGACGCTATTTAGTACAGCTCCATCTACTTTCCTGCGAGTGAACTGTAATAAAATCATGTCACAAGTTTATTATTGTCAATTAGGGTCAGCTCACACCGAGACGCGACGCGACGCAACGATACTGGAAGAGGCCAGTGATTTCGCGCTGCGCCGCGCGTCGCCGCTCGTCTCGGTGTGATTTGACCTTTCCTCCATCGATAATCGTTCACTGCGTAATATCGAGATGGTACTGAATTGCCAAATGCCTTACATCATTTTGGAAATAAGTTGTTAACCCTCGACTCAAAAAGAGGGGTGTTATCAGTTTGACCTGTCTGTCTGTTTGTCTGTGTATCTGTGTGTCTGTCTCGTGAAATCTCGTGTCATCGTAGCTCTTAAACGGATTCACCGTTGTCAATGCGTTTCTTTAATTCGAAAGCCTGTTTCCTTGTGATAGTTTTAGCTATGTTTGAAAGAAATTGGCTAAGCAGTTTGGAGATTATAAAAAATCAAAAGGCACGTAACTCAACGTTCGGAAAATCAGTCTTATGAAGTCCATAGCTGTACGTAAATTGCTCCTATTTGTCCAAATTGACTCGATTTAGACGCTATAAACTATGCACTAGCACTTTTCCCTTCTAATCCTAATTTAAAATTACTATCGGTATCACTCATACACTTATGCACGTCATTCAGTTTATTCTATCGCCATTTCACAACTTTAAAATGATTTAGAATGTAGATGAAGACAGGGCTTCAAGGCTTTATTTCTTCTCTTTTCTTTTTTTAACTGACTTCAAAAAAGGAGGAGAATCTCAATTCGTCTGTATGTTTTTTTTCTTGCATGTTACTTCGTAACTTCGTTCTTCGTGAACCGACTTCGGTAATTCTTTTCGACATCCGAAAGGTAATCTCTGTCATCTGGTCCCATAAAATTTGAACGACATCTGACAGTCAGTTTTTGAGTTATTCTCAATTTAATTTAAATACTCTTTATCTCATAATTTTTCACTGGGTACTTCAATTTTGGTGATCCTTTTTTTGTTCGAAAGGTAGTGCTTGTCGTGTGGTCATTTAAGCGACACCTGGCGAGTGGCTTTTGAATTATCTCGACTTTGAAGTTGGTTATTTTTTTATAAAAAAGTTAACCTGTAATGTTAGATGTAAGGTGTTACGATAATAAATCAGTAATAAATAAATAAATAAATAAATATTAATCAGAATGCTACTTGCTACATCGCTACTCGTGTTCAGTTATACCACCCGAGTGCTACGATTCTTCTACAATGTTGCTACGAGGTAAGAAATGACAATCGTAGCGTAGACGAGTGTTTTGGGTTCGACTTCTCAATGACCTTTAACGAAGCTTTGTTTTTTCACTTGACACTCTTTTATTGAATGTCTGTACCTACTTCAGACACGCCGCAGAAAGTAATTTTAGAAAAATTATTCATTATGATCTTTTTCCTGTAAAAGACCAACGATAATTTGACTTCAGTTATTAATTATCATGCAAATATTCATTAATATTTTATGAAAAATATTGAGGTAAAATCTCGAATCGAATATGAACAAAGTGATACGGGTATGCAAATATGAAGCGGTCATCGCCCAGCTTACATAAGTAATGGACTGTTTTAAGCAATTGCGGATGCGGTCAGTAGTGGGATGTGTGACCGAGACAAAAATAATTCTCGAGTCTTTTATTGTGTTTTTGAGGGCACGGTAAGACTTAGGTCCCGGATATTATCGTTAGATGGCAGTCGTAAGGAATTTCGGTTGGTTAAACCCCTTCACCAATACACACTGGAGTAGCAGGATGGAGTAGGCATGTTCCAGACCTTACTCAGCTAGATGGACGGACTCCTGTAGTATGGCATTGGGTTGAAGTCGTATTTAGTTGATGGAGTGTGCGGAATACAAAATACTAGGGACTACTAGTAGACTACAATCGTTATCATGGGAACAGAACCAATATCGCTAAGATGACCGTGTAGAAACATGGTCCACCAAGTCCATGGTCAACCAGTGGTCGCGTAATAGTCATAGTTATTGAGAACAATAACCACTGGTTCGAGATCGGAATGAGGATAAGTTGTTACCACGGAACCCTGAAAAACATGAACAGTGTAGTCAGTTCATCATCGATGATCATCATGATGTATTGAGGTGGGAGTATAAAACCCATCTTGATATATCAAGATAATCTGTATCCTGGGTTTTATACTTTCATGTTATGGAAAAGAAAATTTTAATTAAAGCACTATTGAACGATTAATTATCCCATTTCGAAGCAACGTTGAACGATTATGCGATGAACTACCCTACTTCAATTGTAACCGCGAACAGAAACCCAATTCTCTTAACCACATTGAGAACAGGATCGAACCCTCGTGCGGTGTGCAACGGCCCGGCCATCCCCGATAACCGATTAAGACAACGCACCCCAATACTTAACACTCCACGTTACACCTACGTAATAAAATTGACGCAGTTTTCACAGTCCAACACTGCGCGCGCACCCAAAAGCATGGACTATCCACTCCGCCGGCAGTTTTCAGCCGGGCCGCACGCTTCCTTCTTCACCACGTAAACATTGCAACCATAAACAAAACACGACGCCCTGGCTGAACGTATCCTTCGCCGATAAATTAAAAAACATAAACCCCGCGCTACAGATTAAAAAGCAATCCGTCAAACCGCTTTCGCGCCTAAACTTCTGTCACCGGTGCGTTGTAGATAATAATCGGAAACGATAAGCAATAATTTCGTGTTATTAGTTTTAAAGTGCTGAGGTAATTGGGTGGTACGACGGTTGCTGGTTGGTTTTAATCAAGTTTGTTGTACATATACTTCGTTTCAAAGTTGCCGAGTTGTGAGTATGTAGATAAAGGCTGTTAAGATAAGAATGGCAGTTGCTTACGTAAGGCCTGCGGAGAAGTATTTAAAGTTAATATGATTTTGGGGAGAGTGTCCTCGGGATTAAGTTATAAGTCGGCTTGTTTACTTATGCGGCCACTTACTTTAATTCCGTGCTTATTACCTTCGTGTGTGGCCTCCATGGGGTCTTATCTTCGATCGCCCTTCTGAGACAACGATTTACGAGCTGATACGAAAAGTATCGGGCTATTTTTACTAATACGTAGAAGTTGTTACAAGATAGCTGGTAATGTTGCTAAGCATGAAAGGAAAACTGTTTTGTGTTGGACTATTAATTAATTTAATTAATAGTACATTTTTATTAATTGAAATTATAGCCTTAATTTAATTACAAATATTAACGATACCAAAATTTGAATTATTCAAGGTTTCTCCAAGGAAAGTCTGGTAAGCTGCTAGTAAGACACAACATAAGGGGAATAGCAGAATGTATATTAAATCGCCATTAGCTTCAACTAAACCCTATATTATTAATTCAGAGTCAAAAGGATATTTCTTTACCATTAAATATATTTTAATCATATTAATAAAATGTTGTAGTTATTTGTAGTCTGTCATTTACCATATTAATGTTAACAAGTTTTTTACTTTATTTACGTTGGGTAATTTGTTGATAATATGAGTATACTCATACATAGAGAAAGAAAATATTATTGATCACAAAAAACGCTGAAATAAATTGCGGAATTAATAACCTCTCGCTGAGACGGTTTCCAGATCTCCCTCGAAATTATACGGTAAAGCTGGAAGCAATCCCTTATTGATCCAAATAAAATTAATCCAAGTGATTAGCTAATGACTTCGTCTATTATCAGCCATCATTAATATTACTTAAAAATTACACAAGAACTCATCTTAGCTAGTTATACGTAATAAATATATCGACTAAATAAATAACTAATAAATAGCTAACATAAAAATTTAAAATTAATTTAAATTCAACACTTTTACGAGACGTTGTAATGTTAACGCGATTGACACAATAACGATACTGTTAGTACGTGTTATGCTACGGCTACATCTGCGTCTTAACGCTTTAATTAACGCGCTAATGCGGTGAACTGAGAAGAAATTAGACTTGTCAAAATTGTAGCAAGAGAGAGAAGAGAGAATGAGACATCACTAAAATCTGAAGCTGGAAATAGATCCTTCGTTCGGCAAGTACCAAATAAGCTATGAAATGAAATAGGTTATTTTTTGTTTATTATTTAAGTTATATTGTAATGTATTATTATTACTGCGGCAAAGTGAATGACACAAATTCTGTGCCGGTAGATCAGAGCAGAAAGGAAGCAAGGAATAAAAGGGGATTTTCTTGGCAGATTTTGTAAAATATACAACTACCGTTGTTACTCTTTGTCTAAGGTCCAGGCAGCAGAAAGCAGCTACACCACATTTTGGTCTTATTTGCGTAGGTACGCAGATGATCTATGTAGTCACAAAAAATCGAATTTGCTCTACACCGCTGAGGAGGTCTTGTCGTAAGCCGACTGTGGGAGTTGCACCCTGAAAATTATTACTAACTTGAGAGCAGCTGTCATAAATAATAATATAATTAGTGTACAAGCTATTGATCGCTTAGATTTTCAGAATATAGGTTGAATTGCATTGTCATCGTAAGCAAAGCAATAATATTATGTAAATTTCAACTGTGTAGTAAGAAAGGAAGTTCTTATAATTCAGCCCTATGTTCATCGGATAACAATATGTGTTCGGCATGAGTTCAATAACATATTTTAGCGTACTACGTATTTGCGACCCCGATTCTATGTGATTAATATGAAACATCAATCTGTCAAAGCAACGCGACTGGAAGCTCTGTTGGACAGTAAATCCCTTGTCTCACCAGTATGTTATGTTATCGCATTCACTTTATTTTATCTGATTTACTAAAATGCTCGCGGATTCGCTCGTCTGGGCGTCCCGTTGTAAATCAAAATAATGTTAATATTATCCCAAGGAAATATATTATTATTCGGACAAAAACTGTGCTTTATCCCATCCCGGCTCTCAAACTATCTCCACATGAAATTGTGTCTAAGTCATTACAGTGGATTAAGAAGGGGTTGGTAGCATACAGATACACAGGGTGCCGTATTTATAATAATACTAGTAGAGGCCGCTAGTGAAGAGTTTATTATCATCTTTCCCGAAAATCTCCTATTGCTTATCTATCATTGTAAATATTTTAATAGGACCACTTCTATTTTGGAAGTGATTTTGATTATCAAGACTTCCAAAATGCACATCGCAGCGGTATTGACATAGCAGGGTAAAGATTTTTTATGGAAGTATTTTGCGATAATTTTATATTAATATTGTTCCTAGTATTTTAATATACCTAATGATACTATGGTATAAAAAGGTGTTGTTTAAATTCGGACATCTTTTACTGATTAACATAATACCTCGCCTCGTCGACTTCAGACGATGAGACACATTCATTTCCGATTGCGTAAATTACTTCGTGGAAAATCGGTCGATGAACTAACAGCTTTAGCTATTCGTCAACAGTTGTAGATAGATTTTTAATGGAGATTGATTGAAATATTGAAACAATTCGTATATCGTTCGTTAGTTGATTATTTCTTAGTCACTTTTTCCTTTTTTCTGAGACTTACATTTCATTCAGTTCCTACATTGCTAGGAATCGAAATCCGAATCCTTCGGCGGATAATAAAACAAAGTAACTATTGCATCAAACGTTTCGTCACTAATTAAATGCCTAACTATGTCTAATTGTAGATCATATATGTAGAAGACCTCAGAACACTGACATGAACTTCATGAAACACCGCCTTATCTGAAGGTCTATCCCTTTAGCAGGCATGGCAGGGGCTACATTGATAATTCAATCTCCCCGAAAGGCGCGCGTTGTGTCACAGCTGTGCATTACATTGTACAAGATGATATGAAACTTTCCTTTTGTTCCAAACTTCTGACGGAGCTTATATCACATGTCGTAGATGAAATGCTTTTTGTCTGAATATCATAGCAACGCGATAGGCTGGACAATTTAATATATTATTATTTAGACACAGTCATTCACAGGATTGGTTATGAAGATGATTTGCAGGGTTTTTACATGGAGTGGAAGGGTCTTCATAGTTTCGTGGTGAATCTTACTGAGCTATGGCGCTATGTTATTGATGATTGTACTACTCAGTTTAAATCCGGCCATATTGAACATTACTTACCGAACGCTTAGTTAACTCTGAATCATGTCATCGAAGTTTTGTTCACCGCTTGTATACTTACAAGGTCCGAGTCTGTCGCTCTTCAATCATGACGCAGATACCTTACGAGGATTTTCTTTTGTTAAAATTGCATCACAGTTGGTCTCCAGAGGAAAGTTACCTACACTCTAATAGCAGAGCAACTAAAAAACCTGATTGCAATAGCAAATTCAGGCAGCGAATTGCAAATAATAAAATTTAGTTAGACTCAGTCTGCATTGCCAACGTGTAATTAAATTTATCACTAAAAGCTATTTCCGACCGAGAACAAGAAACATTTTGTATTAACAAGTTGGAATAAAATATCCCTGTAAATCGGCTACATGCTAGTCGGTTACATGAAGGGTTTTTATCACTGTTCAATATTTTTTATAAGTTATGTACCATCGGTGGTCAGAATATACGATGAAAATTGGAACATAACCTTGGAATAACTTTACTTTGTAAAAAAAATGTTATCACTAAAACAAAAGTAGGTAATGATTTCTACAAATAACAACAAAATAAACGACGAATTAATTTGTTTCTCTTTTCTCTCTAAGTTATGGATAGTTATTTAAAATCCCCTAATGAGATCCAAAGATTTACTTGCGCTTACAAAAAACAGTCATATTTGAAAAGACTCAAGTTAAAAAAATTTAAAAGGTAAGGCTTTGTAAGGATTTGCGATTTTCGTATAGGCTTTGCAAACTCAGAATTATCATAAATTTAGAATCAATCAACCCTGCCGGATTTTCTTGGGTTTCTTCTATAATATTTTCCCTTATTCCGGATTTTAAAAAATTTTGTTTAGATATTTTTATTGTCCTATCTCCATCCAAATTCTTTTTTTTTAAGTTGGTTGCTTTCTAGCAGAAAAAAAAATTTGCATTAAGCAGTTTACCTAAATTAGGCTTACTTGAAAATATATAGGAAAGTAACTTTTAACCAAGATTTTCGGGAAAAAGGTTCGTGATCAGATCGTCGCGTGTTGAGGTCCTAGGAAGCTCTTGCGACGGGCTACTTAGAGACTTAGGCCCGGCGCCCAATAGCGGCATCGGCAAGGAAAAGGATCTTTCGGCATCCCTACATGCCAGCGCACACTGTCGGAAACTATGCCTTGGCATGCTGCAACGTTCTTAGGGATGACGAGGCGTCCTTAAGCATGCCGCAGCGAGTGCTGCTTCGGCGAAGGCGGCGGCGCGACGGCGGGCGACGGCGTACTGAGGATCCCGAAGTATCCCGAAGCTTCCTCAAAGCTGCCGATTCAGTATTTTTGTTACTTGGAACATGGAAATCAATGGAAATTTCTATTTTATTGCCATGAAGTTAATGTATAATGTTTTTTAAAACCTAAAATCCTTATCCTTGCCGATGCCGATAATTTGCGCCGGGCCTTACTTTCTATGTTTGTCTGTTTTTTGCGCGTACGTAAACCTTTGCAGGGTCATCCGATTTCTCATTATTAACATACCTTACGTCACGAACGTTTTTTTGCCCATCAGATAAGGAAATAGTGTCACCATTGTGTTCTGTCATCCCAATTTTCTACTTTACCATCCAGTAAGATTCTGTTACTGAGATCTGGACTGCAACCTTCCAGAATCAGTCAACTATAACGGTTTTCTAGAATGCAGTTCAATATGGCTTCGGCATTCGTCGCACGTATGTAAATCAATGCGGGTGTCTTCAGGTCAAGAGTGCTTTAACAGAGAGGCTTTAAGAGCGCTTTACAAAGTTAGTGGCCTCTACAGTTAAGTACTACATCGCCATTTACTCTAGAGTGGGAATTACTATCTCATTCTCCCACATTTGCTCTCTCTCTCTCTCATTTACTCTCTCTCTCTCATTCACTCTCGAGTTGTACTCAAGCATTAAACGTTTATTTTAAAAACACAAAGTTAAGCTCAGTAGGGCTATAGAGAAACAAATTACTCACATAAGTATTTAATCTTACAGAGCTCAGATACTATTTTCGCTTTATAAATAGACAATTGTACGCCTCAGTAATAGCTTCCACATTCGAAATTAATTCGTCAGTGCAAACATAGCTTAATAAAGAGATTTGGAGAGCTGCCAACTGAGGCAACGCGGCTGATGCCTGCGTTTTAAACAAATAAAAGAATATATTTAACGAATTTATATTCGGTCATTGCGTTTCCGGACTTCAGGACTTCTTCAGGCTTCCACGGTACCTAGTATCATTTCTACCGCCATAATAATTGTTTTCACAGAAATTGTGTTCTAGATAAAAAGGTGTTAGCCGGTTATACTTTTTTAGAGGCAACCATTTTAGTACTCAGGGGTAGCAATGCATCGGTGACCGAATTAGAACAAGACTCACACTAATCATTACTAACTGGACAATACTAATATTAACTAACAGGACTAACTATCACTAACAGTCCCTGTCCTCACACTTATTAACAAACTAACCAACTAACATTCTAACACCATCTACTAATTGGACTAACCACCCTAGTCCCTAAATTGGGTCTTGTTCTAAGTCGGTCACAATTGCCATGGGCGGCAGCGGAAGGGTGGTGCTGCATGCTCGTTTGCTACCTTAATTCAATAAAAAAAAAAGACTCATACTAACAAATGCTTACTAACTGGACGCTGGTGATGCTGCAAGTTCATTTTGCTACTATTACTTTCTAATTCCTTCTTAATTCATCACATTAGCGCATTAATTAACGTGTTAAGAGGCCATTGTAGCCGTTGTTGGAGCTAGAGGATGTACGTTGAAAACCTTTGGGTTTTAGTTGGAGTCCCATTACCAAGTTCCTCACCTCCCCGTCACGCAGGTCCAAAAAGAGCAAGTCTTACAAAGGGGCTTACTAAAGTTCTATCAAAAGACTCCAAAGGTACTAAATTAAAAAAATTTACCTTCAAATCGTTACGGCAGACTTTGCGTGTATATTAAAATTAATATTAAAGAATTATAATAAATGAATGAAAAACATACATAATATTTCATGCATAATTAAAATATCCTAAGTAATTAACTTAGTAACAAGCAATTAGTTTAAAATATAAAAATCCGGCTAATTAATTTAAACATATCCAGATATGATCTTGGGCGCCGGTATGTTTTTCTTTTTTTCTTTCAGAGAAAGCAATGGTGAGGCCTTTGTTATTAGGGACTAGTGTCCATGAGTCACAACGGCTACTATCCATCAAATGGCTCGTCTGTTCATTATGACATTATAACATTATGACAGGTGGTAAGGGCCTAGAGCTCACCCGGGGAAGTACCACCGCCCGCCACGAGTACCATTCCTACCGTGTAATAATTGTTTTAAGAACAATAATTGTGTTCCGGATAGGAAGGTATGGAGCCGGTTACACTTGTTTAGAGGCGACCATCTCAGTCCTCAGGGGTAGCAACGTATCTGTGACCGAATTAGAATGAGACTCATAATACTAACAATAACTAACTGGACTATTACTATTATAACATTAACTAACAGGACTAAGTAATTATCACTAACAGTCCCTGTCCTCACACTTATTAACAAACTAACCAACTAATATTCTAACACCATTTACTAACTGGACTAACCATCCTAGTCCCTTTGAGTCTAGTTCTAGGTCAGTCACAGTTGTTATGGGCGGCAGCGGAAGGGTGATGCTGCATGCTCGGTTGCTATCTTAATTCCACAAAAAAATGAATGGGCTCATAAAAAAAACTTTAAGGATTAAATTGTGAACCAGCGCTTTGGACATAGAAAAAATTTGGTCTTTTTAAACTGACTTCAAAAAAAGGAGGAGGTTCTCAATTCGTCTGTATGTTTTTTTTCTAATGTGAATTACTTCAGAACTTCGTACTGGATGTTCCGATTTTGATGATTCTTTTTTTGTTCGACAGGAGTGCTTGTTGTGTGGTTTATAAATTTGAGCGACATCTGAAGTCCGTTATTTTTTGAAAAAAGTTAGTCATTTTTAACAAATTAGGAAAGACACGATTAGCAAAGCTACATTTTCAACAAGTCGTTAGAATTTCCGTTTATCAAAACAGCACTGATCCATTGATCAGTGCTGGTGCATTCACCAAGTATTGAAATCTTATTCCTTGGCGACGCTCCAAATCACTTTATTAATAAGCTTAGCTGACGAATTCATTCCGATCCCTGCGATTAATTATTGACACTCAATTAGTGTTCGCGTCAAACTTTAAATTACACGTAGACGAACATATTGAAATCCTAGCCTTCAAATGTGATAGCCTTGTGCTTTAAATGTCAGTCTTCCACACGAGGAGGTTGGCCTCAAATCCAGCAATTCTAAGTTTAAAAAAACATGCGCGTAATACAAGTTAATTATCACTTAAGTACTAAAGAACTATAAACTTCTTGAAATTCTCTGAAATTTTACGGAAATTATCAATAACGTCTTCGAGGTACGCAAAAATATGCTAAGGATTTTGTCTTGTTTCAAATATTCCCATCAAAATGTCCCCTTGATGAGGGATTCTAGATATCTCCACATATTAGCTGCTGAATATCTGCTTTGCTAGATGCGCTGACTATAAAAAATGGTCTCGCTGCTGGAAATCGAACTCCGGACCCGTTTGGTAACCGTATAAGTATCGTTTGTATAAACTCTCCGGCATAGTAGTTACCCATTATAACTGTAGGGTGTATAAGTATAATTTTGTTCATGTGACTTCCAATCAATATATTTTTAACTCAATTGACGCAAACAATTATGTACATAATCATTGACTCATAACAGTTCGACTTGTTTTTATTAGTAACTACAATTCAGTACACAATATTGCGTGATTTTGTACACTAAAGGATTTTTGTTACATTTTGGTATGTGAGTTAGCGTTTCAAAAAACCCTTTTGAGCTGAATTTACGGGTATTTGTGCCTTACGCAATTGCGATAAGGTCAGTATTTACTGCGACAGTGTTGTCCTGAAATCGTGACCGTATATTAACGTGAGGCAAAATAAAAATACATTGAAACATTTAGGGTGCGTACGTGTTTTCAATGTGTTAATTCAGCGTAATTACCTAATTTTAGGTGACAATGGTTGAATGTAGAGTCAAAGAAATAACACGTCATTTTGTATTACTTGGATCTTACACTAGATAAGTTATTAGTATTAAGTATTTTATGTGAACAGTCGGCAAAAAGTTCACATGATGGTAAGTAATGATTGAAAAAAGCAGTAAGTTACTAAAGGTTTACGCGTTAATATAGGCTCTCAAATAAACATAAAATGTTATTGATATCTCATGTACAACTTGTTTTATTCAATTTTAAAATCGATCCGTCCTTAATGGAAAACCCTATATACATATAAACTGATTGATCAACTCATAACTCATATACTCACATTCTAGGATTCCGTGCCGTTATTTCCATCTCAATAAAATGCAATATAGTTGAAATAAAATACCATAGAAATATCACTGTTCCGAATTTATTTCGTTATAATATATTTCCCAACTAAAGTGGGATCGGAAACTATAAATTGGGCCCGTTGAGAACAATCCCCGAGAAAAGAGATACATACGTATTCATTGTCGAGAGAATGTCGTATCGTAAATTATTTATGTGCTTCTATAAAATCAATTAAAATCTTTGTTTATTTGAGTTAAAATTCGAAAATTTATGTGTATCAAACTCAATCAAGTAACGATCGCATAAAATAAAAATAAAATGAAAGCTTACACATTAATGTCATAATCCAATTTTTCTATCTATAAATAATAAAACTGTAACCGATCGTATGTTTGTGCACGTTAATCTCAAAAACTGCTTAACGGTTTTTATGGATAGGTGGTAGAGCCTAGAGTTCGCCCGGGGTAGTACCACCGCCCGCCAAGGTACCATTCCTACCGTCATAATAATTGTTTTTAAGAGCAATTGTGTTCCGGATAGGAAGGTGTGGAGCCGGTTCACTTTTTTAGAGGCGACCATCTGTCCTCAGGGGTAGCAACGCATCTGTGACCGAATTGGAACAAGACTCACACTAATCATTACTAACTGGACAATACTAATATTAACTAACAGGACTAACCTATCCCTAACAGTCCCTGTCCTCACACTTATTAACAAACTAACCAACTAACATTCTAACACCATCTACTAATTGGACTAACAACCCTAGTCCCTAAATTGGGTCTTGTTCTAAGTCGGTCACAATTGGCATGGGCGGCAGCGGAAGGGTGGTGCTGCATGCTCGTTTGCTACCTTAATTCCATAAAAAAAAAATCCACTGAGAGATAGAGGAGGAGGAGGTTGTGAAACAACATAATTATAGGCTTTTATCCCGGAGTTCTTTTCCCGGGAAAAACTCCTATGCACGAAGTCGCAGGCATAACTAGTAATAAATAAATATATTATTTACCTGACTCATAAATGTTTGTCTGGGAAAAGAATTAAACCAGGATTATTCGCTTCGCAGATATTGTTACTATTAACTTACGGGTTGATTAACAGGAAGCTAACCGCTTTAAACAATATTATGTTAAAAGAAAACATAAAACTTAGTCCCGATATGTATCTTGTCATGGGCGGCAGCGGAAGAGTAGGTCTGCTTGCTTGATTGATAGCCATCTTAAATCCATGACAAAGAATCTTGTCGCTTGCAAAGTATTAAATAAAACAAATCTAATGCTCGAAACATTTATCTTCAGTGTGCATCAACAGTTTTATACACAACTATCTATGCCGTCTCGTATTGGAAAGAAAAACAAATAAGCGGTACTATTTTATTTGAGGTCCCGCCAGGCTAAGAACGCCCCTTGAAACTGTGTACACGATCCCTTTCCAGTATTATTTGTTAGTAGACACGGGAGGGGTTAAAGTTCAGAGAATTCTGGTTCTTCTACATCTGGAAATTCTCCAAGTGCATCCAATCTAGTAAGTCAGAAGAATCCTTGAAATAAAAATAGTGTTTTCGCGATATCCTCGTCTGTTATTTAGATGTTAAGGTTTATTTTTTGTAATTTATGATTTTGTTACATAGCCGATATAACAGGAGATATAACAGGATATATAACAGGAGGACGATAAACACAACGCTTCTAAAGGAAGGCGCTTCTATTGTAAAATACCTACAGATACAAATAATAACCCTTAATCTTCACCATAGTGCGATAAAAATAAAACATACATGTTTACAGAAAAATATCGTACAACCCGCAGACTCATATGCATAATAAAATTATAATTATTCATGATCGTGCATAAAAATCGCCAATTAACTGACTTTCAGAAACAGAAGATGAGTCAAAAACATTTTATTATTTTTAATTGGATTTAATGGAGTAAAATATATATCTATTTGTTTTCCACATATAGAATGTCGACTATTGTGAAGTGACATTTCAATAAAGGAAACATAATTATACCAGATGGATAGAGAGTTATAAATATATCCATGGGGGTCCCAATAAAGAAAGTGATAAGAATGTTGGGGGATTTATTTCAGATTTAAGCGATGTAGAATTGGAGCCCATAGAGAGGGGGCTCCGTGTTTTGTCTTGTCTGATATTACGGACGACCATGGGTCACAACGACTTCTGACCATTAGCTCTTCTGCTCACCACGTTTTATTCTATTATGCAGATTTCTAATAATATCGTAGAGATCTTAAGTTGACCCTGGGAAAGAATATAAATAGGATATTTTTTTATTCTGGAAATAATCACTTAGTGGGGGAAAAAGTAGAGAGGGTATCGTATTTTCGTAAAATGTCGGTACTGTTAACTTTAGTCAATCATTCAGATTGAATCATTTCATACAAATGCGCATTTAGTTTTCTTCACATTCCCTACAGGTATTTCGATGTTGTTTGTCTTTCGTGCGTGCGAAGCCGCGGAGAAAAACTAGTATCTCTATATTTTAGCCACCGATAACTTTTGCAAACATTCATAATTGTCGTTACATTGCACCTAAATTCGTATAATGCAAACATGTGCTGTTCTTAAATAACGATTCCGTTTAAATCTTAAGCCGTTCAATTCTTTGCTCATTTCCCAACGTCTAGCGTCTGGGGGAAATTTGCTGAAAGCTCAATTTTATCTTGTCTGGAATCTTAAGTAAGGATTTCTGCTCTCAGAGCGTTTTGATGGAGACGAGGTATTGTAATAATATCACATAATTAGTATTTAATTATCTTTTGATCTTTTAATTATTTTTTACAGATTTTTTTAAATTTTAAATAAGTATCTGTTTTGTGTAAAGTGCGATTTTTATGCAGTAAGTACGTCGTTAACTAAGCAAAAATAATGGAAACCTTCGTCGGTATGTTTCTAAAGTCCGCAGTAATATTCTTGACCTCACCTTACATTATTTATGACGGGGCTGCACGCCTGGGTGTACTTAATAATGTTACCATAAATATTGACAAGTCCAACAGTATGTAATTAGTCTAAATCAATCAGGAATAACACAAATAATTACGACATGCGCTTAAGTTATTGCATGTTTTTTATGTAAGTAGTTAGATGTACTTAAAATCACCCGTCTGCAGCCCATGACAACTCTATCTAATACAAAAGTTTGGGCCTATGATGAACGTATGTAAACACTTAAACATTGTTGTAAAATGCTGCTGAGAAGAAAGTTCCAAAGCACCAGTGTGCAGTAGTCCGTCGATTGGGCCAACCAGTCGATTTATCCGATCGAAGTTGCACAAACACACGAGGCGTTGCTCTGGTAATGTGTAATCTACATGTATTAAACGCGATACAATTGCAGTCCCTCGCATGTGAATCCAATCTTCATAAATTATTGCTTTGGGCCGGATATACGGCGCGCATCTGGTACTACCGGATATCGCAGCTATGTTGCCCAAGTGCTGATTACTCGCGAAACTAATATGTAGAGATTGATTGTTGAGAGAGAGGGAAAGAGAGAGAAAGAGAGATAGATATTCAGTAGGAGATAAAACTTTGATATGGGATAATTATTGTGTGTAATAATTATTACTTATATTCGAAATTGGGCAAATTTGACTTCGGCTGTACTTTATATTTTGGAAACTACTCGTCCGATCTCGCTCAAATTTTAATGAGACACGACAAGAATTATTATTATTAACTCGCAATTGGTTAAAAAATAATGACATGATTTAATTAAAAAAACAAATAAGAAACGCTTCCTCTTTTGTTTAAAGTCATTAAAAAAATTGGCTCTCATGCCTCCAGACAGAACACAAAAAAACCGTTCTGTGAAATAGCTTCCCATATACACACACGTTCACACTCAACGAATACCCATGATATTTTTACGGAAATTCACACTACGAGTCCATTGTTGTTGTTATCATGTGATGCAAAGAAGTAACCTTGCAAGGTATCTCAGACATAAATATTATACGAGTAATGACATAAAACATATCGCAGCGACAGGAACGCAGCCATAAATGGGATTTATGTCGCTTATGAGGTGCTATGGTGCTACCTCATGCGGACAACTGAGGATTTATGTGGGTTTGGGAAATATGATCTGCTGCTACGTATAGATCATATAACATACATATATACCGCTCGCGTGATCGGTTTGAAATTCGTTCTAATTGCATGGACGTAAAGCAGGCATTTGTTTGGTTTGTTCGTTTTACGTCCATCTGAACATTGCAGATTGATCTCGAGAATTTAAAATGCCGTTGAGAAACTTTGTGTAAAGCTAAATTGAACTAGAAGCCAGGTAATTTCTATTTTAGCAGGGGCAGGGATTGGCAATTTTATATACTCGACGACGCTAGGATAATTAGGATGAGCTGATGTCTGATTTGGACTGGAGCGCATGCAGTCTAACCTACTTGAGTCATCAAGCATATTGCTTCTCCCCCAAAACCAAACTTATTACCTATCTGTGCTCACAGTTTAGTTTAGCTTGTAAGCAAAATTGAATTAGGGCATTGTTAGATAGAGCCGTTAATCTTTATATAAATAATTAAAATAGTAATAAATCTTAATAACTTAATTGCACTGGCAGAAAGCTGGACATTGTGTGCCATGCAATTACATTTAACGAATTCCTGGTCGAACCGAACTGAGTATAAGTCAGGCCCCTCTATTTGGAAACCCAACGTACAAACTATCACTAGCTATCAATGCATCTAAATAATTTTAATCATGCCCAACTTAGCAATGAGTTACAGAGATGTTAATATTCAAATTCAGCTTACTCAAATGCGTATTTGGATCAGAACACGCATAGAGACCTTGCCAAGTGAGTAAGTATAGAATTGCTATGTCATGCTCGTAGTTATAGTGAGAGAAAGTGAAAAAAGCAATATAGTTATTGATGTTAGAGAAGTTAAAATTCTTATGTTTAATTTTTTTAATAGTAAATAAATAATGCAACACCCTCATAGCCTCAACATTCAAATTACTGCCTCGCTGGAAACCGAACCCAGGATCTCGGATTAGCGCTCCGGCGTGTTAATCATTGCACCATACGGGTCGTGTAAATTGTTTTAAATTATAACTATATATTATAATTAGAAATTAAGCAAACATACATTTATGTATATTGCAAATGTTGCAATGTACAGTAAGTAAAAAATGTAATACGTAAGAAGAATAGTTGTGATTTTTTTATCCAGCTTTCATTTTCACGCAATTCCAAAGACATATTTAAAATTCAGCAATCTAATATTCCCGTCGAAATAACAATTCATATGCGTTTAATTCATGAAATGAGACCATAAATCATAGGGTTTATTATAAATACTTAGTTCTTTGTACTAAATAGTCGTGACCTAAATAATTCTGACACGAACAATAATAAAATGACCTGGGTATCTGTAACACAACACTGTATTATCATCGCGTGATTACCAACAATAACATTTTTTATGCAGTGCGGTGAAATATTTTTTAATTTTTATGATATACTATTGAAGTTTAATTACCTAATTACAATGTCATGGTCAATGTATACATTGGTTCCAACAGGCTGGTAATCTACCACTGGTGATTTTGCGTCGTCATTAAATATGAATAACTAAAATACTTGGCCACGTTACGGGGTGTCCTACGTGAGCGACGAATACGACGCGACGCTACGCAACACGACGCGATGCTACACGCGACAATGACTACGTCGCGTGTTGTCGCAGACTGTCACATAGGACGCAAGTAGGGATACCGTTGATTTGATCGCGATCGTCACGTTCGCAACGTCGCGTCGCGTCGTTTTCGTCGCTCACGTAGTACACCGCCTTAGTCTTCCAATTCGTTGTGACTTTATGTCAAATACATTTGTCTTTATAAAAACCATTTATTCTCAACACTGAATGCCGAAGGTTCAAGTACCAATTAAATTGGCCATTTTGATGGCTTTTAATAACATTTTCAATATACAATGATCGCGTCGTTTAGCTGGAGGCTTGAGAGCCTTTTACTCTTTCTTTTCTTTCCTTTCATGACTGAAAACGTGTTGGTGTAGTCAGAATTACCGATGTCCATGTGTAAGAGTGAAAATATGTCATCAGGTTGCCACTTAAGAGATAATATATGGTCAAGAATATTCTACAGTATACTAATGTTTCTCTGAGATATGACTCTTATAAAATTGCCTACACATTCCACATCTTATCTTTAATTCAAAACATCACCTTATCTTCATCTTTTTCTTTATCATACCCCAAAGACTGTATGAAAGATCGCTAGAGATAGCAAAAGGGCTGTATTATGAGCTCATTTATCTAACCTTCACATTTATTTTGGTGTCAAATAAAGTGTACGAAATTAATACAAATTGTACTTATATTTTCTTGTATATCTGGTACAAATGTTCTCTTAATATCTTTAGAACGTAAATCTCATACAATTCTAGACCTTACAGATCATAATTTATTACCTAACCATAAAAAATATCGCAACCTTCTAACCCCGTTTCTAAGGGTCCTTAACTTGACAATAGCAACTGATTGTGTTCAGCGTAGGATTTATGGTACCTCGAGGGCGCAGATTTATTTCTAACGATTAGTAGAACACTTTTAAAAGGGACGACATCGCCTAAGTAATGGCTGCTATTGTCGATGCGACTCTGCGATATTGCTAAAGCGTTAGCCTACCATTTCTTATGTATTGTTTTATTTCATACATAATTTTTGCTTCTTTTATCTTTTCCCTGTCGACATCTGCGTGTATATTATTATGGCGTATATATGTATATGATCGGTGACGACCTTGCATGGGTTCGATTCTTGACTAGGGCAAATTTTATGTGGCAGATTTGTGAGCTATCGTTGACGATTTCGGTGAAAATTGATAGCATACAGCTCGTGTGCTCGTTTGGTTTAATAATAGGTGTTAAAGTAATCAGTATTCCAGATAATGAACTTGACAGGAATGTTAAAATACCATAAATCATCGTAGAAAACAAAATTGGGTCACCTAAAACACGTCAAGGGTGACACGGGAGACGTAAAGATAAATGACAGTAAATATTCTCACGTAACGTTTTTCGTTTCGAGTGACGATAATTTGGAAAAAGGCGTTGTAGCACTGAACTTGTAGACGATGAAGACAACTTTACCTTGAAGATAGATGTGTTGTTTTGAACCCCTTTACGGCTCGCAGGGTAATAATTAGTTCCCCGTTTTAGGGCTGAAAATTGTAAAAAAGTAATAAATAAAAAATAATAAACTATTCTTATTTTTCACTTTTCTTAGCGCGCTCACACACATGCGCGCGAACGCTTGTACATTGCATGAATTGTTAGACAATAAATGTGTCTAAAACTTCGCTGAATCATTTGCGAAAGTCCGTCCCTCACTTGTGGGTTGGCGTATTCGCGCGAATGTGAATGATTGCCCAGCTTCTCTTTCCATCCCCCCTGTGAGACGTCGTGAGATTTGGTTCCACCGAATCACGCGTGATTTCCCAAAGGTTTTTTAGTTTGGGAACATCTCTTAACTAACTCTTTCAGCTAATAAATTTACAATACAAATAATATTTTACTGTTATGCTTTTATTATTTAAAAAGGCAACAGAAAATAATGAAAAGAAAAAATATTCTATATGAAGAATAATAGCTTGAAGTAAAATGAAAAAAGCTTTATGGGCTCAAGCTTCGGATGTACAGAACAGTAGAGCTTTTCAATCAGGGAACAAAGGCTTTGTTTGTACCGATTACTGGTGATTGGAATTCTTTAAAGGTTCATCTCATCAGTATCTAATAGAGAACGGGTAAATATCTCGTGTTTATTTATAAAAAGTTTTAGCTCATTAGTTTTAACAAACTATATTAGTATCAGATCATTAATATTATAAAACTCTTTTGTTACTGAGTGAGCTGAAAGGCATGCAAATTCCTTACGGAGTGTACCTACTAAGAGAGCACTAAGGGAGAACATTTTAAAATGACCTTCCCCCTCCCCTTAAAGATTTATATGTTTTTTTAGTCTATCCCGCTTTTTTAACCGTGATAAACTAAAAAAATAGTCAACGCGGGACGTAGGGTGAAAGCTTGTATTTAGTGTTTTATTCGTTAAACTTGGTCATGCTTCACCGTGGCTCAGTATTTAGATACTGTAGTAAATGTGGCTATAGCGGCGAACTTAACTATTTCGTTAAATTTTTAGATTTTTTTTACCGTCAACCACCCTTTCGCTGTCACCCACAACAACTGTGACCAACCGAGAACAAGACGTTAATAGGGACGAGAATAGTTTGTTTAGTCAGCCCGTGTTAGAACATTCGTTAGTTAATTTGTTACTAAGTTTGAAGAATGGGGGGGGGGGGGGTGCTGTTGTGATAGTTCTAATAGTAATTATTATTAAGTCTCGCACCAATTCGGTCACAGCTGTTTTGGTACACTTGAATAGTCGCCTCTAAACAGTAAAACCGGATCCATACCTTTTTAACCAGCAAAAACAATTACAGGGTAAAAAATTATTACAGGGTAAAAATGGTTCTAAGCACCGTGGCGTGTGGTGGCACTACCCAAGGCGGACTCTAGGCTCTATCAACTTTAAAACACTTATCTACACACCTATAAAATACAAACACTTCTTTCTCATCCCGGGGGAACTTCGGCATAAAAAGTTAAAAGTAACACTTTTCTATTAAAATACGATACTGTATAAAAATTTTAATGCCGTCGGGACTAAACTGTACCAGAACGCAGGATGTACCTACAATATACAAGTATCTAATGTTTTTATAATGCTATTAAAAAAAACATAACACTTTATTTATGTTCAGCGAGCTGAGCGTAAAAGTCAGTTAAAATAATTACGACAAAAGTGTTTTATGCTACAAAATATTAAGCACTACGACGCACATGCCACAGCACAGACGCCCGTAGAATGTAGTGTGGTAGGGCCTTATTTATGTGACATAAATATTTATATGACATACCTATATTTTGGGAACGAGTGTCGAGATTTCTACGTTGGACTGAAGTTTCAAAGGTCCAAGGTTTTATTCTAAACGAGTACACATGAATTATGAGGTTTTCCCCTGTTGGTGTTGGTGTTGGTGTGTATGTTTTTGTGTGTTTGTGCTCTGTCTCGACGGCATCCACGATAAAGATAATAATTTCTTATGATTTATTTATTAAGGTACAGTATAGTTGTTCTAAAAATACATTCTATGAACAATAACAGGTCGAAAATCAGTTAGAATCTGGTTAGAATCGGTTATAGAAAAGAGATTTAGTTTTTTTTTCGAAAGGCATTTTTAAACGATTGAGACCAGTTTCGTAATGGAAATATAAAATTAATCACCAAAAACAGTAAAATTATAATTATTGTGGTATTAGCATAATATTCTCGCTCGTTCTCTGGTGGTCAGACAGCCAGTTGATCAACAAAGTGTTCTCCCTGTATCGCTCCCTATTACCGTCTCAGTATCGGAACTTCGGAGACTCATTATGCTTATGTAGATAAGCTGTAAGCGTGAAATATAAAATATAACAGGTGTTTTATATTTAAGGGAGTGCTCTGTAAATTTCACTGTGATTGAATTATCTTAGGACATAAAATTTTATAAGGCTATCTTCTTTTCTTTAGATATACCTGAGCCAAACTCTTAAAATGCTTTTATATAAAATTCAATGTCATGAGCTTGTATTAAAAAACAAATAAAACATAAAATCTAGAGAAATCTACAAAATAAGGGATGGATAAAAATGTTAGAGTTCAACGTCGGAAGCATTTACTAAATGATACCTATATAATATAAGGTCTAAAGCTAAATTTCGTGGAATCCTGGGATTAGAAACATCGATAATCGATCGATTGGGATAAGAGACATCGACATCTAGTTATAGCATGCTACAAAAAAATGAGTTGAAATACACATTATGTTATAGCAAGCTAATTACGATACATCAGTAACAATCCCATCCGTATGAGCTGTTCTTGAGAAATCCGGGAACAGACGAACAGAATGTTCAAATATTTGAAATTTATTCTGTAAAGTTCTTGAACATTCTCCAAACATATTTATATTTTTCAAACAATGTTTTACTTTTATTTTTTCTCACAATATATTTTTTGTTAATGTCACCTGTAACGTGCTAGAGCTCCCAACAAGGGAATTCACGTTAAAATTATTTGTGCAGGTTTAATTTTATTACTAACAATGTTTTGTTTTAAATAACTATTTTATGCTGCACAACTGCAAGCCAATTTACTCCTCAAACGAAATTAAATAAATAAGGTGTAACGAACCGTTTATTTTCTGAAATAACACAACTCTTCGTGTTTTGGCATACCGTGTAACACGAAATGCTATATTAGATTTATACGTTCCAAGAAAACGCTTAGTTTCGAAACTAATATCTCACGAACACGGTTATGGTTATTGATTAAAAATTTAGGGAGCAACAAAGTAGAAGTAAACAGTAGGTTTTTCTTGAACTGGCGATGACCTTTTGTATCTAACTGTGCCTTGCAAAAATATGTTTATCGCTTTGAAGTCTCAGACGGCTCAGACCAATAAACTATAAGTAGATGGAGCGCCGGGAACAAAAGAGTGAAAGAGAGTTTCGTCTTGTAAGAGGCAATGAATTTACACAATTCAATATTGTAAATAACAGACACTTATACAAACGGAAGCAATGAACCACTTACATATTATCATCAACACCTATCTGAATTTTGATGATTCGTACGTCAATTGCTGTTTTTCAATATTGTACTCATTCTTTAATCATTATTTTTTTATTATCTTTAGTTTATCATGTTTCATTTTGAACCATTTAGGACGCGTAACGAGATTTTGTATAATTACAAAACATTTATTAGTGTCAATTTGAAGTCAACCTTAAAAGAGCACATAACGGTCGAATTTCCGCTACAAAGAAAGTGTCTACTAAATTTAAAATTATAAACTTGTCGGAGTTATTTAATGCGTTAGACTCGTTCCTAAGTCCCAGTTGCCAGCCTCAACCCCAATTCTTGGGCCCGATACTCAACATCGTTTGTCATCATTAGCAAAACCGCCTTCTCATTGCAGCTATTTCGCTAATGTGGAAAATTTCCAGTACACTTATGATCTTTAAACCCTTATCTCTATTAGCTACAACCCATTAGCAGCACAAGGCGGATGGAACGGGTTTGAATATACTTTTTTTAATGGAATTAAGGTAGCAAACGAGCATACAGCACCACTCTTTCGCAGCTGCCCATGATGACTGTGGCCGATACAGAACAAGACTCAAATCGGGTTAGCAGAGGGTGTTAGTAAGAATGTTAGTTGGTTATTTATTAGTAGCTATGAGGACTTTCTTTCTTTCTTACTCTGCTAAAGTGCCTAGTCGTGGCTATTATTTAGCCTGTTAGTTATTGGTTGTAACAGTCTCGATCTCATTTAGTCACTGATGTGTCTCTAAAAATGTCAATTGATATGCCACTTGTAGCGTTTAAAAGCTCTAAGGAACACGTATTTCATGTCCAAGTTAGGCCGGCCTCGCTATAGTTATACTATACAATTAAGACATTTTATTTTAAGACTCGTTGTTTGGTTGATTACAATTGACTGTATTTTTAACCGCACATAACTACTTATAGCATCACAATAGAATTCCCTGTCTTGAGCGCCATATACATATATAACACACAAAGGCAAGAACACATATATCCCGATCAAGAACAGAAGTATAAAACACATCATTCAATTTCCTTCGTTGGGGATTAAACTAAGGACCTTTCGAAGGAAAGTACGGCATGGTAACTATTGCGCCGTACCTGCCGTTGCTCTTATAGTTATTGTACAAAAGCCAGCATTGTAACGTATCCTTGAACGATGTGCAGTGACGCAGCAATTCGGTAGCAATGATTAATGGATCTTTGAGAATAGTTTTAATATCTGAACCCGATATTACAGCTAGTCGACGTAACAGTTTATGTTAGATTTGTGTGCAGAAATATTCTCCTTATAAGTTGTGAGGGTTCGTGTCACTAGACTGCGGTTAGAGATAATATGCTGAAGCATAGTTTCAGGTATGAACTTATACCAATCACTATATCTTGGGTGATATCGCAAAAGAATTTCTCCATAATCGACAATATGGTTCTTTAGGACTCCTGAAGCATACTCCACCACTCTGTTTCAACGCAGTTTGATGGAGACAGAAGTGAGAAGAGTGAAGGATTAATGGCCAATTCAAGTGTCAGCAGTTTTATAAACGCCGACAAAGCTTCATAGCCTTTATCTGAGATAACAACTGAGACCGACGAATTGACGTCCTTCGTAGCACAGAATTAACATAAAACAAAACACAACCTTCACGTAGCTTTGTATACTTTCATTGTTCTGTTACTTGCACGTGTGCAAACGTTACCTACTTTCTTTAGAAGTGTCTGCTAGAATGGAACCAGGTGAAGTGAGTATCGAGACGAGGTGCAGTACTTGAGGATCGAGTGCGTTTGCTCTTCACATATAGATGCTAACTTTAGCCACGTTTGTTTTCTCGATGATCGATGCTTACAATAGGAACATTAAGCCGATCTTTTTTGTTTAAGAGACGACCGAAAAGGCTTACGGCCCACTTAATGGCAAATTGTCACCATTGTTTGTGCTCTTGAACCAAAGGAGTTGGAGGTACATAGTTGGCCTTGAGAACAAGTATTTACACTCGTTTTAAGAGGACAATGATGAACCAAAACTAGAAATGTAGTGAAAGCTAGCCAGATTACTATTTCTACAACTATACACTTACATGTTACCTTGGGAGTAAATGTAGTGTAGCGCTGTCAGAGGAAGTTTTGGGCGCTTCGACCTTGTGCATTCAGTTATTTCGTTTTTCTTGGCTGAAATCGCGTTTTTCATGTTCAAATAACGGCGGTTACTTGATATTAATTGATTCAACTGTCCGTTTGTCAAGTGATTAAATATCCATCTCCGCGCACACGAAGTAATTCTAGGGTCCACCAATATGGCTAGATTCCTGTAGTTCCTCCACAGGTCGGTTGTTATGCACTTTGTAGGTGTAAGCTGTGGATTGAATTTCCTCCATCGGTGTTCTCACAGTGCGGGGTTCAGACATGGGGTACTTCGAGAAGCAGGTCTATCGCTTCTTTTATGGTCAGCAATTCGTTGATGACGCCCCAATGTTGCCAATGTTTAAGGGCTACAGTGATCACTTACCCTCAGGTGACCAGTCTTCTCGTTTGTCTGCTACAAAAGTACATAAAATATCTGAGTTGGATTTAACTCTATAACTGTATACTCTAATTGCTAAATGTAAGGTTGCGGATGACATACTCATTAAGACGGGTAAGAACACAATATCCTTGTGTTTTTATCTTTGTACATAAATCAGATTAAGGCAGAAATTTAAGGCTAAAAGCCTTCCTGCGGTCACTATCCCAATTATCCAATTACATGTTAATTAGATTGTTATAATCCAGTTTGTTCGGATGAGCTCTGCGGTCGCTTGTCTTCATTGGTGTTCATGGTCATTGCGTATTGTTAGCTTTTCAGATTAGATCGATAGAATACATTAAAACAGATTAATGGGTATAATAAGTTGTCTGTGGTTTGCTTTGGGATTGGTCTTTAGTCTTTATGGAATCTGTATAATAATCTATGGTTTGAATAGTTCCATCTTGTTCTTTCTTTTTTTAAAATAAAATCGAAACATATTTTTTATTAATGCGTTATGTTGATGTTTTATATGTATTCTATGCTCAAAGATTTTTTTCTGGAAGATTATTTTACAAAATATGTTTACATTTAAACAATTATAATAAAAGTAAAAAAGGGTAGATAAGTCATACGCGAAAAGGGGAGCAATTCGGCTACTTGTCCTACTTTGCATGGTAGCTATCTCTTTTTAGGGTTCCATACCCAAAGGGTAAAACTGAGACTTCGCTGTCCGTCCGTCCGTCCATCCGTCCGTCCGTCCGTCTGTCACCAGACTGTACTTATCTCATGAACCGTAATAGTTACACAGTTGAAATTTTCACAGATGATGTATTTCTGTTGCCGCTACAACAACAAATACTAAAAAACAGAATAAAATAAATATTTAAGTGGGTGCCCATACATTCGACGTAAGTTTAGTTACCATTCGGTCCAAGAGATGGCGTTGCGCGTAATATGTGGCTACAATAAAACAATTAAATATTTAAGTGAGGCTTTTATACAACAGACCAGATTTTTGTGGCGTTTTTATACATAATGGTACGGAACCCTTCGTACGCGAGTCCGACTCGCATTTGGCCGGTTTTTTATTTTCTTAATTTATCTTTATGTTTCGCATTCATGGTTAGAACAATGTTATCGGGGCGGATCCAAAATTTCAGCTCGGGTGGTATGAACCTAACGCATTTAAAGACAAAAATATATTTTTCTTCAACGATATAATCAAAAACCTGTTTGCTATTGACGCAGCAAGAGTGCCAATCAAAGAGAAGCTAATAGCCGTCAGTTGGAACAGTTTGCGTTGCACCTCCAATCCGGTCTGTTTCAATTACACATAGTCAGACGCAGCGAGTAGTTGGTACCGAAGATTAATTGCCAATTACTGCATATAACCGCAACGAACCGGTTCTCTCCGGTTTTCAATCGCTGTATTGGGGCACAGATTGGGGTGTGCTGTGTTTCATAGTATGCCATTAGAAGGAGCGCTAACTTAGAGTAGTTTCTCTCTCTCTCTCTGGTCGGCCCTTCATGACTGAAGACCGTGGCTATGGTGGGAATCGAGTCTTGCACAAACAAATTGTCTCCATCGGCTCCTATCTGTGGCGATGCTGGCGACGGTATAGGAATTAGGTGTTTTTTCGTCTTTCAGTTGGTCAGACCATCTGGTTGGTGAGCGGCCTCTATGTCTTTTCCCTTCCGTGTTCCCAACGATGATCAACTTCTCGAGACTATTTTCTCCGCATAGAGTAGTTTAAGTAAATAGAGAAGAGAATTAGCCCGACTTGGTGCAAGTTAAGACTCAGACGGGAGGTTTTGTGTCACAGAACAATATTAACTGGAATTAATTGGTCTCTAACAAGGTTCCATTAAACCCTTTCAACAGTTAATTGCATAGCTTACAACCCACTAATGGCCCACTACTGAGCACGGGTCTCTCCTCACTACTGTAAAATTTAATTATTACGTACCTACTTCAGTGAAAGAGTTCTTCGAGGAAAGAGTTCTTCGAGGAAAGAGTTCTTCATTATGCTCGCGAAGATGTGTGAAGTTCGCCTTAGCTCGGCCTACTACGTATATCAACTCGGCTAGCATGGTGCTTTGGCAAAGGGAGATCTCCCGCCAGGCGAGACGACATGCCTGGGGGGCGGCCGAGGCCCCAAGTGAATGTACTCGAGGCGTGGTATATATGCGGGCGATCCACAATTCTTCGATAGCGTGATACAGGCTTCGGTGACGTCACCGTATGATGTGTGTGCGGTGTCGCCACAGTGCACTATGGGTCTGTAGTTCGCGTAGTGAGAGGAGACTTAAGCGCAGCAAGGACAGTTACGCAATTCGATGACGATCATCTCTTCATCAGGTATTAGACTGGAATATTTGTTAAAGTTACGTATTTTTTACATAAATTAATTCTCATTAGCTGATTCTTGATGATATAGATACGAGTATGTGGTCTATAAAGGTAAGTACCTGGTTGACCGAGCTTTGCTCGGTTGAAAATTATATTTAGTATGAATCGCATACTGATAAAATATGAATAATGTTCTTCGATCTTTCCGACATAATATGAGTTTAAAAAGAATTGCGTGTACTTATGTACGCACGTAAGAAGTTATACTTCTTTGGCATCATTAATAATAAATATTCAACGTTAATAATTTTGACAGCTGTCATCCGAAATGTAGGTCTCAACCAGACCTACAACTTTCCCAAAGACACCAGTGCTCCAGGAGCAGCCGTTGCCGGGATATCTCCGTTCGAAGTTTGACAGCTGTCATTGGAAATGTAGGTCTTGACGAGACCTACAACTTTCCCAAAGACACCAGTGCTCCAGGAGCAGCCGTTGCCGGGATATCTCGGTTCGAAGTTTGACAGCTGTCATTGGAAATGTAGGTCTTGACGAGACCTACAACTTTCCCAAAGACACCAGTGCTCCAGGAGCAGCCGTTGCCGGGATATCTCGGTTCGAAGTTTGACAGCTGTCATTGGAAATGTAGGTCTCAACCAGACCTACAACTTTCCCAAAGACACCAGTGCTCCAGGAGCAGCCGTTGCCGGGATATCTCGGTTCGAAGTTTGACAGCTGTCATTGGAAATGTAGATCTTGACGAGACCTACAACTTTCCCAAAGACACCAGTGCTCCAGGAGCAGCCGTTGCCGGGATATCTCGGTTCGAAGTTTGACAGCTGTCATTGGAAATGTAGGTCTCAACCAGACCTACAACTTTCCCAAAGACACCAGTGCTCCAGGAGCAGCCGTTGCCGGGATATCTCGGTTCGAAGTTTGACAGCTGTCATTGGAAATGTAGGTCTTGACGAGACCTACAACTTTCCCAAAGACACCAGTGCTCCAGGAGCAGCCGTTGCCGGGATATCTCGGTTCGAAGTTTGACAGCTGTCATCCGAAATGTAGATCTCAACCAGACCTACAACTTTCCCAAAGACACCAGTGCTCCAGAAGCAGCCGTTGCCGGGATATCTCGGTTCGAAGTTTGACAGCTGTCATTGGAAATGTAGGTCTCAACCAGACCTACAACTTTCCCAAAGACACCAGTGCTCCAGGAGCAGCCGTTGCCGGGATATCTCGGTTCGAAGTTTGACAGCTGTCATTGGAAATGTAGGTCTTGACGAGACCTACAACTTTCCCAAAGACACCAGTGCTCCAGGAGCAGCCGTTGCCGGGATATCTCGGTTCGAAGATTGACAGCTGTCATCCGAAATGTAGATCTCAACCAGACCTACAACTTTCCCAAAGACACCAGTGCTCCAGAAGCAGCCGTTGCCGGGATATCTCGGTTCGAAGTTTGACAGCTGTCATTGGAAATGTAGGTCTCAACCAGACCTACAACTTTCCCAAAGACACCAGTGCTCCAGGAGCAGCCGTTGCCGGGATATCTCGGTTCGAAGTTTGACAGCTGTCATTGGAAATGTAGGTCTTGACGAGACCTACAACTTTCCCAAAGACACCAGTGCTCCAGGAGCAGCCGTTGCCGGGATATCTCGGTTCGAAGTTTGACAGCTGTCATTGGAAATGTAGATCTTGACGAGACCTACAACTTTCCCAAAGACACCAGTGCTCCAGGAGCAGCCGTTGCCGGGAACAGTACCTCAAAGAAGTTATCCTAATGTTTCATAGATGGCGTCAGTATGATGTTTTTAAAATCTCTTTATCTCGGGAACCGAGCTTTTCTCGAACCTGGGACCTTGATAAATCGATTCCTTGAGCCGAAAACCCCCTAATCTGTAACTTTCATGAAAATCTTTGCAGCCGTTTCCGAGATCGTGAAAATAAATAAATAAATATACAAGAATTGCTCGTTTAAAGATATTAGATATACATTTTTTTTTATTTTCATCGCGTGAGATAGAATGGAGGCTTAGAGATACTCGTTTATAAGTACCACTCGTTTTTCACGTCGATATAAATTCGAGTGGTTCCGGAATAACTCTCATTTTTCACTAGCTCACGAAGAATTTATCACTCTGAATATTAAAATAGAATTTTAAAATAATTGCTAAAAGAACTAAAACAGCTTACTTTAAAAATGCTTGCGAAGCTCTGACTGATTCAATTTTGTTACTGATATGATTAAAAGTAACTTCTAGAATTTTTTAAATGCTAATTACCTTACAACGTTTTCTCATTAAATTTCAGTTGTTTTAAAGTGGAGTTTGGCTTTTTCGGTTTTAAAAATATTGAAAATTCATTTTTGTTAATAAAAATAGTTTGTTTTAAGAATAATCGTATTTATAAGTATACATATACTTATAAAATGTCACGTACGTGGACTATCTAGATTGAGTAACTGATGGTAAGTGACTACTTTTGCCGAAGGAAATTAATACTGCCATTCCGCCTCCTTCTTAATTGGCAGATACTGATTCGTATATAGGGTTTTTTGTTACTGATATCCTTAGCGACTGCGACCACGAACATATCAATGAAAGCAACACATTAATTAATTTTATTCATCTTAATCTCATGTCATGATCATCTCAATAATAATAATAACATATCGCTCTCTGATTTTAAATTTTTACCATCGCGGATTATCCACATTTTTACTACGATACGATATGTATTTTACTATATCGATTGTCGATATTACTCTCTTTTGTTTCAAGCTAAAAATAATTTACTATTTACAATCGCTTTGCTACTGAGATTTGCAAAATCTATCAAATCTTCTAAAATAATATAAAAGGCCGGTTCGACGGTTTTTTCTTTCTCATTCGTTCCAAGCGATCCAGGGACGCAATTTCACCGTTTCCCTCAATTTTTCCGGATGAAAAATGCACAGAAATCCTGTTATCGGATGGCCGCAGTACTCCGAACGTGATTTGTACGCGTTTCTGATCTCTTGTGAAGTATTCCTGTGAGAACGATGTTTTGAAGTGGCGTCCTAGCACCTGCACTGTGCTAAAATGGAAATGTACTGAAAATTGAGCTTGTAATTTTTATCGTAATAGTTTTGTATAAAGTTCATTAATACGTTCGCTGCGTTACGGGCAGAGTTTTGCCGTATTTGACTTCCGAACTGTGCGGCGGTCAATTGTCTGTGTCTTATGCCCGGTGCGGGGGTGGGTTTTATATGTTCCCGTGCACGCAGAAAAGAGATAAATATATATCCAAGTTTCTTTCTTCAAATGTATTCCATTTTTCGAAAAAATAAGTACGGCATTTAATGGTGCCGTAACGCACCAGAACTTAATTATTTATCTATGGTGCGATGCGGCATGTATGTTGCCGTAACTTAGACGCCGTACCGCACTGTAGGGAACTCGCGCGCAGCTTCAGTGTGCCGTAGTGATGTGCGCAAGGATCATCGTTTGCACGTATCGACACTGGATTGCGCTTTATCAGCGCTCGAAAATTAATATGAAGCGTTCTCGTAAGAAACTTGATATAAAAATAAAGTAATTAAGACGGAAGGTGGTGAGGTATAAATGTTATTAAAATAATAGTCTTTATCTATTTTACATTTTTTCCCAATCAAAACTTAACCAGACGATTAAGAATTGATCCCATATCTTTGATCTCAAATTGCAATGATTATGTTTCTTGTTACAATATATTTCGAGGGTACAGTACAGTACAGTTTTTCGAGGGTAGGTGTTAAAAAAGGAAATACGTTATATTTTTGCTCCAAGTGATTTTTTAATTTAAAAATAACAAACTTACATCTTAAAGGTCCAGATGTGCCTGTGATACTTATTCTATCAGCCATCAGTGATTCCACTTCTATATTTCAATAACTATTTTGATTTTCTATAACATAAACACATCACCTACACAATGGAAACTATTCAAACTTCACTAACTGCCATGTGCGAGCTGTTCACCACAAAAATGGATGAGTTCCAGCGTCAGATGCAACAACAGGGATCAAATGCGTCGCAGTCTCCATCCACAGCTATATTGAGATCCGATTTCGCTGCCTTCCGTTTATTTGTTGTCTCTGCAATGGAAACCTTACGGAAGCAGGTTGAACTTCTTGCCCTGCAGATGGATCGTCTTGACATGAGGGGAAGACGTAAGATGATTTTACTGCACGGGGTCCCAGAAGAGAAAGGTGAGAACACTTCAGATAAAGTTACCAAGATCCTCTCAGATAAAATCAAAATTACTGAGTTTTCTTCGGACTCCATTAGTCGCTCTCATCGTTTGGGACGTCCAACTGAGAACAGAAGCCGACCAATCATTGTGAAGTTCAGGGATGTCTCAGTTCGTGATAAGATCTGGTTCTCCAAGACCAAATTGAAGGGTACAGGCGTCACTCAATCTGAATTCCTGACGAAGAGCCGCCACAGTGTATTTCTGCAGGCTAGACAGCGATTCGGCGTGACGAAGTGTTGGACCCGGGACGGGATTATTCATATCCTGGCTGCGGACGGCTCACACCACCAAGTTGAGACCATGATGGAACTTGATAACATTCCCAGTGCTCCCACTACTGCCTCTGCTGTCCCGCCTCCATCAAGTACCAGTAGGACAGCACTGGATACCAAGACTACCTCTCGCACTAAGAAGCCCCTGAAGAAATAACGTTTGTACAATTCTTTTCATATATTACTGTCTCTTCTTTTGTATTGTGCCTCCTGTCTTTCTTCTTTATTGTATCCGTTGCTTTGTAATGGTAGTTTGCCTTCTGTTGCGCTCATCTGGCTCATATATAATATATATAATAATAACATAGCGCTGAGCCGCAGTAATGTATACGCATACCGCTTTTCTGTGTCATTATTTTTCTTCTTGCTGTGTTATTTATTATTAAGTTACTTTTTTCATGCATACCGACTTCTTCCGATTCCGATTGACAATGACGTTGACGTTATAAATAACATCTATCAGTGAGACAAACTATCATAGCTGTCAACTATCTGCTACTGTGAGGCGACAGATAACGCAACATTTGCTAGCGCAAGTAAGTAAACCGCAGAGTAATGAATTCAACCTCACTTTTGACCATAGACTCACCAACCACTTTTTAATAAAACTGTATGCCATTATATTGTTTTGTACGCTGTATAATTATTCCTCGATTGGCAACATATAAATTTATCGTTGATTTTATTTCTAATTATTTTAAAATAATAAATAAGTAGGTAATTGTTATTGATTTTCTGCCTACGAAGCATTATGCAACCGGAATCAGAATTAGACGGTTCTCTTACTTTCCTTTGCTCTTATCCTCCTGTCCTGCTAACCTGTGAACGTTGTTTATTGTCCTCTTCCTTTTCATTATTAATTTATTATTATTTCTTAATTAAATATATATATTATTAGATGTGTATTTACCCTGAATCTAGCTCCATCTTCTCTCTATCTGTTGGCTGATAAAGCTTAATGTCAAGTATCTACAGTTAAAAACATTTTATTTTTATTTTTTATTGTTATTAATTTTTATAGTTCATCATATATTTTGTGATGGAATCTGATGAAAACGACTTGCATTACACCTCCTTTTCCTCTGAATCAAATGTACCGAGTAGTACCGATAGCTTTGAAAGTATTCCTCCATTGAATATTACCTTAGATTCTTACTTCTCAGATGCCCTGAAAAATTTCAATGTGATCCATATAAATGCCCAAAGCATTCCTGCTCATTATCCCGATTTATTGTCGTCTTTTGATAGTAGCCACATTCACGCCATCCTAATTTCGGAATCATGGCTTAAACCATGCCTTCCATCAACCGCTTATGCCCTTCCTGGCTTTCACCTGATCCGAAATGACCGCACTGTTCGGGGCGGTGGAGGAGTTGCCATTTATCTTCGTTCCCATATTCCATTTACGGTTTTAAAAACGTCGAAGCAGGCCTTACACGGGAACGAAGCAGAATACTTATTTATCGAGGTTCAGCTGTCCCACTCAAAGTTACTCCTCGGTGTCTTCTACAGCCCTTCTTCCAACGTCGACTATTTCCAGTGTCTTGACGTACTGTTAGAAGACTCCTGTGGACTTTTTGATCACACGATAATTATGGGCGACTTTAACACATGCTTACTAAAACAAAATGCCAGGTCCCTTAAGTTAAAGTCAGTTATTGATGCTGCTAACCTAAACATATTGCCTCTAAGTGCAACGCATTTTTTCCCCAATTGCGAACCGTCTTTACTGGATTTAATTTTAATATCTTCACTGGAGCATGTTGCTAAGCATGGTCAGTGTGCTGCTGAGGCGTTTTCGTATCACGACCTCATATATCTATCCTACAAAATCCGACCTCCTAAGGCTAAGTCAAAAATTCAACTTCAGCGAAATTTTAGCGGGATGAATATTGAATTACTTCGCAGCGATGCTGCCAATATAGATTGGAGCGTTATTAAGAATGCTGGCACGGTGGACGAACAGGTGGCTATTTTGAACTCACTCCTCATTGAACTGTACGATAAACACGCCCCTCTTCGACCAGTACGTATCAGACATCTTCCCGCACCATGGCTCTCCGATGATATCAGAACTTTGATCAACAAGAAGAATACTGCCATGGCTAAGTACAAGCGGGATGCTAGTGATGATAACCTGGTAAAATATAAAAATGCAAGAAATCGGTGTAATACGATGTGTAGGGATGAACAGCGGCGCCACATCCATAAGTCAGTTCAGAATGAAGACCCCAGCAGGGTATGGAAGTTTCTAAAAAAAATGGGTGTTGGGAAATCTCAGCAAAACACACTCCCACATAATCTAGATTTAAATAATCTTAACCAGCACTTCACTGCGTCGTCATTTGTCGACAGCAAAACCAAAATACAAACTCTGAATGATCTTTCTAATCTTCCCAAACCTAAAAATCCACCTTTTTCATTAAATCATTTCGCAGCTCGTGATGTTGAGAGGTCAGTTCTCTCTATCTCTTCTGACGCAGTTGGTAGTGATGGCATTGGCAGAAAAATGATTATACCGCTCCTTGATATCCTTCTTCCTAGTTTGACTATCATTTTTAACCAATCCATAACTGAAAATTGCTTTCCCTGCACTTGGAAAAATGCACACATTATACCTATTCCTAAAAAACCTAATCCTTCTGGCTTCTCTGATTATAGACCAATCTCAATACTCCCTTTTCTTTCCAAAGTTCTCGAACGGCTTGTCCACTTACAGCTCAGCACTTACCTCTCTAACTCCACGCTCCTTAACCCAATGCAATCAGGATTCCGACCAGGTCATAGCACTGCTACTGCCTTATTGCACGTCACTGATGACATACGCTGGGGGATGGACAACCAGAAAGTCACTGTGCTGACGTTGCTAGATTTTAGCAACGCATTTAACACTGTTGACTTCGACATTTTGCTTGGAGTCATACCTTCCCTCAACATATCTCCGGCTGCGATTGATTGGTTTCGTAGTTACCTGCGTGAACGTCGTCAACGCATCCAGATCGAGGATAAATATTCCAATTGGTCTGACTCCCTTGCCGGCGTTCCGCAGGGTGGCGTGCTGTCACCTCTTCTTTTTTCAATCTTCATTAATTTAATAACGTCTGGCATCTCTTCTCTCTACCATCTGTACGCCGATGATTTGCAAATTTATACACAAGCACCACTAAGTAATTTGGAACATGCAATTCACACCATTAACTGTGATCTATCGCACATTGCTAAATACTGCAAGACTTATGGCTTAAAATTAAACGCCGCTAAATCCCAGGCTATTATCATTGGGAGCTCCCGGCTTATCGCGAAAATCGATTGGTCTCAGCTGCCAGCGGTGAAACTGAACGACCAAACGATTCCATATAGTGACAAAGTCCGTAATCTAGGCATACTCATGGATCAGAGCCTTTCCTGGGCGCCACAAGTAGCTGAGGTGAGCAAAAAGCTCTTCGCTGCAGTGGGTTCTCTTCGTAGATTGAAGAACGTGCTGCCCATCCCGACTAAAGTTTTGCTAGCTAACTCCTTGCTTCTACCAATAATTGACTATGCCGATGTGTGCTACCTTGACATAACTGAAGACCAGCTAAATAAACTTGAGCGCCTTCAAAATCTATGTATAAGATTCATATTTGGCCTGCGTAAATATGATCATGTATCTGAATTTCGTAGTAAACTCAAGTGGCTTCCTATTCGCCTTCGCAGGAATGCTCACATTCTGTCTCTTCTCTATTGTGTACTATTCAATCCAAATTATCCTCCTTACCTCAAGAACCGATTCCAATTTCTCCATCACACCCACGACAGAACCCTCCGCTCCTCAAAAAATCTTCTCCTTAGTACTCCTTCTCATTCCTCAACCTTCTTTCAAAAATCCTTTACTGTAACCGCCGTTCGCCTCTGGAATGCTCTTCCTACACATATCCGTAATGCAAGGACGTTGAGTTCATTTAAAAACCTTGTCAAAGCCCACTATCTACAGAGTTAATCAGGTTCCCCTTTTTATTTTTTTATTTCATTTAGTTTGTTCTGATCTTCTATTAATTTTGTTATACAAACATGTAGTTTATTATTATTATTTCCTTTTAACTTATTTATTTATTTCTATCTTAATCTCCCCTTTCTTTCTCGTGCACCTTACCTCGCTTTACCCTACTCTGTTCTATACTCCTCACTCTTGGTTGTCTGGAAGAGATCGCTATGTAGCGATAAGACCGCCTTTTGTACTTTCCCGTGTTTTATGTTATTGTTAATGTCCATTTTCTTGGTGTACAATAAAGAGTTTTTGTATTGTATTATTGTATATATATTATATATACATATATAATTAACTTTGCATGACAAATCAATGATAATAAAATAGCAGTTTTCAACCTATTTTGCAATTTTTTCACAATTAAATCTTAACTATACGATAAGAAATTGATCCGATACATTTGGTCTCAAATAATTTTAATGCTTATGTTCCTAATTACTTATATTTTTGTTTAATTTCGCATGACTTTAATAAATGTTAATAAAATAACAATCTTCAACTATCTTACAAATGTTTCCCAACACTAGTTTTAAATTCGGTCTATCGATCTACATGCGGCACGGCATGTATATTGCCGTGAAATCGTTGATTTTAAAAATTATGCATAACTTCTAAAATATCAGGTCGAGACCCTGGCGACGTTAGCCATGTGTCAATAGATATACAATCTATCGATTCGTTTATTTTTTTAAAGTAAAACATGGGTTTCCATGTCTGTAAGAGTCTTCAAATTCAGGTCCTGGTACAGCAAAATACAAGCCGTAACGCACCGCAGGCAATACTGATACGGCAAGATTATGACTCGTAACGCATGGGCAGTAAGTTTTATTTTTGTGCAGACGCAGTGAACGTGTTAAATAAATAAGTTATTTCAATAAATACCATATTAAAATACAGAAAATTACATAAACGACTGTCAGCTCACAATAGTTGCCATGAGAGCTATTCAAAATCATAGCAATTCACATTTTTAAGTTTCAACTAACAGTGTTCAACAATTTAAATATTTGAAATATTTTCGTTTGTCGGTCTATCTGTCTGTTTATCTGAGCTAATCTTCAGAACGGCTGAACCTATTTTTACGGGATTTTCACTGGATGATAGAAGAGATTGTGGAGCAACATAGGCTTTTAAAAGAAAAGGAACACAAACTCATTGAAACATTGCTCTTTCTCAGCAGACGTAGAAGAAATATTGTGGAAAACAATAGAAACGTACTGCTGTATTGCTGCTGTAAACAGTGAGATATTTGAATAGCTTTTTTACTTAAAACTGTTTCACTAGTGCCAGCTGCCTAAACTCGAAGCGTGGCGTTAAATATAAATGGCCTAACTATACGATTGTTTCGCTTCTGCTATCTTCATTAAGCTGTTTTGTTTTCGCGTTGTTGTTTTTCAATTTGTGTTCTTTTTAAAGTATTGCTATGTAGGGTTCCGCAGTCAACACGTTCGTATACTGTTTGAGTGCTGGCGGTATGTCTCAGACTCCTAATGTCAATATTTTTAACAATAATTGCTTTTTACAAAAAAATATTTATGAGATGGCGCCCAATTCAACACATCTTGGCATAAAGTTCTCGTCGCTACAAATTAATCAAGCAATCAAGATGAAAAGCTTTGAGGAGTTCCCTCGGATGTCTTTCAGCTTCGTGTCGACTTCAGACCTTAATTAAACTGTAGTAGTTTAATATAGATAGTGTAAATATTTACAAACACACTAGTCGCCCCTAGAAAAGTTCCATTGATTTCTCTGGAATGCCATCATCAGATCCTAGTGTCCTTATTAAGGGACCACCCTTGGGATATCCACTTTGTAACAAAAAAATATTTATCAAAATAGGATCATAAATGACGACAAAATCCCTGAACACACATAAAAAAGCATATACTACGGTCGAATGGAGGTTCTCCCTCCTTGTTTTTTGAAGTCGGTTAAAAACTCAAACATCTACTTTAAAAAAAAATTATAAAATAGACATTAAAGGAGTTGTTTCAAAATGTATGGAGCCCCGGCCACCACTTTGTACACCATACTAAAATATGGAGAATCGCAATTCAAACAGTTTTTAACTATCCAATCACTTCAAATTGGTTTAGTTTTTTGGTACAACACAAAAATATACAATTGAAATTGCAACACAAAAAAACAAAAATCCGTCATGGCGCGGCGGTAAGCTGTCATCACATGTCACGTTGGTTGATTTGATTGAAGTTTGACATATGTACGTACATTTCTGTCATATTAAAGTGACAGTAGACAGTTCGTGATCTGTGATCAATGACAAACTGGTAAGACGCCATGTTGAAACTTGATAAAATTAAATGATAGATACAATTTTTGTACCAGAAAAGTATGCATTTAGGTAATTTATCTTTATTTTTCCCGAATTCCATGGATTTTTCTCGATTTTTCGAGGTACTGTACATATTGTGGGCCGGATTTGAAACATCTCCTTTATGCAACGGTTTAAAATGCTTCTCTCTCTGTCATTTTTGCTCTTATTAACTTAGCTGTCTGACAGCTTTGAATCTCACCTCTGTAAAAACTTCACTCACGGCCCCTTATTATTAGAGACAACATACAAAGCGCGAGTTTTTAATTTCATTAAAAAGCGTTAAGCCATCTCGTCTGTTCAAGTCCACTTTTTGTGGTTCCGAAATTCAACATTTTCTTTCATATCGCGGCCCTCTGTGAGTTGGCAAGCCACAAGTGGGTTTTGACAGCTTGTTTTCGTGAAATGTTTTTGTGTACATAATTTAACGTTAAAAACTGTTTCATTTCGATATTTTTTACATCTTTCACTATGTTACACTTTTAATAAGATTACTTTATTGCTTGTTGTGCTGTTATATTTTTATTAATATTGAAAGCGGTACCGAGTAAAAAACTTGTCCTAAAGCAAAGTCTCTTCTGTAATGCTCCGTTGCTATACAATAAACTACCAAAGGCAATACGCAACACCGAAGACATTTACAAATTCAAGAAAAATGTTAATGAATATTTAATTAAAAAATGCTTTTATTCAGTTAACGAATTCCTGACTGACATTACATAACATGACATTATCTTAAATTATTTTTTACTAATATTAATTTCATCTGACTTTTTCTTCCCTTATAGTAAACCCAACTTAAGACTGAAACGAAAGAGGCGCTGTCGGACGCATTTGACATTCATTTGGCCAATCATTGCACACTAGTAACTGACAGATGAATGACCACAACGTACTTATGAATGACTTTTCGTTAGTTCCAATTTTTGCCATTTCAGAGATAAGTTGGGCGCACTGTATATCTTTATTTGACGTATGTAAATGAATAGAAATGACAGTTAGCTACTTACAATTTGAATTTTTATTAAATGCATGCCTACTTTTGTTAACTAATTTTGCACGCCTTATAGGCTAGGATAAGAGCGCTATGTATAATAACATAATTATGTTTGTAACCTTATCCTGCAAATAAATAAATGATTTGATTTGATTTGAAGACAAATTTCCGTTTTGTTACTAACAAGACTATTATTAACAACAAAAACAGGAGTAAATATCACTAACAGTCCCTGCTCCAGTCCTAATAATTACTAAAAAATAAACCGACTAACGTTCTGACACCGTCTACCCACTGGACTTACCATTCTATTTCCATTTAAGTCTTGCTCTGTGCCCGTCAAATGCTCCTTTGTGACCTTAATTACATAAAAAAAATAGGTAACAAAGTACACAAACATTTACAGCACAAAATCTTATTTAAACCAGACGGTGTTGGGAAATATTTCCATATAAATTAAAGACATTGCCCTTAAACTCTCAGTTGAAGCGGCTGCCTATTAGTCTCCATTTAATATTAAGCGAAAATTAACTCTCAGAACGTTGCAGCGTTTCCTTTATCCGCTGGGGAGCTTGCCTCAAATATACATTTTAAAGTATTTGTCTCGTAATGAGGCAAAAGGCAAACTTCTTCTTCAATAATTTTGACGGCCCGGATGGTGCATTGGTTAACACGCCGGATCACTGTTCCGGTTCGATTCCCAGCGAGGCGGAAATTTGAATGATAAGTTTAATTTTTTGTTCTTGGTCTGGGTGTGTGTCCTTGTCTAGTGTGTTGTCCATGGCACCCACGACACAGGGAATCCTAGTGTGGGGCTAATACTTATACTATTTTGTTTGTTTTCTTTTTAAGCATAATTAGCGCCGTGAGCGTAGTCGTGCAACCTTTGGCTCAATGGTGCCTAAATCTAAGCTATCGCTGTTAAGAATTTAATTGTATAACTGTTACCAATAAACGCTGCCTCTAATTTCCAAAAACTTTAAATGCTAGTTCTTTGGAGTTGTATCTTACAGTTGAAATATAACTACCTCTAATCTAAAAGAGTTGAATTGCATAAGTTGAGATGACAATTCATTTTATGATAAGTATGAGTTACAATTACAATCCATATCAGTTCCAGATGAGAGAACTACGCAACGGTGCACAGTACTGCACAGTGTCAATATCGAACGCTATAGGGTGATTTGTAATTCGACGTATTCCTCTTGGGATGTGATAATACAACTACTTCCAACAAAACTAGCCATAATAATCCTTATACCAAGTCAGCTCGTTATCGAGATATTCAACATTAGTACAAAAATTCTAAATGAACTACAAACTTTGTTGTTCTACAAATATTATTGTCAACTTTCATTAATTTTGAAGGATAATCTCGCTATCAAATTCTGTTAAAGTTTCTCGATCACTTATCTCATTTAGTATCGAATACGCACGTCTCTGGAGACTGATTTATGCACAAATTGCACTTTGGAACCAAACTTACCCATAGGAGCTCCAATGCAAGCGATTCTCGCCAATGAAGTTTCTGCACCTTAAATGTTTGAAATCCCTTATTTAAGATAAGTGGAAGCTGTAATGTAACGAAGCTTATCGGTTGAATTATACGGTATTGCTACAGAAATATTATATCTTATTTTTGTATCCTTTAAATTACCATGACATAAATCATAAACAGACAAAGTTGAGGAAATTAATTAGAGGATGTTAAAGGAGGAAACTGAAAGAAATACTTGTTGGTTTTATAGATAATGTTTATAAAAAATAAGTTATTTATCTTATAAATATGTGAATTAGGGAGTATACTCGTAACTCAGACATAAAGAAGACACCAAAAATAATATGTGGTGGAATTTTGACGAAAAAAGGACTTGACATAACTAGAACTTGACTGACAGCGAGTTTGAAGAATAGAATCGAATCCGATGAGGGTTATGATTGTTAACGAGCTAAAATTTTACCGCAAATTGTAGGTTATGAAAACGCTCATATTTATAACGTACAAAAGTTAATTATGTTTAAATATTGTCAGCAGTTATTTTTCTAATAATACCGTACCATAAAACTGTAACCTACATTGACTTGTATTTGCAATTAGTTTATTTCATACACTTTAAGAGAAGCAACTCAACCTTTAATTCAGCTGTGGACTAGTTAAGCTGAACTTCGTAAATTGTATCACAACTCGACCGAGATGAGACTTCCAGTAGTTGCACGAAGAGTTGCAGAAAGGACTAAGTTTGGAGCACTCAGGATATAGTTATGCTGTAGTTTTAATATGAAATTTATAATTAGTGTCAAAGTCCATAAAATTCTAAGTTTATTTACTTGTAGATATACATATTAGAGTGATATTATTTTCACTCAATTTCTTGGGTTCAAATCATATACCATTTATTACCAAAGATTTACTACAAATTAGGATTTAATGATTGTAATAGTCGTCTATAGTTTCAGATCAAATCTAGTGGTTTTTCAGTTATTTATTCATACTCGTTTGAATGGTTGGTATGATGCTTCTTCCTGTCGGATGACCTTTCTGTCGGAAGTATCAGGGTTCTATTTTAAGAAATCTAATTCGATGATACTTAATACTTTCTGTACCGCATGATTAGCTTCAAACAAATAGCAATAGACGTATTTTTGCCGCTTAAAATATTTTCTCCTTTTTGTACTCTTCTTATTTCTTAAGCAATCACATGAGGGTGTCAAAAAAGTCAATAGAAGCTATCCCCTAATTGGATCCTCTTGTTGCTTGCCTCTTGCTTGTTCCTAGAGATGGCTGCTATACTCATCAGCAAATGGCTCGTTCACTTGTTTATCGATTATTTATATGAAACACGCCAATTTCATTTATTACCGGGAAAAGAATGGAGAATCCTGACGACATCGATAAAGACCTTTAAAAATGTTTGAAATATATCGTACAATATCGGTTCCTGGAGAGTATCCAAACTATTTCCAGCGAAGTCGCTAAGCTGACAGCAATGTCTTGTGTCATGTCGATACTGTTCTTATCACTATCCTCACGTTTCTGAGAGTAAATAGTTTGTAGTTGGCCAAGTATCGTGTTCAAGGTCGAGTTATAACCGATGTCGTTAAATCCAGAGATGAGCTGTGTGTCCGGTACTTTCTTTTCTTCACACTTCTTTCTTGGCTGGGCACTTACGCGTTGCTGATGTCCATAGATGACGGTGACCACTTTTCATGCCACTTGCATATTAGGAAATATTCGGGCCAACCAGAATTCACAGAAAGGAACCTTGAATCTTACGTCCAACGATAATTCCTTTTGTCACGATCGTCTATGGATAGTGGTGACAATTTACCAGGAAGACCACCTGGGCCCTGATTCTGTTAATTAATAAATGCCTCAATGGCCTCAATATTATTGAAGCGTTTTAAATTAACAGAATTGGAGCCATGCTCCTTTGTTTCGATTAAAAAGTAAATTTTATGAAGATACCACAAAAATAATCTTAAATACAATCAGCTTACTTTAAACTCACGACGTGCCAATTTTTCCTAACGAGTAATAAAGGCACGCCACCACGGCTATAGGAAGTCGTTATAAATCCATTTCCGTTCGAAATTCAAACTGGCCGCAATATCGTATTAAATCACAATAAAGAAATTGGTACAAGTATAAAAGTATTTTTACTTTTTAAGTACCCTATTGTGAAGGGTATTGCAATTGGTTGAACCAATTAAGCAATAAAAATTAAGCGATTAACTTTGGTTAGCGCTATATTATACCTTAATGAAGTTCTTTATCCAACAAGTAGTGCAATTTACTTTAGGATTTAACAACAGAGCTAGTTTATAATTTATAATCACTTCATAACAAATCTAATTCTTAATCTATGAAGATGAATTTAACCGCGTTTTATCAAATTTGTAGATCACGTCATTTAACTTAATGCTATCAGTTATACAATAAAGCTATAAGTGCTATAAGTTGTCCTGTCCGTCTGTGTATCTGTGTGTCTGTCTCATGGCATCGTAATTCTCAAAGGAATTGACCGATAAATCACCGATTATACAATGGTTTTTTTCGTTCGAAAGTCAGTTTTCTTGCGGTAGTTTTTAGCTGTTTGTTAGAAATCGCTCTAGCAATTTGAAGAATATCAACTCTTTTTTTCAAAATTATATGAGGCATTTGGCATTTCAGTGAGATCTAGATGTCGTCCAGTGAAAAATTATACTATCGATGGAGGAGAGATAATTGACAATAATGAAATTGTAATATGATTTTATTATAGTTCACTTGCAGAAGGTATCTATACTAGATGTCGCTACTATACATAACGTGTGCGTGGGGGATTTTTAAACTTTCAATTTGCAGTTATTTATTACAGTGTGCCATAGTAATATCTCTTTTCCGATCAGCCAGATGTGGGACGGTGCAAAAACTATTTCAAACTACGAGTACGTTAAATTGAATCCAGGTTCGATCCGATGTTCGCCGTATTTGAACATTCCATTTTTTTATTTGTGACGTATTTGGACGTAGATTTTATTGATATGCTATGCTATGAAATTTTAACACGTAGGTACTGTAACAGTAGGTATTCCGATATTTAGTATATTGCTGTTATACGTAACGAGCTAGATATTGTTAGTATAATAAATAGAAATAGGATAAAAGGAAAAGTATTACACGCTTATAGCTCTCTACGGATTCTTTGTATCGTGGTCGCTGATCACAACACACGACACCGTCCAAACTGTTAGTACAAAACTTGCAAAATATATTTTACATAATTTATTATGCTTAAATATGTACAAAAGCGAAATTGATATTTTAATTCTGCTCTTACTGTGAATTATGTAAATAACTTTTATCATAATAATAATCTTCTGATCCTGGATGAACAGGCACCTATAACAAAAAGAGAAATTTAAACTATTCATTCAAATATTCAATTCGATGGGAACCGTACCTAGGCAATCCGGCATGCTTACAATGCTTCATACAAACACATTTATTCTTGAATAGGTACACAATTTAAATTCAAACTTTTAATTAATTAACTTCGATCGCCAAAAACTCACCTTACGGCTGCTAAATGAAGCCCACAATAAAATGTTTTCAGCAGAGTTTTGTCACAAGCCGTAATAAATGGGCCCCGGGACTGCAAGGCTGGCGCGCTTCCAGTTGGAAGTTACTCTATGGTAACAAACTCCTGCATGTTTTTAACTCGCAGACTTACCGGCGTCGCGCCATTGTATGAGAAATGTTACTTTTTTTTTGTTGACGAGGGGGAAACCTTCAAAAGGTACCCGGTGCCGTGGGAGCGACACAGGGTGATGTGGGATTTTTACCCACTAAAACCCCCCCGGTGGCCTTCCTCTTGTGGAGAACTCCGGGATCTCCAAAAGGAACACAACCGGAGTTATCCAAGCGCGGCGCCCTTATATTCGGGCTCTTCCCGCGAGGGACTAAGGCCCATCGCTTGCCAGCGCCTTACAATGGTATGCGGCCACACATACCGTCGTCCTTCCCGGGGTTGCTGATGGACGGTTCGAGCTCCCACTCTAGCCGCCCGCAACCCCGAAAGTCCCCTTTTAGTCGCCTCTTACGACAGGCAGGGGATACCGAAGCTCGTATTCTGGTCCCGAGCTACAGGGACATGAGAAATTTTACTTAGACAACTACCTAGACCTTGCATTTATTTATAACTATGAAAAAAATATACTGACTTCAAAATCGATAAGTCAAAATAACTCGTCAGGCCAATCAGCTGTTGCTCTTTATAAGAGGTCAGACGACAACCTATTTTTCGATTAAAAAAGAATTATACAAATCCAATGTGACGTCACATTAAACTAATTATGGCGACTCACAAAGTTGCAGTGTTGGATATGAAATGAAAGGAATCAAGAACAAGTTTTTTCGTAAAAAAAGGCTAAGGCTTTAAAGTTACACGTTAAACGCGTTTCATTTACTTTCCATGTACTTACATGTTAATATAACTAACAAAATTGTTTTCATTATAAATTTTAAATTAAAACCAATGCAAAACCTTGTACCTAATAAGAAAATAGGTATCGATTTAACATCCACAAACAACCCATATATTCCAGCTAGAGAATATAAAAACTAATTGCAGCTAAAGCTAGGTAGGTACTTACACACAGCTGTATACGGGAGCTACGGAAAAGTTAATTAAAAATATAAACTGGCCGAGCTAAAGGAAGCCCGCGGGACTCCCAACTTTGAACGAATAGTTCGGATGGCTTGCTTGACAAAGATTACTAAGGGCTTTTGGAATTCTTTAGGCCCCTTGGGTGTTAATTTTGAAATACCATTAAGCGGGCAATTTAAAAGTTTATCTTTAGAATTACTTAGTATCATTTGAGGATTTCTACAAATTGACTTTGAAGCGTTTTCAGAACTGTAGAAGCAGCAAAATATGTTTACAAATGTACATAAATAAGACAGTTTATAAACATCTCTCGAAAGGAAGATTTTAGATAATTATCTTCTATCTGTATCTATACATAAATAATAAAATTGTAACTAATCGCTGTCTGTACATGGAAATATATGCGAAAAATTATAACGGGGGGCCTTCATACACGCAAGAGAACCCAATACAATGTTTTTTTAATTTCGTATGTCCGTGTGTTTGTGCACGCCAATCTCAGAAACGGCTGAACGAATTTTTATGAAACTTTCACTGGGAGATAGAGGAGGTTGTGGAGCAACATATAGGTTACTTTTTATCCCGGAGTTCTCACGGGATCGGGATTCACGCGGGAAAAACTGAATCGCGGAAAAAAATCGGTTTACCTTACAGTCCATTCCTATAAATTCCTGTTGACCCCTGTTTTACCCCCCCCCCCTACCCCTTAACTACCCCTGTGGTAGAATATGACAAAATCCGTTCTAGGGGATATCTACCTACTAACTCTAAACTACTGCTGTTAAATTTCATAATTAATACTTCAAGAGGTTTTGATAATTCGTGATGATGTTTTATCAAAAGAAAGCTGGGATATGATTATTTTTTTTAAATAAATGACAAATTTTAATTTGATTTCAACAAATGCCTCTGTAACTTTGCTCTCAGGCACTTTGTAACGAATTTCGTGATTTATATCAAAAGTCTAAAATTCTACTTTAACCGTCATAACAAAGTTTGGGCGAGCTTAAAGCTCTTTTGGCTCGCCAATGCTACAATTATGAATACCTTACTTACATAAATTATTATAAGTATTTTATTTAGCTCGCAATTTCTTTGTGGAATTCATGCTTGTGAACTTTTGTTTATAAAGGTTGAAGTAACTTGAAGTAAGTTGAAGGAAATTTGACAGGTACATAATGTCAAATGCGAAATTAATGTTGTTTTTGATAAATAAAAAATAACTTATCCCACCCAACTAATATTATAAATGCGAACGTAACTTTGTTAGGCTGTCTAACTCTGAGCCATTTTCCCTGAACCGATTTTAATGTTTGGTAGAATCGTCGACGCTGGGAAAAAATGTAGGATGATTTTTATTTCGGAAAATATCTCTTATTATTATTTAACCCTTATTGTATTTTCTTAAAATGTCGGTATATTTTTTTCGTTCAATATAAATTTTTTTTCAATTGCAACCCGCACAAATGTCAGCTTTTCACCACTAAATTTATTATAGATTGTCGGCGAGAATTTGAAAAGTCTTAAATAAATTTTGCTTACAAGCTAATTTGAACTGAGAGTACATGTGATAAAGTTGTTTTAAGTTCGGAGTGGCAATTCCATATCCTCGGAGACTCAAGTATAGTAAGGAATGGGAAGTAAATGTGTGTGTAAAACACTTCGATATTTTTTTTAATGCGGTGATAGCCTAGTGGTTAAGAATTCGGCCTCCTATTCGGAAGGTCCGGGTTCGATTCCCAGAGCACGCACCTCTGAATTTTCGGAGTTATGTGCGTTTTAAGCATTTAAATGTCACTTGCTACAAACGGTGAAGGAAAACATTGTGAGGAAACCTGCATGCCGGAGAGTTCACAAAACTCAAAAGTCTTGGCAAAGTGTGGTGGACTACGGCCAACCTTCTCATTCTGAGAAGAGACCCGTGCTCAATAGTGGGCCGTGATGGGTCGAGAACATGATGATATTTTTAATTCAACAATTCTGCGGTCCTGGTACCGTAAAGTGGAACACCATGGCTTCATCACTATTTTAGTTCAATATATATGTTATTCATGGCACTTGCTGGTTTGCCTCGGCAACAGTCTATAGTGGACAAATAAATCGATAGTGACGTCAATGTGCATTGACTGCCATCAAATATGATATGCGTGGCCCAGTTCTAGAACAAAATTGTAATGAACATGTTGTAGGTAATGCATATTGGAAACGTAAGTAGGTAATAGAAATGGTCTATCTACAGTGACATTTACAAAGTTTTTTTTGACTAGTAATGTGTTTTTGTATTTTGGAGTCAAATCTTGCAAGCTGGGTTAGAAATCTGCCTTCTTATACTCTGCGGACTTGAAATTTTGTACTAGCTTCAATTCCGTAAACCATTATATATTTTGTTTCAATTCGGATGAATGCTCCATATTAACTCCAGACGAAGGAACTCCTTTAAAAGCACACCGAATTTATTTTACAGGTATAAACGCATATTTAAGTAGTTTTTGAAAGTAATAAATAGGTGTCAAACAAGTGGCCAAGCACCGATGATAGCATTCTCCTGTATTTTTATTTTCAACGCATGACCAAACTCAAAACAACATATTTTTACATCAGCCGTCAGCACAATGGATACAATTTTGATCAACTTGCTGACTGCTGACAAAATATTTGTTGACGAGCTGGCCGCACGCGACCGTGTTTAAATTGTCAGCGAATACGGGAAACTGCAGAGTTATGACATTTTAAGGGCAGGTGCGGATCAGGCCATTCAATCTGGCACAATGGTTGACTTTGGCTTTTAAAGTGCTCTGGGTTTGATTCTCAGCGAGGCGATATTTTGAATGATGAGATAACGCACACAGACAAGAACAAAACAAGTGGTCTGGGTGACCACGAATTATATATTACTATAGATGTAAAGCTTTATAAGCTGCGCGCTCAAGCAACGCACGCATAGGAACCGTTCACGGACACCAAATTTTAATCCACCCATTTATCCATGCATTAGCCTTTCGATGTCTACTGTTGGTCGTAGGCCTCCCCTAACTGGCGCTACTCTAACCGGTCCTGAGCCCTTACAATCCAGCGGATGCCCGCCGTCTTCTTGAGGTCGGGGGACGCCCTACGCTCCTTTTTCCAAGACGTGGTCTCCATTCGAGGGCCTTTCATCCCCAACGGTTGTCGGTCCTTCAAATTTTAATATGGAACCACTATTATACAATGTTTTGTGCATGTTTCATGTCATTGAACGGTGTCCATATGTTAATTAGTCAAGCGCTTAGTTTGAAGCTTTAATTCTGTACTAGTGTAGAAATAACGTGTTGTCTGGTTGTGTTCTTGTGTGTTTTCAACGGCTCCTATGATACCTGGAATCCTGTGGGGTAAAACGCTGTGAGTAAATCTGCATGCCGCAGAGTTCACAAAAACTCAAAGGTGTGTGTGAAGTGGCCTTCACCTGCTCATTCTGAAAAGAGGCCCATGCTCAATAGTGAGCCATTATGGGTTTAGGTGATAATGATGATCGTTATTTATTTACTAACATTACGTCACTTTCTATTAGTCGCTCGTCTGATCGTTTGTTGATAATTTAAATAAAATAGTCATTTTGTTCCGCTGTAACATACACTTTAATTTCTATGTAAATTTAGTTTTTTACCCGGATTATCTCTGCAGCGTCGAAATTAATTTAACTGGAATTAAAAAGTAGCTTGTTTTGTGCTTTATTCTTATAATCTGACAATGTGTCCTTAACGACATTGGCGTTCCGGGTTTCTTTGTTTAAAGCTAATTGAGATTGATAACTTGTTTGATGATGATGACGACTGATCTTTCGTCCTATGAACTGGTTATTTACTCGTAGGTTGCATGTGGGACGGTCAGTATACTGACCGCAAACCTGGTAGATATTTGCAGACCAAGATGTCATAAAAGGCAAAGCCACTGCGTGGCTAGCTGTGTAGCTACCCCCAATTTTTTATATGGAATGAACGGAGAAAACGAGCAGGTAACACCACCCAACCTAGAACTGTTGAGTCCTGTCAACTAGTTAGAGTCTCACAGATGCGTTGCTATCCTTGAGAACTGAGATGGTTGTCTCTAAAAAAAGTGTAATCGGCACCACACCTTTCTATCCGGCACACATTTGCTCCGCAAACAAAATACTCCACCAAGCTTCCAGTGCTGATTGGTGGAGGGGTAAGTGGCCAACTCAGAATTGGAAGTTTTTACCCCACCCGGAAGCCTCAAGCCCGAAGCACGGAAGCGCTAAAAAAATGGAGTCACTTATGGTAACCCATCCAACTACCGACCGTGCCCGCAGTTGCTTGACTTTGTCGATCACTTAGGATCGACGCAAAACCGCCGGGCTATGAGCGCTTCTGTGTTCTTTGTTGCGTCTATATAAGAAAAATTTGTATATTATGAGAAAAACAAAATACAGAAAAATTTTAGTAATTACTGGCAAGTATCTATCTAATCCAATGGGAGGATGACTTTTACCCGAAATCTTCCAAAACAAATCTCACGCAGTTTCTTCATCTTCAGAGATACTTTTGAAGTGGGAAAGCTCCCTTTACTTGCTCGTCAAATAGGGTTGACACTACGGTGAAAAAATATTTTAAAATTGTCAAGTACTTATTGAAAACCTTTTGGTAATTTTTCTTGTTGATAATAATAAATGTATAAATAAAAAGTTTGTTCAATATCTACTATATATAAATCGTACTATAAGTAACCTTCTCTGAGTAGTGTACAAATGTCATTAGTGCGGCGAATTCACACAGGCTTAATTGCAATTACTAAAATGGATCCACATAAATCACTGACTCGTTCATATTATTTGGTGTGTACGTAATTGGAAAACATGTGTAATCGAAAATTTATAATTAGGTATAATTACTACTTACATACGCTTTATAATTACTTTTTTAATTTGGAAAATCTGAATTTACTTTCAGAAATACTTTCTGATTTAAATATTAATAACGTTATATTTTATTATAATATTGTAATTATCAAAAAAAAATCCTTTATATACACTACCTTGGTACAGTTTATTGGAGTTTGTGTATCTGGAATCTGGGTATTATCTGGATTTTAATGGTAGGATGTTTGGCCGATCTCCAATTTAGTACGATAATCTGGCGTCTTCAAAGACCAAACCCGATAAAACGATACTTCATGCATTGATTTATACGGGCAACTACTTTCTTGAGATTTTTGTCTGAAAGTTCCTCCACTACAGTCATAAACTTTCCATAACAGCACTCTTCCGCTGCCGCCCATTGCATCTGTTGGCTTAAGACAAAATTGAAATTGGGTCTTAGATGGTTATTTCACTTAGCGAAGAGTTAATTGTTTTCTTGGTAGACATGAGGAAATGGATTGTCAGAATTATTTCTGTGAGATGTGTTAGGAACAGTCCAATTGCTAGTAAAAGTTTCGTCCTATTGTATACAATTAGTAGATATGTTAGTGTTATTAATTACCCTAACACTAAAATGATAAAAAAAGTCCGGATTCAGCAACATTTGATTCCTTTCAAAGGTGTTTTGGGTAAAATTCCCAGTGAAGCAGTGATTTAAATAACTAGTTTAAACTTCTGTGCCTAAGCTTATGTATTTCTTTTTATGTGTTGTCCATAGCATCCACAAAATTGTTTGACTTGTAAAACAGTAAAAAAATTAAACTATAATTACCCTCGGAATTGTTTAAATTTTTAACATTTTGTAAAAAGGAACACCCCTATACTAGGACTTAACAAAGCACACAAACCTCTAGAGTCGAGGGTTCTTTGACGCGTCAAAGCTGAACCATTGTTATGTCAAGTGCCGCTGAGAACAGACAAGAAACATGAGAGGAAATAGTATTATAGCAATGGGAATGCGTGGATCTGCTATCTTGTCCGAATGTCGCTTTACTCGTATAATACTGGAGTTTGTCGAAGTAATAACTTTTAACAAAATAGAACCGACTTCAACGCCGAAAAGTAAAAATCGGTTCAGTTAAACACGGTTAATATTCCTAAATCTTTCTTCTTAGTCTGATAAACACGATGCTGAAGACCGCATCAAAATCGGTTCAACCAAACGCGATATAATCGCGCACAAATATAAGTACATACATGTATACATACATTATATGTAGGTGAAACTGAGAACCTCCTTTTTTGAAGTCGGTTAAAAACTATTTTTTTATGTCTGCTTACAATTTAATTTAGCTTGTAAGCAAAATTTACTTGAGGCATTTTAAATTTTCGCCGTCAATCGACAATGAACCTTAATTACAGGGGTGGAGAGCTGGCATTACTGTGGGTTGCCATTAAAACAAATTCTATGTCTAATGCAAACTGAGTAAAGGAAAATTGAATGAAGCTCAAGACATCGAACACGTAACATCGTCATGTTATTGTTACATTTAATATTAAACTGTTGAACTCCAACGACATCTATGCATGTCGAGAATGCATAGTACCGCTTATATACCTGGAATCCAAAGGAATGCAAAAGGAACACTGACTGTCGGTTTGTCTATTTAGGCTTTCACGCCTAAACCACTGATTTTAATGAAATTCAAAGGTATTTAAAATGCCTTAAGTTTTTAGTGGGAGTGGCAATTCCTTAACCTCGGAGATTCAAGTATAGTATTGTTTTTCTATGGAATATGCGTATATTCTACGGTATAATGTGGAGTATATATAAATTAAGTAGAAGATAGAGCGATACCATTATGTACGAAATTTATCAAATCAAAAATGTGTTTTGTCTAGATACTTATGAGTAAGTCACCTCCACGTTTAACTTTCTATATAAGAACGTTGGGAACGACTCCATAAATCAGAGGCACCTGGTATTGCGCGGGCTTTGCAATCGGAAAAGTTATGCCTGTATGAAAATATCCAATTTTACTAGGCTCTATATAAAATCTATTTTCAGTGTGTGTTATATGAATATTTTTTTTTTAATTTACCGTTGTTATATTTATAGCCAACAACTGAACAGACTGACAGATACACTTAATGGTAATAATTGGTTCTTTAGATGGTAAGAGCCTAGAGTTCACGCGGGGAAGTACCACCGCCAGCCATGGTACTTAATACCATGTCTACCGCCATAATAAATGCGGTAAATTAACAGGTATTATTTCCTCAAGGGTGTGGGGCCCGTTCATTTTTTTGGGCTCGACCTCAATTGTAGCAACGCATCTGTGGCCAAATTAGAATGAGACTCTTGAGTCTTGTTCTAGGGGGTGCTTCCTGCTCGTTTGCTACTTTAATTCTATAAAAAGGGTGAAGGTATTTTATATGGCTCGAAGGACCATATTTTTTTATTAATGAATATAATATGTATGCTGGATGCTCGTTTGCTATCTTAATTCCATAAAAAAATATATATATTATCGATTTATATTTCAGTTCATTCGTCTACTATTGACATAAAGTGAAGGAATTCAAGCAGTTCCGATTCTGTGTATTGGTATAGATGAAGGAACTTCTAGTTTTGCTAGATCTAGTGGAACTATAGCCGTGTTTCTGTGGTCATACATCACGCAGATAGCATCGGGAAATTTCAAAGCTTTCGCAAACTTTACGGTGAGTTCGGTGTTACACGCTTCCGAGGAAGTGGAATATTTTCGTGTGTATGATAAAGGTTACTTACTTAAATTCACGTCATTCCAGAAGTTTGTGTATAAATAACTTACTCTATACATGCCAGCCCCAAATATATTCGAGTTCGGAAATGATCTATACATGTATTAAAATGTCACTAGTTGTTGTTTGTACATCGAGGATTATGAGAAAAAATCGACTGACTTACAAATTTTGTGTTTGTCTGTGCGTTTGTGCGGGTGTGGAACACACATAAAAAGCAAAAAATGGTCGAACTGGAAACCTCCTTCTTTTCTGAAGTCGGTTAGCAAAATTATTCAAGTAGTCGCTCATTCCACTGAAAAACCAAGCTTCAAAACCCTGATTACTATATTGCACAAGCCATGCTATGAGTATTTTACTAACTTTGTCGATAAATTACAAGTAAAACAAGCCATTAGAATAAATCTTAATACTGAAAGTAACTTAATTTTGGTTTAAACCCATAATGGCCTTACTAAGCGAGGGTCTCTACTCATATTTGAGGTGGTCTTAAACATACTCTACCATGCGGCTCCAACCGGAATCGACGGCTTTATAGTGTGACAGTAAAGGAAGAGCAGTGTATGATTTACGTGCAATTCGAAGTATTTAAATATAGTGCAAAAGATATTTGGCCACTGGCTCCTACTGCTACTTAATTGAGCCTGCTACTTAACGCGGCCAATCATTTAGAATCGTTTCAAATGACGGAGTGTTAACCATTGCGCCATCCGGGTCGTCGTCGGATTGCTGTTCCGAGGACCCTGGGTTCGATTCCCAGCGAGGCGGTAATTTGAATGATGAATTTGATTTGCCGCTCTCGGTCTGGGTATGTGTCCTTGTCTTTTGTGTTGTCCATGGCACCCACGACAAAGGGAATCTTAGTGTGAGGCTATGAGTGTGAAGCGTTATTAAATGACGGAGTATTTGAGTACATAATATACCTACCCCGTCCGCTTTCGTTGTGGATATTAAAATGTCTTAAGTAAATTTTGCTTACATGCAAAATTGAAGTGTAAGTACACGCAATTTTGTTTTTAGCGTGGAGTGCCAATTCTATATTCTCGGCGACCTAAGACTAGTTATTAGTTTTTATTAAATAATATCCACTAAAATATAAAACTATTTTTTGTGTCCAATAGCCTTAATATCATAAGAAGTTACATTAATATTAGTCGTTCGCGAATCGACTTTCCACCAAGAAAGAGACAGAAAATAAGTACTCGAGTTGAAAAGAGACAGAATAGTTATCGGTGTACCGAAGGCTTATTACGACTTTAATTAAGGTTTGGGGCGAATAAAAAGTTGGCCTTTTGTGAAAATGGCTGTAAGTATGGCACCACTGTGTTTTTTTAACGCTAATATATTTTTATTAACTTGGGTTGTTATAAGAATTAGAGATGCATTGTTTCTTATTTCTGTCAAAGGGTTATTTTACATTGAAACTTTGACACGCTGATGACACTATGCAAACGACATGTCACGTTATATAAAACGCATGGTAGTGTACATAGAGTTACTGAAAGTAGTCTAGGTAATGTTTAGTTTATTAATTTAGCATAATTAATATAACTGATATATTTTTATAGAAATATGAGATTTCTGCCCTCTTTCATGCCAAATGATATTTTTCTCCTCACGCATATTTTCGTAAATTATGAAAGGTTATGCTGTATGTTATATTGTACCTAATATAATTTGTTACATTTAAAACGCAGTTATAATGTTCAACCAAGGAACCTCAAGCCAGTCCTCCGAAGAATAATAATATCATTACGAACGTTTGCCAGTATGAGCATCTTTGTTACTTTACTTAGAAGGAACGTACTCAAAAATCATTCTTATTATCTACTAGTACGGCACTGTATTCCTTGTTTCGGACTGCGGAGGTTATTGCAGAAGGAAATCGTTTTACCGTCAGGAGTAATGTGATTTATTCGTTAGAAATCCTGTTTTCCGGCTACGAAAAATTCTTACCTACATCTGTTTGCGGAAATTGGTTATTGCTTTAGCTTAATTTAAAATTCAGGGATTTTCTGGAATATTTCAGTAGGTACAATCAAGTTTTTGTTCAGCTTGCAACGTTTTTATTTTGGTTTTCACTTATGTACGTTCAGGTCAAATTTTCTGACTGAATTTTAAAGCAGTGCCTGAGATACATCAGGCTAAGTTTTTAAGGTAGGTAAGCAAGTATTAGTAATCTAGCAAGCTGGTAACTTTGGTTTCGTGAATACAGAATTACTAGCTTATTTTCTAGGTTAGTAAACGAGTGAAAAAGCAAGTTAAGCGTCGTGTGCTAGCTTGCTATCCCAGCTCGAAGAAATAGACTAGTGTGTCTCGGGCAATAAGTAGGTATTCTCAACCCATTGAAATGATATAAGTTTCGTTGGATGACAATACATAATTATATGAACACCTACATGATTAGCCAGTGACGAAGGGAAAAAGATGGCAGACTAGTTATTTTTGCCTTATTCAACATTTTATAATTACACGAGCCTTCTTGTATGAAAATATACTTCGTGACAATAAATAAAAATAAAATGACCCCCGATCTTTCGCTTTATGATTTTTTTTCATGTGTCTTAAAATATTCAATTGATATACCCAATTTTATAATAAATTAATATTATAAATGTTTGTTTTTTGGTCGTTATTGCTTCTCTAACGAAGTAGTTCTGTCAGCCGCTTGCGACCCTCATGCAGACGCTTTGTGATTCCCCAGAGAGTCGCAAAGTCGCGACGCACGCGTTGAAAATGTCGAAATACCCGGGTCTGTATAATTAGGTAGTTAATTATGATAGTATAGCACAAAACAGTTTTTGAATCGTTCAGGTATATAATTATTATAATTTCAGGTAGGTACTGTTTTCAAGGGTTACGTGAAAAGTGAATTAAACATGAATATATTCATGAATCTTCTGTTTAAACTGGACAGATTATAATTGATCAATGAGGCTACAGTATATATAGTTTGCCTCATTTATGCTTCAGTCAGTCTCCAAATAATTCGTCATATTTTTTCTCCTGTGGGTTTGAAGTCATTTATTCTTCTTATCTCTTTTTCTTGCCTGGAAACGTAAGCTTGGTTTTGTTGGGTTGGTTTGGTTTTCTTTATATCCATAAGAGATGGTGACCACTTACCGTCAGATCGTCTGGGACAATTGCTTAAAAATTGTAGATAAATTATGGTTCTTCACACACAGTTGTCTATTTATTTTAAGACCTATATCCAGCAACAAATTTTACTCGATTTCAAACCTTACCAGCAACCTAATACAACATCTTTTCAGATATCCCAGGAGCAACTAGGTTCTAATTAAAATAAATCATCAATTAAAATGTAAATATCAATTACTAAACTAGTACAACGATAAGGGCAATAAGTTAATATTAGGAACATTAAATTTGTTGATATTAATTAAAATAAATTTAATAAGTGACGAGTGATTAAAAGTGATCAATTAAATAAGTCAATTCTCAAAGTCTGTGATCAGGCGTGAGTGGTCAAGTGTGTTCTAAGTGTTTTCAAAGTGTTAAAGTTTTTTAAGTGTGGCATACGAAAAGAAAAATCGTTTTTCGATTTTCAAAATGGCGTTCGCGGCGGCGCGTATGATCCTGAAGGATAAGAGGAGGAAAGCGTCGAAAGAAGACTTCAGGGACCCCAGAAATAGAAGCAAGGTACTTACTAATATTTTCATATCAATCTTTTTTTCAAATGCAGAAGGTTCTATTAACGATTGTTAGTAATTAAGTGTATTTAATTTAGGTTTACTGCAAGTGCTCATTAATAAAAATACCTAAAAAGAATATGAGAAAAAAAAATTTATGAATTTTGGTAACGTTTTGACTCTTAATTTCTCCTCTTCCTCTTTTTTGAGTTATAAAAAAAATCGAAGTATACTGTAGTTATATTATGTAAATTTTTTGTGTCCGTTTTTGTGTTTATTCCAGAAGTGACTTTAAAACCCTATGTTATACCAACAGTATAAAGTTAAACGTATTTGTTTAACTCATATTCTTTTGTCAAAGAATATTAACGTACGTTAATTTCAACGAGTCACAAATACCAAAACAGTAATTAACGTCGACTAGGGCTAAATTATAGCGTCAACGTTACCAAAGCTAATACTACGTATTAAGTAATACGTGGTATTAGCATAATTAACTTTAGTTACAGAATTTTGTTGATTAATTACTTCTTGTAGTAAGCTAATAGAGAAAAATACAATATTTAACAGTAGAAATATTTCCTTTTTGTAATTATTAATTCAAAGGTAATATTTTACGACTGAGTTTAATACATTATACCGAATAAGGTATACTTAATTAATACAAGTTACACTTAATTAAACGTAAAGAAAAATTGTTCCACGAAAATGAATTTTTTTGAACATCGAATGCTCGAAACCAAATCAGGAATGAAATGATCGAAACGAATGACTTTATGAATATGAATGAATACAATATGAATTTTCTCAACGCAACGTAATCTGTCTCTCTCTCTTGCCCTCTGTGCTCGCCAGCTTGATTTCAGTTGGTATACATCATCATCACTACCCATAACTGTCCCACTGTTGGGCACGGGTATCTTCTCAGAATTTAAAGGTTAAGGCCATAGTTCACTACGCTGGCCAAGTGCGGATTGGCGGACTTCACATGAGTTTTGTGAACTTTACCCACGACTTTACCGCATCACAATATTTTTCTTCACCGTTATAGCGTGTGGCATTTAAATGCTTTTAAAACGCACAAAACTCCGAAAAGTCAGACACGTAGCCCTGGAAAACGAACCCGGATCCCTAGAATAGAAGGACGAATTTAACCACTCAGCTATTTCCGCTTTTAGCTCTACCCGTTAATCGTCGGTGCGAGTGGTGGGACACATGCCTAAGGGTATATTTTTGGAGTAAATTTCCTCATTCACGTCCCTGCAATAAATAACCTGACTTACAGCGTTCATCTTTACGTTGGTAAGATCGACACTGTAAGCGACGCAGTTCTTCAACATTCGTTACGCGTGCTGCTAAAACTTGTATTAGCGTACTTGCTAGTCTACCTGTGACGTGAGAGTTCAGGAAAAGCGAATAGGCTTTTTAGTTAATGCCTTTTATATCGTGAGCTTCGTCTTCACTTACCATCGGGGGAATAATAATAAAATTGCGTATGAGAGCCAAGATACTTGGTGTATTATACCTACCCGTACTTGGCCTCACAAAATTCACCCGCTAAAAACCGAATAAACAAGAACCATATATCTTTATACTAGCAGAACCCGCAACTCTATCCGCGTCGAAATTGGGAAACGACATTTGTACCTCTTGCAGAAAAAAATTAAAAAAACCGTGAATTTATATTGAAGTACTAATATTTAGTAATTTATACACTGAAACCCACGATACAATCACAAATGATTTCTCCAGGAGTGGGTTTTGAAAGCTAAGCAATTTTCACATTAATTTGGATTTTTTTCTTTTTCTTGCAATAGTTTAAAAAATTTAAACATACATGTTTGTTGCGAAGCAAATCGGTTGATGTTTTAATTTTTTTCACACAAACTTTAATCTTGTTTTCCAAGAAAACCCTTAAATCTCGCGGGATAAAAGTTTTCTAAAATATGACCCGGGATATAAGTAACAATTCTACTAATTTTTATGGAAATACATTCAAGAGTTTTCATGTGATGCCCGGACAAACAGACAGCATAATACAAAGCCCCCTAATCGAAATTTTGCAAAAATATTCAATGTATAGAAAAATTGCCCTTTGAATTTTGTTATACTCGTAGCATACGTATTTGTAGATATGGATTATAATAGGTAAGTTTTATTTATTATAACACATTTATAAGTTAATTATATTAAATGTAAATTTTTAAACAAAACGTGACCTAATAGCGCAGATAGCGAAATGTTTGCTGTATTATCTAATACCCTCCCAATAGGATTTCCTGTGTCGCGAGTGGCAAAGACATTGTAGACAATACAGACAAGATCACGTAAGCAAACAGATTCCTAATACAAACATTTATCTTTCACATTGTAAGGCGCCTCACGGTAACGGTTATTGGGAATATGTTGAGAACTAATTTATGCCCACGACTTCACCCGCGTGAAAGATAACAACTTCAAAATAGTAGGAAATATTAAACAGTATTGAGCGAAAAGGTCGAATGACTGATTTACAGTTACGGCCAACTAGCTTTTTCAATATTTTTTTTACTGAAGTTGAGGATATCGAAATTTTACGACAACTGTATATTCTCTCACTTTTCACCTCGTACAGGGAAAATTTTCGGGATAAAAACATCTTGTTCTTTCCCAAGTTCAACTCTATACCTGTATCAAATTTCATTAAAATCGGATCATTGGATTAAAAGCCTAACAGACAGACACTTACTTTCGCATTTACATTAGTAGAGATTGGCAGAAATTATATGCGAAGCCATAGTAGATGTCTTCCCCAGTTGGAAAGTAAACCAGTTGGACAAAAGGTAAAAGTTGGACTTCTTGCCATTCCAGCAACTAGGGTTACGTTACGAGATTGTCATTAAATTGTATTATTAGGTTCTGATTAAAACGACATCCAAGCCAAGATTCGGTGAAAATAAGTATGGGCCAATCTCGTTCTATTGACATGATAATATTGAAATATGGCGCCTTGTGGACAAAATTTCCACAAATCCCCTTCGAAGGGGATCTTCGAAGGGGATTTGTGGAATAAGCCCCTAGTTTCATTGACACTTTCTAGTGAATTATTCACCGCTTAGCATCAAGGAATTTTTTTTAGAATATATATCTTTTTAAGTGAGTCTTGGTTTAAAGAACACAATAATAGTGTTATGTAGATATAGTCTAGCTATTTCAAGTAGTAAGTTTCAAATATGTTTAGAAGTTAGTTTTTTTTAAACTGATACTCGATAGGAGGATATTGACGTCGTAATTGATGGTAGCCTAGAATGTACCACGCCACCATATAGAGTAGTACCACCGCCCGCCATGGTACTTGGTAGCACTTCTATGGTGTAATAATGATTTTAACAGGAATTGTGTTCCGGTTACAAAGGTTTGGAGCCAGTTACTCTTTTTCAGAGGAGACCATCTGAGCTGAGTTCTAACAGGACATCTAAACAACACATAAACCTAACAGGAAAACATCTAACAGGAGTTACTGTCACTATACCGTCCCTAAAACAAGTATTCACACTTCTTAACAAATTAACCAATTGTTATTCTACCTACTATAATTATTCTATAACCTAGCTATTTGATTCTAATTCTAGGGTGGTCGCATGTATCATAGGCGGCAAATAAGTTAATTTTAATTCGGACAAATGAAATACAATTACTTACTTTAAAAGCGAGTGGACCGAAAGTCAGAACATGTAAGGATAAATTCATACAAGACTAGCAAACCCGGCGAACTCCGTTTCGCCACCAGATGGCTTCGTTTTTTGTAATATTTCGTTTGGGGATTAAATAATTTTTTTTGTTTTATATTTGAAAAGGTGATAGAAAAAACAGAGATCAAAACAGCATAGGAAAAATAATTTAATAGACAGTAAAACGTAACATAACAACATAATATCCTAGGTAACCAATACGCCAATGCAACCAAATTACGTATATACAATACACTTACAAATTGTTCGGTTTATATATTTCTAACACCTGCCCTTAAACTAAACAATTTGTAAACCAAATCAGACAGATACTCTTATATAATTAATCAGTCTCTTCTACAACCCGTCTCACATATTGGTTCTTTATATCGAAGTAACTGACCCTCTGCACCCAGTTTCTTCTTATGAACCCATTTACATTTGAATTTACTTTGGAACTTTTCCCCAACAAATATTACATTTAGTTTCATTATAATGTACCTCAAGCCCTTTTGAAGTCATCTTTCCAACCGATAACAAATTCGTTGACAAACCCGGCACGTAAATAACTTCTGTTAATTTTGTAGTCTTAGTGTGCCCTTTTAACAACAGTTCTTCTTCACCATGTCCTTCGCTATGCATCTTTTCTCTATTAGCCACTGTCACCAACCGCGGAGTATCCACAACATAATTTTGCAATAAAGCTTTGTTGTTCGTCATGTGGCAAGTTGCGCCGGAATCCACATACCAGGCATTCGAATTTACATCTATAGCTAATGCCGATAATAATGTTCCTCTTCACGCATTTTCACATGTTTCTCCTCCTTTTCCATTTTTGTTGGTTTTTGTCGGACAGTTCTTTGCATATTGATCCTCTTTCTTACATATGAAGCATTTGCCTTTCATAAAAGGTTTATTCGCCACATTGCGCCTCCTTCGCTCTTAACAAAGCCTCTACGCAATTCTTCTTGTAATAGTTTGCTCTTTACTGTCTCGCTGCATAATTTAATATTAGAATTTTCCAATGTCAGGATAAGCGGGTCATAATCTGATGATAGACCGCTCAGTATCAACACTGACAGGAAATCATCATCTAATGGAGCATTAATATCTCGTGGTTGTTGATCCAACTCCGTGATCCTTAAGAGATACGCTTCCATATCATTAAATTGTTCTAACTTCAATCCGAACATTGTACGTAAAAGTCCAAGACGTCTACACAGTCCTTTGTCTTCATAGGCCATTTTTAAATTATTCCAAGCCTCAAAGCCAGCGGTAGCATTACGTACATGCGAAAACGACGATGGCTGCACCATCAAACATATTTTGGCAAGAGCCCGTCGTTGCTTGCGTTCGTCATTGTCCCTAGGGACACCCGACTCAGCCTCAACGATGCAGTCCCATAAGTCCTCATGCATTCCTCATGTATCAAATACATCCGCATCAAAAACTTCCAATTGCCGTAATTGGATATACCACTAAGCTTCTCAAAATTGACAGTTATTCCAGACCTCGAAGCTGTAGACAACAGCCGATGGCGATCAAACATTCCTTTTGTTCTGCATCTCGTTTTATAAACAAAATTTAATACGTACAATTCTTTCTATTAATCTTGGTTAATAACTGGGAAGTGTGGAATACCTCCTGGGGTATCTGGGCCCATAACCTGATAGAAAAACAGAGATTTACACAGCATAGGAAAAATATTTTATTAGACAGTAGAAGGTAACAACGTGGTATCCAAGGCAACCGTATGACAATCCTACCAAATTACATATGTACAACACCTACTTAAATTGTTTGGTTTACAATGATTTTCCCTGTTTTCCTCCTTTTCTGTTGAAAATATCCCGAATTTTGTTTGCTACAAACCTCACGGAGCTCGAGACCTTTCCAACGAATGCAAAATCGTGGAAATTGGTTTGTGCGTTCTGGAGTTATATGATCAGGAAGGAAAACCCGACTTATTTTTATATAATAGATATGTAACCCTCATTGTGGGTACATATGTTTGTATATGTGTATGTATAGTTATATGTATGTATGTATCACTGCAAACCGCTTCCCAGGCAACACTCATGCATCTGGTTAACCGCGCATGGGTCATATTGTCTTTCTGACAAATTTTATGTGGAAATATCAAACTGACCACCCCTGTGTTTCATGTTTCATGAATTGCTGTTTGCAGGGCCCGGGGTTAAATTCCCAGCCAATCAGAATTAGATATGATATTAAAATTCTGTTCTTAATTGGGGTGTGAGTTTTTTAGCACTATAGCCTATGACATCTAAAACACAGGGAATTTGTGAAGTGGGACTATAAGGGTACGTTTATTTAGATTCTGTGATTTCAAAATAACTGTTTTTCCGGTACACACGACCTTAAATTTTTTGTTTGTCTGTTTTTCTGGGCTCATCTCCGGTTTAATGGGATGTTCACTGGAAGATAGAGGAGTTTGTTGAGGATTATATAGGCAAATTTTTATCCCGGGATTCCCTCAGGATCGGTATTTATGCGGGAAAAGCTCCGAAGCACGAACGAATATCGGGCACAGCTCGGTTAATACATAAAATCTGTTACTCGTATGCCCTACTTTCGTTTCCTGATTAACAAATAAAAATAAAAAAGTGTAAAATTTTACAAACTTTATAAAAATTCATGCATCCTATTTGTAGGTGGCGTGCGTCCAACTTCCGTTGGTGACGATGTGCAGGAATGGGGGAGCTTGCCAAGGAATTGGGATAGATTTTATTAATGGATCGGATTATTGAACTATATTTCTTGATCAGTGCATAGCTCTATAAGAGTAGTTCTGTTAACGCGCACTCTAGGATCGATGGAGCTGTTTATACCAAAAGAAAGAAGTTATTTTGGGTATATGTGGTTACAAGTTGACATATTTACGCAAAACATGGATTATGCCTGAAAATAAAAAGAATTATATAAAAACTATATAATCGGAATTATAGAGTTTCTGTGGCAATGAGAAGAAACAAACAATTTTATTTTATGAAGTAATCAATATTAATCAAATTATTTATCTGTGTTGTTTACTCGACTTTGTACTGTTATTGTGAATACTGTAGACACACGCGTAGCAGAAGGGGATGCGCGGCCATCTTTAAAGTCTCATACGAAAATAGTAACCGTTACGTAGAGCTGTCTACGTTAAATACATGGCATATCCGCGACACAACCACACCTCGCTTCTTATACGAACTATCGTGAATATCACAAGTATTGTATGTATAAAATGTTAAGGTATTTTCTGAGGACACTGATGGATAGCCAGCGTCATATTGAATGAGAATATTTCGTAATATTGGCCTCTGAAGCGTCAATAACGAACGATAAATAAGCGGTCCCATTCACAAAGTAGGTAAATACGCGACTTCAATAGTGATATTAGAATGATGGATGTGTGTATTTTTAATAGGACGGAGCTTGGCCATAATATTACACCTATAGAATAATGCAAGTGATATCCACAATTTTGAGTTGCAACATGACCCTGGAGACAACCAGCGTTTTTTTGGGCAATGAAAATAAAAATATACATTTTGTGTCATCCTTAGTTCCATGACACTACTACGGACACTTATAAAAGCGTCTAGTGGGCCATCTGCTTTGAGGTCACAAATCCAGCCTACACTTTACGTCATTTGTGCAGGGTTGGTACACGATTCGAAATTACAACTGAATTTATTTTTGATCCATAATATCTTTAAAATGATGTTTCAACAATGTATGATTTTTAAAATGAGTTATCCATGCATTTAATGAAAATATATAAGATAATATAAAAAATTGATCTTTCTTTTAACATGGAGTAGGGTGACCCATAACTTGTACGAGAAACTCAAATGTAAGAATAGCTTGGAGAGGGACCTACTAGATCTCATAAAATCATTTAAAGTATTTGTAAAAGCCACCTCGAATTGACTTCATATCACTGCTAATTTTAGGTAGGTAACTGTTATTGGTCTACTCTTAGTATATTTAGTAACTAGTAAACACGCCCTCGCTTCGCTTCGGGGAACCAGTCCCTTCAAAAATCTCTATAAATTTTAACAAATTATGTTATTCCGATGTCTAAACTATATTATTGCAAAGTTTCATGAAAGTCCGTTCAGTAGTTTTTGTGTGAAAGAGCAACAAACACACACACTCACGCACATCCTTACAAACTTTCGCATTTATAATATTAGTAGGAAGGATATAATATAATACACGGTGAATGGTGTTGGTTTCAAAATTAAATATTATGTACTTATTTAATATGCTACACTTAAGACACACTGTGTTACTGTTGTTGATCCTTGAAAAAAATAACAGTTGAAACCGACAAGGCTGTGCTTGCCTTTCAACACTCAAGAGAATTTTGCTATTAGCGTTCGCCAAACACAGTAGATATACATTGACAACCTTAAGTAGGCACCTGAAGTCGTACAAGGATATTTTGGCGCGTGGGTGACAGAGACAGCGTCTTATAGGTAAGGCAAATTGTAAGGCACTGTCTCTGTCACCCACGCGCCAAAAGCTCCTTGTACGACTCTACTTAGTTTTTGTGCATTGCCAATAAGTATTGCCAATTTGTAAATTCAAGGTCTAGGCATAAAATCACAAATAGTATTAGACAGAAGGCCGGTAAAGCTTAATTTGGAACAAAATTGGCACGCATTTTTATTTGTGCACAAAATCTAGCTCCAAATAGCATTTTTATGTTAATAGATGTGATAGAAATTGGAAAAACTAAGTTTCTCTAAAAGTGTATTTTTTATGTCAGACGACATAAATTTTAAAACTTTTATCACTGCGGCTACTAACGTATGTACATATTGAACTTGATTTTACCAGGCCCAAGTTCATAAGACAAGCCGTGATAAAATCCGTATAATATAACCACGAATAATATTACGAGGATGGTAGGCTATCGTGTATGAAAGTTTATTTAACTACGAAATGTATATAATATGGTTATAAATAAAATGTAACTAACAAAAGTAATACGACTGTTCGACTGTTCAATCGGCAAAAAATAAATAAAGAGGCAAACATCTTAAAAGTGTAAAATTTTAACCACACAGGACACGAGAGGTTTAAGCAAAATGGCTATACAATAACTCAAGTAATGTTTGATCACCTCGCTTGGAGCTCGGCGGAAAAGTTAGGATTTGATCGGCTGTTCAAACAAGACCCGTTTCGCCTGGCGCTAGTGTTGCCAGGTGTTCGGAATTGCGCAGGACGTCCGAATTCCAGGACGTATAGACACGGTTTGCGAGATATTTATTGTCCCACGTTTTCATAAATTCGTTAGTCAGTACCTTCATTGAGAACATAGAAAAAATATCTGTTAGAGTTTTTTATTTTTATTTCAAGCGATAGTATTTTTTTTTCTTTTTTTATCCTCCGTTGTAAAGCACCTACCTTATTGGTAGTAAAATAAAAAAATAACGGACTAAAGTGTTTCATTGATATAATTCGTGCGCGGCCACAGTTGTATACTACTTTTTGGAACTGAGAAGCGCTCATCTTGTCGGTGAGCCGTAGCATTAGCAAACTCACGTCGAAACTCAGATTATGCTATGTAGTTGCGTTTCCTGTACACGTGGATTTTTGATTGAGTTTTATTTTAAATAAGAGATAATTAACAATTAATTATTAATGAGTGATTATTTCCATTAAACAAATATGAGTGGCATTGAAAAGTTGCAATAAGTGTAAAATAATGAACCTAAATATTTTATTAAATTGATTTCATCCATGAAATATTTTTCTGTTTAATAACCCTATGAGAAATTGTAAAAATAATCCAAAAATTATTATAAATAATTATTTAATTTTTTCAGCACTTTTTCTCAACGCTACCACAACGCTAGCCGAGAAGTGTCATTTTCGATTTACTTTGACAAGGTTCCTTACCTCCCTGATCGCGCACGGATTATACCTATATAATTAAGTGATAATTAAACCAACGCTCAATGAAATATAAATGACGAGTGAGAATCCTGCCCCAATTGGAGCCTAATATCCCAATATTTGAACCCATAAACCTGGCGACACTACGTTATCGCTCCCCTAGCGCTGTCGTTTGTGAATACGAGCACATCAAACGTTTCAGATGTTTGTAACGATCTAACGATCGCGACGATCGCTCGGACGCTTTATTCGAAAGCAATAACGACTCATCACTTTGTAAAGGAGAAAACGAGCAGAGAAATTGAAGCATCAAAGGGACTGAATTAGTTCTTTATTATAGTAGAAGAAATATTATAACGATATGAGTGAACAAGGCCTTAGAAAGCGATAATTTTTTTACATTATTTAATATTATAGGTATGAAACGATGCTGTGTATTATACCTATTAATCATCCGGATGAAATGAGTAACACACAATGAGTACACCCAGACTTAGAACAGGGACCCGATTTTGCTAATTTATAAATGCTTTGACTGCGTCTCTTTTGAATAACTTGACACATTTTTGGTACCTTCCGTATACAAATGGCGCGTTTTATTAGCGACCAAAACACTCAAAACGACATTTTTTCTATAGGAAACCGTACGTTTTAAGTGTTTCAGTCACTTAATGGAACGCGCCCAAAGTGTGACACACTATTGAAACAACATTTATTAAATTTCATCGGGGTCCAGTTTAAACCCACTCGTAAGGAGTCCGTACCCAGGACCCTTAAAAAAGTAATCTGGCACGATGACTAATAAAATTCGTTAAACTAATATTTTTTATGTATTTTTTAATTTTTTGCAGTAACAGATGACATACTAACATATGTAGCACATGTATGTCATGGTATCTAATAGTGTTCCAAACCAGTATGCAATTGAGGGAGAAGCGAGAAAACATTGCACGGTTTAAATCATTATTAATAAAATTTATCTGTAATTTTAGGTAAAAAAAATGTAAGATATTCAACAGTAACAAATAAATAAAATTACTTATAATTATTTGTATGTTAGTAGATAATATATTTTCCCATGCATGCAACTGTATTTATGGCAGCTTATTACGAGTGCAATTTCGTGAAAAACGTTTTAGAAGAAATTAAAGAAGAAAAAAATTCATTTTCGTGGAACAAAATTTACCGGGCATCCGGTACAAAATAAAATATTTTAAGTATTGTATTAGGTACCGCGTGTGTTGTGAATAATATACAATATTTATTAATATTATAGGCACTATTATTTATTACTTCCTATAATATTTTTATTTTTAAGTGTATCATTGCGGTTACGAAGGAGGTTAAGAGAAAGTTTCAGGTATGGTACCTATCTAATCACAAAATAAAAAATATGTTAAGCTACATTGCGTTGTTAATGAGTTATACTTAGTATAAGGTTCGTATTAAATAATATGTTTATTTTGTTTTTACATGGTTGAAGATAATATTGAACTAAACTATACTTCAGTGTATATAAGACTCTTGAATTTTTATAGGTTTGTACCAATTTTTGAGATTGTGGTTTTCAGATGACTTGGATCTATATAACCTCAACCATTTGCACTTTGACATCAGCATTAGGAGTCGAGCACATCGCTGCGCCGTCGCAATGTAATATTTTGCAGCACGAAAATGTGTTGAAGCGATGTGTTGTTACGGACCTCTGTGGTATAAACGTACTGAATAGTAGGTATGTAGATTAATATCACAAAAATATTTTTAACGTTATATAGAAGCAAGAGAAAACAAAAGTTGAGTTATTCGGGTGTCAAGCAAAAGAGTGCTGTTAATTGTTACTTAAATAATTTTTTAATTGTTACTTAGTGGAACCGTCAATTAGTACAGACTTCATCATTATCTTTTTAGTGCATTTATATTACAGAGATGAGAAATTACGGTCCTTAAGTGTTTGATGTAACGCAGTTATCATATTTGTTGTAAATAAATTTCAGGCTCAATCTTAACTGCAGCAAAATCGAAGCAAAGTACATTCTAAAATTTAATATGGCAAATTGACACGTACATAATAAACGCAAATTAGCGTAATTGGCTTGCTGAGGTCAATCTATTGCGATACACTGTTGTGATAGACGTCGATATGTTATATCAAATTTTAGATTTGTATTCGCTTTGCTTCGACTCTGCGGTAGTGGAGATTGAGCCTTATCGGTGTTGCTGATTGTCTTGGCAAATGCTTGGAATGTTCTAAGAGCTTTGTGTGTGTACTGAAATCTCATGCTACTTTTTTAAACTACTACTCCCCATATTATAATTAACATGCGGGAAATATGATGCAGTTACACTCGATTCTAATCATATATTTTTACATGTATATATTTAATCCTTTTATAGTAAGTGACAGTAAGTTTAGGATTTATAAAATATTTAATATCGGTACTTAATTGTATTAAGTATTGTTGTCTTTTGCTTTCATTTATATTTAAGAATAATCTCCTTAATAATACCTAGTTATGCCTTCTTTCTCCTACTCTTTCCTATACTTAATTTCTTTTTAGTCGTGAGTATAATGTTAATTAAGTAAGTAAAGTATTAGAATTGAATATATTCTACATTATGTTATTAACTTTCTTCATATCTCTTACACACGTTCGTAAGTCGTTCGTGCACGTGATTTGTTCTTCAAATTTGAGAAGGTACTTGAAAATTTGTTTAATTTAATAAGAAATATTGTGTAGTTAAAAGAAGTAGCTATGAGATATACTGGTACATCAGACATACTCAGTATTACTCTTATTAAATACATATGTTCAAGAACTCTTTACAATTTGCCAAAAGTAACTTTTTATCTGCTTAACCATGAAGTTACTAACGATTTGAGATTTCAAATTGCTTAAAGTGGGATAAACTAGTGCTAAAATGCTTGTAAAGAGTCACTTGTATTGTTTGCAATCTCTGTCTAGCTTTTCTCTGGCTCAATGGGAGACAGCTCACAGTTTTCAAAACCCTATTTACTTACACAATGAATAACTGCTTGCCTAATTGGATTATTTGTTTTCTACATCGGAGTTGCATTTGAATTAACATTTACGTTTTCTCAACTTGATTTTTTTCTTAACCTTGTGATTTGTTTCGTTGTTTGTTATTTGTGTTTTCAAATGCGACTTCGTCTTACTGTGCATATAAACGTCTATATATCTGTTCTGTGTGTACCAGACCAACAAGATTAGATATTGCACGTGTATTCCTTCTTTCCTGACTGCTATGGCACGTTTCTGCACAAATTCTTCGTTTAGAATAATGTGGTCACTTTAGAAACTGTTACAATTAAAACTAATAGTAGTTTTATTCGGGTTTGAAATCTAAATAATTTACTATGATATAATAATTAGCTGATAAATCTGTACTATTTATCGTTTGAACCATTAAATAAAGTTAAACAGGATATCCCTATTCGTTCAGTGCATCAATTCTGTTTTTAATATTCAAATATATTCCGAACCGTTTAGAGCTATACAGAATCCAATTTCATGCTGTCGTTACCATATTACAAAGCCTTTAATGAAATTTCATCGCCGTTGCCGACACGGACGTGCGATAGTACGGTCTGTCGGTCTGTCCGATATAATTCGATCATTAATCTGGATTATAAGCCCATTCAGTGTCCGAATGTTGGACTGAATATTCATTCGTCTAGATTTTGCAGATCTATTAAGTTCAACTAAAGATAGTTTATACATCATTACGATTAGTAAAACATCAAAAACTTGTGGCGAAAAATCGAATGTGTCATTAATTTGAGTAAAAGCTTCAAAAAATTTGATATTATTTTTAATGTCAACGAACTAATTATTATTATCATAAACAGTTGACAAACAAAAAAATATTTTAAAATCTTTACTTATTTTGTGAGTAAACCTCAATGTCATAAGTCTAGTTAAGTGTAGTTAAATATTACCTACTGCTTTGGCTTAGCGACTATCTACATTTGCGATAAAAAGTTACGTATCTACTCTACATGAACATGATTTTATTTTTAGCATACTAAGTTTCAGTCTTAAGATGAAAAGTCAAGATTCTGAGCGCAATTTTTCAACTTGCGGGAAATTCATATCACCTATTCCTAACTTTAAATTTTATACGATAGCTCAAGTACTGAAATAGCACTTTTGGAAAGTGCTGCTTCATCTTCGGTTTTTAGCTTGCGTGTTAAATTTTACGTCTATTTTTAAAACAGGAAATCGAGAAATTTGTCCAGTTTTTCTAATTTTTCAAGTATAGTACAGTATATAGCAAGTAATAAAATTAACCGTAACAAAGATTAAAGTAAAATGTTCCAGAGATTAAACTTTCTTCAAGACATTTATTTCGTAAACCAAAAAATAAAGGTATTGATTGACTATATTAAATAGAGAATTACAAGACAGTATTAGTTCTTCGGAATTAAAATACTGAAGAGATAAGTAATTTATTATTATTCAAAAGCAAAAAAAGTGATCACATTATTTCTAAATATCTGAACAGCATGTCAATCTTCTTGGTCGTTGATAAATTGCTGTGTGCTTGGTGTATAGGAAGGAATGTTTCTTCTTGCAGGCCCGGAGCGCTAGCACCAGTAGCTTTAGGAGTGTAAGTCAGGTAATGACAGTCAGTATTGACGCTTTATCACGCCTGGCCATTATCGATCGTTTGATTTGGTTGGTTGTTTTGGTCGCCATTGATTTTTGTTTTCTTAGACATTCAATGTCCATCATTATTTAAATTCATTAGGATGTCAAACATTTTGGAATTTGGTTTCAAAATTTGTTAAACAACCTTTTGTTTAAGTTTAAAAATATGAGAATTTAAAAAGAAACGAAAGTCATGGCCAAATATTTTGTCATATGTCATTTTGCAATTCTTAACGTAGTTTGTTTTAGCGTAGATGCATCATTATCATCTGCTGTAGAAAAGCAATCAAGCAAGGCTAAAGGTAAGGCAACAAAAGTCAAAATCAGAAGGAGACTTCAGAAACGTGAATAACACCACGATCTTAAATGCCATCGGCCTCACGCTACAATGAAGACGAATCTTGTGTGCAATTACTTTGAAAATGATATTTTTAAAGTATATCTACTTATTTCCACAGATCAAATCTCTTCTAATGATTTAGGTTTATCCGTGCAGTGTGTATACTTAAGATATAACTGCTTACATGTCTCCAAATTTTTATCTTTTTATCTTGGTTCTGTAGTGATGTGCACTAGTATAAATGAGAAATATAAATATTATGTATCTATGGCAAGGGGATAGCGAAAATGAAATTTAATAAAGGAATGCAGAAACCAATCACTATACATAATTGACATGGTTAGTTTTTAACAAAACCGATGTCAACGATTCAACAAATTCTGAATGTTGATGTTGTATAGCAACATTCACAGCTTGACGACATTACACAAGTCGTAACTGATCGACCGTGTTAATAACTGCGCTCATTACTTTATCTCCGCTCCGATTAATCTCATAAGCATTTAAATGTGAGCTCTATGTCGTAATTTTTACGGCTACATTTTCTTAAAAGATCTGAATCACGTGCGATCAGCTCATTGTTATATTATTTTTATAGCCAACACCGGCCTGACTGAAAAATGGCTTTCCTTTGCTTTCTGGAGATTGATATCAACTAATTTTCTAAAGTATTTGCTAACTGGACTAACCATCCTAGTCTCTACTTGAATCTTATACTAGGCCAGTCACAGTTGTCATGAGCAGCCTCGGAGAAACATAAAAAAACTCATGGAAATAGTCTCAATTATGCTTCATACGGTCTCCAAATGCCAGTTTTGATTTTCAATGATTTCCTATTTCCTTACGAAGCAATTCAGTATTTAGGTATTATTCTATTTAATATAAATCATTCATAAGTAGTCGTACTGCTGCTGTATTCTGAGAAGTCATTGGAAAGAAATTCTTGACACAAAGTAAACATTTCCTTTACCAACAAATAGCTCTAGTTTCGTAAAGCCAGTCCATTCTCAATTGTTCGCATCTTGTCGGTCAATAGAAACACATTTAGGTCACAGACAATTCTGCTAACTTGAGTCATTCTGACAACAATCGCTGCTACTTACATCTGGATCAAGTTTTTGCGATGTGCCCTAAATCAATGTCTTTTATATGTTGGGTACTGGTAAGTATGACAGGAAAAGGTGTCTCCAAATGCTATTAGGTACCATGCTTAAGGTACAGCTGTACCTGTAAGGATTATAATGCTAACCAACACTTTTTTATACATGACGGATGAGTCAAAACGCAGTCGGGGCACCAGGTTTCAAGTAGCAGTACTTAGTAGTCAGTTGTACGGGTTGTACCTCTTTTATACCTTCTGAAAACCTCTTGTCAAAGCCTTGGAAAACTTCAGAAGGAAACACATTTCATAATTTGCACGTACGCCGTAGCGTATCGTAAACGCCCCGGAAGAAAACCCATTCAGCAATATGCACGTATTGTAGAAACGATCGTAAAAATTGCTCTGTAAATGCGAGGGATTCAGAAATGTGATGACCAGTTGGTGCAATGGTTACCATGCCAGTTTGCCGTTCCAAGGGTCCTGGGTACGATTCTTAGTGAGGTGGAAATTTTAATGATAAGTTTTTTTCTGTTCTTGACCTTAGTATGTGTTCTTGTCTTGTGTGTTGTCCATGGCATCCACGACTCAAGGAATCCTAATGAGGAAATACACAATGTGTCTGGTCACCAGTGTCGGAGACTTAAGGGGGATGAACTATGGTATTTTTTATCGACAAATCACTATCCAAATTTTCTCTTGCCCCTTCCATGATAAAATGGCAGCCATTTTGTTTTTTCAACCTCGAAGCTCGGGCGCCTGTACTGTTTTAATCATTGCTATCGATGTAGACATCTTAGGAGGCCGAAAGATATCTCATTTGGAAGCTAACAATGTAGGTAATCAACTGATGATACATTTTATTTAATATCTTTTTTATAGAAGAACAAAAAAGGATTTAAAAAACAAAATTTAATATTTTTTCACTGCTTTTTCGTAGTTTTGTGCCTTTTACAGGAAAACTAACCCGTCAAGCTACTTTTTTTTTGTTGTCTTGTCAAAACATAGGATATCACCTTTTTAATAAATGTTACATCAAAGCCGTATGTAAGGTAGTAGACTACTTTCGAGCCTTCAAATGAAATTCATAGATTTTACTAACCCGATTAGATATGGACGCGACCAGTGTATGCTTTCCTCGTAATTAGTCAACATCAACGACTAACGTTCTTAGGTATCAGCCTCTTAGAAACATCCATGAAACGCTTTGTATGAATTATTATTAGTATTTCATACAAACTGTACTGTTCATAACGCGCTGATTGTATGGGATTCCACGAAGTTATTTTCACATAAAAGTTCGCGTTTCTGTGTCATTTATGTAACCGTTTTGGCCAGCACGATCATCAAGGTGGGGCTAAGTTTATGTTAATACTATCCTGTGACCCACTGACCTATATCTGTGTTAAATTTTACGTCACCTCGGAGTGTGAAATTACATCTTTGAGTGTAGCGCAGACGGGCCACTGTTATCATTCATTCGTAAGTAATAAAATTAAGTGGATTCCTTCTTCTGACAGGAAAAAATATGATGTTTAGGCTTCGTACCCTGGGCAATTCTACCTACCTTGGTGAGAACATAAGTGAATAGCCTGAAGGGCTAACGTAAAAGCAGACGAGCCACCTGATGGTAAGTGGTCATGGTCGCCATGAACACGAGCAACACCAGGGGAGTCACCAGTTCAACGCCGGTCCATATAACCCATAATCGTGTCCTCTCATTACTCATAATCTTTTTCGATATATTGCAAACATGATGAAGACAACGAATCAGCACCAGGTTCCTCTGCTGTTCGATGGTTGGTATGCATAAATAATGACCAAGTGAATGCTAGTTAAAATTTTGAAACATTTTCGTAACTAACAGGATCCTGTCAAAAGTTGTTGCAGCAAAAAGCAACATATTTCCTTGCTGTACCTAAATTTGTGGGTGCAGTTGTACAAAAGTACATAAAGTGTTTTAGAAAATTATGAATGAAAGCTGAAAAATCGCATTCAGAAGACTCCCCCTCAATTGTTCAGTAGACACCACGAGGTGAGGTTCAAAATTTAAGGACGGAACAAGCCCCCTTTCAATTAGAATTTTCTATCTACATCTGGGTCGCCGAGAATGTGAAAATGCCAATCACCGCTAAAAAGTAATTTATTAGGTACCCGTGCGCACAGTTCAATTCAGCTTGTGAGCAAAATTTACTTACGGTGTTTTAAATTCTCTTCGTCAATCTACGATTTAGGTATCTTAAGTGATTAAGATACGTCTTCATCGTAGATTGGTTGTGTAGGATGCAATGCTCCACTAGGAGTCCCGCATTGACACGGACAATTTATGGTCAGTTTAATTAGTGTGTTACTAGCTTCCGCCCGCAGGCTTCACCCGCGTGAATTTCGTTTAACCTTCACCCCCCCCCCCTATTTCACCCCCTTCGGGATGGAATTTCCAAAAATCTTTTCGTGCTCCCCTACACTCTCCTCTGTCAGTCACCAGTAACGCAAGAGTTTTATATACTAAGATTGTAAAAAAACGTCCAAACGATTTAAAATATTTGAGTTAATTCTCTTATTGTGATGAGGAATTAATTCTCTTATTGCGGTGAAGGATTGAATAATTATTCTGTTTCTAAGTAAAATCTCTTTTGTTTTCGTTCCTTTCGCAATCGCAAGTCTGTGTCGCTAATTCGCTGACTGTTTGAAATGAGCCCTCTTATTAACTATTTCCTCCGATGTCGCCTTTTCCTTATCTTTGCTCATTTTAAGATATTTCGGTGAAAAATGCTATCAATCTTCCAGCTCGCATTAACGTTACATTTCTTCTAATGAAAAAAGGAATTGGCACGTCGTTCTATGCACGATTTGTAAAGACCCTATTTTTGTGATTACTGCTAACACGTCTGGATTTCCTCCGGTAAAAATCATTTTACTAATGACCTCTTTTATTAAAGAAATCGTGGAGTTACAATGTTGCCGTGTAAAAGTAGCAAATTGTTGTTAATAAATTATAATCTGAGTCCATTCACTACATATACCTAGTATAAAACAAAGTCGCCCTCCGCCTGTGTCTGTCTTTCTGATTTTGATGCGGTTTATCAGGTAGGTACTACCAGGTACCTAGAGTATTTCTCAAAGAGGCTTTATATCTATAAATTATGTACATTTTTGTGTAGGTATTTTGTTTGCTAGACGGATATCAATCTTCAATGTAGATTCCTCATTTAACGCTGAACGAAGCGAGGGCGGGTCCTAGTATCATATACTTTGTTATCATTTAAGCAAGTTATCATATCATTAGTACATATACATAATATAAAGCTGAAGAGTTTGTTTGTCTATTTTAAGGGGCTAATGTAAAAACCACTGATTCGAATCAAAAAATATTTTTTATGTAGGCTAGTCCATTTATTGAATAAGGCCATAGGTTATATAACATCACACAACCAATAGGAACGGAGCATAATTGAAAAATCTTACAAAAATGGGATTAGTTTTAATATAAAAAAAAACAAGTTTTCCGAAGCTACGGCGTCCTCCAGTATAATAAATTAATTTAATAAAGCTTAAGATTTTTTTGTATGTTTCGGAGCGGTAATCTCCGGAATTGCCAGTCGGATTTGAAAAAATATTTTTGTGAACGTAGAAAAATTCGCAAGGAAGGCTACATTATTATTGTTTGTTATATTTAGACATATGAGTGAGAGCTTACTAAACCCATACTATGTAAAAAACAATAAAGTACCAATTAAATATGTTTTTTTTAGGTTCCTAAGTATAGTAAAATTATTAAGTAAGTAGATATATGAAAAGAATTATGAAAGTAAGTTTTATGAAACTTATTAATTTGAGTGCCTACAACACATTGATGGCCCACAACTAAGCACGGGTCTCTCCTCATTATTGAGGAGGCCTAGAGCATACTCCACCACGCTGCTCCAGTGCGGATTTCTTCTGCAAATTAGAATAATTATCCTTTCCTGGGGTGGTGCTGTATTAGGTACTTTTTTACTGCAGAGGCCCGTAAAAACTTAAAAAATAATTTGCAATATCTTCACTAATAACTTACCTAAGTTACTCGTATTTTTAATCTCCCAATGTGTTAGTTAAAGGTAAAACAATCTATAAGGCTTTATAGAATATTTACTTTAGAAGAATAAAATTTATACTGATAGGTATGCAGATTTTCGCCATAATTAATTTTCTCCTTCACCGAAGCAAGTGATTATCACATTTTGGAACACAAAATTTTAGCGACATTATCAAATAAATTACGACAGAAATTAAACCAATTTATCGGTATTGTAATTATCTCTGCTAGTTACAAAATTTAAATTGGTTTCTCCTCTTGCGTCACAAGAAAGACATGAGGTATTAATTCAGCGACGCAAGGAAAATTGAACGAGATCAGAGGCAACACGAGTTCGGAACAGCTTAAAGTTTTAACGAACTTCATCATTAAGCCTCCGTAATGTTTTCGTTGAGCATATTTGAAATATATAATTGCTTTTCCTCTAAGACCAACAGATTATTAAGACAGTAGGTATAATAAGGATATCTATGTAGATGCTAACACAGAAATCTTTGTCTCGTATGTATGGATAACATAAATTAGGCCCTGGTAACACTTTTTAGACTTGACAATCTCAGTCCACAAGGATAGCAACGTTTCTGTGACCGAATTAGAACGAAGCTCATACTAACAATTACTAACTGGAATATAAGTAACACCAACTAGCAAGCCCTTTCACTAACAGTCCCTGTAATCACATCGATTGACAAAATAACCAACTAATATTCTAACACCATTTGTTAACTGGACTAACCACCCCAGTCCCAAAATTGAGTCTCGTTCTAGGTCGGTCATGAATCGAGAACAAATATTCATATGTCTCAAAAATAACTGCCCCGGCCGAGCATCGAACTCCGGACCCTTCGTTTAGCTTGTAATCTTCATAATAATTGTGAAACAACGCGATACTCAATAATATGTTTAAAACATTGCACATACTCTTAAGTAGGTATACATTATATTTTGTAGCAATAAATAAATAAACATTTTCTTTCAATGCTCAGTTCTAATGTGAGGCTGTTCTACGACTTTTTAAAAGGATATAAATATATTTTAATTTAAATTTAACTTATATACGGTTACCTGGGTACCTTTCGCTTCTCTTCATAATCACTTCTGCATCTTGTTACTGTTCATAAATTGAATCGGCTTGCAGAGAACGCGTCATTCGTGTCTGTGCACCGTAATATTTGATACTTCACACACTCCAAATGGCGCTTTCAATTCTGGTACCCATTTTATTTATGCAAGTTCTGAATTAAATCAAGAAGTGGATTCTTAACCCAGTTTATGCGAACGTAAGCAGCTGGTCTTAATTTTAGGTAAAAAGATTTTGCGCAGAAAGATAAGCGAACCGGACTAAATTATGGAATTAAAACTTGAATGAAACTGGTCAAGTTCGAGTCGGCTTCGCATTTGTAGGGCTCTATACCACCAATCATAAAAATTATATTGTCATTATCAAAATTAAATGTAGGGAATTCAAAGAAAAGGTAACCAAACTGTGACTTCACGTCTAAATAAATAAATATTTTTGCCGTGTGCTTAATTAAGGAGATTAAGCAAGCTTTATCAGACGTGCATAGTGAGATCAACCCCGACTTTCTTGTTTTACGTTCAAGTTTCAGAGAGATAGACAGACGTCGCAGGCATATTTATACAGTTCGGTTTTTATCCTTTGTGTACGGAACCCAAAACACGAAATATAAATTTATGAGCATTTACATATCACTACTACTTCTTAATCAAACTAAAAGACGAACATAATTAAAATAATAAAAGACGTGTGGCACTCGGAGACTGCCGCGGTAAAGCTATTGCATAGCATTATACGAGGGGCGGCTGATAAGTCCGCGGCCTGAAGTACTTAATGAAAGAAAAGTTCGGTTATATAATTTTTATTTTTCAATATAGTCACCCTCAAGTGAAATGCATTCTTCACATCTTGCATATAATGCTTTTAAACCGTTGAAAAAAAATCATTTGTCTGCCTCGTTAAAATGACTTTTTACGGCCGCCTTCATCTCACTATCGTCGGAAAATCTTCGGCCCCTGAACTCCTATTTTAATTTTGAAAAAAGAAAAAAGTCGCTAGGTGTCAGATCTGGACTATAGGGTGGGTGGTCGATTTCTAAAAATCCTGTGTCTTTAAGGGCCTAGCGTGCAACCCGAGCGATGTGAACTGGCGCATTGTCTTGCAACAACAGCACACCGCGCGCCAACTTTCCTCGTCTCTTCTGCATTACAGCCTCCGGTGATTGAGCCAATAAATTAGCATAGTACTGACCATTCATTCTAGTTCCTTTAGGTAAAAAGACAATGAATAAAATTCCCTCGCTATCCTAAAAAATGGTCGCCATAATCCGAGACGCCGACTTTTCCACTTTGAATTTCTTCGGCGCTCTTTCTCCTTTTTAACCGACTTCAAAAAAGAAGGAGGTTCTCAATTCGACCGTATATATGCTTTTTTTTTTATGTACGTTCAGCGATTATTCCGTCGTTTATGGGCCGATTTTGATAATTCTTTTTTTGTTGTAAAGTAGATATGCGCAGTGGGGTCCCCTGATAAGGACACCAGGATCTGATGATGGCATCTCGGAGAAATCGAGGGGAACTTTCGAAAATTGTATGGACAACTAGTGTGTTTGTTCATGTTATCATAAGTACATTAAAGCGCTACCATTTCATGAAGATCTGGAGTCGATCTGATGAAGCCGAAAGACAGTCGAGGGAACTCCTCAACGATTTACTGCAGTTATCTAGTGTTTGGGCTTGATTAATTTGTAGTGACGAGAACTTTACACTTATATGTTGAACTGAGCGCCATCTGGCGAGTAGTTTTTGAGTTATCTCTACTTATCAAGATTGAAGTCGGTTATTTTTTTTTGTAAAAAGCAATTATTTATTCATTAATTCCACTCTTGTTTCGATTCTGGATTATACTGACGTATGCATGTTTAGACAACGGTTACTATTTGGTGTCAAATTGTACCCAAATTGTCCTTGGCCAATTCTAAAAACTTGTTACAAGTCGCAAGTCGCCGCTTCTTGTCGAGTGTTGTGAGCGTTCGCGGTAACGAACGCTCACATTTTTTTTCATATGAAAATGTTGATGTAAATTTTCTCCGATAATTTTTTTAATGACCTGTAACTCCTCTACTATTTGCTACAATTTAATTCTTTGATCGTCTAGTACTAATTTCTCTACTTTTTAATATTTTCTGTAGTCACTGCCGTTACAGGTCGACCCGGTCGGAGGTCGTCTTCATAGGGCTCTCATCTCTGTTGAAATAAGCGAACCCACTTTTTGAACATCGTATATGAAGGTCCAGATTCTACAAAAACCGATGACATTTCTTGAAAAAATCCTTTCGGCGTATTTTCTTTCTTTGTGAGGAACTTAATCACAGCGCGATGCTCGAAATTACGCGACTTGCCAAGTTCTGTCGACATGGCGGTGTTTGTTGTTAGATAGATTAACTATTAATGATCACAACAAAAAAAATTATGGCTCTATATACTGCCAGAGAGTGCTGCTACTAGTGATATTAGTAATGTGGTGATTAGTAATCGCTAAGTACCTTAGGCCGCGAACTTATCAGCCGCCCCTCGTATATAAATTAACAAAACAAAAAATAATACTGCATTTGTGATAATAATAATAAAATGAATGTATATAGAGTAATAACTCATTTTCTTTCACAATTTTTTCGTGACTTTCTTCATTAATAAATGCACTTTGTTTATTCATATTTAAAACACTTTGTACACAAATTATACGAGTACAGATATTCACTGTTTTACAGTGGGATAAGAAAGTGGTGTACCAGTTTTCATTTAGTTGCCTAGTTATCAAAAGTTACATCAAAGTTTATTAGAAACGGATAATGCATTAATTTGTGCAAAGAAGATTTAAATATTCTGAACAAAAGCATAAGAACTATTTCAGTTGACAAAATAATTCTTTTTAAAAAGAAAATTGACATTTGACATTTAAGTCCTACAACGATCTTTTGGCGCGTGAATGACGTGTGGGTGACAGAGACAGTGCCTTACAGTTTGCCTTGCCTGTATGGCACTGTCTCTATCACCCTCAAGTCATTAATATAGTGTCATTATTTTATGTTATGTTATTATTTTGTATGTTTTAAATCTAAATACGCGATAATTCGACTATTATGAATACATGTTGTTAACCGACTTCAAAAAAGAAGGAGGTTCTCAATTCGACCGTATATATGCTTTTTTTTTTATGTACGTTCAGCGATTATTCCGTCGTTTATGGGCCGATTTTGATAATTCTTTTTTTGTTGTAAAGTAGATATGCGCAGTGGGGTCCCCTGATAAGGACACCAGGATCTGATGATGGCATCTCGGAGAAATCGAGGGGAACTTTCGAAAATTGTATGGACAACTAGTGTGTTTGTTCATGTTATCATAAGTACATTAAAGCGCTACCATTTCATGAAGATCTGGAGTCGATCTGATGAAGCCGAAAGACAGTCGAGGGAACTCCTCAACGATTTACTGCAGTTATCTAGTGTTTGGGCTTGATTAATTTGTAGTGACGAGAACTTTACACTTATATGTTGAACTGAGCGCCATCTGGCGAGTAGTTTTTGAGTTATCTCTACTTATCAAGATTGAAGTCGGTTATTTTTTTTTGTAAAAAGCAATTATTTATTCATTAATTCCACTCTTGTTTCGATTCTGGATTATACTGACGTATGCATGTTTAGACAACGGTTACTATTTGGTGTCAAATTGTACCCAAATTGTCCTTGGCCAATTCTAAAAACTTGTTACAAGTCGCAAGTCGCCGCTTCTTGTCGAGTGTTGTGAGCGTTCGCGGTAACGAACGCTCACATTTTTTTTCATATGAAAATGTTGATGTAAATTTTCTCCGATAATTTTTTTAATGACCTGTAACTCCTCTACTATTTGCTACAATTTAATTCTTTGATCGTCTAGTACTAATTTCTCTACTTTTTAATATTTTCTGTAGTCACTGCCGTTACAGGTCGACCCGGTCGGAGGTCGTCTTCATAGGGCTCTCATCTCTGTTGAAATAAGCGAACCCACTTTTTGAACATCGTATATGAAGGTCCAGATTCTACAAAAACCGATGACATTTCTTGAAAAAATCCTTTCGGCGTATTTTCTTTCTTTGTGAGGAACTTAATCACAGCGCGATGCTCGAAATTACGCGACTTGCCAAGTTCTGTCGACATGGCGGTGTTTGTTGTTAGATAGATTAACTATTAATGATCACAACAAAAAAAATTATGGCTCTATATACTGCCAGAGAGTGCTGCTACTAGTGATATTAGTAATGTGGTGATTAGTAATCGCTAAGTACCTTAGGCCGCGAACTTATCAGCCGCCCCTCGTATATAAATTAACAAAACAAAAAATAATACTGCATTTGTGATAATAATAATAAAATGAATGTATATAGAGTAATAACTCATTTTCTTTCACAATTTTTTCGTGACTTTCTTCATTAATAAATGCACTTTGTTTATTCATATTTAAAACACTTTGTACACAAATTATACGAGTACAGATATTCACTGTTTTACAGTGGGATAAGAAAGTGGTGTACCAGTTTTCATTTAGTTGCCTAGTTATCAAAAGTTACATCAAAGTTTATTAGAAACGGATAATGCATTAATTTGTGCAAAGAAGATTTAAATATTCTGAACAAAAGCATAAGAACTATTTCAGTTAACAAAATAATTCTTTTTAAAAAGAAAATTGACATTTGACATTTAAGTCCTACAACGATCTTTTGGCGCGTGAATGACGTGTGGGTGACAGAGACAGTGCCTTACAGTTTGCCTTGCCTGTATGGCACTGTCTCTATCACCCTCAAGTCATTAATATAGTGTCATTATTTTATGTTATGTTATTATTTTGTATGTTTTAAATCTAAATACGCGATAATTCGACTATTATGAATACATGTTGTCGATTCCAACGCCTTATTTAATCCAGATCTACATGTAATTATTCTTAAAACACCGAACCGACGGGGCGAAAATCAAATGTTTGACAGGTAAGATGTGTATGGGAAATTAAAATTTTCATTTTTTTAGTATTTACCTCGCAATTTTTCATAATTTCTCATCGCTGCAACCCTCCCTGAACTTCCACGAATATTTCAAGACTAAAATTAGCCAAATCGGTTTAGCCGTTATAAAGTAAAAGTTAGTTAACTCAGTTAAAAGTTCTGGTATTTATCGATGTGTGGGTGCATAGACATAGTAACTATGTCTGTGTGCAGGGTGTAATAAATTTTCGTTACGAAATTTCTGCATTCGGTCCCCGCGCCCAAGGCCCGCGATAAAAGCTATACAATAGCTTAATAATTTTAATCATGGCAGATTAAGGACTATACCCTGACACGTAAGAAAAGGCCAGAGAAAAAAAAATGTTTTTTTAAATCTACTGTTTATTTCAAATATGTAGAGCAACCAAGGAAACGAAATAAATAATGTAAAGATTTCACAACTGATCTACAAAAATAAATGTTAATCAACAACATCGTTGCCTACTAGATCTCTATTATAAATTAATGAAATTTATTACAGACACGTTTAGGTATTTTAAAACCATTCTTTCTAATATATTGACATTGATTGTAGTAACAATAAAGATAACAAACGAAAACAAAACAAAAACAAAGTAATTTACTAAACGACAAACAACAAAACAAGTAGAAACGAATTTGAAATATTTGCAGGATTGAATTGAAATTCAGGAGACACGTTGAGTCAATGTTTTCGACTCTAATGGTAAAACAAAATCACATTTACAAGGATTGACAGACAAATGAAATTGCACTATTTACATGTGAGCTTTATGTCGGTTGCTGAAAAGTTTTCATTGATCTCGATCAGTTATTACTGCACTGTCTAAAAATCGTACTATACAGATCAAATGTTGACCATGTTGTTTAAAAAGTTTGAAATAAAAGCAAAATTTAAATATTTAAAAAAGACCCACGACGATCAAATATAAATATACTTTACCTAGATATATGTAAACAGGACAAGTAACAGTAGTAATAATCAGATATATTTATTGGTAATCATTTGTATTTAGAAATTAATAATTAGGTTATTAATATTTGTACGCCATTAGCTGGCAAAATATATTGGAACATAAACTTACATGATCTAACGTAGATACATATTATATTGGGACGTTTAAGTTTATTAATGTTCTTATATTTTAAGTACCTACCTGTACGTTTACAAACAAAGATTGAATTTGATTCGATAACTAATATAAACAATATCGTAAGTTACTTGAATACAGGTAAGTTTTATTTTATCTCGTTGGCCGCACTTAGGATAAACTTACAAGATTACTAGTTACGCAGAGTTAAGCTACTCTTTTTACCGTTTAATCACCAGTCATCATCTCCATGAACTCTGAAACATAACAAAAAATAGCATTAGAAATAGTAAAAAAAAATCATGACAACGACTTTGCAGTTTAAGAGGTCCCATTCATCTTTGAGTCCAAATCGAGCTCCTTACACATAGTCCACCAGACTGAACAACGGACGAGGCTACAGCGCTTGGCGTCTCAGAAGTCACTGAGCTCTGTACCATTTAGTTTAATCCCGAAGGTACTTTAGGGCTTAGCAAAATGTACGCATGGTTACGGAATAACATTACACCTATTGGGATGGATATGCCCCCGCCAAAGACGCTTTCTATAAATGCGCTCGCGGAGCCATTTGCAGGCATTTACATTTTAGCCATCTTCGCTTTAGATTTATCCTCTTGCTTAAATCAGCTACTAAGTGAATTTGCATTCCGGTCGAGGGCTCGAGATGCAGGACTTTCTTTCCTTCTACTCTCTCATTTTTTAACTTTCTTTTTCTTCTGTTTTATTGGTATTTGAAAGTAGTGAAAAGACGTGTGTCGCTTCAAGTAATGTAAGGTACTTACCATCAAAATCGACGGTACCGGAGGCGTCTGTGTCGATTTCAGCGATCATCTCATTCAGCTGGTCTGGAGTGAGCTGGTCATCCAATGCAGCCAGAATCTCCCTTAGACTCGACGTGGGGATGTACCCGTTACCTGCAATCGTAGATATGTGCTGTTATTGATATTAAAGGTTTAGTAGTACCGTAGTATAAGATACCGATTTCCAAAATTAAATATGTAGGGTTTGATTGAGTGAGTGAGTGAGCTCTTTTAAAGCAGATTCCATGAATTTTAAGTCCAAATCTATCTTCCCAATCCAACCTGAAGTTTACTGAAGAACAGTGGACGTTACATGGCCCGGTCTCTTGTGTCAAAACTCGCTGGAGTTTGTCTCATTCGTATTAATCCTGTAGGGTGGTGGAAGTTTTGCAGGCTGGCTAGTTAACTGGCCAGATATATTTTGTGTTACTGATGACCAAGGGCGACGATGGCTGGTGGCTAGTCTGCTCGTTAGCCAGCTAAAGATATTTAACATTTTTTACAAGAAATAACCGAATCCAAAATCGATTTATAGAGATAACTAAAAACCCGTCAGATGTCGCTCTTTATACGGGACTAGATGATAAACGCTCGTTTTCCATAAAAAAAGAATCTTCATAATCGGTTCAACAAAAACTACAATTGAACGGAGTGAACATCGTCCTTTTTATGAAGTCCATTAAAACCAAAAACTATTCACAAAATTGTATTTTCATTCTATTTTATTACCTTCTACACAATTTATAGGTTTGCAAGATTTCATACGTAAACTAAAATTTTAAAATGTTACATTGCCCCACACCAAATACTTGTCACCTTGGCGCATATCCAATAAATCGTTTTTATGTCTCCAGGAGTTTATTGCTTACAATTATCGCTACAAAATTCATTGTTTGTGAGCACAAAAATAATAGCCGTTCTGTCTGTCTAATTTAGGTTTTATTGAGTGTTTATTGTGACTAGTTGTCCGGGATTGTGAAATATTTGTAGTGTGTTTGTTATTTAAAATATAAATGCAAGCGGTCATTTGATCATAAAATATCGAAAACTGCTTGATGTTTAATAAATGAAATTTGGCATAGAGATAGGTACTTAGCTTATAGTTAGAAGACGTCCCTTAAGAACAGATTTTGTCATATTCCCCTAGTTGTTAAAATAGGAGACGAAAAATGGAGTTATAATATGTGAAAAAACAGACATTATAAACTTGGTATTCAAAATTCCTATAGTGAGATATATTGAAACATGTGTTTCAGAAAAATGAATAATTTATATATTTGCAGATTTGGGCCCCAGACTGATATCAGAAATTAAAACTTATCATTTGAATTTCACGTCACAGGGAATCAAAACACAGCAATTAGGCATACAAATGGCACTGACAATCCGGCACGGTAACAATTGCACCGCATGGTTCGTATGCAAACGTTACAAACGATTCAACCACGTGCGTTTATCATAAAACCTTTCACGCATTCATAACACATTAGCAGCAGTGTTCGGTGAAACATCAATGCGTCGTCAGTGTAAAATTGAATGGCAATAGTCGACCTGGAATTTCGTGATATTCACAGCACATTTTCATTTGTGCTGTGAATCGAGTTTTGCGCCGCGTTGATGTGAATGGTCAATCACCTGTTATTACTGCTTGCTACACATAGCTAACGAGCAAATGAGAACTTGGACGGTAAGCAGTCTATTTGAAATGCAAACGGGTACTCATTCGGTATTGTTATAAAATTCAATAATATTCAATCACAAATTCATGTATAAATATGAGTTAAGTTCACTAAAGCATTAGGTAAGCATGTTATGTTGATTGCAAAATATGTCACAGAAATAAATAAATAAATAACTTTGTGACTGACCGTTTGCACAGTCAGAGTTCATGGAAATGAACACCTATAGACATTCATAAGTTATTGGTCAAAAAGGAAAGAAAGGAATGTGACAAATATTGAAAAGCTAATGGCACATTATTTGAAAAGGTCTAGGGAAAGATTGACATGAAACAGAAATATTATATGGAAGAACCAATAGATAACACTAAAACTATCACACTCTTAATGCCAAGTGAGTTTTGGCCTTAAATTAAATGGCCAATGTTCGACTTACGCCAACTGCAGATATTATATATTGTTTATACACTTACATATTTCAGACACATACATAAAGCCAATTTTTAGTTTTGTGACAATAACTCACGCAAACTTTAGACATAAAACCTTCTTTTGGAGTAGTTTATATCGATAGAGATGTCTAAGTTTTGACTTTTAATTCCAAACAGAACAAAATAAAGAAAACAAATAAATTGCCAGGTTTGGTGTTCGTCCGATTTTGTGAATGTATTCAAGTCAAGAGTAGATACTTACTCAAATGATTGCAGTCAAGTATTCTTAATAATATATCCATAATATATTTAATAAATGTAAATGCTCGTAGTCTGCGACCATTTCAACGCATAATTCTCTAAATCGAATTAAATGAAATTTGGTATGGAGTTAGTTTGAGGCCCGGTAAAGAATATCGAAGCTTTTATCCCTATTCCCTGGCAGCATTTATAGGGTTTAGTAACTTAAAGTTAAAAACAAAAACAGTATAGATTTGTTAAGTCACTACAGTAATTCATAAAAGTAATAAGAATTTTGCTGATATATTTGCTACACGTTAAATTGTCTAACATTCATTCATTCGCACGTGTGAATGATATCATATATGTAGTTCTGTAACAAATTGCCTTAACGTTACGACTTTTATATTTTTCTTATAAACTGGTAGCACATTCTGTTCTTGTGTTTTGCTTTGAAGTGCTGTGTTTAGAAATTTAAAGGAGATAAAGCACATTGTTTCAGGCACTTTATTTGAGATTACAGCCCAGTTTATTAACGACACCCTGTTGTTTTGTACGAATTTAAACCGTATGTCATGAGAATAGCGTAAGATTTCGTACGGCTACAATCCAAGGCACAGCTGTTTTATACTCTTTGATTATGTTCTTGGAATGACGAGGAGCTTATTTCTTTTTTTTTACAAGAACACGAGGTCGCAACGTGGGAAGCAATAGACTTTATATCAGCTTTGTCGTACGATGAGGGATTCATAGCTTGTGTTTATGTAAAAATAAGCAACAGATATGCAGATAACTATTTGTTCTTTTCACTTTTCATTGGAGATGATCTACTGAAGATGACTGTATGCCTAGTCGGCCAAAAACTATCAAAGGGACAATGTAACCATGAAATGAATAATAATCAACGTAGTTAAAGTGAATTAGATAGATACACAATATCCATACTGATGTTACAATTACGAAAATCTGTTTGTCTCTTTGTTTGTCCGTCTGTTTGTGACGCTTTCAACCACCGGCCCGTTTTAAATGGACTTCAAAATGAAGATAGTTGAAAACACAGGATCACACAGAATACTTTTTTTAAATTTAAATCGCTTGGCCGCTTTAAATGAATTTTCTCTGGAAGTTAGTTGATGACGCCATACCTATTTTTTTTAAAACCCTAAGAGTCTGAAAAGGGGGAAATATTTGAAGTTCCCGAAGCGAAGCGAAGACGTTCACTAGTTAGGGACAACTCCTCGTCACTTGAACTTTGACGACCCTGTAGCCTAGTTGGTAGCGACCCTGCCTGCGACGCGAGGGGTCCCGGGTTCGATTCCCGGCCGGGGCAGATATTTATGTGGCAGATAAATATTTGTACTCGGGTCATGGGTGTAATTGTAATGTGTTATATGTGTAGTCCATGCCACCCGCGACACAGGTACCTAGTAACCTACTGCGGGGGTATGAGTGTGTTAGCGTTTATTTATTTTTTATTTATTTATTTCTTGTAAAGATTTAAATGGGACCGCTTGACAAGCGTCAGCTTTCAGAACTCATCAAACTCGGTATGGCAGTGGAGAGTAATGAGGCAACGAACATAAGAAAATATAGTCCAATTGAAAAACCTCCTCGTTTTGAGTCGGCTGAAAATATGTATAAACACTTCTCCAGTGATATACATAGGTAGATTGAAAAATAACTCGCAGCAAAATATAATGTAGATAATTTATTACTTTTTACCCCGTTTCGATGATAGAATGGATCGACCTTCGACAGGAGATACTTAGAACTATTGCCTCATAGGTTGTTCAGTTGTATCGACGAGTTAGGTAATTCAGCCTGGACTAAATAATGAATAAATTCCAAAATGTCGTCACATAGGTATATATTTGTAGGTCATAGGCTTATTATCCATTTTCCCAATCCAGAGTGGTAATGTGATTCTGTATGCGGATTTCTATAACAACCATCGGTTCTTCCCCCAGTTCTATTCTGCCCCTACCAACATCTGGTTATACCCATGTTGTGGGGGCTAATTTACGGACAAAATAGAACCCGATAAAAATGCGCAAAGTTCTCTGTCCCATCCAAACTTTTCAAGAGAGTTTTATCTAAGGAACTTTTTAATTTTAAAAGATTTTATAGCTGTTGTACAAGATCAATTTTCAATATTTACTTTTATAGAATTCTTGGAAGCTATTTAAACTTTCCGTGGAAAACCTATACCAATAGTTTACCATGAAACTTAAATACGACCATTTTATTTTCGTACATTTCAGCTAAGGTTATGGAAGCTAAGAGTACTAGTTGAATACTTTAAGACAGTAAATACTAAGAAAGCCCTATGAAATGGTTTTAAATCAGAGTTGTGATTTGTAAAATTTTTAATAAAGGTTTTACAACCTAAATCACGTGCCAACTAGCGCGCCACGACCATGCCAAGTCTGGGCGCAACAGGCAAGGGATTGTGGACAAGCAACATGCTATAGCTTTACTCGTACAACCATTTTGTTCATGCCAGCAGCTGTCTAATCCAGGTGGTAGCATGATGCACAAATATTTTCGCGATACGGAAATGGTAACGTTGGTATTATTCTGTTGCAGAGAATGCAGTTTTAGGAAACTGTTGGTACTTAAACTATGACCGTTAGTCTTCAGGAACATCAATGCTCTATAAACCGCAAAATTACTCATTTTATGCAATATTTTTAGTTATATTAAATGTGGCGTTAATTATTTATCGTTAGATAAAGCTTCATATAATTTTATGAGGAAATTGTTGGGGACCCAAAGGCGAGCCTTGGGAAACTCTTAAAGTTAAAAAAAACTTACAAAATCTTACAGGCACTTTACAATAAAAATTAAAACATCTAGTTTTAAAGCTTGTCAAATTATTAAAATGCGCGAGAACGAACGATAAAAACTCAAATACTCGTAAACTTTTAAAAGAATACGGTATTATAAGATTATCAGCTTTATATGCGGATGAACACAAAGCTACACTCACAATGGGTGACGATTATACAATGATTTAATAATAGTAACCGAGGAAAAAAATATTTTACTACTAGTTGCTGTGGTTGGCACTTTTGGGAAAAGTTCTTATCTACCGCATGAGTTGTAATGTTATATCGTCCATGCCAACATGATTGATACGGATTTTATCACAAATTCTATTATCAATAATTACCTGATCATAGGTAAGTGCCAATGAAAATTTTGATGGTGAACGCGAAAAGTTAATAAAAGCATAATTTAAATGATCCAGACCTTTTTCCTTAGTTTCTGGGTCAATGAGATCGTTTTGTTTAACTTTAAACAAAAATAATTAAGTCAACATATCTGATCAAAGTTATAAGAGGATGATGATGTTTAACTTAATCGTAGCAAACAAATGAATTCGGTGGACACGACAGAACTTATTTCGCCGCCTTGTCTCCAAGTGGTCATTAACCATAGGAAAGCCGGTTGCCTTAGAATAGAAGCATAATTACCGCTTCTGTGTCATAAAAATAGAATTCAGAAGTAGCATATACCTACCTATTCAAATCCTTTACATGAATTTTTACCCTTTTATAAAATGTCTTAAACCTAAACCTACCCTTTAAGTCATTCTGAATGTCAACTCTGTCAATACCAAATTTCCTTTTATCATAAGAAGACCAGCAAGCATAGCATAGGCTCATAGTATAATATATATTCTTTACGTTAACAATTTTAAACATAGGTCTATTAAAAACAATTGAAATCATTTTTGCAAAAAAGTAACTTTTGTTACTCTCCACCTCTCCGTGTTAAATGAGGCTTTGTGATACGTCTCGCTTTTGACGTAAAAGAAGAACAAATGATGACTTTTTCGCATTTATGATAATACTAGCTGTTGCCCGCGGCTCCGCCCGCGTGGAACTCAGTGTGTCACAAAGTTATTCCTGCGTTAATCCCGACCCCACACATATTAAGACACACTCCACACATATTAAGACACACTCCACACATCTTAAGAACAGTTGATTTTTTACTACGTTTTAGTCATACCTACCGTACAAAAATCCGTTATGTCGATCTTGAGAAAGTCGATAAAAAGACTTTAAGATATAAACGTCGGGGTTTTTTCATTCCAAACTAATATATTTGTAGGAGCGAGACCAAAGTCCTACGCTGATCTAGTAACGCCACCTATGAGTAATCGATGAAACTAGTTTTAGGAACCTAACGCCATCTATGAATGATGATTGGAAACGAAACAGTTATTGTTTGGGCATGGTCGGTATGGAGTGGGGGTAGAGATGGCGTCGTAGAGAACCATAGCTGTCATGATCATTCTGAATTGAGCGCTTAGACCGAGCGGACGTGTCGAACCCACTGCCATACCAAACTTGCCGCGTTTCCTAGTTAAATTTGAATTAATCGTGCTGATCCTTTGCCACTTTGCTATTATTTTGTCGTCAGCTTTATTTCTAAGTTTAATTTAATTTAATGTAATCTAAATTAATTTTGGTGATAACTGTATTGAAGTGTTGGAATAGACGTTTAAACTCAGTGTACAGACTATTATTTCTTATCCCCAGTCACGTATAACCCAAAGTATAACAACCGCTCTGACCCTGGCTCCGAGATCAGAAGCTGGGATAAAGAACTCTGTCCACGTTTTCAGGTGATATCATGAGGCGTGGATGCAAGTGAAAGTGCAAAGTGCAGTGAAATGATGTGACTAGATTTTCAATAAAACGGCAAGTATCGATATGAAGGATTTTCAAGTAAGACGGCGAGTATTGGTATGGTATAATTTTTTTATTTCATTACATCTGTGGTGACAAAATTTCGCAGCTTAAATTTTAATTCTTGCGTAAACTAGATAGTGTGTGTGTCAAATAGTTTGTTAAACAATCATGAGTGATTAATACAGTCGTAGATTTTCCGTCATTATCGTTTATGTCAGCACCGGTAGTAATATTATTTTCTTTGTTTTCTTTCCCTGAAAAAAATATCATTCAGTGGTTACCTTGGTCAAAGCCAAAGTTGCAAGTCTTTGATTTTACTGTAATTTAACCGAAGTGTCATACATACTTCGGAAGACGCTAGTAACTTGCGTTCAATTTGTTCAAAATTTAATGAAGGTAGATTTGGGGTTAAATTACTAGGACACCCGAGGGCCAAGTACCACTTCAAGTGTTGTTATAAGAAGTGAATTTGAGTTGAGTAGTGGCAATAATATTTCTCGTTCTAGTATGGTGCAAGGTGTAATCTGATTAAGTTGTTACATTATTTCTGATTAGCGAACAGTAATTGGTGTCATTACTCAGCTGCTAAACATATCGCTTAGTTGAGGTGATGTGTCCCTTGCATTATTCAATGAAGTCTATAAGTATCGTTGCTTGATGGAGGTGACTCTAGTTGCTGTCGATCGATATAGATGATAGCAACGACACTTTTCGCTGATTAACGTCTGTAATATTACTTGCTACTACTACGATACTGTTCACTAATGAGTGAGATGTTTTCATAATATTGGTGCGCGGTTGCTTAAGCATTATTTAAGCGTTTCGATATTTGATGTTGAACTAGGATTCGTTCTTTGTTCCTATTGTTAAAGATCATGGGGATATAGATTAGATTTTGTAGCCTGGTCGAAAAAGAAAAATACGCGTTTGATCTCTGGAATTTTGTTACGTATTCCGTGTAGGTACATTTTCAATTGATAACGTGATAAGGTGTTACAGTGCAGTGTCCTTTACCACAAGTGTTGTTTTCTTTTGTCACATGCGTTGAATTCTTAAAATTATTTCTTGATTACTTTTTATTGGTATGCAGTGACTGACAGCAGTGATACTGAAAGTACTGGTCAGGTAGCGGGTGAATAACGAAAGTATTCTTTTAATTATCTTGGTGTTTAGTGATTTGGTGCGCCGCTTTTAGTTGAAAAGGATTAATTGAAAAAAAATAAAAATACACACACAAAATAAGTTTGCTTTATTGGTACTCAATTTCACCAAGTAAATTTATAAAGCGAGAGGCTTGCGCTTTGAAAAGACTGAGTAGTTTTAATGAGGTGACGTTTGTCGAATTAATTAAAAAAAAACCCGTTACAGCTTATTTGGTTGTCGTTTTAAAAGTGATTAATTAATTGTTTTGTTTCGTATTCTAAATACGCGGGTAAGTTACTGTTACGTTTAAATATTGAGAAAGGGGTTACCTAATGATTTAAATATTGTCTTCAGAGGTATTTTAGACGAATTTATTGAATTCTTACCCGATTCAGATTCTACCCACTATATTTTTGAAATAAATAAAGTCGATTTTTGCTGCATTTAGGAAGCGATTCTAGGTTTTAAGAAGCTGGAGACCAAGACCTTGTCTGGTACCTGTCTGGAACCAAGGGTGACATCACCTAGTTGTGGTAACATGAAACGAGGTAAAAGTGAAACGGCGTTTTTGGTATGATAAACTTTTATTACATCTGGTGTGTTGGAGTTTCATAACTTCAATTTTATTTCGTTCGTTGTGAACATACAACCTTCTGTTGTCTTGTAATTAGTGATCAATAAAATAATAGTTGGATACAGTCGGTTCCCTAATTATTATTTTTTTAACAAGTGCAGCAAACTTTGATTGGATTTAATTTACCTCGTGAAACCAATGAGTTTTTAACGTTATTCGTGTTCTGTGTTCCAGCTTGGTTTTCGAAGATGGCACGGGTTGTTTCTGTGGCGATCGGGAGCAAGAGCAGCACACGAAGGTTGTACTCGTGTTAATTGGAACTGCATTGATGGCTGTGTGCGTGCGCTGGCGCTGGCTTCGTGGTGTGATGATGAAGCATCATCGGTTATTGCCGCGGAACGGGCAAAACGTTACAGGTGATCTGTTTTGTTTAACTGGTTTTCTTATGGCTTATAGTAAAAGTAAATTAAACTCTTCTATTTTTGAAACATTACTGGATATTAGGTGATCCCTGTATTTTTCTTGGTTAAATTAATTGGGTAATTGAGAAACATTAATGATGTTGCTTATTGATCTGAATAATTAGGAGGCACGGTTAAGAGAGAATAATTAAGAGAAAGAATCTTCTCAATATAATGTCTTCGGGACAAAGATTTAAGTGGATTAGTTTTTTTATACAATTACTTTGTTATTGAATCATCCAATTCAAAACCGTTCAATTTAATAATTGGGTAATCTGTTCACTATTACCGGTTATAATAGTTTAATTAGTTTTTGAGTTGATGGTGGGATCAGAATCAAACATCAGAATGAAACAATTATTAATAACTAGCGACCCACCCCGGCTTTGCATAGTACTATCGAATCGCTATCGTCACCTTTCAATTAATTAAAACAAAACCTTAATGAATTATACGCCATAACCATGCGGAATCCTTCTTCGATTGGTGAGAATCATTTGAAAGTTTGTTCAGTAGTTTATAGACTAGTTTTCATCCATCCATCCATCCGCTTTTCGAGGTCCACTGTTGGACGTAGGCCTCCCCTAACTGGCGCCACTCTAACCGGTCCTGAGGTCTCTGAATCCAGCGGATGTCCACCGTCTTCTTCAGGTCATCAGTCCACCTGGTATAATTCTTTTTATTTGTGTGTATTGGTACTAGTATCAAATACCTATGTGGCAAATCTGTTCAAAAGCCTGCGTGGCACACCTGATCAACAGCCTGAGTAGCATACAACCTATGCGGCAAATAAATTCTGAAGTCTTATGTTGTATCACCTATCCTCATAGCAGACAAAGCAGTAAGGCCCTCATGGCGTGTTTCTTCAGATATCCGTGTGTCAATATTAATACACTTTACCTGTGTGATAATAACTTGTGTGACTTCATTACTTTATTGAAAAGATTCTCCATAGTGCGTTCAAAGTTATGTGATCAAATTTAAATTGGAATAAGCCCCTGTACTAATGCAGATTAATTTTGTAAGAAATGCTTCTGTTTATCAGGAAGGGCCAAACGTAGAAAGATACTCGCGTGTGTGTTTGATTGTTACAGGTAATCTTCAATGACAAACGCGGATTGGTGCCGGTAGAGCGTGCTTGGGGATGGAATCCATCCCCAGATTACGTGAAGATGCTGTACGGATTAATCTGCGATAGCGATAGCGATAGCGTAATCATAGTGTAAAAGTTAAAACCAATCGCACAAATTGTTAATTGGTAATTTTGCTCTAGACAAGTGTTGTAATGTTAGGTTAGGTAACGTGGTAGGGCTAAAAATGCAGTAAATAAAGCGTGTAAAAAGAAACAAAATTAGAAACTTGTTGAGTAAAAGAAATTTAAAGTAAATTGTAGTAGGGGTCACTAACCAACTTGAGACTGACACATTTTATCAACATTGACGAGTTTGACACTGACTGACCTGTGTGGCCCTGACTGACCTGTGTGGCCCTGACTGACCTGTGTGGCCCTGACTGACCTGTGTGGCCCTGACTGACCTGTGTGGCCCTGACTGACCTGTGTGGCCCTGACTAGCCTGTGTGGCCCTGACTGACACCTGACTAGCCTGTGTGGCAATGTCTAGCCTGTGTGGCAAAGTCTAGCCTGTGTGGCAATGTCTAGCCTGTGTGGCAATGACTAGCTGTCTAGCCTGTGTGGCAATGACTAGCTGACTAGCCTGTGTGGCAATGACTAGCTGACTAGCCTGTGTGGCAATGACTAGCTGACTAGCCTGTGTGACAAAGACTAGCCTGTGTGGCAATGACTCTCCTGTGACGCAAAGACTCTCCTGTGACGCAATGACTATCCTGTGACGCAATGACTCGCCTGTGTGGCAATGACTATCCTGTGACGCAATGTTTCGCCTGTATGGCAATGATTCGCCTGCGTGGCAATAACTATTCTGTATGACCATAACTATTCCGTTTGACCATAACTATTGTGTGACCATAACTAAAAGGTAGTCTCATTAATAACGAAAAACTTTTGCTGAATAAAATAAACTTTAGAGCTTTGTTGTAACTTAATTAAAAAGGAATCACACGAGGACGTGTGCTTGTCAGATTGGCCGTGTAGGAGCGAGACCAAAGTCCTACGCTGATCTAGTAACGCCACCTATGAGTAATCGATGAAACTAGTTTTAGGAACCTAACGCCATCTATGAATGATGATTGGAAACGAAACAGTTATTGTTTGGGCATGGTCGGTATGGAGTGGGGGTAGAGATGGCGTCGTAGAGAACCATAGCTGTCATGATCATTCTGAATTGAGCGCTTAGACCGAGCGGACGTGTCGAACCCACTGCCATACCAAACTTGCCGCGTTTCCTAGTTAAATTTGAATTAATCGTGCTGATCCTTTGCCACTTTGCTATTATTTTGTCGTCAGCTTTATTTCTAAGTTTAATTTAATTTAATGTAATCTAAATTAATTTTGGTGATAACTGTATTGAAGTGTTGGAATAGACGTTTAAACTCAGTGTACAGACTATTATTTCTTATCCCCAGTCACGTATAACCCAAAGTATAACAACCGCTCTGACCCTGGCTCCGAGATATTTTTAAACTACATTGGTAGTTTTTCATTCGGGTGCCAAAACATAAAGACCAGCTGAAGCGATGCTGACCCTCGAAAAAGCAACATAAAGTTGATCATGAGAAAAAAAGCCGGTTCGATTCCCGATATATGTATAGATATCCCGATATATAGATATTAATGAGCCCGCGACTTCATTCGCTCATGGAAGCTTTTCCCGCGTAAATCTCGATCCCGCGGGAAGTCCGGAACAAAAAGCAGCTTATATAATGCTCCATAACCTCCTCTACCTCCCACTGAAAGTCCCATAAACATCTGAACCCACGACCTCATTCCCGGGTATGAGTTTTTACCGCGTGAATCCTAATCCCGCGGGAATTCAGGGATAAACAGTACCCTATATGTTGCTTCAAAACTTCCTCAATCTCCTAGTAAAGGTCGCATAAAAATTTAAGCCCGCAACTACGCGCAGGAGTTTATTCCGCGTAACTCCAGATCCCGCGGGATTTCCGGGAAGACAGACTTGTTAGTTTTATATTAATGTTTGTTTAGAAGCTATTTATACCCCATACGCGAAGAAGGTTTTCCCGCGTAAATTCCGATCCCGCGGGATTTCTGGGATAAAAAATATCCTATATGTTAATCTAAGTTGCCCTCTATGTGTGTGCCAAATTTCATGAAAATCGGTTCAGTAGTTTTTGCGTGAAGGAGTAACAAACAAACAAACAAATACACAAACTTTCACATTTATAATATTAGTAGAGTACCCTATATGTTGCTTCAAAACTTCCTCAATCTCTTAGTAAAGGTCGCATAAAAATTTAAGCCCGCAACTACGCGCAGGAGTTTATTTCGCGTAACTCCAGATCCCGCGGGATTTCCGGGAAGACAGACTTGTTAGTTTTATATTAATGTTTGTTTAGAAGCTATTTATACCCCATACGCGAAGAAGGTTTTCCCGCGTAAATTCCGATCCCGCGGGATTTCTGGGATAAAAATATCCTATATGTTAATCTAAGTTGCCCTCTATGTGTGTGCCAAATTTCATGAAAATCGGTTCAGTAGTTTTTGCTTGAAGGAGTAACAAACAAACAAACAAACAAATACACAAACTTTCACATTTATAATATTAGTAGGATAGTAGGATAGTAGGATATTATTACTTATACCTACTATTCTACGTGCTAAAACTCAAAGAATATCAAAGTGCGATAAAAATATTTTTATCGTTTTGTAGTATACCTACCTAGCGAAGTGTGATCAATATTTGTACAACATTCCTATCAAAATATTTTCTAGTAATCATTGTTGGAACAACTAAAAGCTGTACCTATAGATTCGAGGTACTCACCTTCTTTGTCATACAGTCTGAAAGCTTCTTTTAACTCCTTTTGAAGAGCTTCGTCATCCTCGTCTAGAAAATGGGTCGCAACTCGAACGAACGAATCGAAATTCAGTTTTCCTGATCCTGAAATAAGTACTCACATAAATAAAAATTATGTTGGGGTTGTCTATTTCGATATCTTTACATTAAACAAATTATGGGACAGTTATCAAACAAGTTCTTGAAAACATACGTCATATTGAAAGGACTTTTACTAATGCCTACTCGCTGAGGAGGTATATCGGATTTATTTTATCACATCTTTTCTCTATTTATATTTATCATTTTGATATTGGTATAGGTATATTTTTTGCATTTGAATGAAGATATGAGGAAGTTTCATATTTTGTCCTGTGAGAATTATCTGTAAATGAACACTAATAAACCAGATAATTTTCCGCGCTAAAAGATAAATAAGTTATGTGGAGCGGGCGTAAAAGATTTTACAACTATACTCTGTTCACGTTCGATTTAGAACTCGTCATAATTACTCGGCCCACAAATGTCAGCTTTCTGCCTATACGATTAAAGTACATTTAAGATTGACGGCAGGATCTATAAATGCCCTTGGTAAATTTTGCTTACAAGCTAAATTGAACTGTAAGCATGGGTAATAAGTTTGGTTTTGGCGGGGAGTGATAATTCCATATGCTCGGCGACTGAAGAAGTGTTAAGATTTTATGAAGACTAAAATCATAAGCGAACATAAATGCTCAGAGCCGAATAATCTTTCGCGTTATTTGAACGTGGCGCTTCTGTTACTAATGTGATTTTGATGATGATGTCATTAGTGTGTGGTGCTGTTAATGTAGAAAGTCACGGTAATAAACTTAGCGTGGTTAACGTGAAGGAGATAACCGTTACTAATTCTTCGTAATCGTTATTAATATCTCAATTTAGCTGAAAGTTTATAACTAAAATTTGTGAAGGGTCATAAGATATTTTTGTACAAAATTATGAGCAATTACACAATACTGCACAAATAAATAATAAAAATCTTTAACGGACATCTTCACGTGTCTCCTCTGACAATGTGAAGGGTACAGGCCTCAATCCACAATGCTGGTCAAGTGCAGACTGGCAGACATCTTTCAGAAGTGCAGGTTTTCTCACGATGTTTTTCTTCATTAAAACATGTGATCATGATAATAATATTGTAAACGGTTCAAACTACTCTTCTATCACTGCTTATCTGTCATTCATATCTATCATTGTTATAAGTAGGTATTTTATTTTATTTATTTATACACTTTATTGTACACCATAGCAAGGACACAACAGATAAGACATTTGTACATAATGTTATACAATAGGCGGTCTTATCGCTGAAAAGCGATTTCTTCCAGACAGCCTCAAGGTAGAAATAGAAAATTGGAAATTCAGTATTTATGTTACTACATGAACTATAAGTCTCTAATGACTTTTAGTTATAGAAACAAAATAAAAAATGTCAAGGGAAATAATACTTTAATCTCTTTGGATTCTAATAATCTCTTTTGTCTTAACTTGTTTCAACTACCTCTATGATCTTAAAAGATTAAAGGATGATAGAGGTAGTAGATTCCCAGTCTTCTACACAACTAAACAGGAAAACTATACAAAATTTCAGCTTTCGAGCTCCAAGAATCTATCTAATCTATCTAACAAGTTCTGAAGTTTTTCTTTGACCTGAATATTGTCCATGATCATGCAGGATGATGTTCCTCCTTATACCAATGAGTCCTCATCGTCAAATTTAACATATTTTTTATGGAATTTAGGTAGCAAACGAGCACGCAGCACTAGTTTCCTCTACTGATCTTGTCAACTGTCACCGACAAAATAAGAAAATTGGGACTAGAACTACTCCAATGGCAAATGAGGTTAGAATAATAGATAGTCGGTTAGTTTCTTAGTAAGTATGGGGACTAAGGTAGAATTGACTAGGGTAGATTGACTTGAATCTGGTATTTTTTGTAAGTTTGTCTCCATAGCTGGTGACTTGCAATATTAAGTCCGGCATTACTTCACTAACATACGTCACTTATGTACAATAGGTGCCCCTAAGTGAGGATAAGTCAGTGTAAGCCATTTGTATTACATGGGCTAGCCGTAGGTATAAGGAGACCTTGTTGGGTCTAATCGAGTTCGTAATTAACGTGTTAGGGTAAGTAAATATGTTTTAGGGGCGTTAACCCTGCCGTTGTTCTAATTAATTGCTTTTTCTTTGCTTCAGCGAAGGGAAACTTGTGTTCGTTGCAATGCTTAGTTTTATTGATAGAATTTGTTGCTATATTATGATCGCATTCGATGTGGAATTCGTTCTAATAGCTACCCACGCAAATCCCAGCTTTCAGCTCCTGTGGTTAAGGTTCATTGTAGATTGGCAGAGAGAAATTAAAATGCCGTATAAAAATTTTGCTTACAAGCTAAATATTGATCTATGTGTAGATACAGGTTTTTTTCAGTTGGTTTTCACTTCAAAAAAACCGCAACGGTGACTATTAACTCATAAAAGTACGGGAAAGAGATTGACTAGGCACTAGAGAATGCAATTCCAAACTCGCGGGGTCCCGATCTCGCGTCGGGTCCCGACTTTACGATCTCGAGTCGGGATTGCGTTCCCTACTAGGCACAGATAGACACAGCGTACCTTATTATTTTAAGTCAGAAATACAAACGATTCGCTTCTATTCTGACGCTGAAGTCATTTGTCTAGTAAACGTTAGTAAAGTCGGCTCGTTAACCCCACAATACACGCTTGTTAACCGTATAAGTTTCCTCGTTCAAATCATTACCCATGTGCCCGTTTGCAACTCGGAGTTACGTAAGGGTTAAGTACATTATTTCCGGATGGAGATGAATAACAGCGATATATAACGAAACCTCAAACTGTCACTAATTTGAATTTACGTAAATATTGTGAATTTATTTGTGCGTTTGTGGACGTTTGTCTTCAAAATTGCTGCATTTATTTCAAATGGTAACGCGAGATTCGCTTTGAAAATTGGCAATGGATGTTAAACAAAAAAGAATCAAATTGTTCAGCAGTTTTTGAGGAGAAATCCTTAGGATTTTTATGTTTGTCAATTTGTCTGAGTGTTTGTTATTTACTAAATTTGTTTTTACAGTTTTTGGTGCTTGTTGTAATTTTAGCATAGTGTCATTAACAACAATAAACGCGACACTATTTTCTATTTTATCCTAAACAATACTTCTTCTTTCGTTCTTTGTGTTCTTCTTTGCGTTCGATATGAAATTCGTTTTAATATATGCTCGGCAACTCAAGTATAGACGTACGTCTCAGACTTAGGCACTTCTCACATTACGCTATTTATTAGCCACGCGACTGCAACGCAATCCAAAATTCGCTGTATCTGACACTGTTCACTGACAGGATACGCATCGTAGACGCGTCGCTTTCATACATTGACAAGATCCCAAGCGCTTGCGTTGTGTGAGAACTGCCTAAGATTTCACAAAACGAAGCTACATCAGTTACAGTGAGACTATGTACACATACAACAGCTATGTACTTGGTAAAGTAAAACTGAAGTTCCGAATTTCAAATTAAAGTGGAGTCGAGCTGTCCACAACTAACTAACGTTTCCTCAGCAATTTCTAGACGTTTGTTGATGTTCATCAACTTGATGAACTAATTACTTTTTAACAAACTTCAGTAATAGGAGAAAGTTCTCAATTTGTCTCTATTTTTTATGTGTGTTATCTCACATCTTTTTTATTCGAAAGCTGTTCACGTCACACCATATAAATTTGAGTGACATCTTACGGGAATTTTTTGAGTTATTTCTGCTTATAATTTTTGTAGTCGGTAATTTTTGTAAATACAAGCAGTCATCGGACCCATAATAATGGGTTCCAATTTTTACCTTTCAGGTACAAAACCCTTATGGTAGATGTATCTAAACTGAATGTTCAACAAAGGAATTAAGGGTTCGGTTAGTAGACTAGGTACGTAGGTACATTTATCATGTCACTGTGATTTATATCAATTGTTATTGTGCACGGGTTCAGCGGGAAATTGATTTACGATGGGGTGTTTAGAGGACGAGTCGATATTGCGAGACCTCGCGACCGACAGCTTTTGATTACTTGTATGGATTATTTATTCGTATTAATATTATAAATGCGAAAGTCTGTCTGTCTGTCTGTCTGTGATGTTTTCACGACTAAACCAGCGGCCCGATTTGGATGGAATTTGAAATGAATATATTTGAAGATCCAGTGTCACCTACAGGCTGCTTTTTTCGGAAATCGACCCCTAAAGGGTTGAAATAGGGAATGAAAGTTTGATTAAAAATCTAAACCGCTTGACTAATTCCAATGAATTTTCTCAAGGCAGTTGATGTTGCAAGGTCGAACATAAGCTGCATAACAAAAGAACCAAGCCCTAAGCAGCTGAAATAGGGAAAATATTTAAGTTTGCCGAAGCTAAGCGAAAGCCTCCACTAGTTTATTATGATGTTATTATTCAGTTTGGGAAACACCTTTCACGTGCTCATAGTCTGGCTATTTATATGTGTTCTGAGTGATCGCCGGAGTTTTTTTTTTACGTAAGATAACTTGACAATAATGAAGTACATGTTGAACGCAGTGACTTACACCTAAAAAGCCTATTCACTCTCCCCTTGAAATCTCCCACATTATACACATGCAGAAACACCGACGTGTGCAAGTACAATGTAACTCCTGAAAACATAGGTTTTAAATGGAAAAATATTTTACATTTACGTTTAACATTTTCAAGATTTTTGCATGTTAATTGCTGACATTCTTTTCTTAACAGCGACTAAAACTTTTTGTTACTAAATGCTCAGAATACTTTTAAAAGGCATTCGTGAATCAAAGCTCCGGAACGCCGTTTTGGTTGGAAGCGCTGGCTATATCAAAGAATTCCTGGTCTCCCAGCTACGACGAATATCAAACACGGGGAAAATCTTCAGAATACCTCAAATACTTTTGTTAAAAGTGTATCAGCCTTACTTCGTCTACGATTACAATGTAAATACCTTACCCACGCTGTGCCTGCCCTCGCTTAGGGTTACCAAACGTCCAAACGTTTTGGCCTTTCGGGTTTTGAATTAGTCCGGCCTTATGAACTGAATCAAAAGGTAAAAATGGAAAAGCAGTAGATAAGCTATCATAGTTCTATTAAATAAATTAAAACAACTCATGGACATCTAAAAATCTAAAAAAATCCGTAAGTTTACCTCCTTAGCGTTTGATTTACTAAAAACAGGAGTTACATTTGTAACCATAATCTCAAAGATCAATTTCCATAAATTTGCTTTAAAATCTACGAAATATCTTTAAATCCTTATATTATTTATAAGGATTTAAAGCTATTTAATACCTATTAACCTAAACCCTATTTAACTACCTTAGGGGTGAAATATGACAAAAAATACCTTCCTGAAAATTTTTATTTTAACACGTCAAGCGGTTTTAGATACGAGTACCTATTACGTACGCGATGAGAGTTATCTTTCGCTGCTATAAATACTCAGATTAGAAGAAAAAGAAGATAATGTTTTGACTATTTTTAGAAATGTAACAATTTCATTTGATAGGAATTTATCCCGCGTGAAACCCAATCTCACAGGAACTCCGGGATAATAATTAGCCTTTATATTGCTCCACTCCACGACCTGTTCTATCTCCCAGTGAAAGTCCCATAAAAATTCGTTCAGCCATTTCTGAGATTAGAGTACTCAAACATACGATCAGTTACAGTCTCATTATTTATGTATAGTTAAAAGAATAGATTAGATTGAAAAGGTAAAAAGGTAGGTATCTAATTTATTGATAGGCAATATAACGTAATCGTCTAGTGGTAACGACCGACTACTAGTAGTAATTATTACTAGTAGTAACTAGACGGGAGCGCTCGAGTCACTCTTCTGTTATTTAATTGCTATCGTTTGATTGAGTCAACCTGTGTCCTATAAATTATTGTCCGAAATTAAAACAATGTTTACGAAGAAATTTTATACAATCACAAATCACGATTTGATTTATTATCCATTCATTCCAGACTTCATTTATTGCGTCGTTGTTGCATGCAATTATAAAAAAAAACTCGATTTTTTACCATTCCCATCTTAAATTCAAAATAATGTAAGAATTTTGTTATAAGCTATCCACCTGGCTTCAACCGCATTTCTACATTCAGCACATAATCCGTACTGAGCCAGCTTGGTGGACTTTGGCTTATATCCCAAAATTGTAAGCACTTCCACACCTACATATGTCCACACCTTGAAGCTATATTTGCTTCATGGTCCACACCCTGCAGCTATTACGAACACGGCCAGCGCGCAGCGTGGCGAAACATCACATTGTGAGAGAAGACTCGTGGAGAGGAGATTGAACAGCGTGACAGTTATAGTTTTTTTTTATAGCCTGAAGGGCTGACGAAAAGCGGACGAGCCACCTGATGGTAAGTGGTCATCGTCGCCTATGGACACGAGCAACACCAGGGGAGTCACCAGTGCAACGCCGGCCCTGAAGGAGAGCTCTTCTTACACCTTTCTTGAAGAACCCCATGTCATAGCGCTCCGGGAATACTTCAGAAGGAAGCTCGTTCCACAGCTTGCAATTTCGCGGCAAAAATGATCCCAAAAATGAGGCCATATTTATTAAATAAAAAAAACTTATTATTCATAATAATATATACCTACGTCGGTAGGTACTATGTAGGTACTAAAACTTCATTAACGTCCAGTATCAAAAACTTGATAATAATATACAATGTCACGTCTCACGACCCTCACTAGAACGGTGATGTAAATTAAATTCACGCTAATTTACCGGAGACGGCGGCATCCTTCAATTTACCGAAGACACGGGTTTCAGACTGACATGTTGACGAAATAAACTCCGGATGGGCTGTTTACGCCAGAAAGTGAAATATTTTGGGTGCTGTTATAGCTGTTTTGTTACATACTAGCTGTCCTCCTACGGCTTCGCTCCTGTAGAATTTGTGTTTCAGCTTATCCTCATTTTAAAACTTTTCTTAATGCTCCCCTACATTTTCGAAGATATATTGTCAAATTTCAGCTTTTTGAGTTCAGGAGTTTCGGTTGTGCGTTGTCTGTCAGTCAGTTACTCAATAATTGCTTTTTACAAAAAAAAATAACCGACTTCAATCTTGATAAGTAGAGATAACTCAAGAACTACTCGCCAGATGGCGCTCAATTCAACATGTAAGTGTAAAGTTCTCGTCACTACAAATTAATGAAGCCCAAACACTAGATAACTGCAGTAAATCGTTGAGGAGTTCCCTCGACTGTCTTTCGGCTTCATCAGATCGACTCCAGATCTTCGTGAAATGGTAGCGCTTTAATGTACTTATGATAACATGAACAAACACACTAGTTGTCCATACAATTTTCGAAAGTTCCCCTCGATTTCTCTGAGATGCCATCATCAGATCCTGGTTTCCTTATCAGGGGACCCCACTGCGCATATCTACTTTACAACAAAAAAAGAATTATCAAAATCGGCCCATAAACGACGAAATAATCGCTGAACGTACATAAAAAAAAAAGCATATATACGGTCGAATTGAGAACCTCCTTCTTTTTTGAAGTCGGTTAATAAAGGAAGGTTTTATATAATTTCGTATGAATGTTTATAATAGTCTAATATTATTATTATTATGTTCAACCATAATTCATCATCATGAACTCTTCCCATCATAGCCCTCCATTGAGCTCGGCATAAGGAAAGTTAAGAACATAGTCCACCACGCTGGCAAGCCACGCTTTACACACCTTTGATCTTAGCAAGCTCTTTAGCTTGAAGGTTTCCTTCACCATTACAGCGAGTGACATGAAAATGCTTTAGAAGAACATAAGTCTGAAATATCACAAGTGCGTGCCCTAGGATTCTAACCTTAAGCAGGTACAATATTATGGGGTAGGAAACATGCGTAAAGAAAAAATATAGTTGATTTCAGAACCTTCTACTTTTTGAAGTTGGTTAAAAAACATTTACAACTTTTCAGAAATTTTCATGTACAAACACTGATCAAATGTTTACAATCTTTACATTAATACCCGTTAAACACCTTAAAAAGTAAATGTGAACCAAATTATAGTTGGTTCGTCGTGGGATTTCAGAGTAGATTCTTCTGTACAATGAAAATATCTTGGACTGGGCGTATTTTTGCCCTAAATAGTGAGCAAACACTCGATCTCAGGGTAATTTGTAAGGCCCGTTAACACTTCGCTGCGCACCGAACATCAAACGGTTGTTCCGTGCAATCAACTATCCTTATTACCTTCTTGACGATAACTCGTAATGCCAGGGCCGTAAAAACTCAGCTTTACAAGCCGGGCCTAGTTTATTTTGGTCCAGTCCGTCCACCAACGTTATAGCCCTTGTTTTGAAGTGCGATACAGGAACATTCTGGTTTTATGTGAGTATTGTGTCCTCGGGTAATGTCTTCGGTTCGGAATAGGGATCAAGATTTTATGAATACTAGTATTTTGGTTAGAGAAATTGAGAGAGTTATCATTATAATATTGATAGAGTTGGAAAAAGATTGACGATACGACTTTTGACGATATGGAAGCCATACATAGATAGTTACTCAACATTTGGACTATTTATTTATTATATCACACAAACCGTTCATAGCGTGGCGGCATGTCGATCCTAAGTGTCCGACTGAATTAAGTTGAGTAGATGACAATTGTTAAACTATATCGGAAGCCTTTAGGCGCCATATAAAAAAAACTTTCCGACGCACACTTTCCACAAACCTTTGGTGAAGTATGCTGTAGGCTTCCACATGAACAGAGATCCGTGCTATGTATGAGTGGGTTTAGAGTGAGCTATTAATGGGTAGAAGCAATTGCCATAACCTTACCATCAACATCCTCGTTGTCCAGTATCTGGTCCAGCTCGTTGTCGTCGTAGCTGTGGACCATGGTGTTGAGGATGGTGCGGACTTTCTCTTTCTCGATGCGGCCCTGCTTGCTCGAGTCGAACATGCTGAATGCTCGCCGGAGCACTGTTGGATAAATATAAACTATTATAAATAAAATAATTTATTATAAATTATCAATATCGTGAGTACCCGTTATAGTTAAAATGTTTCGTGTCCGCGATGATAAAAGTTTAAAATCTTATATTTAGGGTCTTCGCATCAATTTCCCTTACATTCTTCCTCGATTTAATTCATAGGAAAGTATTGACATGAAATACTATTTGTTAATACCTTAGGCAAAAACGGAGCACTACTTACAGTTGGCCAGCGGCAAGTTCACGTGCGTTTTAATACATTTCATAAAATGCAGTTAAAATTATGCCATGGGATTGGAATTTCGTTGGATGAAAATTATCCTACGTTACGGTAGAGAACGAAGGACTGGAAATAGGGTAGTTGACTGGTAAAAAATGCTAATGAATTGTATCCGTTAAAATATCAAGTTAAGTTTCCATATAGTATATAGTAAATACATTTGATTTGATGACAAAAATTGTTATTACCTTATTACATTTAAACATAATTGAATAATTGTCATAACTGTTACTATTCACATCACCCGCAAGAAATATTTATATGAGGAGATATAATTATTATAATTTTAGCATCAATCTTTGAATGTAGATATAATTTTAGTCTACAAACTTTCAAAAGGATACTTATTAAAACTTTGCGACGTTCTAAAAATAACCATATTCAAAACGAGATTCAGAGAAACCTACGTAATCTAATTTGAGACAAGTTTAATGAAAAATCCATGTTCGTTGAAAGGGAATCCTTTCTGTCAGTTAATTTTGTCGAGATCGGCGTAAAAGTTGGTTGGGAAGCGTAAAGCTGAAAAGATTTTGGGTGGCTTTTCTACATTTTATTATTACGCGTGGGTCAGTAAAATAATTTCTCAGCTGAATGGATATTGTTTTATTTTGCGATCTCTTATTTTTTGACAAGATGGACCTTTCTTTATTTATGTGACAGGCGCCTGATGGTGAATCGGAGACTATAAATAAATTCAAAACTCTTGAAATCCCCAGTAACGAGACATCGTAGTGCGACATGTTCGAAACATTGAAATATTAAAAAAAACAATTACATATTATATTAATGAAATATTATTATCATACAGGATTAGCATTCCCTATGTCACGGGTGGCATGGACAATACAAGTATCGCTTCACTAACCCACGCCTCAAGAAGAAACATTTTTCTGTCACGTAAATATCTACCCCGGCAAACAAACCCTGTACCACACGTTCTTCCAGGAAATCATCCAAACTATGGCTATGTACAGATTTTACTCCGTTACCGTATAATTATATAGTTGCCCGAAGAGACCCTAATAGCTTAGAAAAGCTGATGGTTGTTGGCAAGGTCGACGGGAAAAGACCACGCGGTCGCTCACCTATCCGCTAGTCCGACCTAGTAAAGACCCTCACAGGCCTGCCGATAACCCAAGCCCTAAAAACCGCCGAGGACAGAATATCGTGGAGAAGCATAGTCCACCGAGTGACCAACTCTTTCAAGTTAGACACGACCTTCAGCAATGAAGAACCATATAATTATAACAGCTTACAAAAAGTACTAGAACTAACGTTCAGAGGTCGTCTTATAAAATATTGACCATGCATCCTAGTCCCGATTTGAGTATCACATTTGTATATCTGTATCGGTCACAGCTGCTATGGGCGCCAGCGGAAGGATAGTGCTCGTTTGCTGCAAAAATCATTTTATCAGAAGTTTGAGAGCAATGTTCGTTTCAAAATAAGGTGTTCGGTATTGGCTTGTTTCAGTTCAGAAAGAAAATACATTAAAGTTTAAACGATAGATTTCCTGGACTTAAATGGTGATTGCATTTCTAGTTCACATGCTGTGACCTACATCGTCTTGAGTGAATTCGAGTGTTCCTTCTGGAAACGAATTGAGAAGGACGAAGGAAACTAAAGCGGAGAATTTTTCAATATGAATTATTAAAGTTTGAAGGCAATGTCCAAGTCGTACAATTAAATGAATAACAATTTTGACTACACTTTGACAGACGTTCGAATAATGGTTAATTCATTGCTGTTTGAGTATTTAAAAAATTGAGTAAGTCTTAAAATGTGCTGAAAAATAGACAAAACTGCAGACAAAACGTGGGTAATTGCATGAATTGCTTTAAAATATCTTTAGACTCTTAAGCAAATTTCATATGTCGAAAAAGTTTACACATACTCATAATTTTTATCATTTCATTGTTGTTACTATCAAGAAACTATATCAATTTCGTGTTTAATAGATCAATAATAGAGTACCTACGTACAAATACTATCAAAGGTCCAAATGAAATAACAAATATATGAAAGAAAGGAAAGCCTTGGTATGGTTATAAAACCCCTGGTGAATAAAATTATTATCATTTAATAGGCATCTTTGAAAAAAATTGCAATGGAAGGCTGCCAACAGATTTACTGATCAGTAGAACCTCTTTGTTACTCATTCTGGCCAAGTATAATTTCATTATTAATTAATTCCAATCTCGAAGTAAAGCTCTGACAATCTATATACGAATAAACACTTACGAACGTAAAATATCGTCTATCTATCATCATACTTCATAAGTTTCGTATTAGAGGTAAGAAACGCTGGAGGAAATTCTTCAATGACTCATTGGTTCTTTATAACCCAGACCCGCGCAGTTAACTTAATTATAGTTTCCATAATTTATAGTTTCCATGACAATATAAAACACATCGCTAGTTCGTTTAGTTGGCAAAGTTTTTTTTTATTTTATTTTCAACAGATTGAAAATAAACATACAATAAATGTCATCTAAAGCTTTACAGTAAACAACATTTATTTGAAAATATCTCAATCGTTAAAGCCGTTTCTGAGATAACTTATAATACCATATGACAAACGCACATGGAATGAGTGTGTCTATAAATTTTTTCTCTGTCAACACTTAGATGCCACATACCATCAGGTGGCTTGTTGTCAACTATCCTGTGCTTTAACTGTAATGGGTACTCACGATTTGCTTACACCGATATTTCAATTGTCTCAGTCATAGGTCATAGGTCACCGTGACAACGTGATCCATACAATAAGTCGAAATATTGATATGCATTATACAATTCATAAGTACCCGTTCTGGTTAAAATGTAAGGTGTCGGTGATTAAACTGAAATAAGATAAACTGTTTCAAATACGATGGGAATATCGTTAGCTAATAGCTCATCGAGATGTCATAGTACCTTTTCTGTAAGTTCCGCCTCGCTGGGAATCGAACCAAGAATGGTTACAATAGCGATCTAGTATGGTTTCCATTGCGCCATAGTATCATAACTGCGCTTGATTCTCTTACTGAGAGAAATTTGACCTAAGTAGTTTAGGGCGGACTGTATCTTAAACCTTTATGAGAATGATAGGTATATAATAATAACTGTATGTTTAAAATTTGAAAACCATCGGACGTTTCGTATAGTCCAATTATCAGCAGTCCGACAGACACGTATTTACATTACAAACTTTATTTTCGCGTCGGGGGTTAAAAAAGGCGATATTGATTTATTTATAGTAAAAAAATACTTACTGGTAATCTGCTCATCGTCGATTTGAGTAGTCTAGAACAAGTGAAAACATTGATTATTGAATAATTTAATACTGTCTTCTTTGTGCAGTTGTAATAACCTGAAATTTATTTTCAAATTAGCACTAATTCCTAATTTGTTTAAAAGATTTTTCGTAATTAAATATTATTTTCAGTGAATGAATTTTTAACTTTTATTCGAACGACTTAAGCCGTTGTTTTTCAAACTTGCGAATAGCTTTTTATTTCTGTGTTAAGTATTGTACGTATATTAAATATTGCACTTAATTGGTTTCGGTTATTAAAATATTATAAAACTTTGCTTTAAAAGTACCAAGATGTCAATATTAACATTTAATCAACATTACAATTAATTGCACATAAAATCCGTTCAATGTTATTTCAAATGTTTATTATTAATTATCTTTTACTACGAAACAACTGGCTGTATAGAAACCTTATTTTAATTTAAAAAGAAAACGCACCATTTTGTTTTTATTTGCGAGTGGCACGGAAGTTCGGGTGTCAACGCGTTCGCGCGCTCCGGCCCGGTACCAACTGGAGTAGGTTCGAAATTCAAACGCGGGGAATGTTTACAAGTGGATCGGATGGCTACAATAAACGCCTACAGGAGCGTCAAATATGTATTTTGGTGTATGCTGTATGTTTGAAATGGCGTTATTTAAGTTATCCAGTATGTAAAGCCAAACTGAATTAAAAATTATAGCTTTAATAATTAAATTTTTAGAAACAAAATACCGACTTAAACATCGACTAGTAATGAAATGAGATCATCAACGTGATCGAATAATTTAAAGACTACCTACTAGTCAGATCTCGTTCGTAAAAAATGGGATCACACAACTAGCACTAGCACCAGCTTTTGAATATAAAAATAAATATATTCATATTAATTAAGTTAATTCAGTAAAAATTTATGAGGTTACATACATACATAAAACATAGTCTACTTGGGAACTTCATGTTATCATAAGTAGGTACATTAAAGCGCTACCATTTCATGAAGATCTGGAGTCGATCTGATGAAGCCGAAAGACAGTCGAGGGAACTCCTCAACGATTTACTGCAGTTATCTAGTATTTGGGCTTGATTAATTTGTATTGACGAGAACTTTACACTTACATGTTCAATTGAGCGCCATCTGGCGAGTAGTTTTTGAGTTATCTACTTATCAAGATTGAAGTCGGTTAGTTTTTTTGTAAAAAGCAATTATTGAAGTCTATAGAAGAAACTAAAAAGTTGACCGGGAATATGAAAATTTCGTTATTGTGTGGTAGTGGGTAGAGTCCTTCAATACGTATCTTATAGTTAACTAAGGGTAGAGTTTTCATGGTTTCACCAACCCAAATAATCATTAGTTTTACTACTATGTCCAATATAAGGAAACCTGCATACACTATAGAGGCATTACGTCAATTTAAATAATTTGGTATACTTAAACCAGTATAAACATCCTTCGTGAATTTGAAATTTTGGAACGGAATATAACCGAGTAGGCACCTCATTACTTTAAGTTCCTATTAGCGCTTAAGATTTATGAAAGCGAATTAAATCTAAACATACATTAACCGTGCCCTCATAAACAAACAACACAGATTATGCTAAACATGTGTTATGTACAAGCGTGTTGAACTGTTACACAAGCTGAGTAAAGCTGGTTATCGTAATGTTAATGGTGTTTTTGTAAACTAACATTAAACATTTCCTACTATTTTTCTCTGATGAATAATTGAGAAAGCCTCACAATGTCTTTTTCGGTTATTAATGTACCTAAATTACTAACTTTTTACAAAAAAAAAACCGACTTCAAAATCGTTAAGTAGATAACTAGATAAAGATATCTAACTGTTAGCACAAAACTTACTCGAAACATTGATTTTTAGAAACACTTTTTGACAGTTACGGGAAAGTGGAGTGGAGAGACAACTTAAGGAAGCACTGTCTGGTATATCATATTGTAATAAAATCTCGAACAGTGTCGAAATTATTGCATCTTCTTATACAATGGATGTTAGACAATATGTATACATTCATAATATTAATACGTGAATAATAAACGCGAATTGAATCATCCTGTAGAGAACCGCGTAAACTGCTTAGTAAGTAGGGTTTCACTGTAATCTTATTTTGTACTTGCTAGTCTCGCCTTTGTGAACCTTGCAATATTGGATATGTTAGCATAGGTAGGGCAGAATTTACTCTCAATTCGAGCCAAAACCTCATCTTCTTGTGAGGAAGTTTTATTATAGAAACCAATATATTAGTGACATAGCCGCCTGGTAGTCAGTGGGCATCGTTACAGGCGGTGATGATCTATAGTTTGTTCACGTTCGATATGGAATCCGTTCTAATGACATCCACACCACTTCCACACAAACGCCAGCTTTCCACCCCTGTTCATTGTAGAACGACGGCGACTATTTAAAATTCCGGTAAATTTTACTTAGATGCTAAATTTTACTGCAATAAATTTGTATTTAGAGGGGAGGGATAATTTCATATTCTTGGGGACTTAAGTATAGTGGTTAAAACGGTGGATAGCATAGTCGCTAAAAATTCAGGCTCCTACTGGAGGGATCCGAGTTTGAATCCCAGGCTACGCACTACTGACTTTGCGGAGCTACAACGGTGAAAGAAAACATCGTGAGCAAACCGGCATGCTTGAGAGCTAGGACATCAGGAGCGACTAGCTCGGGGCACTTAGCCAGCGTGGTGGACTATGGTCTTAACCTTCTCATTCTAAGTCCAAGAGGTGACCTGTGCTCAATAAATCCGTGATGAGTTAAGATGATGATAATGGTGATGGTCGTCGTGCGTGGATAAATAGACGTTCCTCTCAAAGGAGCCTCTAGGTGTTGGAAATGTTGTAAGTGCCACTAGCTTGGCAGTAAAACCTTCAAAAAGACTATGTATTTTCTAGAAAAAGAAATTTTTTGTCCGGCATTTAAATTCTCGTCGTCAATATTATTTAAATCACCTGTCCGCAATTTTCCGTGTGTTCCAGCTTAAGCCCTGGTAAAAAACGGAAAAATCTCATTTTCCTTCACATCCCACGGGGATATTATCAAAAGAGTAGGTAAAGTCTCCGTTCCGGTATTACTTTGGTTCTGTACTATCAATCGTATTGCATAAACTCTCCAGGGAAATAAAGATATAACAGGGTTTTATGATTTCCCAGTATCGTAAGTTATTGGGTTATATTCCTTATTCAGTTGGATAAAGTTACCGGCCCTTGTGATTTGTCTCTTAAATAATACAATGTAAAGGAAAAAATAAATACGATGGTCATTTCAGAATAATATTAGAACTTCATACATCAATATTCTTCTGTTACTGAGTGTCTGACACACAACGCACAGCCGAAACTACTGAACGCCAGAAGTTGAAAACCTAGTTATTAATGATGAAAATCAGATTACATTTTATTTGAGACGACCATCTTGGTCCTCAATTGTCTTGCTATATATTATATAAATATTACATTGTAAGACGCGTATTAAAATGAAACATATCAGTTTTTAAGTAGGTAAGTCCTCCAGCAATAAAATTGGGAAATCGCATCAAATTTCATTTAGTAGTTTTTGGGTGAGGCTCTGACAAACATACAGATGGAATTGGCCTATGAAGACCTTATAACATACGTTTTTTCAAGATACATTTTTCTCCTTTTAAGCTTTAAACGTTTTAAGTGCTTTAAGCCTAAAGTTCTTTGTCGCTGTTTTAGAACCGCGAAATTATAATCAAAAGATCAATTTCAGCATTAATTTAGAGACAGCTCAAACTTTAGCAGTAACTTAACCACATGCTACGAATAAACAAACAATGTTATACAGAAGAAATAACAAAAATCCCCAGCGAAAGTATTCAGAGTGCTCCGCGAAATTTAATACTCTTAACGGTTGTTTTTCCACGGAGACAAGTGAAATACATTCTTGCATTCAACCACTAACATTTTCCAGTTGGAATAGAAACGTATAGACAACGAAAGTTTTGCAGCTGTTTTATAAATATAAACCGAGGTAAATGGAAATTAAAAATCTTGTATTGTATTGCAATTCTGCAATTATTATTAATGATTTTACTACTTAGGTACTATTTCTACAAAGTATTTTATTCTAATTACGTTTTTACTCGACGGTGTCAGAAAGAAGGTAATGCTTGTCGAGCGTAGGTATGTATTCTTGTATGTATGTTTAAGGCCGAAGATGCACTAAGGTTTTTTCAAACTGCAAAACCGCGTAACTACGCGAAAGGAATACACTATCAGTCGCGGGAAAAAGCCATTAGTGCGGCCGCTTGTATTGCTTTCCTTGATTCACAAAATTACGCGGTAACAAACCGCGGCGGTTTAGCCGTAGTGCAGCTATGGCAACTGTGACCGTTTTAGAAAAAGACCCAAATTGGAAATAGGATAATTTCTTCAACTGTCTGTGAAAGAATATGAGTAGGCTTGTCTGTTAAATTAATAAGGAATGGCGCAGGGACCGTTACTGATAGATAGTCCTGTTAGTTACTGTAGTCCGGGTAGCAATTGTTAGTAAAAGTCAAGTTCTAATTCTGATCCAGCTATGTTGCTACACTTGAGGAGTGAGATGGTCGTCTCTAAAAAGTGTAACCGGCTCTACACCTTTCTACCCAGGACACATTGCTGTTAAAACAATTTACACGATAGAAATGGTATAAAGTATCCCTAGGTAAACTGTGGGATCTGTCAATTATTAAAAAGCACTGCAGGCAGTTTACTATTGAAATTGTATATAAAAAAACCTGAAAAACGTGGAGTTAGCAGATTAGTAAGGTTTATAGCATTACCATCCTTATCTTGCGTAATACGCGAGTACAGAGCTCCTAAACAAGCTATTTAATTCAAAGAAATTTGCACAAACAAACGGCTTTAATTAGTTCTGCGAAATCTAAGTCACGTTTGAGGCCTCTTTGAATAAATTACCCGACTTGTGAAGTTTGTTAAACTGTCGTTTGTGGTTCATGTTTTGGTAGTTTGTGGCTACGAGGAGCAATATACGGTGACGGTGGTTAGGAGTTTTGAGTACGACGATTTTTGGGCGCGTATTATGAAGTTAGGGTTATTGATGATACTTGGACATCTTTACAAGGAAACTTCTTTTGGGTAAGAATTGGATTTTATGGACTTTATAAAAGGAAAAACCATTATGTTTAACTTTTCTCTTCTTCGTCCCTACTTCAATAAGAAGAAACCATAAGATCCATTACTTTCTCTGTCTCTCTTTGTATTGACTACTGTAATATGTAACGCATCGTGGGTATGGTATGGTAAGTATATACCACAAATAATACATTACTAACAACCACGATATCTACCCCGCTGGGAATCAATCCCGGGACCCCAAATTATAATTATAATACAAATAAAACTACTTTAAAATTGACAAGTAATAAAATGGAAACATCATCAACTTAGTCGAAGCCAATTAAATGCGCCTTATTAGGGATATCTCACAAACTAATACAAAAAAGAATTATCAAAATCGGTACACACAGTAATAAATAATCAGTAAATAATGTAAACGCACATAAAAATAACACAACACGATATTATCTACCAGTAATTTACTGTAGGCACCGATGTGCAGTGTGATAATTTAATGTTAACTGCTTTCATAATAATAATTGATTTTCAATCCAATTAATTGAATCAAAATGTGATATAAATAATTGTTATAAATGAAAACCAATACAAATGTGGTTCCGTAACAACGGATCCATTAGTTCCGCTATTGGGAGAGGCTAGGGGGAGGGGGGTAAACCGCAAAATTAATATCGGTTTTAGGATTGTCGGCTCAGTCGCAACGATTGAAGTTACCGCAATAGATATAAAAAACAATTGATATCAGGTAATAATTATGACATTGCATTGCGAATATTCAGATTGTGGTATTAATATTAATTCCAAATTTTAATGTTCGAATATTAATATTCGGTGGTAACGTCCTGTGGTTATTACTCGTATTCAAAGTTTCATAATGAAACGTTTTGTTTAAAATTGTTTTCGCATGTAAGTGATACTCGAACAAACGAGTCAGCTATTGAGAAGTTGCTGTGGTTTTGTTCGCGTTAAACTCAGAAAAAGCTAAACCGATTTGTGTGCAGTTTTCACTAAAGAGTCTTGTAATCTTCATTCAATTCATAGATAAAAAAGGTATGTTATTTTATAGAATCACGCCGAACAATTTCCGTATGTTTAGGTATTACTAGATACTCGAAACTAAAAACGGTGTGTTGCCGACCGAAAATAAGTGTAGGTAAGAAGGATCCACGTTAGAGTTTTCTACCCTTAAAGGTGAAATAACAAGGTAAATACAACCGTGAGGAAAACCCGCGGGCAAAAACCAGTTAAAAATCATTATCAAAAGTTTATTTCCTCTTCACAAGCTCATAAGTGAAATAACAAGGTAAATACAACCGTGAGGAAAAACCGCGGGCAAAAACTAGTTTAATCATTATAAAAAGTTTATTTCCTCTTCACAAGCTCATAACCATAAAAAAGTGATCTATGGTAGTCGACTTCTAAAGCGCAGTTCAAGCGCTTTCAACTCAAAAACTTTGAAGAGGCCGCACAAACAGCTTAATAGTATACGTCAAAGAGTTTTCCTTTGATGAATTCTTCTCTATGCCTCATTACGCCACTTGAATTCCGCGATGGGAGATAAATACCGAGTTTTGAGCCCGATAGGAAGGCATCTGTTGTACTACTACTAGCGAATTAGACGCGATATACCTATCTTTAAGATCTCAGAGCGTGCTATTGGCATAGGATACCGACCAAGTTTCAGCTGTATAAACCTTGTTTCTGATCAAAGTGGCTGTGACATATGGACGAACTGACAGACGTCTATGGATCCATTTTTTGCCATTCTGTTACGGAACCTTGAAAATGGATCCAAGATTTATAATATTAGTACCGTGTTCGCCCACATGCGCGCGAACATTTTGTACATTGTAGGTACGATCTGTACGCTTTGATAGTTGGGAATACCGCGAATGTGTCAAAAACTTCACATTATTATTTGCGAAATGCGCCCTATACTCGTACTTAGTGCCGCCGCACACCAGAGAAACATTTGTATTACATTAATTGTAGCGCCGCATTTGAAACGCGACATAATATATATCGCCCCCCTATATTTGCATGTAAGCCCGTACATCAAGGACACATTTGTAGTAGGTGCAGTTGGTGGCGAGGCATTTTTCGCGCTACAACAATTGAAGAACGAACACGTTTGTTTTATGTGGCGCCGTCCTTCAAAAATGTCAACAATGACGTTACGAAAATGAAAGACAATACAACTAGACGCTACAATTGTGCTTCCGATGTGCATATACTCAATACGTTTGTCGCCGCGTAAATGTATAGCAATAATTTTGACGCTGTCAATATACTTATGTTGCGAGTAATATGTGGTGCCGGTCTGCGGCCTCACTTATGGGTTCGCGTATTCGCGTGAATGTGAATGAGCGGACTAAGAATCATGTTGGTCAATGTATATCTGATTTTTTTAAATTTTATATTAGTAAACGCCCTATCCCGAAAAAAAGTTGTAACTTAGGTTGTCTTACCTCCCAAAGCATTAGTCTAAATGGTAGCAATTTAATACGGTATACTGTACCTATGCTTCATATATTTTCAGTTTGAAAAGGAGACATTACGACCCAAATGGCGCAATGGTTTACACCCGGATCGCCGTTCCAAGGGTTCGATTCTCAGCGAGACGGAAGTTTGAATCATGAGTCTAAATTTTCGTTCTCGTTTTGAGTGTATGCCATTGTCTTGTATGTTGTCCATTGCACACTCGACACAGGAAATCTTACTGTAGCGCTATGAGTATGTAGCGTTATACTTATCTTCATTGAATAATTAACGGTATTTTATCTCCAACGTTGAAGTTCATTCGATCGTAGTAGAACAAGAGCCTTACACTAGTTCATTTAATTTTCAGCCCCTTATTTTTTAAGACCCTTCATTAGTTGGAATTGGTAACAATTAATTTTAATAAGGCACTTTAGGCACGACCCGGCAAAAAGTTCCGAGATTCTGATAAGCGGGAATTTGAAAAGTGGTGTACTTTGTTGAGGTTTGTTTCTGCCCATTAATGACCCAAGGGTCACCCATAACGTTATAGGTAATAAATGTGACCAAACGTCCCGTATATAACGGAACAGTCCCGTTTTCAGGTTGTCTGTACCAGTGTCTCGAAAGACAGCCCCAGGACGCAAAAATGTTCCGTATTTTTTAAATAAATTGAAATTTAGGGGGCCCGGTCATGCTTTGTCGTGATTCGGTTGATTTCCGCGGGATATTCGTTGAATTCGCTTTATAAGACAAATTTTTTAGCAACTTAGTTTTTATCGATTTGACTCAGTAGATCTCACACGACTATACGTTTAATAATGTCGGGCAATATTGTAACTCGTGGAATTAAATTTTCAAAACAAAGTTTGGTTTTGTCAGCCATGCCAAGGGTATGCAGCGGGTCGCCGTAGACGCATAAATTTTGGACTTCATCATCATCATCATCATCATCAGCAACAGCAGCAGTTCATCTCCAACGCTGGAACCAAAAAGAAATAATCATCAATATTGACTAAGTAATCCTCGGAAATGTTCGCGACAAAATACACTGAGGATGAAATTTCGGAGTAGCGAACGATGAAGGTGACGTTAGTCTTCCTGCCGAAGCAAACGGAGAAATTGCTTCCAGAATTGTTGTTAAAAGCGAAGTCGTTTTTCCGGCACATCAAAGGGGAATGCTAGTGTTATGAAACGACTGAAATACACATGTATGTTAATTATATGTTTGTCTGTTGTTACAGGCGCGGAACAAACCAGCGGACGGTGGCGGCCATGTCAACCAAAAGAACGCAGCCGGTCAGAAGTCAACTCCGCCCTGTCAGAAAGGTACCTTATTTTTGGCTTCAATCCATTAATGGCCCTACACGCCCTACAGGGCACGGATCTCTCCTTATAACTAACATGGTTTAATATTCTCCATCACGCTGCTACATTGCGGATTGACGGAGGGGTTAGTGGCTAAGTGCTGGAAGTTTCTATGCCTTCTGAAGACCTCCGACATAATTTAAAGACTGCTATCTAATAATATAAACCGGGACAGCGTTACGTGCCATTCGAAGCACAGAAACGTTCAAGAAATTTGTGCTACCTCTTATCCTTAAGTCTGACAAATAAACTTAATAAAATAGGTATTCAGCCGAATATTTGGTGCATAATGACGAATATTTATTTATTTATATTTCATGCACCACCCTGTACTTTAAAGTCAAAGGCAGACACTTATTGCTAAAACCATCCTCTCCCAGTTGGCATTAAGGCAGTGCGAACACAACGAAAACATACACAACACATGATGTTAAATCCTTCGATAGCCCCTAAAAACAGACAGATTGGAAAACGGGCAAACTCCCGTAGCAAATACCACGTGGACGAATAGACCGTGTGCATACTCATATTCGCGCGCTCTCGCCTCTATCCGCCCAGTATTTAATCGCGGCTGTATAAGTCTACCTGTCGATAGTAATTGGATTGCAATTGAAAAAGATGTTCATATAACCCAAACCAATTAACCTTCACTAATAGTAACGTCACGCTATGATCGACGCTGACACGCACACATTTTTTAAATTCAATTCACAGTTTAGGGTTTCATTGGAGGGTAAATAGGACAATAGATAAGATAAGACGACCCTGTAGCCCAGTTGGTAGCGACCCTGCCTGCGACGCGAGGGGTCCCGGGTTCGATTCCCGGCCGGGGCAGATATTTATGTGGCATATAAATATTTGTACTCGGGTCATGGGTGTAATTGTAATGTGTTATATGTATAGTCCATGCCACCCGCGACACAGGTACCTAGTAACCTACTGCGGGGGTATGTGTGTGTTAGCGTTATTTAAAAATTAAAAGTTATTTAAGACAACTTTACACAGTTGTTAGTTTTGAGAATATTGCTAAATAAAATTATTTATAACGTCGCACTTACAAGAATCTAATAAATAATTTTAACTGAAATGAACAATGTTCGCTGTTCGCTACGAGAATTCGCTCGTTCTCTGCTCAGTGCCGGTTTTGATGCCAATTATAGGGGGTAAGAGTCTAGAGTTTAACGGAGAATAATAATAATTGTTTCAACAGCAATTGTGTTCCGGATAAGTAGTGTGCTTTAAGAGACACCTTTTTAAAGGCGACCATCTCAGTCCTTAAGGGCAGAAACACATCTCTGACCAACTTAGAACGAGACCCTTACTAACAATAAATAAATTAACTATCCTAGTAGGGACTAAATTGATTTCTGTTCTAGGTAGGTCACAGTTGTCATTTGTTTTTGTTGACAGAGGAGGGATGGTGCGGTTCGTTTGTTACTTTAACAACTACTTACTAACTTGCTACTGCTTCTTATAGGCTATTTATATTTGTGTTCAAATTTGCATAAACGTCATTAAACCAAACATTCTGCCGGATATGATATAGATAAAATCGGTATGTATTGTATGCGTGATGTCGTGTGCTGGCGCGCGTGTGTGTATGCTTATTTGTGCGTATATTATTTACTATTTATAGTATTGTAAAGGTATTGATGGTATTGGTAAAGGTGCAGCAGCAAAAGGCGGACCGAAGACCCCAGTGAAGCCATCAGCGCAGAAGGGAGCCGTGAAGACTGCGCCCCCGAAGCAGGCCGCGGCGGCCGCCGTCAAGACTCCCCAGGGCAAGAAGAAGAAGGGTCACAAACATCAGCAATACGAGCTCATTGTCACTATTAACCTGGTAAGTGGACAGTTTTCCATTGGACCATTCGATCTCCCCGCGACCATTATCAGTGCAAATGGGTTAAAATATAGGTATATCTGATTAAAATCGTGATTAATTATTATACTTACGTAAATAGTTAAAGTATTTAGTTTCTGCAATAATAAGAATCGCAGAAAGGAATAGTTTTTACCCTAATTATTGATATACCTACCTACACTTTAATGATCACCATGATAATCTTATTATAAGTAATTAATAAAACATAAATAAATCATAACGCATTTTTAAATGAAAGGCAAGCACAGATATCTTGCAGTTAACTAAACTCTTTACTTTGAAGGAAATGTCTTGCTTAATGAATTAGTCACCATACCACTTTCCAGGAATCGCTAATTAATATTCGCTTACGCTATTCATTCAGTGGGATTCAATGACAAAAAACTAGTTGAAATGAGTTTAATTTCAATGAATTTATTTTATGAATTAACCTCTTCTTTACTCTATACCGTAGGTACCTAATTATTAATAAGCGGGGTTTAATTTATCCTGTGTTTTTTTGAATATTGTATCTACTTATGGTTAGGAACAACAAGTATCAATATCAATAATGAGTTATTTGCAATATGTCTATCCATACATCCATCAGCATTAACAAGTCCGTTGCTAGACATAGGTTAGGTACCTGCGCCACTGAAACCTATAAAGTAATAAATAGAATAAACACTAAAAAACTCAAACCCCCGCACTTTTACCTCGGATGGCATGAATCGCCCAAATAATACTTACAGTCCGCCCAACTTATCTCTGAAATGGCAACCTGACTACGGACAACCAGAACAAAAGCGTTAAAATCTGATCTTTATGTATTGGTTTTACGGTTGAATTTCGATTGTATGATGTGTGTCACATAGATGTCTGTCTAATGGAACTCAAGATCACTCGCTTTTCAGACAATATACAATCACTAGACTAAGGTGTCGACTTTACCTCCTTAGTTAACTTGTAAGTTGTAAGTTCTCTTACTTAGTAAATGGTCACACAGAACCGGGACTGTTAGTGATAGTCTAAGAGTTATAATATTTCAGTTAATAGGTAGATAATTGTTAGGAAGTGTCTCGTTCTCATTTAGGTAGAGAAGTGTTGTTAGCTGCTACCCTTAAGGAAAAAATGGAGGCCTCTAAAAAGTGTAACCGGCGGCTTAGGTATATTATGGCGGACGGGTTGTCTTTGCACTTAAACAAATGACACACTTTTGTTACGTAAGTTACTAGACCATTTTTATAGGTTTATTCAGACAACATGTGTTCCAAATCACACACTCTCGCCACTAAGGACGAAGTGCGTCGTAAAGCTGGGATGGCCTCACATGAACTTCGAAGTTACTGTCGGTTACTCGGAGTGGTGAACGCGATTATTCTGTTTTACTTCTGAGATAAAATAGCCAATTGTTTAACTGTGTGCTGCTATTTAATAGTATCAGGCGTTGGGGGAAAGCTATTGTTATTATTAGTATTAGGGTACTTTGTGAAAAGTAGATAAACGCTGAAAGTTTATATTTATTGGAAAGTAGGTATGTACGTAGCTATTTTTAGATTTGCACGGGTTTATTTGTGGGAGGGATCACAAAGAACAAAAATAGCACCCAAATCGGTAGGTATGGCTGTGTCTGGGATTACCCCATACACATGAATTGGTAAACAAACGAAAATAAAACAAGTATTGATTTTGGTTTTTCTGTGTTAAAAGAGACTTACAATAATAGATTTTATTATATATCTTCTATGTGTAGACAACGATCACACATTTTTATGTGTAGGTACAGATGATGACTTTTTCAGTAGTGATCAAACAAACAACTTTTACAGTCGACATTAGCAGTTAAATCTAACCATGGCGATCCAAAATTATACGAACCGCTAAAAGTAACAGTAGACACATTTTATTACGGGTTTTACAGTTACGTCCCGGGGAACTATCACTAAAACCCACCAATTAAATCCTTTGCGAGATCGTTAATATTAAAATTAAATGACACAAGAATCGTTTCATCTCGGATTGGGCGAGTAAAATCATAATCTCGAATAGAATAACGATGTTACAACATGTCACTGATGGGTAAAAGATCTAATTGCTATAAAAATAATCGTTACGCGTTTTAAATTAAATCTTATGTATGTAACTTTGAGCAGACGTAATCGTAATAAAATTGTTTTTCTTGGGGAATAGTAATTACGTATTCTCAGCGATTTAAGTATGTGGTTCAATATTAAATACGTTAATAGAGTTTAATTATTATTGAAATCGGAAATTAAGCTGGTAGTGCATCAATGTCTAATTAAATCTTCTTGATTAAATCATGATAATTGTACAAAATAGATTATATGAAAACAAATGCCAGGCCACATTTCAAGCGCGGGATCGGCCCTACAGTAATTGGAGCAGTCGCTAATTACAGCTATGCCGATTCCAATTTGTCGGTCTAGCTGCTTGCATTCATAATCCCCTAATTAAGTTTGTCATTAGTACGATTTATTACTACGTTTGATTTACAAATTATATTAGACTCGCTCTTACTCGCGTATTGGCCTGTCTGGTCAATTGGTATCTAATAATAATGTGCTCGTCTGTAAGTAATAGTTCTATGTTTATAAAGTGCTAAGAGGAATCTGAGATAACGCTGACCGTAGTCAAATATTCCTATGAATGATACACATTAAAATCTGTCATCTCGTGGAAATGTTTTTTCCGCGGTAACCGAACGGTATGTAAAGCGGTAATCAAACGAGCATGCAGAACCACCCTTCCGCAGCCGCTGCCGCCCATGACAACTCTGAACGACCTAGTACAAGCCTCAGTTTATGGACTAGGATGGTTAATTCAGTTAACAGATGATGTAAGAATATTACTTAATTAGTTTGTTAGTTTGCTGCCACAAAAAGACTACCTACAAATAACATCAATCAAATAGGTAACATCTACAGTGCCACAAACTTATCTGACCCGGTAAAAGGGGAGCTACTGTCTTGGTCTTTGTGTGACAACAGTATAACATTTGCATTAGGTCTAATTTTGGCCACCGGGTCAGATAAGTTTGTGGCACTGTACAACCAATTGTGTAATAAATCATTTAGCAACCCAAGAATCTACTAAAGAAGGGTTTACACTTTTTGAAATAAACGGGACAGCACACTGTCAACCCGTGTTGTTACACTTGTTTGAAGATAAAACCTAGGTACCTACTATTAAAATAACTTTGCAGTGGCCTCATGACGATACAAGTTCCCAATGCTCGGTCACTTCAATAAAAAAATATAATGACCTCATGCAACGTGAACAATTAGGTACCATCAAATTACCCACCTGATTTTTCGTCTGCCCTTCAATAAAAAATAATGCAAGAGCATCACTAATTCTGGCAACTCAATCACTAGCTTTTTCCTGTTAATCATTAACGAAACAAATGCGAGTCACTTTAGATAAATACGACTTTACTGCATCGTAATAAAGTCAGAAATAACTTTTTTACGATTGTCAGAAACAAAACAAAACCGGCATCGTTGATGTCTCCATAATTTTCCCGCCAAATCTCACTCGTTCCAAATTATTCTCGGCGTGCCAAGATCACGGAAATATTTATCTGTTTTACAATGACCACATTTTTATCTTCGAATATTTTTAAATGACCACATTTACGTATTCGAATTATTACAATGTACATTTTGCAAAAATTTGCGACTTCAAAATCGATGAGTAGGAATAACTAAAGAAATAGCCGCCAGATGTTTCTCAAAGTTATATCGGACTGGACTACAAGCAAAGCAACAAATTTTGAAAAATTATAATATCTGAACACCCAGTACAAAGTTACGAGGTAGGTCACATAAAAAACAGTACAATTGAGAACCTTTTATGGAGTTGGTTAAAAATTATTAATGAGTTAAAATCGCACACAACCTGTAACAAAATAAATATTTTTATAAATGAAATAATCAGCAATTAAACTCAAGACCGCTAGTTCTGCAAAATATATAAAGCGGTGATATTTTATTATCCGTTTATTTTAAACCAAGTTTTATCAAGTGGTAGTATGGTAGTCTGGGATATACCAGCTGTACACACACAGCTAATTCAACATGACGCAAACTGCTGGAAAAATTTTTGTTTGATGAGGGAGCTACTGTGATCTTTTCTATATTCCGTCGAATTCGGTATTGATTTTTTACGGCAACCAACACAAATTCAAGCGTTCCGTCTGTGCTTCAGGTTCTTTGTAGATTAATGGGCAGAATTTTAAATGCCTTAAGTAAATTTTGCTTACATGCTATATTGAACTGTGAAGCCCACGTAATAAAGTCGTTTATAGCGGGAGTGGCGATTGCATCCTCGGCGACTCAAATATAATTCCTTAATTCTTCCGTATCATCTCGGAATGGTGGTATTTGAGCTAAACTTAAATGCTTCAGCCACACAGATTGGACAAAAAGCTTTGCGTCAGGACACAGGACCAAGTCAATATTGCCTAGATTCAGTTACCAGTTATACTGAACGTTATTACAGGCCACAAGTAAAACTGATACCACACTCTCGTATTACAGCCACTATTACCACTATACGTCTATTGAAAATATAGGATTCGAGTTTTGACTGCAACACACTTTATCAAATCCTGAAATGGTCAATGACAAGTAATGTTACTATATAGAACTCTGATTCCGTGTATTGTGTTAGGCATTTAAATTAAAATTATAATTAAGTATGTATGATTTTGTAATTACTGTTTTTAATTTAAAATATTGTTTATCGTTTAATTCTAATGATTTTTATCTCTTCCTATTTTCTTTCTTGCATTTGTCCTCTACCTGAAGGTCGTCTGTAAAAAATCACTGTCTAGCGTTAGAACCACCTTTTTAACTGTGCCTTATTAAATGGGCTTGTGTGTGAAAAAAATGTTCCTTGCCAATTTCGCGAAATTTTGACAAATGAAATGCGCATCTTAGATTTATAAGAACAAGCTTTATTTAATTGTAATACCTTTTCTACAAAAGATGATCCTCTTGTTAAATGTAGGTACAATAAATTTAATATCAAACGGAGTCTTATTATTATTAGGTACAATGTTATTGTATCCGAAGTGAAATTAAAAAAGGGTTCTTAGTTAACACAAATCATTAAAAATTTTATGAATGAAAATCTGTGCTACTGCTGTAATACATCAGACACAAACCAATTAAGTAGTACATAAATCAAAACATTCAGCACTATTTATAAATGTTCACGCTTTGTGCCAAGTGTTTCATCAGCGAAATATGAATAGGTAAAATATATAACAACTTATATACATACATACATTGCGTAATTGTGACACCATTGTAGATAGGTACCGTGAACGACATAGTGCAAAAATGTGATTTAAATATAGTCGCTACATATAACTGAGCTAACATTGTCGCGTTGTAAGTTTGACCTTAAAAACATTTGGAAAAAGAACTTTTTAAAAGTGTCCTACGTTTACCTGCCAGCCAAAAGTGTTTCACGGTTAAATGGCCTTGGATGTCGCGCTTTAGGCCTGTGAATTATTAACTAAAACGGCCCGGTGATCTGTGGTAAACAAAGTGTGTTCCGAATCCAAAAAGCAAATTAAATCAACGTAAAAAACGAACGTGATACAGCTTTTCCAATTCAAACAAAAAATAAATAGAGTTCGAAGTGACTGAGAAATAAGTGCAAAAAATTCACGTATTCGAAATTTTAAAATGTGAAAACGGTGTTAACACGTTTTGTGAACTCGAGTAGTATTCCGATTTTAAAACAGTTGAAAGCGAATGTGTTTTTAGAGCTCGTTAAAACCCCGTAAAGCAAACCTAGAGATTTTACGTATGAAAACAATTTTATTTTGAAATCAGAAACACCATTCGACTATAATGCCAATTTTATTGTTAGTATTTTTTACGAGTATTAAAAACCTAGGTAAATGTGAGTTAATTCCCAAGCGTGAATAAAAAAAGCAAAACAGTGAAATAACACAACGCAACGTTCAGTTGAAAAAATCAATCGACGAATAATTCATTCACTGACGTTTTAATGTATTTTAATCTAACAGTTTCATTCAAAATAAACTCCAACGGCAAAATTGGTTCGTAAGTTTTACTCTTTAACTGATGCCGTGTACGACGTGCAAGGGGAAATGTTTGTTAACCGTATATTTTTTTAACTGACAAAAATAAAAAAATATTGCATGGTATTGATAAATTAAAATTTCAAACAAGGCTCAAAAGTTTCGCCGTTAAAGCGTCATCAATATAAATTGTATTTCACGTAAATTTTTTCTCTCAGTTATGTGCAATAATAATAATAATGATTGAAACAAGTGCTCTCAAACAAAGTAAGTTCTAAAATCGGAACTTCTAAAATAAAAAAACGCAGTGTTAGGATTCCGGATAGCATACAAAATCTAAAAAATAAAACGTTCTCAATACTCGAGCGACCAATGTTTGAAAAAAAAACTATCAACTGCGAACGGCGATGAGGTTCAAAGAATGAAAGGATTGAATGGAAACTTTTGCGTCGACGAATATTGGAAAAAGTTCGTGTCGGTTAAAGTTTGAAGCGGATAAAATTGTTCGCTTGTAAAATTGAATGGTCCATTTATTTACAGAATATAACAATTTTCTCTTTAGGTGCAAGTGAAATATAAAATGAAATACATGTTTCAAATGTACACAGTTTAAAAATAAATTAACATTTCCCAGCTTCTTTACTTTTTTTCGTTATAATTAAGTGTTTAGCTGTTATTAACAGCTTTGCTAAGTAATACCTCCTTATTTAACTACGTTACACATTTACGATACCTAATTGCGATATAATGAAAACCAATCTATATAGTACATATTTTACATTCGTATACAATAAAGAGTTACACCATAGACTTTTTGTACACTATTTACAGATTATACACAAATTATACACTAGTACAGATGTAAAGCATCAAACATACGCGCTCGAATAATGCATTCTACATAGACACCGTTCACGGATTCGGAATATGGAACCACTTTGAACCACTATTGAACAATGTTTCGTACGTAAATACGTACCTATTTATTTATTTAAACTTCTTTGCACCATACAACATATACGAGCAAAAGGCGGACATAATGCTAAAAGCATTCTCTGCCAGTCAACCTTTGGGCAGTGAGAAAACAACGAAGACCTATGTCCGTGAATGGTGTCTATGGTAAGCGTGCGTTGCTCGAGTTTTGCCGAAATTTGACAGTCAACTGTCATTTGCGTGTTAACAATGCTTTTCTTGAAAAATCCAGTACGCAATGCGAAAAAAAATAGTAACATTTTGGCTATATTTTTTGTTGGCGTAAGTTCTTTGTCTTGTGTGGTTGCGATAAATTGCATCCTTTGATCTATTCTTTTCTTCGTCAATATAAAAAAATATTCATAATTCGAAAAAAAAAGATCAGCAAAGTAGGGTATAACAAATCCATAGACTAAACTAAACAACTAGCCAACATCTCTCGAGAACAGAGGAATAGTAACCAAAACATTGAACGTTTGAAAACTAGTTCAGAACAGTAATTTGAAAAGTTTGACTGTACATGCGAAGCGAATAGTTTGAATATATCGGTATACCGAGATTTACCGGCGGAATGGCGAGGAAAACTGATGCTATTTACAATAAAGAGTACAAAAGGATAAGAAGATTGACCACAGATTTTGCTACGAGGCAGTTTTCTGTACGTTTGTATTTTTATCATCTCAACGTCACCTAACTGCGCTGTTTTTCATCATCATTATCATTTTAGAACTCATAACAATCCCACTGCTGGGCAAGAGTCTGGTTATCGAGTTTTAGAGATACAGATCGTCGACCACACTGGCTCAGTGTCGATTGTCGGACTTCACAGCACAACAGAGTACAATTACATTATGAAGTACTCTCAGATGTCCATGTTTCTTCACGATGTTTTTCTTCACCGCAGCAAGTGATAATTAATTTCTCTTTAGGACTCCAGCGTTTATTTACCCCATGGGGCTATGACTATTTAAACGATCTTCACCATTAGCCTATGTACTATGTCATATACTATTTTGCGCTTCGGCGCAAAATGTACAAAACGCAAAATGAACACAACTCGCAAAATGTACAAATTTGGTCATATTTATGTTCTAACAATATTCTAAAATACAAAATTTCTTTTTTTTCAGTCAGAATACGGCCTTACGGAGGAACAAGTAGCAGGTATGTATTGTGTGGACAGCTGTTTAGACGGTTAACTGTCTAAGGTTCGATTCCTAGTCATCTTGTGGTACCTAACTGAACGACGGTCATCACTTACCATCAGTTACTCAAAAAAAAATATAAGGATAGGTATACATACATAGGTAGTTAACTTAGGTGTATGACTGTCTCTTCATCACTCCTAAGCTCTTAACCGATTTTTCATGTACATATTATCACAAATAGATTTGTTCATAATCAGTATCAATTCATCATCATCAGTAGAATGTTATCACTACGCATGCACCATAACGTATAACACACGTAGGTAAATATTGAAGACATTATCTCACAACAGGTTTTAAATATCTGTCTCGGACGGGAATCAAACTCAGGACACCATTTGCAGGCAGCGTCACTACCAATTAGGCTAAGGACCCAGTTTCTGTATTAAGTCAAAACCAGCAAACAATAAAATCAACAAAAAGCCCATTAAATTATAACGTTATCAAAAACACCATATCGGATTTAAGTTTACGACTTTACTCTTTTGGAGGTAAGACATGACTGAGATCTTGGTGTGATACATATGGAGTCGTGATGCAAAAAAATGGTGTGTGACAGACGCGCAGATGATGCGCAACTTCCACTATGAAATTCAAAAGCAAAAGATATTTTAAGTGTATTTTTCACGTTCCTCCAACATAGTAGCGTTAAACGTTTAACGCAACCGCCTCCTTCGGTAATTAACTTAAAAGTTGGTTTTAAGTATAAAAAAACGGTATGTTTTGTTTACGATAACTCTATTAATTTAAGTATAACGTAATAATAGTGTAATTGTGTTTTATTTGCAGAATTTAAAGAAGCGTTTATGCTGTTTGACAAAGATGAAGATGGTACGATCACCATGGCGGAACTGGGGGTGGTCATGCGGTCACTCGGTCAGAGACCTTCAGGTAAGCACCCATTACACGCCCACGCCCACACCCACGCCCACGCCCAAGCCCACGCCCAAGCCCACGAAACTCTTAGACATTTTAAAGCTACAAGCGTCGTATCAATGTCAATTCGCAAACAAATTCAAATACTATCGCAAGAATTTTATTGTATTTCGGGGACATTAATGTTGAACATAAGGTATAATATTTGATTTTAACGCTTTAGTAACTCTGACGCTTGCATCGCAGAGCGTATTCGCTTTAAGCGTTTCGGTTTGTGTCAATTGGGTTAGAAAGTTAGAAACGATTTTTTTATTTAAACACAGATTAGATATACAAATGAAGTTGAGTGGCGGGTGGTTAAAGATTCGACCACAATCCATTAGCGATACTTGGGCCCCAATTCTGCTTATTTATAAACGCTTCAATAGTGTATCGATTGAATAGTTTGACATATCTTGTATACGAAATGTGCCAAAAATGTGTCAATGTATTCAATTCTGTATACGGAATGTATCAAACTATTCAATCGAGACACTATTGAAGCGTTTATAAATCAGCGGAATTGGGGCCCTGGGCAGCCAGTATTACTGTGGATGTGCTTTCCTGCTGATTTGTGTTTTTCAACATCCTTCTACTGTTAGGTAAATTTTGTAATAGAATTTATAAATTTCTGGAAAGCTTACGTACTAAATTATAAACTTAAATAGGTAATTTTAAACTTCATAGAATAAACAAAACTAAAACAGTCTCTGCTCCACGACATGTTTAGAGAGCCTGGAACTAAGCCATAGAGCTAACGTAGTAGATACCGCGTCATTGAAATTTTTATTTAACTTGCGATGTTTGTATACCTTTATTTGTATGGTAAAATCTAGCAAGCTGAATAGATGCGACTTAGTGCCGATTGGCTGGCTATAACCCATTAATGGCCCACTACTGAGCATGGGTCTCTCCTCATTATCGAGGAGGCCTAGAGCATACTCCACCACGCTGCTCCAACGCGGGTTGGTGGAGGGGTTAGTGGCCAACCCAGTATCGGAAGTTTTCAAGCCGCCCGGCCTTCCGACAGGCTTAACGACTGCTATCTATCGATAACAACTGGGACCGACGGCTTTACGTGCCCTCCGAAGCACTTACTTCTTTCTTAGTTCCGATTATAACTGAATAGGGATACTGATTACTATGTTCAAAATTGACTCTATAGGTTAACTACTCTGCGATTAACAGCAATATGACTGAATACAACTTTTTTATGGAATTAAGACCAAACTGGCATGACAACGAGTCGTTTCCTACGAGTAATTAAAAAGTTATTTAATACCGATCAATTAAATACCTCAGAATTTGTGCTACATTTTAAATTCCTACCCAAAAGTTGTATGCAAGAGGCCTTTTTGTGAAAATTTTGTTCATTATATTTAATTGACTTGGAAATCCCTAACAAAGAAATAAAGGATAAAGAATATTATGTAGGTGTAAATGTAAATCTCTACAGTGTTAATTTCACACTCTCACTGAGCCCTCCGGGTCTCGGTAACAATTCATGGCTACACATCCGTCCTGAGCCGCAAACTGAAACGATTTCCCGAGTATTCATTTATTCATACGCACGGGTCATACCTTCAAATCTTTATTACCTTTACCTTTAGTCCATATAATCGTTATTAACCTTTATGACCTTGAATGACTTATCACGACCCGAATGACGTAATGATTGCCGTGCCGGATCGCCGTCACAGAGGTTCTGGGTTCGATTTCTAGCGAGACGGACATTTTAATATTTTTAAAATTTTACCTCGGTCTGGGTGTGTGTGTTCTCGTCTTGCGTTTCGTCTATCATATCATAGTGAGTGTATATGTATACCGTTATTAATAGATTGTGAAAGGCTTGTAGCTGGAACGTTAGATATTCTAATAGGCCTGTGTACGAATTCTGAACGCACTTCTTATTGAAAAATTTTGTGCTTCAGAAACTTATTAACAAACTAAAAACCGGCCTCCTCTTCGCACGAATAGTAGGGCATAAGTATTATTATTCTGGTTATAAATACAGCCTATGTTAGTTAGCGGTAATGTAGCATTCTGGACAAAGAGGAAACATTGAAATAATTAAAAAATGGGTCCATTAGATTTTTAGTTTACCTATTCGTTACAAAATATTCAAATATAGGTACAAAATAAATGCTTTGGTGAAAAACCAGTCCACCACACTTGAGTTCTCCATAATATCCTCAAAGCTAACAATTCGCACTTGGCCAGCGTAATGGACTGTAAAGTATAGACTAAGATTACTCTGTGCAATCTGGATCTGTAGTATCTATGTAGTCTGTAATAAGATTCATTCCATTGTCGTCCGATTACCTACCTATTCAGAAATATACGCCGCTTACGTATTACTCAAAAATAGTTATTTTATTTAACATCACAACGTTACATGGTGTCAGAAGATCTAATTATTCGTAACATTATTAAAGAACAAAAAGTGCTACGTAAGAAAGTTGCAAAATGTCTACAAACGACGCCGTCTCCGGCATCAAGCCGCCATCTTATCTAATAATTAACTCCGACAAATCAACCAGTTGGAAAACGTGGCTACAGCAATTCGAGTGGTATGCTACAGCTATTCAGCTAGAAAAAAAGCCACCCGAGGTCCAAGCCGCCACATTTATGGCTATAATCGGCCCGGACGCCATTGAAATTTATAATAGTTTCAACCTCGCCGAGAGAGATAAAAATAACCTGCGAGTAATTAAAGAAAAATTTAAAGAGTATTTTTCGCCCAAGACAAATATATCTTTCGAAAGATACATCTTCCACAAAATCGAACAACACGAAGACGAACAGTTCAATGAATTCTTGACAAGAATAAAAACGCAAGCAAGCAAGTGTGAATTTGATAATTTACTCGACGAGATGTTAAAAGACAAAATTGTATTTGGAATCAAGTCCAGTCAAGTAAGAGAAAAATTACTAACAGAAGATAAACTTGACTTGTCAAAAGCAATCACAATATGTAAAACGAGTGAACAAGCCTCGAAACAACTAAATGAGTTCGAAAATAAAAGTGTGACAGATAAAGTCTTACTAGTGAAAAATAAAAGTCATAAAAATAATAAACAAAACGAGAATTTCGACTGCAAAAGATGTGGTACAAACCATAAACGCAGAGAATGTCCAGCTTTCAACAAAACATGTGGTAATTGCAATAAAAATGGCCATTTCGCTAAGATGTGCCGGTCTAAAAAACAATACTACACTAAACAAAAAGTGAATGCATTGGAAGAGGGCTCAGATTCTGAGGATGAAGTGTACATATCTACCATAAGTTCGGGAGGAAAGAAAACCTGGCTAGAAGAAATACAAGTTGGTGATGTGAAATTTACTGCTAAACTTGATACGGGGGCAGAGTGCAATGTATTACCAAAACATTTGATGGACAAAACAAACGCAACCCTAAAACCAAGCCAAACAAAAAATTTAATAAGCTATACGGAAGACAAAATGACAGTTCTAGGTGAAACACAACTACTATGTAAAATAAAAAATGAATCAACACCAATTGTTTTCAAGATTGTTGAAGAAAAAGTTACACCGATACTGGGACTTGATACCTGTGAAAAACTAAGACTCATCGCAAGAGTGAGAGCATTAAAAGAAAGCCAATGCTCAGATGACATATTTGAAGGCTTAGGTTGCTTTCACGGGTATGAATATGATATAGACTTGATAGAAAACCCAAAACTTGAGATCAAACCACCGAGGAGGATTCCGCATGCCATCAGGAAAGAAGTAAAGGAAGAACTCGACAGAATGGTAAAGTTAAATGTTATAAAACCAGAAACAAGGCCAACTCCCGCTGTAAGCCCTATGGTCGTTGTCAGAAAGAAAGGTAAAATAAGAATTTGTATAGACCCCTCAAATGTAAATAAAAATATACTGAGACGCCATTTTCCCCTTACCACTATAGAAGAAATTTCGGCTGACATTAAAGGTTCTAAATACTTTGCATTATTAGACTGCACCAAAGGATTTTGGCAAATTAAACTTTCAGAGAGAACACAAAAAATATTAACATTTGCAACCCCATGGGGAAGATATTCATTTAAGAGACTTCCATTTGGTGTATCGTCTGCACCTGAAATATTTCAGGAAATACTTACAAACTTACTATCTAAATTCAACAATGTAAGAGTTTCAATAGATGATATATTCATACATGCTAAAAGTAAAGAAGAACTAGGCAAAACCGTCGGTGAAGTTATTGAATTACTAAAGAAATCGGGGTTTAAACTGAACAAAGACAAGTGCATCTTTGAAGCAACCAGAATTAAATTTTTGGGGCATATCATATCAGCTAATGGATTAGAAGCAGACCCAGAGAAGGTTGAAGCCATACAAGCAATGAAATCACCGACAAATAAAACTGAGCTACAGAGATTATTAGGGACCATCACATACCTAAATAAATTTATTCCTAACATGTCAGATCTAACAAATCCACTAAGAGAATTACTACACAAAAATACAAGCTTTACATGGGAAATTCATCATGAAGATGCTTTAAATAACATAAAAAAAGTCCTTCAAAACCCACCAGTATTGAGGCTATATGATGTTAAGAAACCTGTTACACTGACTGTAGATGCAAGCTCCAAAAATCTTGGAGCTGCACTTCTTCAAGACGGACAACCGATAGCCTATGGAGCAAGAGCGTTAACGAAGGCTGAACAAAACTACCCACAAATTGAAAAGGAAGCCTTGGCTATCTTGTTCGCATGTAAAAAGTTCCATGAATATGTATATGGTAAAGAACTGACAGTTGAATCAGATCATAAACCACTTGAGACAATTTTCAAGAAGAATATACAGTCTGCTCCAGCAAGATTACAACGCATAATGTTTAGTCTTACACCATACTCACCTAAAGTTATATTTAAAAAAGGAACTGAAATACCTCTAGCAGACTTTCTTAGCCGTGACTGTGATACGTCTAACCTGGAATTTGAACAAGAGGAGAATTTAAAAGTTGCAGTCATTCTACCTATGTCATTAGATGCTAAAGAAGAATTAATTACAGCTACGAAAGAAGATCCACATTTGCAATCATTACTTAAAATAATAATGCAAGGATTTCCAGTAAATGTCAATGAACTTCCTACAGAACTCCGACATTACTTTAATTTTAAAGAAGAATTAAGCTACCTTAAAGGAATCATTTTCAAAGGCGATAAAATTGTAGTGCCTAATTCACAAATACCTAAAATGTTACACTATATACATCAAGGACATCTAGGTGTACAAAGCTGCCTAAGAAGAGCTCGACAATTTCTTTATTGGAAAGGGCAATACAACGACATCATAAAATTAGTCAGAGATTGCTCTGTCTGTGAGCAAACACAAAAAGACAATACCAAAGATATGGTACTAGTAAAGAAGATACCTACCCTTCCATGGCAAATAGTTGCATCAGACTTATTTGAACTGAAAGGAAAAATCTACCTAGTAATCTGTGACAGTTACTCCGGATATATAGATTTTCAACAGCTGAAAAGTCAGTCATCGTATGAGGTAATTGAACAACTTAAAAAATGGTTTTCTGTACATGGAGTACCAGAAGAGCTACATACCGATAATGGAACGCAATATATGTCTAGAGAATTCAAGATCTTCCAACAAGAGTGGAGGTTTAACCATGTTACATCCAGCCCACATCATCATCAAGGCAACGGGCTCGCTGAGAGGGCAGTTCAAACAGCAAAGAACATACTAAGAAAATGCAGCATTGACAAGTCAGATGTTCAACTTGCTTTATTAAATTTTAGGAATACTCCACGAAACTACCACCTAGGTTCGCCTAACCAACGTCTTTTCAGCAGAATTACCAGATCTCCAATACCTACAAGCGATAAAAATTTAAAACCAAAAATAATACAAGGAGTAGCTGCTGAACTTCAACAATTAAGAGAGAAACAAGTTATGTACAGTAATAAACATACTAGAAGACCAGTAAGTTTCGAAATAAACGATAAAGTTAGACACAAAGTTGCTCATCGACATTGGGAAGGAGCAAGAGTGGTAGAAAAACATGAAGATTTACCAAGGTCAGTAATAATTCAAACAGATCAAGGCCAAATCTTAAGAAGAAACTTTAGTCATCTGCACAGAACCCAAGCAGACATAACCAGCAACAGAATTGTAGTACCTGAAACAAAACACACAGATGTACCAACATTACAAAAGGATCCAGCACAAGCTCAGTCACCAGCTGTTCCTAACCCACCTCCAGCGGCAACATATGCTTCACCAGGCGCTTCCAAAGATGTGCAGCAATCAACTCAACCAGAACCTCCCCCACGAACAACAAGGTTTGGTAGAATAATTAAACCAGTGAATAGATTTAATCTTTAAAAATACTGTTAGTAATTATTTGCATTGTACATGTCATTGTGTAAGTTGTGTTTTTATATTTACTTCATTGCATAACTCGTTTTGTAATAGGTACTAAGGTTCTTTAATACTGATAATAACTAAAATTGTAAAACCAGTATATAACTGTAACACTTTTAAAATAACTACTGATTATGTTACCTACTTTGAGTTACTTGGATGTAATAATAACTTATCTTATTTGAGGCATTGTCTAGGTATGTTATGATTATGAATAAGGAAGTTGTTTAAAATAACTAGGCCATGTTTTAATTTTTGTTACTTAACTTTATTTGTATAAATAGAGTAGTTTCTGTGTAGATACAAATTTTAAAGATGTCATATGTGACATACTTAGAGCATAACATTAGTTAAGTATTGCATTTGTATACACTTATGAAGAATAGTTGATTTAGTTTGTTTATAAACAAAGGGAGATGTAAAGTATAGACTAAGATTACTCTGTGCAATCTGGATCTGTAGTATCTATGTAGTCTGTAATAAGATTCATTCCATTGTCGTCCGATTACCTACCTATTCAGAAATATACGCCGCTTACGTATTACTCAAAAATAGTTATTTTATTTAACATCACAACGTTACATGGACTACTTGTACCTACCTACTCATAATTATTATGACAGGAGATCGGTGTTCAACAGTGGGATAATTAAGGGTGGCAATGCCCACAGCCCACTAAAGGTTTAGCGGTATGGCCGTATGAATAAACGATTATTTGCGGAAACGTTTCAATTTGCGGCGCGAAACGGACGTGTTTCATGAATTGTTTCCAGATTCCAGCCCCATCTCATACATTATTGAACACGCCCATTTGGGACATACACGAGATTAAATCCAATTGAATTTGATTCAATTATTCAAATTACTCGTAACTTTTAAGAGCACTACGTCATCGTTCCTTTACAGCCTACTCGGAATATTTTTGTTTAGAACTGGCAAAGAACCTTTAGGTACTATTTTTATTACATATTTTACTTAAGGATAAACTTCTTATTTAAAGTTCAGTTTAACCTAAGATTATGAGCGCCTGATTTATCTTCAAAGCAACCGCGCATGACACCAATAGGTGGTGCTATTGCTACTAATAATAACAAACATAGATTTAGCTTACACCTTAGTAATGTAATAAATGTATGATAATAAGTGCATGTGACCGCTAGTGGCAGAATATCTTGAGCGCTTCGGTCCCGGTTGTTATCGATTGATAGCAGTCGTTAAGCCATGTCGGAGGCCTTCGGGCGGCTTGAAAACTTTCGACACTGGGTTGGCCACTAACCCCTCCACCAATCTGCATTGAAGCAGCGTGGTGGAGTATGCTCTAGGCCTCTTCAATAAATGTGGAGAGACCCGTGCTCAGTAGTGGGCCACTAATGGGGTGTAGCCAACAAGTGCATTGCAGCCATTGTAGCAAGTGCAGACACTTTAGTTAGTTAATTACAATATTATTGCTATGTGACTTGGTATTCTTTTATGGAATAAAGGTAGCAAACGAGCATATGGAGCACCACCCTTCCGCTACCGCTGCCGCCCATGATAACTGCGATTGATACAGAATAAGGCTCAAATAGTCTCTATTTATATTGGTTACTAGCTGTTGCCCGCGGCTCCGCCCGCGTGGAACTCAGTGTGTCACAAAGTTTTTCCTTCGTGAATCCCGACCCCGCGAGAATTCTAAAATAAATAGTGGCATATGTACTCGTATATATTGCTTCACACAAATTAAGAACAGTTGATTTTTTAGTCACACCGCACAAAAATCCGTTATCCGCGTAACTCCAGATCCCGCGGGATTTCCGGGAAGACAGACTTGTTAGTTTTATATTAATGTTTGTTTAGAAGCTATTTATACCCCATACGCGAAGAAGGTTTTCCCGCGTAAATTCCGAACCGCGGGATTTCTGGGATAAAAAATATCCTATATGTTAATCTAAGTTGCCCTCTATGTGTGTGCCAAATTTCATGAAAATCGGTTCAGTAGTTTTTGCGTGAAGGAGTAACAAACAAACAAACAAATACACAAACTTTCACATTTATAATATTAGTAGGATTCCATTAAGCAGTTATAAATTACAACATTAATTGGTTAGTTTGTTAGTTAGTAGGTATGAGTAATGGGGCAGGGACGTTTGTAATCGTATTAGTTGTTGTTAGTAATCGTTAGGAAGAATCTCGTTTTGATTGAGTCACAGAAGTCTTCCTACTCTTTAGTAGGCCTTTCGGACCGTTGGTTCCACTGCTAGGTTCCACTAATGGGTCCAGGAGGATTTTCAAGTACTCATGGACCCACTTAAGTAGTGGAACTAACAGTACTAATTTTTAAAAATATTTTATTGTATTAGTAGTCCCACTAGCCATAATTGACTGAAACCTCTATGGTGTTTTTTTTAATTAACCCTGTCAATTCATTTTATGTACTTAAGTACTATTAGATACAAAAATGTGGTTTTCTTGAAGCTGATTTTTTTTTGATAATTAAAAACACTTTTTTGTAAATAATAAAAGAAAATTGTATTTTTAAACATTTACCTTACGAAAAAAAACTTAGGTATAACTATGGATCTGAAATTTTATCGAAGTTGTTCTAAGCAATGACCAACCGTTATTTCTTTATGTACTAATTTCATTTGAATATTTAATAAAATATATAGGCACAGACATAATGTCTGTGTATATAGTTATATATAGGTGTCTATCATCTATGTCATCTATGACCCATATTTTATAGTATCTCAATGCTATGACCACGCTCAAAAAGTGTAACTTGAATTAATATCAAAGAAAAGAAAATATTGCTTAAATATGATAATTCCATAAGTTAATAAAAAATACTAGGCAATAGCTTTACCGCGGCAGTCCCCTAGTGCCACACGTTTTTTTTATTTATTTATGTGATCTTATGTGATCCTTTTAGTTTACAGTTTTGTACTCACATGTACGGTCAATGTTCCCGTACACTTCTTGCATTTTTTCCATCTGCAAATCCACCTTGTTTTTGAACTTTTATAAACTCTGTGTTTATAATACTGGTACCCATCGTGTACCAATACTGTTCCAACTTTTATATTAATAAAACATAAATTGTCATCCATTAGTGGAGCGTAGCAGTGGTTTGCTCACAGAGACTTTAGTCTAAGATCCGAATCTAAATCGACATTCATCGGGTTGATAAGAAAATCAAACTTATTTTATAATAAATTTCGTATATTAGAAAATATATTAAAATGGGTAGACAACAAAAATCCTGGACAGAATATTTTTAATTATTTAAAAAAATAATTTTTCATAAAATGTTGCATAATGAAAATAATAATAAAATTTTATACTGGACTTAAAGTATAGAATGTGCAGACGTAGGGTAGACTAGACTATTATTTACCTGGACGAACTACTGGGTAGACAGTTATAAACAGGTATGTCAATACTAGTTACTTTCACTAGATTTGATAATAGAAAAAAAAATATATCAGCATAAGCGCTGTTTTATTCTGAACACGATGATATAGGGTAGACTGCAAAAAATTTGGTCCTAATAGGGGTATACAAATTTTAAAGATTTCAATTACAACGCGTCCGGAAATGAGTGACAGAGAGGTAAGTATACCGTGTGATAATAAAGGACTAAACATTGCTGTTGGGTCTGTAAGGATCGTGAATATAAGAAAGTGCGCATGCTCGGTATGTAAACTAACTTTTTTTATTGCCGAGTATTTTAAACATGTAGGTAATTTGTTTAATTTGTTAGTAGAATAAAACAGCGCTTATGCTGATATAATTTTTTTTCTATTATCAAATCTAGTGAAAGTAACTAGAATTGACATACATGTCATGTTTATAACTGTCTACCCAGTAGTTCGTCCAGGTAAATAATAGTCTACGCTACGTCTGCACATTCTATAATGTTCTATACTTTAAGTCCAGCATAAAATTTTATTATTATCTTCAAAATGCAACATTTCATGAAAAATCATTTTTTTAAAAATAATTAAAAGTATTCTGTCCAGGATTTTTGTTGTCTACCCATTTTTAATATATTTTCTAATATACGAAATTTATTATAAATTAAGTTTGATTCGCTTATCAACCCGATGAATGTCAATTTAGATTCGGATCTTTGACTACTTTATTTTATTTACTTCAACTTCAATTCACGATTAAATTAAGTGACACTCAATGTCAATCAATGCCAACTCTCAGTAATTTTTATGTGCTATATTGTATAAGATAGCCAGTATCATAACAAAGGAAGTGGAGACATAAGGATTTACAAATCCTAATAGCCCCACCATTATTATGCAGTGGGTCCATGAGTACTTGAAAATCCTCCTGGACCCATTAGTGGAACCTAGCAGTGGGACCAACGGTCCGAAAGGTTAGTAGGTACCAAAGTGGTCGCTTGTAGAAAAGTGTAATCAACACGACAACACAACTTTTCATAAAAGCCACCGCTATCCCAGGTAATCAAGATAAACATAGAAACAGTATAAAACTCGTTATTTTAAAATGTTCCTACCCCAGCGTCCATAAAGACTATTGTTCATAACTCTTATGAAATTAAAGGCTTTGGTGCGTTATTTATGGGCGCCTAGTACTTTGTTCAGATATAATGGCCTTCCTGTTGTATTAGCTAGGGTTTTATCCCGGAATACATAAAATTGCTTTTGTAAAGCAATACATTTTAAAATAATAAATAGCTTTCTACAAAAAATAACCGACTCCAAAATAATAAGTAGAGATAACTCATAAATGACTGTCAGATGTCGCTCAAATTTATATGAACAACAACAACTGCCTTCCGAATAGAATCATCTAAATCGGCAAACGCAGTTAAAAGTTATGAGATAACGAACATAAAAAATTGTACGATTGAAAACTTTTCTAAAATCGGTTAATGAAGCGGGCCCTCGTATTTTCTATTCCGGCAACGCGTCGGTGAGGTGAGATGAGGTTGCCGGTGACGGTTTACCATCACTCCGTCTAACTGTGTCAGTTATTGACATAGGTAAACATACAAATGTAACGACCGTTTTTAAGCCTGTAGAAAACATTCAGTGATGAAGTTCTTCAATGTTCAGTAGTAAGTGGAGTGCCATAAGACATAAAAATGGTCAAACCTCGGAATCCAGGGACTATGAATAAATCTTCATAAAAACTGTTGGACTGTATTTCAAAATGCACAAATATTTTTTTTTAATCTTTGTTGGTATGTTGGTATCTTTTTATGAAGATACATTCATAGTCCCTGGATTCCGAGGTTTAAAGCTAACGGCACTCCACAATATTATGTAAGTCGGATCGGTCGGTGGAATCAGGCGTTTAAGTCTGTCTGTTATGATGAGGATGACCAAGTTTCCAAAATCAAAATAATTTTCTTTGAAAACATTCTGTAAAGTGCTTGCTTTGAATTCAAATTAAGTTATAACCCAGTGGTTTTAAAGTTTTGACGTAAACAATCAAATAATCAATCTGAGAATTATTAATCTATAGAAAGGCAGTCAAGAATGTCAAGATTATAAAAATCAAAAAAAGCAGGCGAAAAAGAATTAATAATGCAAGACAAACCCACATTCGAGTTCCCGACATCAAATTGATATTAACGAGAAAGAATAAAGAAAAATACATCCTTTGGGATTAAATTTTACTTTTAAATATTTTTTGAAAATTCCTGACGTCAATTTCTCATCTTGAGAGAGCCTTGTGTCAGAAAGGTAGCGGAAACATTTTAATTTGGTTTTGTTCGAGAACGTAAGGGTGCGTACAGATTATGTAACATGTTATAATATATAACTGTGTTTTATAACATGTTTTGTTATATAGTCTGTACGCACCATAATCCTAAAAACAATGATAATAAATGTTTCAACCCCTTTGTCTATCGGGACAAGTAATACTGAATACGACCTTCTGAACTTCCCGGAAGGTGTGCGTGAAACGTATCATTAATCGAGGAGTTTCGCACGTACCCGCTGCCACTTTAAATTGTTTACAGCGGTTTGTTCTCTTGTCACGTGCAATAAGAAGGATTTTTATGTATAGGTGGATAGGAAATAGAAACAAGTCGCACGGCCCGGTAATGCCTGATGTTTCCGCGCTCTCGCTTGCGCGCTCGGTTCAGACGAAAAGTCAGCCTTTTCTTGCATGAAACCGTTGTTTATCGATTTATAAGACTTTGTCACGTCAAAAATATGTTAACAGGATGATTGAATGAATGATGAATGAAATTAAAATACTTGGGTACCATCAAAAGGGATTAGTCAAATCCCTGCAATATGCAGTAAATTAAAATCATGTTTATTTTACTTAACATAGATTAAAAACGTGCCTTACAGAGACCGAACTGCGAGACATGGTGAAAGAGGTAGACCAAGATGGCAACGGCACCATCGAGTTCAATGAGTTTCTCCAAATGATGTCCAAGAAGATGCGCGGGGCTGATGGAGAAGACGAGCTTAGAGAGGCATTCAGGTAAATAATAATATTTACAAATTAATATCCCTGCACTAATGTCCAGTGTAGCGAGTGTCATGGAAAACATAAAAATAATCCGTTCTTTCTTAGAACATCATAAGACTTCTTTTAATGTTACGAACTACGGCCTTATGCATTACGGTATAGTACGGCTAAGATTTTACACTCTGGTACGGCTCAGAAATCGTGAGTTGCGGCAGTGTACCGTACAGTACGGCAATGTACGGTATGAGTTATAACGCACAGAATAATAACATGCGATGTAGTTCAGTACTGTACAGCTCTGTACGATTATATTCTGTACTGCATGATATGACATCGTATGCAGTACTATGTGAACTGTAGAAATAATAGTACAATAACATATTTAATGAATATAATATTCATATCTTCTGAGGTAGGTATATTGTTCTTTTAGCTTTTGTCCTATCGCGCATAACATAATCCTTTAGAAGTTGTATTTAATATTCAAGCCACAGCTTGCTATCTGCGTTATTGCAGCGGGTCGCGGCGAACTATTGTTGGTTTTAACTTGCCGTTTATAAAGCGACTGTTAACTTTGAATGCAGATTTTATGGAAAGTTTTTGCTTTGACTACGTACTCTGATATCTCAAAGAATTATAGTCTTTGATTATTATGTAGATACTTTAACAACTTTACTTTAAAAAATAAAAGATTTTTATTGATTATCTTGAGATTTGTTAAAGTTTGATTTAAAAGTATTGAGACGTTTTGATATTAGGGACAAGATGTTCATTTCGTCTTACGCTTTCGTTACGTCATTTAGAACTTGAAAGTGACTGTTTTGTGCGCTTTTTTGTCACTTTATAATACACCTATACTTAATTATAATCTTAAAAAAGCAAAGCTGTATCGTATTAACCTCATTCGTTCTTGGGTTCGTTCGATCCATTTGTTTACTCTTATGGTGCGTACAGATTATGTAACATGTTATATATTTTCTGTTTTATAACACGTCCACACTATCTAACATTGTTGTCTAACAATGAAACATGTTACAAGACCGTACATATTAAAACAACATTGTTATATAACAGTGTTTTATAACAAGGCACAAGTAGGTAACTCGGGCGCAAAAGTTATATAATATTGTTGCACAAACTAATAACATGTTGTATAACTTGTTTTTGTAACACATAGCGTCCACATTTGTAAAACATGTTATTTAACTATGTTTTATAACATGTTTTGTTACATAGTCTGTACGCACCATTAGATAGCAATCGTTGTCTACTCTTGGTTCATCCCATATTTAATTCTGGTCTTTACCTGGTTCCAGGGTATTCGATAAGAACAACGACGGGCTGATATCATCGGTGGAGCTGCGGCACGTGATGACGAACCTCGGGGAGCGGCTCAGCGAGGAGGAGGTGGACGACATGATCCGCGAAGCCGACCTCAATGGAGATGGCATGGTCAATTACGATGGTCTGTATTTATTGCTTTCTTTTTTATGGAATTTCGGTAGCAAATGAACAGACAGCGACACCTTTCCACTGCCGCCCATGACAATTGTGACTTAGAACAAGACTTAATTTAGAATATGGGATGGTTAGTCCATTTAGTATAATTATTGTGTTAGATTATATTATTAATAGTTGATTAGTTTATTAATAAGTGAAAGGGTTAACTGTTAGTGATAGTCCTGTTAGTTAATGTTTGTAATTCTCGTTCCGATTCGGTCACTGATGCGTTGCAACTTGCTACCTCTGAAGACTGAGATGGTCGTCTCTTACAATGTGAAACTAGCTCCACATCTTTCACCCGGAACACTATTTTTCATAAAATAATAATTATGACGGTAGAAATGGTAGTCAGTACTGTCTGTGGTCACGGCACTGGTGGTCTGCGGCACTATCCCGGACGAACTCTACGCTTTACCACCTACAAGAGTTTGCTAGAGTCAGCTGCCAAATGTCTTCAGCTGCAAAACATAACTGTCCGACTGCCGGGCACCGGTCTCCTGAGAAAGTTAAGGCCATAGTCCACAACGCTGACCAAGTGCGGATTAGTGGACTTCACACACCTTTGAGTTTTGCGAACTCTCCGATATGCAGGTTTTCTCACGATATTTTCCTTCACTACTATAGCGAGTGACATATAAAATGCTTAAAACGCACAAATTGATCGAATAATTACTCATATTTTATGTTCTCAATTTCAGAGTTTGTGACAATATTGACGTCGAAAAACTAGTATGCGCAGACGCCGCCGAGGAGAGATCCGACTCCGCCGAAGCGGTGTCCACACACGGACATATTTAAACGCGGCGGTAAAGAAACTCTCATATAAGTTGCACCGAACCGTTATAGCAGAGTGATATATGCAACTTGACGTGTTATCGGCAACGCGTAACCCTTATTGGTAACCGGTATTTATAGCGCTTCGTGACAGTGTATACGTACCTTAATAGAGTGAGTTGTTTGGTGTTTTTATTGGCGTGGATTTTTGTAATGTGAAACACTGGATAGGTGTATGTATGATCTAGATTATTGTCTCTTTCTCGGTTTATTGATATTTGGTAAGTTTTATACACTGAGGTTATATACACTGAAACAAGTTATCTACAGTTGGACTCTTTCCGGGGCAATAATGTGGCAGTGGTAAATAGAGATATAAAATATGTTATAAACTTACGTAACATAATGGGTAGGTACCTACATGTATTGCTTTCCCTTCTTTTTATATCAACTAAAAATTATAAAGTTTTAGCGACATAATTCTGTACCTAGAAGCGCCATCATGTGGCTCTACATGGTACCAAAATGTAGTTACATAACAAACCTAATAATAATTCCAATGGGAGAATGATTTACCGATCAAAATAAAAATAAAATACATACTTGCATACCGAAATGCTTCAGTGATTGTGAATTTGAACATTCAGTCTTATGTTATGTTAGTCACAAGACTAAGGAATTTGTTAGAATAGAGAGAGACAAATCTAGCAGAAATTACGTTAGCCTATCCAGTATATTTAATTATAGGTCAGTGACGTCAGTGTGAATCTGTGTTCTTTGTTTAATTGGTAAGTTGTAATTAGTCCCAGGAACAAGGATCGAAATTCATTATTTGTATAAATTAAAAACAACCAAATTCAAAGTCGGAACGTTAAGAAAAGATAAATAATCAGAAATGCTAGCAGTGGAATCACTAAAACTCCGTTTAATATTTTTTATATCGATCTTGCAAAAAAATAGGCCTCGATTCAAGTTTCTGGGAATCAAGTAATGACCATCTACCTTCCGATCCTTGAAAAAAATGACCATGGATTTTATATTTTTTTATTTATTTCATATTTGGTTCGAGTAAATTAATCGAACCAGTGATTCGTATGTAGGATCGAAGGGGATGCGTTTATGGAAGACGGATGGATTATGGATGTATGTGCTGTAGAATAATTTTAATTTTATGATTAAAACGACCAAAATTTTAAATCATACTCTGGCGTTCTTCATGTGAAACGAATAGGTAGTTATTTATTTCGTCAACAGATATCGCTCATGCATAAAAAAATTTAAATCGGAATTTTTGGTTAATTTTTTAACGTTTTACTATAAAACTGCAAATTTTTTATTGGATAAAAATTTTCTAAGTAAATGATTTAAATTTGAAACTGGCTTAGCGGTTTTTAATCAGATTGTTTATCAAGTGTTACCTAATAATGAAGTCGTATGACATTTTTTCATACCTACTTATATATACCTATCCGTCTTCTATAAAATTACTAAGTTTTGTTTTGTGTGCGTTTAGTCGATAAGAAATTTGAAATACTATAATGCATTGAATGATTTTGTCTAGGTGTGGGATATTCCGATTAGCAATTATTAGAAATCGAAGACGTCCGGCTGAAAAATACGTCAATAGAACTTTGAAACATTCAATAATCTGTATCCCACATCTTCATGTAATCCATACTAATAATAAAAACGTTATATTTACCTGTGTATCCATCAAAAATTCATCTAAACACCTTTATGAAGCTTAGAACAGTGATGCTTAAAGTGGTTCGTCGCCACTGACAGTAGGAAAGTGTATTGAGACCACGGAAAGATAAGTCATATATTTATAACTATCATATCAGCAGGTTTATATTTACACACAAGACATGTATAAATAATAAATCGTGCTGGTGTTATTATAACCCAAGCATTGCGCCTTGGCTGGAGAAGTCATAAAGTGACATGGTACGATTTTCAATCCAGTGATATCTTTGGATAAGTTGATTTGCCTTTACAGCAAATTACTTCTTTCTTCTCCCTTTTTCATTGGCCAGTGCATCATTACTGTCTTTGGTGTTCTAATGTTCACTTACTATGAAGTGTGCTCATTTATGCGCGGGCGGCACTAATTTATCTACATTTGCAACTACCTGGCGATTATGGATTGATAGAAAATTGGGAAAAGGTTACAGGTTGTTATTCGTAGTAGGATATCACTATTGTACTTTTGTATTTACAGCAGAAGTCGTCACATTTTTCTGAGCATGGGCTGCACAAGGCTTTATACCTATACATGCACCTTTAGTTCCGCCGCTAGGTGTATTAGCGTCTGTGTGCAACCGTTTTGCACCCTCGTCGCTTGACTTCTACAAGTTTACTTTATATTCCCGCTTTGTTCGTCCCCCAATTGTATGAAACCGAATGGTTTATTCATGTGGATTTGAAGTTGCCATGAAAAACAGTGGGCGATGAGACTCTGTACATTGTGGGCCAAAGCAAACGGTGATACAAGAAATCCAACTGCGAATTTAGGGTGTATGTAACCTAGGCATGTTTACCTTTAAATAATTTCCAAAGCACGTAATTTTGGAAAGTGTCAAGTGTAAGTTAAACCCAGATCGCCAGTGCAGAGACCTTTTCAAACCTAGTATCACTGCTTAACCCATGACATTTTATAACTAGGTAAGTATAGTTATATGGTTGTGTGAACAATATTGGAACATAAAAATAAAATAGCATCCAGTACGTATACACTTGTGTGTAGGTTTAGTGTTATACCGTTGAAAGTGTTTGTTAATGTTGGAAGTGAAACTTCTTTCCAAATATTTCCATTAAGAAGGAAGCAGACGGTCGACAACTGAACGAGTAATTCGTAATCGTGAGCACTAGATGGCGCTACTTGTTATATTAGCGTTTAGAGCCTAAACGATTGTAGTAGTTGTGTTAGAATAGATGGGATTCGACTGTTATAAGGTTACAGGCCTATCGATACTTGTAAAATAAATACTTAAATAGAACTGCTAGATGGTAGACGCTTTGTTAACAGTTCAAACATGTTATGAAGCAAAGAAGTTTCACTTCAAGTTTTTCGTTAGTCTTCCAAGTCGCGAAGGTTGACTGAAAATGACGAGCCAAACGCAAAAAGTTCATTAATGTACGTGAAAACGAAAAATATTTATAGATTAATTAGTGTTTGTGGTAAATCTATCTATTACTATCATCGGAATATAAAAGGGGGGGAGAAATTAGAATAAAATTTAAGAATAATAATATTTCAAAGCGGTAAATCATACAATTGTACAGCCATTGATTTAAAACAATCCATAATTAACTTGTACCTACTCGTATTAGTGGAGGTTATGAGAGCCAAAATTGTGCATGCTGGCATGACACTTAGAAATATGAATAGATAAAAGATTAAAAATATAAATAATGATCAACTGATTAATTAATCAGTTAATGATTGTTACGTCGCTCCAAATATATTAAAATTATCCATCGCTCACCTGTTTTACCTCATGATCTCATTTGTAAAAATGTGTTATCACTAATTAGCTCTCATAACCTGCACTTCATCTAGCCTTTCCTATTATATTTCGGTGACTTACTATTACGTAAATTTTATTTAAATGTGTAAAAGGAAACTGAGGAATTTTACCAATTTATATAGTCACTTGAAAAGGGTACTTTTAATGTTATAAAGTAAACATTTCTACGTGTTTATTATTAAGCTCGTGAAGACTATAAAACATTTTAAAGATTAGGCTTTTAATTGTCCTGTTTCTATATCCCGTAGCACCGACAGGACACTCCCTAGTAAAACGCTGGGGCAATTAGATCATCATTAAAATTTGATGTGTTGTTAATATAATATAAACTTAATGAATTGTAAGTATGATAAACTGTTACACTATATAACTACTTGTATAATAAGAAAATAGCAAAGACTTTATTTCTCGTGATAAAAAATACAAAAATATGCTAAGCTCCGGGAGAAAAAAAATATTGTTTCGTGAATGTTAAATTCCACTTTGTGATATCAGATATCACCCATTTACTTAGCTAACATGATAACATAAATGAATAAATCTTGATATGAATGAATCTTGCACCTGAATATTATTTAAAACTCATTTTAATATTATTAAATATAAATAAAAAAATATAAAATTGTTGGCGTAATTAGTAAAATTTTATAGGTACCATACAATGACTAAATTGCGCAAGTTTTCAATTGTTTAATTAATTATATTTTTTCATCTTAGAATAAACTAAAACTTGTATAAATTGAGAAGACTTATTAACATTAAAATAGATCGTTTTTTATTTATTTTCATTTAGACATTTAATTATTGCACTTATACAAAACTCTAGCGTCTATACTTTTGAAACTAGGGAGTGTGCTGCATGGTTAATATGTAGTTTTGTTCGTATCATAAGGCATTTGTGCGAAAGAACTCATTGAATGTGTGAATGTGTTTTCCTTTTCATTTAAATGTTTATGTTATTTATATGTTTGCTTTAGTTCTTAATTCCTTGCTTCATAATTAATTCTTTATTTGAATCAATTGTGCTTCATAGAATTAACTTATTTACATACTAATAAAATAATCATAAAATATTCAATGTTTTTAATAACTGTTAACTTTATTTTTTCTTTTACTACGAATACCTATTATTCTTAATAATTTATATAAAACATTTTCGTTTAGTATCGTAGTAAAATATGGAAAATATTATTTTTGAATAAAGTCTACGTTACAACATTTTATTTAAGGATAAATCGGTTTTATTAATAATTTTGTGTATTTGAAATATTTATGTTTTAAAAATAAAAGTTTTGACAATAAGCGAACTAAAAATTTTAAATAAAATTTAAAATATTTCAGTCAATTTTAATATTAATTGAGATACATCTATTTTCTCTAGTTCTTCTATGTACAATGAAACTGCACATATCAAGAGCAATAAATATATTATATTCCACGCAGGTGGTATTCACGTCTTGACCGGTGATTTAGTAATCTCACTGTTAAAATATCTCAGCCGATTTGACGGTTAAATTATATTGTTATGTTACAAAAACATTCTTGATACGAATGCAGTATTGAAATATATTGTGACCTAAGCAACTAGTTTCAGGTTTGAGTCTAGGCAGGCATGATAAATGTGCAAACATTAATTTATTTATTTAACACCATTCCTCGCTAGTTTAATATAGTACTTATAGATGAGTTTTTCTGGTTTATAAACAATTAAGTGTTAAATAAATAAACGAACCTTATTACAATAGTTAATTCCACTTCAAAATGGAGTTAACTTGACGAGTGAGATTATGGAATTATTGCGCATCACGGAATTATAAAAATTGTGGAGAGAATAAATAAGTTAATATTTTAAACAACATCCATTTTTTGTTCCCCATTTTCAAAAATCATACATAACAAAAATATCATTATTATGTCGCATTGTATTGCAAACAATAATATAATTCACGTCTTCTTGTAAATATTAGTGTTTGAAAACAAAATATACTTATTTAAATTTTGTCTAATTTTCTCCACTTAAAAGTCTTCTGTACAAATAATAAACCTGAATTAACCTGGATGTAACAATTAAATATCATTATTTATTTTTTACAGTATTTATTTACTATTATAAAATGTATTCGTAAATAAAATCGTAAATAAAATAGTATAATTATATTAATATAGAGTAAATTAAGTACATTTATTTTGTTATATGTACAACATATTATAATTATGTCCATTTTAAATGAATTATTGTTGATAATATGATATTATTTTACGTAAGTTATGAAATTATTTAATTATATGAAATTATATTGTTGATAGTATTATTTAATGTGGTTCATATATTAAAATTTTTATTATATGACTGGTTTATTGTATAACAACCAGTCGCGTATTATTGTGTGTATGAAATAGGATTGCATGTAAACGCAATTTAGATATTTGATGTAACTAGATAATATATACAAGGCTTCATATGAAAAAACACGTTTTAATAAAAAATCATATGTCAACATTTGTTTTAATTTTAATTTATTAATATATGCCCGACTTTTGTGTAATAATTTTGCTAACAAAATATTTGATTTTTGTGCAGTTTTTATCGCGTTTTTATTTATAATTTTGGCTTCCATATCCATTTTTAATTCAATAAGTTGGTCAGGTTAAGTAGTAGGTATTTCGTACATAACTATGAAGTGACCCTGTTTGCGAAGCGTCGGTTCTGAACACCATTCCCGGATGACAAAATGTGAACAAATCCCCTGCGCAGGGGATCATCTAAGGGGATTTGTGGAATAAGCCGACATAAGGACACTTGACATACATGTCACACATTTATATGAGAGATAAATAAAATATTATGGTGCTGGGGCCGCGGGTGTTTGCTGCTTATTTATATTATCTATGTTTTCCGAGATACAGGAAGTCATAGTAAAGGATATTATGATAGTGTAAGCGTTTATTTATTTATACACAATAAAATTTATAAACAATCACAATCCACGTACATAAGTACATACATACATAAAACTCTTCCATTATTGAGTGATTGACAGACAAGGCACGACCGAACGCAAGAAGCAAAAATTTTGCATCTATGTTCCTTTAGACAAGGATCTTCGGAATTCTCCTTTCCCCAGGGGATTCCCTGGCTTAGCCCACGTGTATAATCTACCTTCTTTCAAACAAACTGTCGGCCTCTATTTACCCCCTTATAGGTACACACTCAAAGCCCCACACTAGGATTCCCCGTGTCGTGGGTACCTTGGACAACACACTAGACAAGGACACACCCAGACCGAGAGCAGAAATTTAAACTAAACTCATTAAAATTTCCGCCTCACTGGGAATCGAACCTAGGACCCTCGCGATCCCGCATGTAACCATAGCGCCATTCGTGTCGTCATAATATAAACTGCCTTGCTGCCAAATCTTATATTTATACGTCAAGCGGGTTTTAATATTCTTATATATATTTTATATACTTAAATAAAATACTTTTATACACTTAAATATTTAAATGTCAAATTCTTCGTAACATAGTCAAAAATAAAATAATAAATTAAATTAAATGAAAAATAAATTAAATAAGATTAAAAAACAATATCTTGATAATAATAAAACCACAAAATTATGTTCAATTACAATTAAATGTATAATTAAAAATTGTCATAAAATAAAAATGTTCAAATAAGACTATTTAAATATTTTAATTCGTGTTCTATTACAGTTTTAACCCCCCTCAATTATTTTTCGTAAATGTAATAAAAAAATATATCTGTACCTACATTGAAAATCAGTCGGTAGGTATAGATGATACGAATGCTCACGAAATAAATAAACGTTATTCTAGTGTACGAATATTCGGCGAGAAAGAAGACCGAATATTCAGGCATATCTAAATGAGGCGTTATAAAAGACATAATATAAACATAATCCTAGCGCTTGAGTGTTAGATTTATAGGATAAGTTTCACGAGACTAACATGCGATAATCTGCGTGATCTTAATTACTGAAACAGTTATTGTACTTATTGCTATTAGGTATCTACGGTTTTCACCATTTCTTTGTGTGGAGTATCATTAAATGTAGTGTATCTGTATTGGTACCTAATAAACGCATTAATAAAACCTTTCGAAATAATAGTACAGTACCCAGCAAGGAGTGGAGACGTTTAGTTAAGCGTGCCACAACCCTCCAATGACGACCACGACCGTTCTGCCAAGAACGTAACGACTAAGAAGACCCAGCAAGAAATAATGCACATCGATTATTCAGAAAGAGATAATCGGTTAGTATCGGCTTTGTAGAGCGTTCTCTCTCGCACATTGCACTAATAGTGCAATATCTGATTCTAAGAGCTAATAAAGCACCCTCTTAAGTACTTAGAATAATAATAATATTGATGTTTCGTTGGAGGTTTTAACAACTCTTTATATTTGTTAAAACCCGACGACCCGGATGGCGCAATGGTTAACACGCCTGATAGCTGTTCCGAGGGTCCTAGGTTCGATTCCCAGCGAGGCGGAAATTTGAATGATGAGTTTGAATTTCCGTTCTCGGTCTGGGTGTGTGTCCTTGTCATGTGTGTTGTCTATGGCACCAACGACACAGGGAATCCTAGTGTGGGGCTATGAGTGTGTAGCGTTATTAGTGTGTGTAGCGTTATTTATGAGTCAACGCGACCGTCTTCTACCGAATTCGAAAGAAAAGTGACAAGTCGGCGGTAAGGACTGTGTAGTAAGGACAACGCTCTACAAAGCCGAAACAAACCGATTATCTCTTTCTGAATAACGATGTGCATTATTTCTTGCCAACCAAACATGAATGCATCAATGAAGGTATGAATGCTCTTTGAGGAGTTTATCGAAGCACTAAGAGAGGATTTCGAAAATGAACTCTTCCTCTATCTTAAGAAGGAGGTAAAAATTAAAAGGGACTTTTGGCGAGCAAAAAAACGTTTCATCTAAATGAGTTCAGTGGATTGAGCGTGACAAGGTATCAGACAGACAAAATGAATACTCCTCACATTGTTGTTTTTGAGATTATTCTATACCCATAAACTTTGGCTTAAACTCACTATGTAGTATGATTTGTTTAACTAGATATTCGTAAAACAACTCAATGTCGTGTTCAAATAGTGATAAGGTCATGTGGTTGTATGACCAAGTTTTACAGGGCACGTGAAGTTTTATCAAAGCAAACATAATAAGCAGCTATTATAAAAATGTGTTTGAGGCATTATTAAATTATTATATCGGTGGAATGAGAGTTGTAGTTGAGTCGCCGAGTATATGAAATTGCCGCTACCCATCAAAACCAAACTGTGCTCACAGTTAAATTCAGCTTGTGAGATTTTTTTTATGGAATTAAGATAGCAAACGAGCATGCAGCACCACCCTTCCGCTGCCGCCCATAACAACTGTGACCGACCTAGAACTAGACTAGAATATTAGTTGGTTAGTTTGTTAATAAGTGTGAGGACAGGGACTGTTAGTGATAATTAGTCCTGTTAGTTATTGTTAGTAATACTTAGTCCAGTTAGTTATTGTTAGTATGAGTCCCGTTCTAATTCGGTCACAGATGCGTTGCTACCCCTGAGGACTGAGATGACGAATGCATTTTTACTGAGTAGTTTGTTGTGATAGCAGCTACAATAACAAGGATTAATAGAAAGAGATTTTGTGTCACGCGATAGACGGCTTAGTCGCCATCTCGCACGACAAAATCTCGCACGAACCCTTGTAAGTCTTATGACAGCCAGAGGAGGTATGAGGTACCTAGATATTATAGATATGTGTATGTACTATGTACTATAAGACTATACATCAATGTTATTAATACACTTCCGTTTGTCACTGTCATAAATATGATCTATTCCAACCTCACAGAAAAATATAACGATGGATAGAAGAAATGTAACATCGAGGAAAGATTTATTCACGATGTCTCGGAAGAAATTATTCCGTCAAATAGCAAGATAAATTACTGTTGGTTTGCAATAAAATGATTGATTTCATGACTTTTGCTTTAAGTATCCTCTTTAAACCACAATAATTAAAAACACTTTATCTTTAATGATAGATAATTGCAAACTATGAACCCAGTTTTTTTATTGAACACCAATTTTATTATTACTTGTCAATGTTTAATTAAAACTGTAATTGTGAATTATATTATTATGAACGATTAAGAAAATTAATTACTGAGCGTACTATCATAAGTACATAAACCCTTGGTTTAGAATAGGAATTGGTATAATTTGGTTATAAAATATTTTTGACGTGACAACGTCTTATAAATTGGTTTGCCGGGTGGCACTTCAAGAAACTGCGTTAGTAGCTCCGCTCACGTTATGCGCTTACAATGAGAGCGAGTGAGAGGCACGCGTCCCTTCCACTCGGGCATGGTTAGCCCGCCTAAGAGCGAGAGAGACAGACATAAAAAGTGAAAGGCACGCGTCCCTTCCTCCTTAACATTACTTATGGTAGCTACGGCGTACACACGTTGGCGTGTTTCAGAAAATGGTACAGCGCCATCTCTGGAGAAGTAGAGTAATCTCGTTTGTTACCTCACTTAGTTGTGACTAATGGTTAATGGTCTAACGGTTAGCAGCGCTAGATGGCGGATGGTGTTACAATGTTTTAAATATAATTCTTTGTATAAATAAATGTTTTAAATTGTTACTATTATTTCATCCTTCTTCCTACTATACGAATGAATATTCACATTAAAATTATTTTACCACTCAAAGTCGTTGTCACGTAAAACTTTCGCCCGTATACCGACTTTACAGGCAACCAATTTTTTAACCGGACAAAATAGGCAAGTAGGTACAAGTAGGAACTTAGGTACCTACTTAGATTGGGTTAAAATTTGACTTTTAACAATTTAAAATATCAAACGTGTATTTCATGCTCAAATTAAAAAAAAAAAAAATACCTACAATCAGCTAGTCCTTTCAAATATTTTTAGTGAATGAGAAATTTTGATTATTATTTTTAGTACCCATGAAGCAAATATAGAGAGTAGAGGTTGTATGTAGATTTCCCTAAGAAAGAACGCGTGACACTTTGCGGGGCGAGGGGGCGTTAGATCACGCCCACTTCTTTATTTTCCATCTAACGGTCAATAGCAAAACTACTCGGTTCGTTCTATATCGATTTTACTATGTAGTTTACCTATCTCATACTAGATGTCAATAAATGTAGGATATAACAGGGACGTACTCAAAATATAAGAATAGTGTCGCCATCTAATGTTGAGTAGACAGCACTTAATCCTTTTCTTTGAAAGTGTGATCGTCCATAACGCTGTGCACAGGACGGGCGCCGACGGTAGACTGACTTTAAGCCACGCCTACTGTGATGATTACTTGTCAATGTTTAATTAAAACTGTAATTGTGAATTATATTATTATGAACGATTAAGAAAATTAATTACTGAGCGTACTATCATAAGTACATAAACCCTTGGTTTAGAATAGGAATTGGTATAATTTGGTTATAAAATATTTTTGACGTGACAACGTCTTATAAATTGGTTTGCCGGGTGGCACTTCAAGAAACTGCGTTAGTAGCTCCGCTCACGTTATGCGCTTACAATGAGAGCGAGTGAGAGGCACGCGTCCCTTCCACTCGGGCATGGTTAGCCCGCCTAAGAGCGAGAGAGACAGACATAAAAAGTGAAAGGCACGCGTCCCTTCCTCCTTAACATTACTTATGGTAGCTACGGCGTACACACGTTGGCGTGTTTCAGAAAATGGTACAGCGCCATCTCTGGAGAAGTAGAGTAATCTCGTCTGTTACCTCACTTAGTTGTGACTAATGGTTAATGGTCTAACGGTTAGCAGCGCTAGATGGCGGATGGTGTTACAATGTTTTAAATATAATTCTTTGTATAAATAAATGTTTTAAATTGTTACTATTATTTCATCCTTCTTCCTACTATACGAATGAATATTCACATTAAAATTATTTTACCACTCAAAGTCGTTGTCACGTAAAACTTTCGCCCGTATACCGACTTTACAGGCAACCAATTTTTTAACCGGACAAAATAGGCAAGTAGGTACAAGTAGGAACTTAGGTACCTACTTAGATTGGGATAAAATTTGACTTTTAACAATTTAAAATATCAAACGTGTATTTCATGCTCAAATTAAAAAAAAAAAAAAATACCTACAATCAGCTAGTCCTTTCAAATATTTTTAGTGAATGAGAAATTTTGATTATTATTTTTAGTACCCATGAAGCAAATATAGAGAGTAGAGGTTGTATGTAGATTTCCCTAAGAAAGAACGCGTGACACTTTGCGGGGCGAGGGGGCGTTAGATCACGCCCACTTCTTTATTTTCCATCTAACGGTCAATAGCAAAACTACTCGGTTCGTTCTATATCGATTTTACTATGTAGTTTACCTATCTCATACTAGATGTCAATAAATGTAGGATATAACAGGGACGTACTCAAAATATAAGAATAGTGTCGCCATCTAATGTTGAGTAGACAGCACTTAATCCTTTTCTTTGAAAGTGTGATCGTCCATAACGCTGTGCACAGGACGGGCGCCGACGGTAGACTGACTTTAAGCCACGCCTACTGTGATGACGTCAGGACCTAGTTGAGTCACAGTGCACAGTTGCTTAGGCCGTCTCCTCTCTATATTTGTTTCATGTTAGTAAGTACCTATCTAATTACTAGCATGCAACTATTAAGTTATCTTAATAAACTATTAATATAGTTATCTGTATTTTTAGCCTTAATTAATATCTATCGGTTTTAGTGGTTTGGGTGTGTATTTTCTAATCTGTGCCTATATCGTATACAAAATTCGAATTCATTCTAGAACTATTCTGGCGCCAAAATTTCACTCATGATAACAATTAACAATCAAACGCCCTTAGTCCAAATAAAAAATGTGTTCACGTATCGGTCATTGCCATCAAACTGTGGTATGAAGGTCGCACGAACTATTATGATTATGTATTATTTAATTGTTATTAAGTACCTGCATAAGATGTGTGAATGAATCAAGGATTGTGTCCACTGTCCAATCGGGGCAGGGTCTTATTGCCCAATAAACGTCCGAGCAATTTCATTTTATTTATTATATGTAAGTAACATTAATTCGCTGCGTGATCAAATCGTGCATTTGCTGCAATAACATTTTATTTCGTAAAAGTGGCGAATTAACTATTTATGTAAAAAACGTGCAACAACGTAATCTATTTGCTGTGAAACGCGGTAATTTGTATTGTATTTTGACTCAATGAGTCTCGTTCTAATTCGGTCACAGATGCATGCTACCCCTGAGGACTGAGATGGTGGCCTCTAAAAAAGTGCAACGGGCTCCACACCTTCCTATCCGGAACACAATTGTTCTTAAACAATTATTACACGGTAGGAATGGTAGTACCGTGGCGGGCGGTGCGTGGTACTTCCCGGGTGAGCTCTAGGCCCTACCACCAAAAAACATAAACCTAAAAAAACTTAACATTAGAGTCGTACAAAGATTCTAATAAAAAAAATGAGTGGAATATTTTAGCCGACAAATTAAAAGAAATTGACCCAACGGCCAAAGCCGCGTCTGCCAAAAATAATTGACAATCTAAGGATATCTTATATAGGTCGAGCGTAGAGACGTGATAGTCGCGCAACGGTCTTTTACACACTGATGGTTTCAAACCGACACTGAATGGTTTGAAATTTGAAACCGTGTAGCCGGCAAAGCGCAATTCGTGCTGTTTCTGTTTCAATGTTTCAAACCACCGTTTAAAACCGTGTGGCACATGCTTAACTCGTAATGATGAAATTCGGGGTGTATTCCTCGTAGTTCCACCAGTAGTTCCACTGGTGGTACTACGAGGAATTTGACATTCCTCCTCGTGCCACCGAATGTTTGCTCTACTTTAAAATAATGTTTGCTCTACTTTAAATAAATGTTTGCTCTACTTCAAATGAATTTTTTATTTCTTTTCTATACTTATTAAAATTAAGTGCATTTTTATAGATAGTGCATATAATTATTTACACGATACTTAAACATAGAAAAACGGTTTCAAAAATATTGTCTGTCCGGGCTAGTTTCCAGAACGAGATCAGAACGGAAGTTTTTGTAATTCAAGTACCTACCAGTTAAATTACAAAAACTTATTATTCGTCTTATACCCATAATTATTCATAAAGAAGGCCAAATCCCGGAAAATGTACGAGTTTCTGTGGGATAAAAGATTTTAACTTGTTAAACTAATTATAATTAATGTTTTTTATGCATCTTTTACTGTGTGTTATTTGGTATAATTTTGTTATTGAAACAAAGAAAATAATTTTATATATATTTTTAGGACTTTGGGGTGGAAAATAATAATAAAAGAACAAAACGCACAAAAATAGTCTTTTATGTTTAATTAACACTTAATTTACTACTAAAATCACCAATTACTAATAAAATTAAAATTAATAAACTTATTTTACAATGGGAACAAAAAAGGAAACAATCGACTACCAAATAACTCAAAAAAACGAACGACCACAGTGAACCTAGCGCCGACCGACAAATAGGTTATGCACACTGTGACGTCACAGAACTAGTCGCAGTAAAAGAAAAAATAAAATTTAGGTTGATAGATCCTGATAATATTTATTTCATATTTAAACTAGCTGACCCGGCAAACGTTGTTTTGCCAAAAAATGTTAAGGGTGAACAACCCTTATCACTCAGGGGTAAGAAAAAAGAAATTCGTTCAAGAGAACATTACTATTATGTTAAAGTTAGCCAACGAAATGTGTTGGATAGAAAATAAATCTTTTGAAAATAAGAGAACTATAGAAAATGTCGTTAAACATCTAGTAAGTCTAGTAATTTGTCGGTTGTAGGTAGTAGTAGGTTGTACGAAACTATCGTTGATAATGATTGCAAGGGCTTCACAGTACTTATTTATATTTTTATAACTTTACTGCGTTTAAATCTTAAAAATGACTATTAGACAATATTTATTACTCCAATAGGTAGTCCTTCTATTATTCATTACATCTATACATTAATTTTTGTACCAGATTTTCAAATGTATGGGAAGTAGGCATTGTTCTTTGGGTTCTAAAGTTGTTCATTAAAAGGAAGACATTTAATGACAAAGTTACATGAGTATTTTGCGGACGGAACTTTTAAATGTTGCCCCAAACCTTTTGTACAATTATTTACGATATTTGGCGATACGGGAAGCACAAATGAGTCTACTAATGTTAGTAAGAATTATATTACTATAATTATTATTATAATGTAGGTACGTGTAGGGAAAACCAAATCTAAAACTAAACGTCAATTTATCTTTCAAAAGTTACTTTATTTTTTATCGGTCTAGTGTTCCAAATTCGAAAAATAAACAATTTATTCAGCCAATAAATTATATACACAATTGAAAAAATTCAATGGCAGGGTCGGAGGCTAATGTTAATTAGTTATTTTGATTACCTTTTTTTGTATAACGATTATTTTATTTCAATCTTTAAATATTTTAATTTTGTAAGTTAAATGTGTATAATCAAATGCAATAAATAAAAGGAATACGAGGATAGATACTTTTGCATTAATTTTTAGAATGAGATAGAAATGTATTGCTACGCAGTACTGCTCAACTATTAACCACGGACACTGTTCCTTGAGTTTACGCATTGTTAAATGAGCACTGGTCTGCAAATTATTTTGCATTACTCGACATTATAAAGACACAAATCCAGCAAGAAAACCTCAGTAACTACTGATTTTGAGATCTCGTTAAGTAATGCAATAATATTTTATTCGAAGTAGGTTTTTTACAAACACTTTTCGAAAGTCAATTTACGCCATCGCTTCAACAAAACCCTACTTCCAGAAGAAGCGGCATGAAACTCCCAAGGAGTTTTTTTCCTACTCACAGTTACAGATTGCACTTCCTACTAATTACGGCTAAATTACGAAACTCATGTCCAAGATGTTTTATGTTCAAAATAATCATCAAGTTTGTAATAATCTTTCGTTATAACAATGCTTTTGACATCAAAATCAAAGTCGCTGGCACTCTACTATTACCTATGGGAAATTTATATTTTTATACCTATTATCAATTTATTTACTACAACAAAAGTAATAATACATAATAATAATAATAAATTTATACAATTATATAAAAAAAATTAAAGTGACATCTAAAGTAGAGCAAACATTCAGTGGTACGACGAGGAGTTACAATTCTTCGTCGTACCACTGGTGGCACAAGGAGGAATGTCAAATTCCTCGTAGTACCACCAGTGGAACTACTGGTGGAACTACGAGGAATACACCAAATTCGGTAGGGAGGTAGGTTATTGTTAGTACACATCCGCTAAGAATGGATTTTGAGGATAAAATAGGGGTTGAGAGTTTATCTGTTTCAAAGCAGCTACGTATTATGAAAATAAGTAGGTATTTAGGATTATGGTCAGAAATAATGAAACATGTGTTTCAACGTTCTAGGTAAATAAGAGGCTAAACGTTGGGACGTAAGTTTGTGTGTAAATAAATAATTCATTGCTTGACGACAAGTTAATAATATCGAATTGATGATAAAGTACGAATTAATGACATGTGTGCAACTTTGTATAATTATAATTATTTCATTGCGACTTTGAAAACCAGTGCATCGGGTTTCTATTTCTGCTTATTTAAATTTAACTTAATATAGCCCAGCGTATCTACAATAAACTACATAATATAATTTCAATTTTCAAGGTACTAACATTCCTGTAATAAAATATTTTCAAATACATAGTTACTTTGAACTTCAACGTTACCCTGGTTAACCGTGGTTCAACTCAGCTGAGAATTGTACTTAACAAACATTTAATTTATACTAAAATAATGTATTTAAAAATACTTAATTATAACGAGCGGAATAAACCCGCGTTTAGATGTTTGCAATTATTATGTACTCAAAAAAGTAATTATTACAATGTAAACTGTCTGTTACCTTTCTTTTCAAAATGGGTATTCTCACAAAAGGACCTCACCTTCCAATCAGTCGACGAAAGTGATTCAAGAAATACAATTTAAACACGTCTGCAGCAATCGGGTCGTCGCCCTGACATATTTGCATAAAAACAAGCAATAAGTACGCCATACATCAACATCATTGCAATTTTGACAGTGCGCTGTGGGTTATGAATATTGGTAAAACATTTTTATACATTTAAACGCAAAGTTACATTCAATAAGCATATTTTCAAAGAAGTAAGATAAAAAGCTAATATCAATACTTAACTATGGTGTTATAAAAGTAGTCGGAAAATCGAATCCGAAGTTACTGTTTTTGAATACGAATTTCTGGAATAAGGAAATTAAAACGAAAATTATCAGAGTTACACTGAGTTCAAATATTTAGGAAAGCGTAATAAGTGTGTATGATACTGCTTTAAACATCGGATAACAACGTTTAATTTTAATTTTTGATGGACTATTTTAAAATGACCGAGTTTATAGAAATATATTTTCACACTCGTACTAAAACCTAATACCTACATCAAAATTAATTATTCAATGAAAATCATATAACTTAAAATCAATAATGTAGATTTATACGTATCTGTTCTTAACCCCTAGATAAGGCAGGTAAAATAAACAAATAACTTCCAACATTCGTTAGGCAACTGACATCAAGAATGAAATGAAATGGAAAAATTAAATGCAAAGACCACAAGAAAACATCGTATCACAAACTCAGGGAATACACAAATGGATTCCAGCCATTATACCGGTATGATAACTGAATGAAGAGCATTTTTCTGGCTCAAGTGCAGGACAGCATTGTGTGGGCGCCATTCACAAGAGCAGGCTGAGCAGGATATGACCAGTTTGTATTGTGCGCTTCGCGAGACGTCTTGCGTGACCTAATGATAGGTATCGCGAGTACTACCGCCATATCTGATGAAACGTACGGCTTGTCGATTGTAAGATTGAGTTAATATGAAGGTGGGAGTCGGGATCGGTGACTCCTGTGACGATTGTCTTATGCGTTTGTCTTGGAAGACATCTTACACTGTTATTGTTCTTTGCGTAGCTAAACATCTTAAGCATTGATCTAATATTGGAATACAAACTTAATGTGTTTCTTCTTCTTACACAGTCTAGCCACCTATTTTATGGAGTTAAGGTAGCAACCGAGCATACAGCATCACATCCGAAGCCGCTCACGAGCACGACTACCTACTGTGACCAACCTGGAACCAGAATCTTGTTTTAATTGTCATTGACCCTGACCTCTAGGTAAGCAAATCTTCAAGTTAGACAGACCTCTTGAAATTAGTGAAAAAGATGCTGAAATATTCCTTTATAAGATTGCATAAAGTTCAAGTTAATAAAAGTGTTAAATAAATAAATATTAATAATCTTAGCCTCTTCATTAAGATAATAAGTAAAACTGTATTTTAATTACAAATTAAATTTAAAATTACAAAAAAAATATCAGGAGGATCTACTTTGGCACCTTACAATATTTTATCTGTGCAATTGTGCATTCAAGTATAGCTTTGCGAACGTGCAATACTCACCTGCATAAAAACGCAATTTTGGTGTAAGTACTAGTTTGACGAGTAGGTACATGGCAAGGAAACAAGTTAAACAAGTGATACCAGACGAAAGAAATGGACGAATCGCGCATATCGCCAATCATTTCCAAACTGCAAAAATTTGCAACCAAAAACTGGAGCCCGATATGTATGAATTGTATAATGGCGACGCGGCGACGCGACGGCTTAATTTTTCTTAGGATGCTGCAGTCCAGTTGTAGGTTTGGCTGCTGAGCAAGTATCTGATAAGTAGGTATATAATCAGTACCTACCTACTAACTAGGTACTAAAAATTGCATTTGTATTGCTTTAGCCATTTCAGAGAATGACGGGAACAAAGGCACAAACCGACAAACAGAAAAATGTAAAAGTCATTATTAAGTCGAGGAATCTATTACATTATTAAATACAATCGCAGTTTTTATTATTAAGTACATTGCATGTAAGTAGTCAGTACTTTATTTACAGTTTTATTAACCGACTTTAAAAGAAGGAGGTTCCCACTTCCATTACTTTATTTTTGTATGTGACGTCATAACTTTCTCCTGAGTTTTTCGATTTTTATCATTCTTTTTGCTGGTGCTTGTTGTGTAGTCTCATCTTTTAAGCGATATCGACGAGTAGTATTTGAGTTATCTTCTTACGATCTTGAAGTCGTTTTGTTAAATAGGTATTTTAAATAAAGATTAATTATCTACCAGCGATACTGACAAATTATCAATTGTTGTCCAATTATAAAGTCAACGTGTGAGTACAATTAAGTACAATAAATTGTAATTAGTGATTAAACTTTACAGTATTTTAATTAATTTGCAATCAATTAATTTTTCAATTAAATTTATTGTTCATTATTAAGTAACTCTTATCATCAGGTTCATCATTAACTTATTGTAATGTTTGGCAAGATCACAGGGCACTTTTTACATTTTGTAACGTTGTGAGATATCACAACAATAATATTTTCATGTAAAATGTTGCTAAGACGAGACCATACTATGACTGATTAAGGGTGCGGTTCCACTGAGGCGGAGCGGAGCGGAGCAGTGCGCGATTCACCAATCACATGGCTTGAAATCCGCACGAGGCGCTGCCGCAATGAGCTGGGATTGCAAGCCATGTGATTGGTGAATCGCGCACTGCTCCGCTCCGCTCCGCCTCAGTGGAACCGCACCCTAAGTGACCGACACGGGCGAAGCCGTTCGCGACAATCTAGTGCTAATTACTAAATGTGAAAGTTCCACCTTTTTACTCTTAGGTAATCAGCTGAATAGATTTAGATGAAGTTTGGTAAGGCTAGAGTTTCAGATTCAGGAAAGGACAGAATAATTTAGGTATATCTTGTGGTATCGTTGTGGTCAGGTTTTTTTACTTTCTAATATGAATATTACTATATTATATGAATATTACAACAAGGACGTGGTGTATATGTTAAGTTATAAAATCAAGATGTACCTAAGTTTGTATGTGTCGTAAAGAGAACAGGTATTATCCTGTACTACTATACGGTAAAACAACTAAGAGAAATCAAAGGTACTTCCCCAGGCCAAAATATTTTAACAGTGAAGAGAGTAATGTTAAGGATATTTTTATCGATAAATACATGGCCCTGTTACTATTAGTACGGTCGGTGCCATTATAAAAAAAATTAAGTTATGTACACTACGATGTATCGATAGGTTTAGCTGTAAAGGTCAACCCTACATGTAAACTCGACAAAGCGTGCATGTTGCATAACTGTACAAGTGTGTCTACTACGAAGCTCAAGTTTACATGAAGTTTAAATGTATAGACAATCTTGTCAGATGCACCGTGGTGTATATGACTAGCTTAAGGTAGTCGTACACGTTGACCACAGTCAGGCACCTAGCTATAGTGCGCCCAACTTATCTCTGAAATGGCAAAAATTGGAACTAACGCCGCCATGTTAAAAAGTCATTCATAAGTACGTTGTGGTCATTCATCTGTCAGTTACTAGTGTGCAACGATTGGGCAAATGCGTCCGACAGCGCCTCTCTTCATTTCAATCTTAAGTTGGGTTTACTGTGAAACTGTGATGCAATATCTGTACAGGTATTATAATATAAATATACACCATAGTATTGAATTGAACATGTAAATCAGTCAGCTACATCCCAGCGAGAGCAACATCAATAAATATACATATAAACGAAAAAAAAAAATCAAAAACTTTAAAATTATGAGTATAAATAAAAAAGGAAATATTGGAGAAATTAATAAAAATGTGGGTAATAGAAAAAAAAACAATCATTTAGCACCAAGAATGCTATTAACAAACTGACGCATTTGATTTGACATCCGTAAACCAACCGCAAACCGCCGTGTAAATAAATGTCACTCCTGAAGATTTGTACAACTTTAACGTGAATGATCAAAAGTAAAATGTTTACGTGTTACGGTGAATTTAAAGGATATTATCGATAAGACGGACGGCCGAAGCACTGTCTGTGCAGTCGATATAAGCGCTCGGTGTCGCGAGCACGCTTTAGTGTCGCAATGTCGCGGGCGCATCTCGTGCTGTGGCTGACTGCGGTCGTTGTCGGCGTTGCAGGTGTGTGGAATAACCTTAACAATTGTGTATTCGTGTGTTAAAAAAACTGCAAAGAATTTCATAAGTCTTGGAATTTAAAAAAGGAATTGATGTCTTAATAAAAAAATGTAAAAAAAATTGCAAATGTCTCTGTCGTTTAGAAAAAAAAATAGAGACGTCTCAGCGTATAAAAAAAGAAATGATGTGTTTTAATGAAAAAAAAATTTATGGCAAACGTCTGTCATAAAAATAATTAATGTTTTTAAATAAAAAATATATAAAAATTGCTATAGTTTATCTAAGTATTGAACTAAACAATAAATAAATAATATAACAAATGCAGGTATTTAATAAATACTAAATTGTGTGAAGTAATTTGTTTGCGGTTTACATTAATCTGTTATAGAATTTAAAAGTAGTTGTTTTATCAGTAAAATGTAAAAAGGCAATTTGTGTAGGTATTTCATTCACTTGTACGAAATAATTTATTATACACAATGTAAAATGACTCGATTTTCTTTTAACTCATAGAATTTTAAATTTTACTCAAAAAAATTAAAAGTCAAGGAAAATACTGCAGGTCAATGACAGATATTAAGTGTTACTTTTGGTATTAAACTATGATGTAGATAATAATTATGTTAAAATGGGTATGATTCCGTTGCAAATGTATGCATTGCAGTAGATATTATCGTATTACTAATCAATTAAACAAATCTAATGTGTTTATTTGAAGGACTATTTGCTTGTATGTATAATAGCTACTTACTAAAAGTAATATTCAATACGCCAAGCTTTAGATAAGAAATTTTTTAACCTTAAGTAATTAAAAATGTGCTCAAAAATTTAAAATATTCAAACATACATTATTTTTTCATACTTCTTCAAATTTCATCCACATAATGACAGAAAATGATTACATAATTCAAAGAAAATTTATAGGCTTTTAAATAAAAGTAATCTGATAGTAGCTGGCTACGATTATTATTTCACGGTAAATTCAGTTCCTTTTCCCATTGAATTTCAATGAGGTTAGTCATTGATCTATAGTAAGTACTAGTTAGTCGACATGGTAATGTCTAAAAAAAAAAGGTAGGTATTTTTTACAACGATATTTACTATAAATTCGTTTAATAACGTGAATTACAATGACAAAAAACCGAATTTGACTGCTACATTCGCGTGTTTCGTATAGTAGTATAATAATCAACTACTTTTTTTACCTAATTCTTCTCTAATTACTTATTATCTTATTTAATATTATAGGTAATTAACAAATTGCTGACGTTTGTTTTTTTCATTTATCAAGATAATTAGGTAGAAGATTACTTACTTACTAGAGTTAATAACTAAGTTAGCATCACGTGTGACCTTGACAGAAGCAATATTGTTCAAAATCTGCCAATTTGTTCTGCTTGGCAGAGTCGTAAATTGTGTAATAATAATAATATTTATTTGTATCAAAAACGGGTTTACGGTTAACCCAGATACTCCTGAAACTATTTTACATCTTGGATCATTAGAATTTTTAAATATGTTTTTAAATACTACTATTAAAGTTCCTAAAAAATACTGAAAAAAATCGAGGCCTCCCGGAAATGCCGGAAAATGGGCGGTGTTTTAACACCTGGTAGGGTAATCCACTACTATTGAGTAATACCATAGAGTTGTGTTTTTTCTTGTAAAATAATGCAATAAGGGGAAATTTTAATCACAATATTTATTCAATTTCTAAGAACTTTAATTAAGTGTATGAAATCTTGTGTGTGAAAATCTTGATTTTTTTTTGAAAATGCTAGTTTTTTCTTGCATATTTTACGAGTCATTTGGGCGTCCTTGCACTCGATCAAATAATCGATTGTCCCATAATGGGATGTTTTTCTAAAGTTTCTGGGAATAGAGTATGGCCATAAATTTGCTCATACCTTCGAAAACCCAGATATTACGTTCAGAAGCGTCGATCAGCTTGTACCTATAGCTGTCAGGCGTAAAATGTATGGGTATTTGCGTTTTCCCGCGACCAAATGGTGATGAATTAGTTAAGAAGCTTCTAATTCATGTTTATTTAGTTCCACTATCATCTATAGGTAGGTAGTAAGTTGTCATTATTTAGTTTTCAGAAGTGGCGCAAAAAATATATATAACTAACTTAGACGCCCATTATACTACCAGGCGTTGTAACGCCTGTGATGTTCTATTGAGAAAAACATCATAAAAAATAATTAGAAATGATAGCAGATAAGGTAAAACACATAACTGAAAATCTGTAGTTTTAAATGATACTCAATAAAGTTATAAATAATAAGTTTTAGTACCTATCATAAAAACTCACGCTTTAGAGCATATCCTAAAAATTATTGTCACTGTTCAATTCAAAACCTTAGAATAACCAAAAACACCAACAAATCAAACATGTTTACTTCCCTTAATCATATCTTGATACATGCTACGTGCAATAACAACAAAAATTGTTGTTATTTTTGTCTTTGAATTTAAATTTTAAGAAAAATATTTGGTGTTATAACACCTGGTAGGAGTAAGTGGGTTAAATATTAAGGTTGACACTAACCCGCACACTAGGGTTCTCTGTGTCATGGGTCGTGTGTGACCAATTTTAAATGTGTGAAGGGAGGGCCTTCACACATTTGAAAATGTACCGTTTGTTTTTGTACCGTTTATTTTTATAACATAACTAAATGGTACACTTTTAAATGTGTGATGTACACGGTACACTTTTATGAAGGATCCTGAATAGGAAAGGATTAGATTAACTGCCTATTTACTGTTTGTGTGTGTGTGTGTGATGTGATTGTTAATAGATGACTGTGTGTTTTTTCAGGGCGCATATTTACTGTAGTTAATTGTTCTGCCATAGTTACCTATATACGTCGTATTTTCTAAGATATTTCTTGAGTTTTTTTCGACATTCGTTGTTGTTAATAATGATAATTATATGCATTAACTATAACGTATGAATAATTATAATAAGCATGAATCAAAGCTATTAATCATCAAGAAGAAATTATTTAAATAATAGTGAACACAGATAACAGATAGTCCAGTTATCACTGACCTATGCTCTGTGTTTTTTTCAATTGGTTTCTTCATCTTTATTCCAATTGTTGTTCCTTTCAATACTGGTTTTTGGTTTGAATGCACGCTATTTATTTTTTGCACTCGCAGTCTCGTCTGGTTTACTGTCATTATCTACCTTAAAAGTAAGTCTTCCATTTTAACTTGGGAAGAGATGCGCGTAATTATTTAATTTTTTATCTTCTTCACCAATTTTCTGCGGTAGATTATGTCGGCACTCGTGAACGGTTTAAACCTTCTTATCTTATTCAAAATACTTATTTCAGTTCTAGATTTGGTACTACAATGTTTATAATTTTTTTAACCACGTCGGATAGACTTTCATGTTCTTAATATTTTCTTTATCACCCCCCCCCCCATTAAGCATTATCAGTAAGTTAGAAATGTAAGAAATTCAAGGATTCCTTGAAGGGATGGCGTAGTTTGCCTTTCCAACAGTGTTTGTAATAACTAAATACGAATAAAAGTCATTTTCTTTATTAATTTTCATTTCACATTTTCTAGCTAAGGCTAGCTAGCATCTGGTATCTGATAGAAGTTGATTGTCTCCTATTTAGGTACAATTAATTTCTTATTGTTCTCTAAATTACGAGGTTCTTCACCTATTTGGGTAGTCCCAGACACCTTTTAAATTCAACCATGAAAATTGCTAGCATGTATTCGTTTGCTGTGTCATATATGTAGTTTACAGGGCTTACTGCTTTTTTACTGGTAACGCACGGGTAAATACTGATGTTACAGATGACTGTTCATGAACGGCAATGATCTTACCATCAGCTGGCCTTGGTGATCATTAAATTTGTTGCCAAAAAACTGGTTGAATGATGACTTATTTCTTTTTACTCGCTCTGCGCTCGAAAGTCAACCATATTTCATTCTTTATTTACATTTTTTACGTTGTGCAAATATAGTTCAAATGTCATGTCGTCGTTTTCAAATGCATGGTATCTTAATAATATATAAAACGCAAAGGTGACTGACTGACTGACTGATCTATCAAAGCACAGCCCAAACTACTGGACCGATCAAGCTGAAATTTGACATGGAGATAGCCACTATGATACTACAACAATCATTTATCCGCGAGTGAACTATAATAAAATTATTATTAGATACATATAATTTAATTATTGTCAATTAGCTCTTCTTTTTCTCCATCAAATGGACTATTATAATTCTTCACCGTAAACTATCTAAATTGCTTTGACAATGGATAGCTCATTTACCCAAAATGCGTTGCATTTTGGAAAAGAGCTGATTTTCTTTAATTGCTAGACCTATGCAAAACCACTGCAAGGCACAAAAACCGGCTTTCGAATGAAAATAACCGCATTGAAATCTAACCTACGGTGCCACAAGACAGACACACAGACAAACAAATCAAACATATAATAGACGCAAGGAGCCAGGCTATGAGTAGGTACTATAAGAGAACTATTCTCTACCATTCTAATAATTATGAACTCTTATCGTGTCCATGATATAGAGTGTGTCTAATCAATTTTTTCTCATACGTGATAGAAAGTACATTGATAAAGACTACGAGAAACGTGACAAAACAGTGAAATTAACGATAAGCAGTAATTAAATAAATTAGCTACTGTAGCATGCAATGTTTACGTGGACTGAAGGAAATAATTCCAAACAGATCTATTGTAGGTACTAGGTACAATATGTCGGAAATTCAGAGTCAAATTCATAACATTCATCTTTGACATTTATCTGTGAAAATTTTCAAGTAAATCAGACTTCTTGAAATTGGTGAAATTTAAGCTGAAAAGTTCGGATATATATTATGAACGTAGGTAAAGCTTATAAAAGGATGTTATAAAAAATGCTTAGATATACAACATGAATCCTTACTAATATTATAAATGTGAAAGTGTGTTTGTTTGTTTGTTTGTTTGTTTGTTTGTTTGTTTGTGACGCTTTCACGTCGCAACAAAGCTATTATATGGTAAGGTTTATGTGTGTGGGGATAGTTAGGAGGGTGGAGAGTGACGTAGGCTACTTTTTACCGCGGAAAAACATCCCATTCCCATGGGAAGATCGATGTTTTGTTAGTTGCTAGATATTCATTTTCGGAGTTGTTAATAGATGGCGGTAATAAAATTCATTTGCAAGTTCTGAATTACGCTATCAAATACTACATGTAATTTACTTAAGTCATAGGCAAATGTAATAGGCTACTTTAGCTCTGCCTTGGGAACTCCCCGCTCCGACTGTATTCAGTGTACTGCCCGCCCGCTGGCACTATCCTGTTGTCTGATGTCCGCAAGTTGCTCAGCCAACAGGATAGTGCCAGCGGACCAGAGGGACCTTCGAGTCGAGAGCCTGGACGACTTCATCGAGAGACTGGCACGCAACATGTTCGGGCGTGTCGATGCGTCGCGGTTCCCGCATTTGCAGGACCTGGCGCCGCTCCACACCCGTCCACCGGACCGCTGGGCCTTCCCGCGCGACTTGCTGGTTGCGCGGGACGGGCTTAGCACTGACTGATACTGGGGCTTCGTAAATCGTCGCCCGGCGCTGATCGGCTCCTGCTGGGCTTCCAACCAGCGGGATTCACCCGGTAGGGCCTCGATCGCCTGGGCGGCGCGAAGATGAACCCCATCCCGTTTAAGACTCTGTGGCATGTAAAAAGGACACCACACACCGGACTTGACCTATTGGTTAACCACAGATGGACAACCAAGGGCCTTAGGGCCCAGCCCAAGAACCGGCCCGTTTTAACGGGCCGCGGGAGACACCCCCAAAGGGGAACTAACTGTCCCGAGGGCTCCACACACCTCAGACAGGGTGGAGTGAAGAGAGCGAGTAGTAGGCTACTTTTTAGCCTAAATTCCTACGGGAGCGGGACCTACGCGGCTGTTACCTACGGGTCCCGAAGCGAAGCGCGGGCGGTTCTCTAGTATTCAAATAATTTGCAAATCTATACTAGTCAGCATTAGATCACAAAATAAAAAATCTTAATAACAAACAGGACGTACGAGTATCAAATTAATCTCGTATTATCCGGTATGACACAATGGGTGGTAACCATAAGGCTCCATATTTAAGTGGACTAAATGACTACTTCAGTTATTGGCCTCCTTCGAAACACAACTAGGTACTGAGGTAATTATAGATTACTTATTAACTGTTTCAACTGATAATTAACTTATTACGAGCTATTGTGATCTTGAATGATTTTAATATTATTTTCACGCTTTCAATATCATACTCATCACTTTATCACATTTAGTTCCCTACATATACCTACTCCTCCTTATTATAAGTTGCACTCTGCGTTTACCTGCGACAATCCCGATCCCGTGGGAATATCAAAATAAAACGTAGCCTACCTATACCGATGTTATTCCGAAGCGAAGTTTTATCAAAACCCGTTCAGTAGTTATCGCATGAAAGAGTAAGTAACAAATGAACACCCATCCTCAAAAACTTTCAGATTTATTTTTTAGGATTGGCTGCTATTGCTTTTGTATGATTGAAAAACACTTACATCATCTATATCATATAATCGCTGATTTAGTTGAGATAACACAAAGACTTATTATTTTTTTATGGGATGAAGATATAGGGCGATCATGCAGCCTCACTCACGCTGCCGCCTGTCATAACTGTGACCGACACAAGCAAGACTCAGATCGGAAGTAAGATGATGAGTCAGTTCGTAAACTTCGTCGTAAAACCTCCGTTTCATCATGAATAGGTGCTAACTTAAAGGATACCATATCTTAACACGTTTTAACTTAGGTTCTTCTTTACAGGAGATGCATCGACTCCAAAGCCGAAGAAGGTGCTGGACACCGTAATGAACCCGGCCTTCATACCACCAGAGGAGACCCGAGGATCCTACTGGAAGAAATCTGCAGCGCAGACAATTAGAGCCAAACTTAATGAAAAAGTCAATACCAATAAAGCCAAGAATGGCATCATGTTCATCGGTGACGGTATGTCCCTTGCTACCATCATGGCGGCTAGGACATTCTCTGGACAGCTGGAACGAGGGATGGGGGAGGAGTGTGTTCTGGACTTCGAGACGTTTCCCGTATCTGGGTTGGCCAGGGTAAGTTTTAGTAAACATAACATTTTATTCCCATATATGTCATGGTGTAGGAAAATATTGTAGTAATATGATACTGTAAATACCAAATATTTTTATATGCATATATCATTTTTAAAAATATATTTACGTACTTAATAGTATTTACACGGATACAGTATTAATCCTTATCGACTTAAATACCTACGTCGTTAACCATAAGCATTTCATACACATTATATCTACATTATTCTCGAAGCAATTTAGGCCATTTTCGACATCTATAACTTTATTGATTTTTACACCATATAATTTAAACAAATATCTTAGAAGTAACGGCAAATAAAACTCACACGCGCGTAAGAATTCAGGCTATTGCTAGAAGCAATCATTCACTCACTCAGTCTCACTCAACCGGGCGAAGCCGGGCGGGTCGCTAGTAGTTGTATAAAATAAAAACATAAATGCCACTGGGTCACGTTATTGACTGCATACTATCACATGGAATTACCGAATATTACCTAATATCCTGGTCAAAATAATAAACTGCATTGGAGAGCGCCGGAAGTGAACGGTGATTGGTTACGTGCAATGTATCGACGTGCAATATGTACCTTAGGACTTTTTAAGTTTTTTTAAAACGGGTCGCGATAACATCTCACAAAAGGATGTAGGTATTTAATTCATAGGTAATGTTAAAAAATACCTAAAAGCCTATAAAACTTGTTCTGTATTAGGTACTAACAACTGAAGTGGGATCAACATAAACGAGGAAATAAAATATAATTTTCGGATGAACACTTTTTACTTGAAATGCCACTATGTATCTATACAGGTTATCAAAACTAACTTCATGACACTTTTATAATATGTATATACCTACTTAGCTATAATCATTGACAAACAGCTAGTACACCCCTACTTTTTTCTCTACAACAAAGTAGTCCTCTACCCAATGGTTGCCTGGAAGAAATCGCTTTCTTAAGCGATAAGGCCGCCGTTTGTACATTAAATATAAGACAATTTGTTTGTATTATTCTCTCCTGGTGTACAATAAAGAGTTTTATTCTTGTTGTTGTTATCAAAACTATGTCTATAAGTATAATCTTTTTAATAATACATGCAGATTGAATTATCCCTTGCTGATTAATCATTAATACAGTGTGATGTGATGTGTCACAAAGATATAAATATAAAAATAATTATTTTGAAAAACTGTTTATTAAGTAATTGACTCAAAACATTATAGAACCTTAATACACCTCATTACATACATCGTATGTACGTCGTCGACTTTTACAAATTATACAATTAGAACCTAAGTAGGTTATAGGTATATCGTGAGCCGTAAACGCTTAACCAGTTTTATACAAATCATAAGATTAAAAACGTTTTTAAAATGCTTAGTGAATTTAAATGCAAAGCAATTTTAGTAACAACGCCGTTCACCGTTAAAGAGTTCATTTGGAATCAATTTCTAAGCAAATATTTTTGTGACAGAAATAAATTTTCAGAATGAAATTGTCATAGTAATAATTGCATTTTACAAAAAAAAATAACCGACTTCAATCTTGATTAGTAGAGATAACTCAAAAACTACTCGCCAGATGGCGCTCAATTCAACATGTAAGTGTAAAGTTCTCGTCACTACAAATTAATCAAGCCCAAACACTAGATATAACTGCAGTAAATCGTTGAGGAGTTCCCTCGACTGTCTTTCGGCTTCATCAGATCGACTCCAGATCTTCATGAAATGGTAGCGCTTTAATGTACTTATGATAATATGAACAAACACACTAGTTGTCCATACAATTTTCGAAAGTTCCCCTCGATTTCTCTGAGATGCCATCATCAGATCCTGGTGTCCTTATCAGGGGACCCCACTGCGCATACCTACTTTACAACAAAAAAAGAATTATCAAAATCGGCCTACAAACGACGAAATAATCGCTGAACGTACATAAAAAAAAAACATAATATTATATACGATCGAATTGAGAACCTTCTTTTTTGAAGTCGGTTAAAAATAAATATCCTCAATTTCAAGCCCGTAGAGTAAGGATAGGTACGAAAAGAAAATTTACAAGTTAAATAAAAATTTGTTAATAGATATCGCAAACTTTTAACACCTTTGTACAAATATGACTTTAAACCGCAATTTAACCGCAATAAATTTATGTATGTGGTCTCAATAAAAACGAATGAACACAAATGCAAGTCTCAGCATGGCTATTTTATGTGTACATAATTTTTTTATTTTATTTCATTAGGTATCTTTATTAGTGTGCAATCGATTTGCAGTGGTTTAATACTCCACTATATAAACCTATTAGTTATTTTAAACTTGTGTAAGGTTATGGATGGTTTATCACTGTCCCAGTCGCTGCAAGATAATCCATTTATTGCGGATAATCACATCAATTGTGACATATTTAACAAGCTATTAACAAGGGAAATACTGGAATTGCGATACTCATAATCACTTAATTAGCTATTAGATTTCATTAACATACTTAATCGTTTCATAGATTAATAATAACTTTATTAAGAATTTTGATAAATTTTATGACGTTTCTTATCTCTACATTTACACTTGTAACTTCTGATAATTATAATTCAGGAATGATAGATAATATTGATATTTGATTAAAGGAACATTTTTAAGAAGAAATTGATTAGGTAAGTACTGAAACTTTTAATTAAATATTTTCAAAATTTGATATACTAGTTAGTGTCTTTGCTGGCCGTACCTTACAACTCAGCATAGTATTTTTTCAAGTGCCATGATTTTCACATTGTGCTACTTTTAAACGATTTCAAAAAAGAAGGAGGTTCTCAATTCGACCGTATATTTCGCTTTTTTCATGTTGTTCACCGAGTTTTTCGAGGTTTAAGACCCGATTTTGATAATTATTTTTTATTGGAAAGGAGATATTTCAACAGCGGTCCCATGATAAGGGTCTGATGATAGCATCCCAGAGAAATCGAGGGGAACTTTCGAAAATTGTAGGGATGACTAGTGCGTTTGTTAATGTTTACATTAGATAGACAATTTAAAGCACACATTTTTAGGGAAGGTCTGAGGTCGAGCTGATGAACTGAAAGACAGTCGAGGGAACTCCTCAACGATTTACAGCAATAACCTTGTGTAAGGGCTTTTTTATTTGTAGTGATGAGAACTTTACACGTAGGTGAGTTGAATTCAGCGCCATCTGGCGAGAAGTTAATGTTGTAGTTGGTTATTTTTTTGTAAAAAGCAAAGAATAGAAAGACAAATAACTATCTCTATAAATATATTATTGTCTTTTATGTTAAATAGACATGAATGGAAGTCTAGAAATCAGAAGTATTTTAGCTGTTATGTGTTTATTGTTTATTTACTTTAAACCTGGTGTTTGATTTATTTCAATAGATAACGTCCCATTCATTTATATATTTATAATTTGGTCCGCCTCTTCGTCTTCTTCCTGCGCGTTCATATCTTATACTCTTCGAGGATACTTCATCAATATATACCTAATATCATTAAACTTGTCCAACGTAATGTATAGATACTCTATATGTACAAGATTTAGAGTAATGTCTCCAGAGTGGTCATTGTGTGGTGAGCGTATGTCACGTTCAAGGAAAACGGTAAGGCCGCACGTACACCACGCGTCATAGACCCGGCTTCCGATCTTTCCTTTAAATGATATTCATCTATTATAAACTTGACTTCATCAGTGTATAGATATCCAGAATTAGCTTTTGCCCTTGGCTTAGACTTGGCGAAAATTGTCACAATTTCAAATTTCGAACTCCTGTTTTAACCTCTCAGGCAGGGATGGAATCAAAATCCGTTCTTAACGGACGTTCAGCTACAACCCATCAATAATCGACTACTTAGCACGGATGTCTTCTCATTATTGAGAAGGCCTAGAGCATACACCACCACCTTCTCCAGTGCGGATTAGTCGAGAGGTTAGTGGCCAACCCAGAAGGTATCGGAAGTTTCATGCCGCCTAAAGGGCTCTGACATGACTTAATCACTACTGTCTATCGATAACAACCAGTACCGGTACCGGTGGCACGTGTCCTCCGAAGTACGGAAGCGCTCAAAAAATTTAGATTTCAAGAAGTTTCATATTTACCTACATTACATATACCTTATGTCAAGCGATTTTTTTATGTTTATACCTACACGTAGACATTTATTTAGATAAAGATTTGGCACTAATTTGCACCGTCCCCCAACTATTCGCCACATTATGTATATATTTCATTTAGTTTAAGAAGTAAGATTTGTAGCCCAGCTATGTCGAATAATAAATTATAGACTTAATATATTCAAACTTTCCGTCCGTGGCGTGGTTCGACCGAATAATGTGACAATATTATATCGTAGCATGCCTAAATCACTCCGACGAGTTGAATGATTTATGGCTGATTTACATTGATACAGTAGCTGGCGCCAGCATCACTGGATTCCAGCGCTGCACTGGCACTGGATCGCGATCACTGGCGCGTAGTGTTCATACGGATCCAGGATCAGATCGAAAAATAGGCGGCCGGTCTATTTCGATCCAGTTGTGCTGGATACTAGATGCTGGACTCTATTGTAACATGTTTACACTGATACAGTGCTGACCCAGTGCCGGAATCCAGTGCTGCTGGCGCTAGCTACTGTATCAATGTAAATTAGCCTTTATAAACGCGGATGATTCGATAGATGTCAGTCAGAGTCATGCGTCGTTAATCCGGAGGAATAGGATGGCCCATTGTATGGAAGGCACTAGAATCTAATACAATCTCATTATGAAATACAATATCGACGGTTTTCAAGATAAATAAGAATGAATTCAAATGAGACACTTAAAGCCTTACTCTTATTTGTTTTGTTCTAGTTATGTTGTTGTCCTGGGTGGGATCATCAGGATCGAAATACATGCTAGGTAGCTTGGTTATTCCCGTTGGCTCCCATTCCTGTTCTCACCCGTCCCACTAGACCCCGAAAATGATTAATTTGATTTATAGTTTGTTAGAACTTTAATCTTAACCTTAATTCCATAAAAAAGTAAAAAAAATTGAAATGGCCAACCTATGTTACGATAATTTTTCACGCGTGATGCTCGAAGCAATACAGAGGAAGGAATAAAATAAAATGTTTGAGTTAAAACGTTTGAGTTAAAATGTTTGAGTTATGGGTCTTTGTTACCTGAAGTAAATAAATAAATAAATAAATAAATAAATAAAAGATTAGTAGGTAATATTAAATATCGAATTATTTTTATTAATGTATTTTGATTTTTAACCGACTTCAAAAAGAAGGAGGTTCTCAATTCGACCGTATATATGCTTTTTTTTTATGTTTGTTCAGCGGTTTTTTCGTCGTTTAAGGGCCGATTTTGATAATTCTTTTTTGTTGTAAAGTAGATATGCGCAGTGGAGTCCTTTTAAAAGGATCACCAGGATCTAATGATGGCATCTCGAAGAAATCGAGGGCAACTTTCGAAAATTGTAGGGACGACTAGTATGTTTGTTAATGTTTTTATAAGTACATGAAAGCCGAAAGACAGTCAAGGGAACTCCTCAACGATTTACTGTAGTTATGTAGTGTTTGGGCTTGATTAATTTGTAGTGACGAGAACTTTACACCTACATGTTGAATTAATCGCCATCTGGCGAGTAGTTTTTGAGTTATCTCTGCTTATCGAGGTTGAAGTCAAAAAAAAATTATAAAAATAATATATTTATATAATATATTTGTAAAAAGCAATTATGATCTAGCTAGATACTCCGCCACAGATTTCTCTTCGTGCCGGCCGGTGTATTTCACCAATACGTGCGGTACAATAAGTAGGGCTCGTTAAATATCTCAAGTAATATCGATAACCCTCTTACGAAATTAACCTCGACAAACAAACTTTTTTGCTGACAATCAATCCATATCTAACTCTCTTGGTCATTTGTTGCATAACAGCAATAGTGACATTTTGTTAAACAAATTATTTAATCTTACAACTGTTGTTGTAAGATACAACGGGTCAGCAAAACCATTGTTATTATTACTATATTTGTCAACTACCCTATAGTTCAATCGACCCTGAGACCCTTCGAATGGTAGGTAGTCTGGCAAGGTAACACCAAGAATTAACTACTTAACACAAATAATTATCATTAAAAAATTAGTTAATAAACAACGTATGATCATCATCTTCGGTTAGAACTAGATTTAGCCTTCATCATAACGGCTAGAACTAGGAACAGCCGGTCACCGGTGGTTAAGGTTATAAACGCCCTAAAGTCGGTTCTGGCACTCGCCGGCCGCTGCCGCGGCACGCTCGCTTCGCTCGCTCGGCTCGTGCGATGGTTCCTGTTAACCTAACACGCTCGTCGCTTCGCTCCTCGCTAACCTAATTACTTTAATTAAAATTAGCGCATTTGAAAAATAGGATACACCTAGTTCTAACCGCACGTGGCTGGGAATATTTACTTTCTAATTAAAAAGAATATCAAAGTCGGCTTAAAACGGCGAAAATATTTCCGGACACGAAGCATAAAAAGAAAGCACACGTACTTGTATACGTTTATAAGATCAAATTGAGAATCTTCTTTTTTGAAGTCGGATAACACGGCGGACTTAATGCTGAAAGCATAATTATTTCCCTCTCAACCTACAGGCACTGTTAACATAACGATAAGGCGATACATTTAATACGGTGCAAGCGTATGGGCTCCATATGAAGAAAAGTACTTATATCACCATGTTAGAACGAGTCCAAAATAAATTTACGCGACATCTATATTGGAAACTGTATGGGGTATACCCTTTGTATCCACTAATGTATCCAACATTGTTTGTGTTGGGGATGGTTGGGTACACGGAACTGAGAGTGCGCAGGGACTTCGCACTTATAGCATATTTAATTAAAATATTGCGTGGAATGGAGGCAAATTCGGGAGTCTTAAGCTATTTGAAGCTCTGTGTGCCTGACAACTACATACAGAGACGCCGACCCTGCTAATGGTGCCGATAGCTAGAACTGTGCTGTTGCAGAAGACACCACTATCGCGGGCAATCAATGTAATTAATGTGCTGCATGATAGGGTGGATATATTTTGTGATCCATTGAGTAAGATTGCAATAGTGTTATTAAATTTGATTAGTTATAGTTAATAGGTATAATAGTATTTAAGTTAGTTTAGTTTTAGAGTGTTAAGTCAATATAAAGTAATAGTTTTATTATAATTATAAGTAACTTAATGTGTCTATCGCATTGGGTGTATACCTGTAATGATAGGCATTGTTAGATAATAAAAAAAATATATATATTCTAGTCCATGATTCAACCCCGTCAGGGTCTATAATAATATAATATATAAACGAGCACAAAGTTTACTCCGTTTGCGTTCGAGATGGAATTCGTTTTAATTGAAATCCCACATAATATGTAAACGCTAGCTTTCCGCCCCCCCCCCCCCTGATTATAGCTCATTGTAGATTGACGGCAAGAATTTAAAATGTCATAGGTAAATATCTTACTAGTAAATCCGCCCTCGCTATTCGCTTCGGGAAACCAGTCCCTTCAAAAATCTCTATAAATTTTAACAAATTATGTTATTCCGATGTCTAAGCTATATTACTGCAAAGTTTCATGAAAATCCGTTCAGTAGTTTTTGCGTGAAAGAGTAACAAACCCACACACACACTCACTCACTCACATACATCCTTACAAACTTTCGCATTTATAATATTAAGTAGGAAGTAGGATAGTAGGATAGGATAAGCTAAATTGAACTGTAAACGCACGTAATTTGTTTTTAGAATTTTAATGTCACTTGTTTCGGTGAAGGAAAACATCGTGAGGAGACTAACATGTCTGGGAGTTCTCCATAATGTCCTCAATTGGCAAATTATGACAAAGTCGTACTACATACGAGAATAATACCTTTAGCCATATTCACAGCGCTACAAATCAATCGGACGCAATTCATTAGTCATACATAAAATATTTTTGTCATTCATAAAAAACCCATAATAACTTTCCCTCTGCTCCAACTTCCATCGTGGCTAAGTTCGGATTGGCGCATTTCGCAAACCTTTAAAAACATATTGGAGAACCTTGAGGTGTGCATATTTCCTCGCGATATTTTCCTTAGTCGAAGCAACTGATAATGAAATTTCAATACGCACATAGGTAACTTAAAAAAAATAAAACATGAAATGGGCACTTTAGATCGTTTTGTCAATTTAATTTTCAATGTATTACAATAGCGGTCGTCACATTTTTTTGCTAAGAGCCGCACGAGGGCACAGTTTTTTGGGCCATGTCCCACATCGGGGCCCTTTATATCTATATATGTAGGCATCAAGGCCGTCGCTTCTGTATGAGCGTGCGCTTGCAATATCGTTTTGCACACCTTTAGGACTGCACACATTACAAAACTGACTGACTAAAACGAAAGTATTCAATGTTGATCTTTAGGTATGTATTGATTTCTACGGTTGAACTTGGATTGTATATTGAAAGACGAACCACTCCGAACGACCCCAAGTAAAGAATCGAAATTTTATCATAATTACCGAGTCACATAACGATTACAATGGAATGATTCAAATCAGGCGATACTTTGCGGAATCTCCATTTTAACAGATCTTACACGTGGATTGTTGCAAAGTAGATTAACCTTCGATCTGCTTTCGTTTTAGTTGGTCCGGTGCCGCGTCGTTGTAATGTGCGCAGTCCTTAACACCCCCTGTCGATTCAAAGTCCGTAAATACTGGCTGCGGGCCGTAGCTTGACGACCACGGTATTGTCGGTATTACATAAACAGTCACCAAACCGGTCAACATCTGTGATCTTACCATTCAACACGCATCGACTCATGAGTAATGCATGTCTCGCAGTTCAAATATTTCGCGAGTTTTGAACTTGTTCATGGTTTTCAATCTCACGTGATATTCACGCGAGTAGTGTTACCTTGTCAAACGAAAAGCCGGGCTGTTATTATTAGCTATATAATTTGAAAAAGATCTATTCGGTACTTTAGTACATAGTATCTCAATAGTTCGGGCGTTTGATCGTCATGAGTTGATTAAAGAATTTCTCAGTGGGGAGTTTTATAAATTTTAGATTAACACTTAATAATATTCCTTCAACAAATGGAGCAACAGCTAGCAACACAATGAGGGGAAGGAAGTGAGTTTGCTCTTACCGTGCCGACTAATTGTGAGGCTGTGTCCGCAAGGTCACAATACCTTGACAATGACAACAGTTTGAACTAGAGATCTCGCATTGTTATAGCAATAAAGATTACTTTGTATTTTTGACTGTTCTCTATTCAAATGGAAGTAAGATGTTTGCTTGACCTGATGGTGGGACCATTCTTGTTTGACCTACAAATACAATTTACCTATAACTCTCTCGGGAAACATGTCCCTTACTCTCTTGGGAAGCATGTCCCTTACTACCCACATTCGGTAACTGTTATGTAGATTCTTTAACCGGAAAACTTGGCTTCAACTTATTAATGGACCAACGAAAACTGCACCTAATTTACACCTGCCCGACATTAGCGCGTACGCCGCGTACAAAACCATAGAAACACAGAAAAGTTGTTTAACTTAAAATTGTTATTTGTGTTCAATAATATTTTTTCTCATACATGTAACCTCCATGAACATAATTATATCAATCAGTATAGAATTATTATTTACATATAATAGAAGATTGCCATTAATTCTTAGAGGTTAAGAGGATTTAACTTGAAACTGAATTTGGTAAATATGTTATACATGTTGCACATGTACATACGTTGGCAATGTGTTCATATTGACCAAATCAAAACACCTAAAATTATGGATCCTAGTAAACAGTATCCTAGTAAACAGGTTATTAGTTATTTTCTTAAGTGGTTTTGCTTACCTTTAGAAATATCTTGCTTTGCAAGAGGAAAATGTTGAGGAAAACTGAATTAAGGTCATTTAACATTTCAACGTCATAGCCTATTTGTTTTTACGTTATTTTTGATAAGCATCACTCCTTAGTAGTAATCATTTTTAACTGAGTTCAAAAAAAGGTAAACCTTTTTTAATGTGTGTCACTTACGGGTTAAACCGATTTTAATAATTCGCTTTTAATCAAAAGCTACTCACGCGCCCTCATTACTTTTTACTGGGTGAACCGATGTTAATACTTATAATTATTTTTAACTAATGCTTGTGGTCTGATCCCATAGAAAGAGCGACATATAGTGACGGGTAGATCATGAGTAATTTCTATTTAACGACTTTGAAGTCGCTTATCCTTTTGTAAATCTTTAAAAAGACTCTGTATGTATCTTGGTCTTCCCCAGACTTACTGCATAGACGCCCAAGTTCCTGACTCGGCATGCACAGCCACCTCTTACCTGGGTGGCGTGAAGACCAAGTACGGGGTCATTGGCCTCGATGGTAACGTCACTCGGGGCTCCTGTCACTCGCAGCTGTACAAGAGCAACTGGGTGCCCAGCATTGGGCAGTGGGCTTTGGACAATGGACTGGATGTTGGTAAGAATCTCTTCTTGTTTAACATTTTCAACTTTTAACAACATTTATTAACACGATGCAAATGGCAGGCTGTTATAATATACAATTTATGGGGACCCCCAATCGCCCCAGCAGGTCGATTGAGGGGAATCATCAGACGCCCAAGCAGGTCTTCATAATGTGTAGCTATTAATTGACATAAAATTGAATTACGTCAATTGAATTATTGTCGTAATTCAATTTTTAGCCAAAATTGACAAACATCACTTTGGAAAGGAGCTGGTGCCAACTATTTGAACTGCTGGACTGATTTCTACCAAACATAGATAAGAACCATCGCAAGTAAACTGGCTTTCGAAAAAAAGCCGTTGTGAAAAATAGCACTACACATTCATATCCCCACACAAGTATTTCCTATGTCGCGGGTGCCATGGACAACACAGTAAGATCAGAATACACGCAGACCGTGCAAGAACGGTAGTGTCAACACATTATTGTAACCGCGATGAAAATTGAACATTTAAATAGATAGACATAGAATAAAACATAGAATGGTCACCTATACGCCGTACAGTCGTGCAAATCAGCACAATACTTAGTTTTGCATTGCAATCGCACTAATATATTCAGAGTTGTATTCAGCCGTAAAATTTTGGGCACAAGGTATACAAGATACGATAGTGTTACGCTGCTAACCGGTTTAAAACTAACAAAGAATTTCTATAGCATATAATGAAGTTTTGAGCAGAAACTTGAACAAAAAAATACTGATTTGATGCGGTATTTTCCTCTTGTCTTTTTACGTTAACAGTCAGTAATTGAACGATGTGGTCGCGTCATGGCCAGTGGTCGCCACCCTTGAACGTTCAAAACAATAAAGGCATAACTGAGAAAGAAACAAAAATGCATCTTTAGGTATATCTTTCATGCGTTAACTGCCACAACATTTTTGATAGGACATACCTATTTACTACTTTATTCTTTAACATTTATTACTTTATTAATTAATTATTACTTTATTAATTAACGTTCAAATATTCACAACCCCGTAGTATAGCATAGATGTTGGTAGTTGCCATGCCTGCGATGCGTGACGTTCCAGCGTTCAATTCCCGGCCGCGGCAATTATTTATTTATGTGTTATTTATTCTGTCTACGCCACCAGCGATAAAGGGAACCCAAATGTGTTAACATTTATTCGTTATTATTCATATTTTTTTCATTCCAAAAAAATTCAATTGAATAAGATACATTAAAGATTTATCAGATCTCATTAATAACTAAAGTGTAATGAAACTGACAATATGATAAAAGATCTATAAATTCATTCCTTGTTAATTAAATATATTATGTCAGTAGCGCATGCCTTCGCTTCAATTCGGGAACATTGCCAAAAAAAATCTTTCTGAAAAAATTCATCGAAATCGATCAAGTGGTATAGATTTTTTATACAAACTTTCGTCCCCTATTTCAACCCTATAGGGGCTGTTTTAAAAAAGTAATGCGCCTATAAGTGACTGAATCATCAACATTTTCATTCCAAAATCCATCCAAATCGGCCCGGTGGTTTAGCCGTGTAAACGTCACAGACATACATACATACTTTCATATTTATAATATTTGCATGGAAGTATATAGATTGCATTAACAATTTAGCTTCGTCACTAATAGTACTCTAGTCCCATTAATAAGCATGCTTACAGCCTTCGTTCCTTAATAAGTCCTTACGGTAATAGCAGACGATGGTTATAAGCATGGTTATTTGCAGACTACTGCTGTTATTGCGGTAAGTGTGCAAACAACCGAATGTTTATGACGCTCGTTACAAATAATTAATTTTGTATGACGTCTGCCCATACAATACAATATTCTTTAATGTGTGCACTTAGACTAAGAATTGTATAAAGAACAAACTAGAACACTTGAAATGCGAAATTAAAAGCTACAAATGGGCAATTACCTACATATTCTTACGTCGGGGTTATCACTACGGTCTGTAAGATAATTGATTAAGTATAAAATAATTAGGTATTACATCGATATGTTACGGCTAATTCCCGAAGTACGGCTACACCTAGTTCTAGCCGGCTAGAACTAGGTGTAGCCAGCCACGTGAGGTTAGAACTAGGTGTATCCTATTTATCGTCGGCTAGAAGTAGTAGAAGTTGTAGCCGCACTTCGGGTATTAGCCGTAACAGACACACGATTAACAAAATAGAACCGACTTGTACGCCGAAAAGAAAAAAATCGGTTCAGTTAAACGCGGTTAATATTCCTAAGTCTGATTAACACGATGCTGAAAACCGCATCAAAATCGGTTCAATCAAACGCGAGATAATCGCGCACAAATATAGTACATTGTACATACAGGTCAAACTGAGAATCTCCTTTTTTGAAGTGGGTTAAAATGTAAGTAATGTCAGATTTTAAGTTCTTGGTAATTCTAAACACCTTGCCCAAATACTGATAAGATAGGTATCTAAACAAATATTAAACCTTAAATTTTTATGAAATGTGTCCACCTTATTGACTTAGTTTTGTTATACTTTTCAATGTCATAGATATCTCTGTTTTTCTTCAACAAATATTTTATAGTACATAGTTTTGAATAGAGAACGGGAAAAATACTCTTATGAGGAATAATAATTACTCAGTTATTAAGGTTTAAATATCAACGAAGAACAAAGTCATTGATAATGATACCAAATCGTTTTTATTGTACCTAGATATAAATCTAAGTTGACCTATATATTGATTATTTTTGTATTCAGGTTTAGGAATATTTTTTGTTTAGGTACTTATCTTTACCTTGATAACTCCTACAAGTTTTGATTTTTGAGTTCTTTTTTTTGTAGCAAAGTTAATAGTGACTGTATACAACAAAAGTTTCCCAATTCAATTTCAAATTATATAAGGCATAAATAATAATAAATTACATAGTCATAATATTAATTGAAATCATAATTCGACTTGGTCATCAACGATGAAACAACAAAAATACAATTAGATATTACAACGGAACTATCTGATAAGCAATCAAATATCCTGATTTACCTGCGAACGTACGAATGAATGACGTGCGGGTAATGACAATACACAATGAGCGATAAAGTTAGCTAAGGCAAAAAAGTAATTAAGACATCCATATTGACAACCATTAGTTTAATAATCAATTATTAATGGCTTCTAACTGTAGCGTCAGAGCAAAATGAATTTAGAAATGTTTCTCGGTATGTATGTCATGTCATGTCCCTTTGAAATTCCAAGTGATTACTTTGAACGACAACAATTAAGAAATTTTGGCCTTGGTTAAAAATGGCACGAATTTTTTTTTGTGGCTACATTTCTTAGATTTCTGGTATTATACACCATTTTGTAATCTTGGTTAGATGGGCCAACTTTTAAAAAAACTGGCCGCATTAGTGATCATACTTTTTTTTTACACAATGATGAACGAAAGTAGACTTAAAGTAAAAATCTTACAAAATTTTAAGGGAATTTTGGCGTTTGTTTGATTTTTGTGGAAAAACTGCAGGCTTTCTGGAATTTTTAAGAATTGTGTTGAATAGTAGTACTTCTTAGGTTGCCGATACAAAAAACAAATCTGAAATATTTGAAAAACTGTGGTCGTGGTAGCTCAAAATATCACAAAGGGTGTAAATTTTCGAAAATTTATTTTTTTATGAAAACAAAAAGCGCTGGATTTTTTTTCTTATTTTTGCTGAAGTAGTCATGAGCAAATCCACCCTCCAGTTCCCGGTTATCGTTGAATTTTGGGACACGTTGTACCTATAGGGCGTCGACTCACGACACGATCGACGCGTCGAGATACTAGGCGCTTGTAAATAGCGTTGTGTGAGAACAGCCTATGGTGTTCAGTGTGTTAAATATGAGTATTGTAATGTAGTAAGCTCCACTTAACACATAAGTTAGATTATTTTAATCGGTTAATATCACGCGATTAAATGCACGCTCGCTTATGAATTATTTACACAGACAAACTGAGATAACATTTAAATTAATTATTACACATTCCTTTTCCTCGTGTCTGATATTAATTATATTGCAAACTAGATTATAGTATTATAATACTCACGCCTGCATTGGAATAATTATTGCAATATCCATAACCTTTGACGTCATTTGAAAGTAGGTATCAGACGACCGATATTTAGAAAAATATTTTGTTTAACTGTCAATAAAAGGACCAGTTTATAATTTTTTTATATCTCATAAAGTAGAGGGTCAACTGATTTGATAATTATTTTTGTATTAAAAAGGTATATTGAGTGTTATAATGTTAAACATCTTTTATATTGTTCTCTTATTCTTCTGTCTGTTCTTCCTCTCCAGGGTTGGTGACAACGACGCGAGTGACACACGCCTCCCCTGCCGGTATGTACGCGCACTCCTCAGAGAGGAACTGGGAGTCTGATGCTGACATACCTGAGGAGTGCCTGACGCTCGGCTGCAAGGACATTGCGTACCAGCTGGTCATGAATGACCCTGGGAAGCAGTTTAAGGTAAGAGAGCAAAACCTGACCAGGAACTATCCCAACTAACTAAAAACTAACTCCGTTGGCTCAGCGACCCAAAGTGGGTCTTGGCCTCCGACACGAGAGATCGCCATTTGACACGATCCCCGGATTTCTCTTGCCAGTTATTGACTTTAAGTTCCCGGAGATCCGCCTCGACTCCATCAATCCAGCGATATCTTGGGCGACCGACAGGACGTCGCCCTGATGGTCGGCCCAGATATGCCCTTTTCACCCCGCGATCTTCTCCCATTCTTTCGACATGGCCGAGCCAGCGGAGTCTGTGTGCCTTTACCTCTCCGATGATATTGGGTTGGGCTACGAGTTGTTCTACTTCGGCATTTCTTCGGATTCGCCAACCTTCGTCGGGTCCTTGCACGGGGCCCAAGATTTTGCGTAGGACCTTCCTTTCAGTGATAAGAAGTTTATTTTCTTCTTTTTGTGTCAGTGTCCAGGCCTCGCACCCGTACATCAGTATAGGTCTTATGACCGTATTATATATTCTTATTTTGGTGTTTCTGCTGAGAAGCCTGGACACTAAAACCTTGTGCAGACCCGCACTGCAGCGCAAAGTGTTTTGTACTCGAATGGCAATCTCCTCTTCCCTACTGTTAGTATCTGTTATTGTACAGCCTAGGTATTTGAATTTCGAGACTCCTTTGAATATGATATCTCCTACACGAAGGTCGTTTCGGGTCACGTGGGGATTTCGGTATCTTTTCATGTGGAGATATTCTGTTTTCTCGTGGCTAATACTCAGACCCACCTTCCGAGCTTCAGTTTCAAGGACTTTTGCCGGTTCTTGCACTTCATCGCTGGATTTTCCGAGCAAAGCCAGGTCATCCGCATATCCTATCACCTTGTGCTTTCCATTCAACTGTACCCCTCCGTCTAAAGTTAACACTGATCGGAGGACATGCTCAAGTACTAGATTAAAAAGCATAGGCGACAGGGCATCTCCTTGTTTAAGTCCAGTGACTACCGCAAACTCTTCCGTGAAGTCTTTCTGAACTCGGACCTTCATTCTACTATCTTTAGTAGCCACTTCTATCATATCCACTAATTTCTTTGGGATTTGAAAATTTCTTAGGATTGTATATAGGGCGTCTCGGTCAATACTGTCATATGCCTTGGTAAAATCCACAAAAAGGGAGTGAATACTTTGGGCGTATTCCCACTTCTTTTCCATAAGTTGCTTCAAGAGGAAGATCTGGTCTATAGTGCTACGATTTGGCCGGAACCCACACTGATAATCGCTCAGAATTTTTTCCGCGTAAGGTTCCAGTCTCTCGAGCAGCACATATGACAGAACTTTGTAAGCAGTCGGTAGTAAAGCTATTCCCCGATAGTTGGTGCATTTTCTCTTGGAGCCCTTCTTGTGGATTGGGCAGATGACCCCTACATTCCACTGGCTTGGCTGTTGTTCTGCCTCCCATATTTTGAGTAATAATTCGTAAATTTTGGATTGTATTGCTCCACCACCCACAATTAATTACTTGTGCACACACTGCGCAATTTAGCTTGTAAGCAAAATTTTACTTGGCTACAACCCATTAATGGCCCACTACTGAGCACGCGTCTCCCCGCATTATTGAAGAGGCCTAGAGTATACTCCATCACGCTGCTCCAATGCGGATTGGTTGAGGGATTAGTGGGCAACCCACTGTTGAATGTTTTCAAGCCGCCCGAAGGCCTCCGACACGGCTTATCGACTGTTATCAGTCGACAACAACCGGGACCGACGGCTTTACGTGCCCTCCGAACTCCGAAGCACGGAAGCGCTCAAGAAATTTTGCCACTAGCGGTCACCCATCCGAGTACCTACCGACCGCGCCCGCAGTTGCTTAACTTTGTCGATCGCTTATGATCGACGCAAGCCGCCGCGCGACGGGCCGCCGGGCTATGAGCGCTTCAAATATGAAAATTTTACTTACGGCATTTTAATTGTAGCGATCAATCTGCAATGCACGTTATTGACAGTTGTGGAAAGCTGTCATGTATGTGGAATGCAGTCTACAATCAAGAACTTCCTCCTTTTTTGAAGTCCGTTAAAAATTAAAGCCTGAATAGTCAACTCCTTCAAGGCAACGTTAAATAAATAAAGTTAATACCATTGTTTAATTGATTTAAGTGTTCATAGAGAATTAACTCTTGAACACGAGTACTTATGCAAATTTGAACACAAAACATTCTTTACAAAACAAATGGACGAAGAAAGTGACAGAGTGACAGACAGGTTCTTTGCTCGGTAAATTAGGTATTAACTTCATCACGGCGCAAAGAAAACACATCAATAACATCGCTATTCAACGCCAGGACATTCACTGACACACAATACATTCACACATACACAAGTACAGTTTGTATTGTGATTATGACGTCAATCCTCTTTTGTTCGAGAATATGGTTTTGAATTTTTTTTTAATATCTGGAAACAACCAGTTATGTTAATTTTGAAGGAATGTTGCAATTCAGTGCAATGAGTGTTGGATTAATAGGACCTGTCCTATCATAAACATGAATGAGAAATAGGGGGTCAAGTTAAAGAAATCGTATGGCTACCGATTTTGCCGATAAAAGAAATGAAGTCTAAATGGAAAGCAAGTTCGGTAGATAATCCAGAGAAACTTATGACAAGGAAATCGTACGAATACTTTCGTATCTTTGAAGAAAATCTAAGCATAATAATAACAATAAGGAACAGTAAACATTGTCAAAAAAGGTTGTGTATTATTATAAGAAATGGACAATTACTATCAACGAATTCGGATTTGGCCAATTTTCACCATTTCTTGTATTCTTCACGTTGTGCGCGGAGACCTTCGTTCTGCAGTGAGACAATAATGAGTTGGGATAATAGATAGCAATTTGAAAATTTTCATTTTATTACCCTTTTGTTCTATTAAGGTGTTCATTTTATAAACATAATAATTATATGTAACTGTAGATTCATATTATTAATTAAAGCATAAAAAGAACGCAGTTCAACAAACTTTGCGCGTTATTCACTTTAACAATATAGTTAATTTTTTCTTTGAATTGGAAGAATACAATCAACATATTATTTATTTTTGTTTAACGAAGTGCACCTATACTTACCATTGTAATTGGTAGTATTGAAACAAGAGAAACACATATTTATGACGTCAACTATAACCTCAACTATCCATCGTCTGTACACATCACACACGCACATACACACACACACGAACACACACGCACACGCACACACACGCACACGCACACACACACACACACACACACACACACACACACACACACACACACACACACACGAACACACACACACACACACACGCACGAACACACACACATACACATCATCGCAACATCTCAACGACATCGACACGCGATATCATAATGACAATAATGTACTGTTGCTGTAGTTCCGTACTCCAAGAATCTGCATCAAATCTACGCTGCTGTTGAGAACGCTCGTAGGCCTCCTCAATGATGAGAAGAAATCTGTGGTTAGTCTTGGGCTATTAATGGATTGAAGCCATAGTTTGGTTGGTGCACCTGTAGTAGCGACATCATCTGTCGCTAGTCGTTACGTTAATTATTATTCTTCAATAACGCTGCGACAATGGTACGTATGTACTTATAAATGATGTGATGTATGTGCATGAATGTGACTTCGCACATTTGGACAACAAAACGTCTGTCATTAGTATTAAATGCTGAGCATAATCGTACAAATGTATGCAAAGTGCCAGCCAATGTCGTAGACAACTGTTGTCCTTGCGATGTTGTGTAGCTATCGAACATATTTATGTAGATTGGTTGAACTACAACCTCATGAGGCTAAGAAGAAGTGGGTAATCCACTTTCTATTCATAATAATATATTCTCCAAGGCTGGTCCACGATTTCATGCAGATAACTTTAAAATATTTTTTATTTTCCTCACGCTGTTTCCTTTACTTTATAATATTGTATGGTCATATAGTTATATGGTTAAAAAAGCGATAGTGGTTCGTTGAGACTACTGGTCTATCTGTCCCGTTAAATTTGCTGTTTTAATCGAACTATCTTTTAAATCTATCGTTTCTATTCTAGGTCATAATGGGAGGTGGTCGTCGAGAGCTCACGCCGAACATATCGACCCCAATCACGAACTCCACGGGGAGACGGCTGGACCAACTCGACCTGACGGAGATGTGGCATCGGGACAAAGCAGAGAAGAATGCTACTCATCAGTACGTTACTGACAGAGTGGATCTCATGAAGGTACCTACCCTGAAATAACTAATTGCTTATTAAACTCTGTGAACTTCTTTATCAGGAGAATTCCTTGTGAAAGTTTTTGAGCAGTAATTCTTTCGCATTTCCTTCCGTTGTATTTTTGAGTTCAAGTCAATATGTGTCTTTTGTGGTGCAACAGAAGTCCTCACCCCTTGGAATTTACTGCTATTTTCACTCTTCCTTCAATGCTGACTACTCGTACTTGTCTGATAGCATGGCATTGTATTGTGTAACATGATAAATAAAGTTTTCAATTTAGATACATAAGAACAAACGGGTTTACCTATCATAAAAAATAGGCAATTTCCTCGCGATATTTTCCTTGAAAGATAGAAGCGTAAATAATTCATTGTTTATAGTTACGTTCATTATAATAATAAGATGTTGATGCGTTGATGATGGATGACGCTGGATTCAAAGTCACGTCATCTATGCAAGAAAGATATTCATAATTTATCCTAATGTTTTTTCAGATTATGGAATCGGATGATCTACCAGAATACCTCCTAGGTCTGTTCCAAGAAGACCACATGGATTATCACCTGAAAGCCCACAACCAACCATCGCTGGAGGAGATGGTGGAAGTTGCCATCAAAATGCTGAACCGCAGCAGTAACGGGTACTTCTTGTTTGTTGAAGGTCAGTTATTTATAGTCACTAAGTATACAGTATTCTTTACGAATACGGAGATGCCAAAGTAGGGTTATGATTTCATTTAGCTGTTCCCGTGGTACCTTCTTCTAAGCTCAAAAAAATCTCATCTCAAAAGAAAGTCAGCATATCTTTAAAATCAAGAAGTACATAGACATACAATAAAAATATTTACGGCCATCATTGACATATTAAGTACTAAAGACGGCCACTAGCCTGAGTGAAATTGGTTGTAGGTAGTATGTCATTGTCAAGCATCTTTGTCATCTAAATACGATGAGTAATAGATAGAGGTATGGAGTACGCTTTACAAAGAAACCTTTTCCTGAGAAATTTTTAATCTTTTTTTCTTATCATGATTCGATTAATAACCACGGTTTTAGCGACGTTACCATGCATTTACAAGTATACTTACTTGTAATATCTTTAATTACAAGTAAGTTGCTTATTTTTCAAGGACTCCGGATTGGCGTGATTATTTGGTGGCTCGTCAGCCCTATTATCTATAATAAAATAAAATTTCCCTTATTACAATCACATAAGCTTACAAGGAAAAATACTTGTAAGGGTATTAAAATTCAATGATATTTTGACAAAGACAAGTCGGAAGGTAAAACTCGTTTTCCTGTTTGCTATTGAGAATATCAATGACCTTTTAAGTATGAGTGATGTTGTTATGAAGTTTAATCAAGCGGTTATTTTATGGTGGTCTCTGGTCTGCTAATGGGAAGAATGGGAAGACTAATGGGAAGTGGTCACCATTGCTATTGCCCCCTTCTATGTCTATTTTTTATGTAGGGGAGTCCAAGGATCTACGCAGTGGGGTTGAGGATCATTTCCTCCTGTGTAAGAAGCTCTTTACCTAGGGAACTATTCTTAGATTCACTGACGACCACTCAACTGATTCGCAATAGATAGCCATTTGCGTACACAAGTGGGACGTACTTACAGCTCCGTCCCCACAACTGATGGATATTGTTTTTTTTGTGTCTATTTCTTTTTCTAAGTATAGTTCTATATATATATTCTATTTATATTTTTGTTTTATTTTATTCAGTTACTCCTTTTTATGCATTTAATTAAACCAAACGTTGAAATCCATGACACCTATAACAAGATATTTTAGTGTTATATCTATAGACTGTGTGTGTAAAGCATTATTGTGATCATCCATAGGTGGTAGAATCGATCACGCCCACCACGACAGCTATGCCCGCCTGGCGCTGGACGAAACGGTGGAGTACTCCAAGGCTGTGAGCAAGGCGCGGTCGCTGACCAGCGAGGAAGACACCCTCATAGTGGTCAGCTCCGACCACGCTCACACCATGACGGTGGCTGGGTACCCGTCCAGAGGAAATGATATATTAGGTAATTACTGTTAGTTAGATACTATTTTGATGTTTCTCCTTATCATTCTCTGAGGTAAGGAAATGTAATTGTAATTGTTGGCTAAGGATGAGATTCCAGTGTCTGCTCTGCTTAGACTTGGAAAATTATATTCGTAAATGTTTAAAAAGTGCACCAGTAAAACAACAATTTATCTAGCAGGTGCTTCGACATGTATTTTCTAATTAACAGACGTAACACTTACTTAGACGATTACCAAACTTAATTCCGATCGGCATATCGAGGTTCCAATGTAAATATTTATCACAAGCTAGTAAACATACGACCTTGAGGTCATCGTCCCAACAGATGGTCAGACTTCGGTCTGATCAAAACATCAAAACATTTGTAAATAGACAAAAACAAACCCAAGTAGACGACTGCAGCGAAAGATGTAGGGATAAGTATGTAAAATAAAACTCCGGATCATTAACCTCACAAAGAGGCAGATTACAACAAAGAGTTAAATAACTTAATACTTAATACTTGGCATACCTGTAATCGGATATAATGTGTTTATCTTCAAATCAGGAGTGAATAAGCTGTTACTAATTAATGTTAAGGTTAGTTAGCAGTACCACCTAAACCACCTAAGACAACATCACTTTCTACTACTGTCTACTTTCTTTCTTTCTGTTTTACATCAAACATACGTCATGGTCACGTCACCGAAGCTATCAGAAATTTCAACACCGCTCGCATAATACAGCAGCCCTGATATCGACCTAGCCCATCGACAGTTTCGGCCACCCACCAGGCACGTCGTTTCGCCTGGTGGGAGATACCTTTTACAAACTGGTGACCCCGACGTGAAGCTTAAGTCAGTCTCTCATTTCCAAAGTGGTGACCCCGACGTGCTCTCCCTTTTCGAAATAGTAAAGCTTTAACCTATAACTAATAACAACAACTCGCAGGCTCAGTGGACACGGCGCACGGGGACGACGGCCTGCCGTACACCACCATCAGCTACGCCAACGGGAAGGGCGCCGGTATTAGCCACGACGGCGCGCGCATGGACGTCTCGCTGCAGTCCGGGTTTATCAACCGTACGTATAGTGATAGTGTTGGTTCTGGTGGAAGTATGCTATGATATGAGTGGTTAACTTGGAGTTTGTGATGCTGCCTTGCTTACGTCCATAACAAATGCATTGTTCTGTCTGTGTTTGTGCTTGCGCGCGTTTGGCTTTGTGTGTGTGTGAAAGTGTGAGAGAGAGAAAGAGAGAGAGAGAAACTTATTTTTTGTTGTGAGAGTGTTATTTCTTGAATCATTTTATGATTTGCACACCAAAATTAGACCAGTTTTCTCTTTACCAGGACAAGTCAAAATAACTTTCAAAATACATGAGATAACTTAATTTGAACCCACGTCCTCAATGCGAGACGCACAGTCGCACACTACCTATTTGTTATCGATCAAAACATTAAAGATTATGTAATTATATTATTTTTCAGGGGAGCTAAACTATTCATACCCTAGCCTCGTACCATTGGACTCCGAGACCCACGGCGGGGAAGACGTGGCCGTGTACGCCAGGGGACCTTGGCAGCACCTGTTCACTGCCAGCTACGAGCAAAACGTCCTACCACACCTCATGGCGTACGCTATGTGCCTCACAGAGGACAAACACGACCAATGCGTGCAACGAACACGCCAGCACAGAAAACTATGGCCATCTAGCGGCAATACACATAAACCAAATAAATATTCCTTCATGAGCATCGCTGTGATAGTTAGTTGTATTACGTTGTATGTTTAGTTATAAGTATTTATTGTTATTAGTGATTAGTGATAAGTGATAATGGCGGTGACTTAATTTATTAGGATTTTTAATTGTTTTTATAGTAAATTGGTCCAATTCGTTTAAAGAGCCATTGCGACCAATTAATATAATTTTATTGCCCTTTTCAAATTGACTATTTTGTTTGTTTTTTTTTCTTGGCCTAAAATTCATCGAAAATTTATCTATTTCGTTTTCCCTTTTTATTTCTTTTTATATGTAATTCACGTTTCTATTTCGCTTCAATCCTGCTTGACTTTTTACTTACATTTTTTTCTTTTGAATGCTTTTTTATTTTCTACTTACACCATTTTTTAATTGCATCTAAGTACATTTATATCTGGTTAAGAGCAATTTTAACCGATTTCGATGGCTTGATTACAAATTTTGTTAAGTTTGGGCTCATTAAAATTCAAATGGCTGAGTTGAACATAGGTACGACGCCGAAAAGCGACTATAACTTATATCGAAATAACGAGTATTTTTATATTAGCATTTTTGAAGCCAGAACTAAATCGATTTATAATATATATTGTCTATTGCTAAGATTATGAAGGTTAAGGGACCAATTTGAAATGCCTACTATCGTACCATTTTATATACCTTATACCATTTTACCACCATAATAAAAGAAATGCTCAAAACAAAAAAAAACTTGCTCTCCCACTCCAGCCAAAAGAGACAAACAAATAAGTGAAAAGATTTTATTTATTTGTTTAATCTTTTAATTAAATGTTAGAATGAAATAGTTCATATTTATTACCTAATGTCGAATGTGAAACTCGAACATTATGGATTAATTTAAATTTAGGAGTTCGTTCCTTAGGAGCATTTAAATGCATAATATATTGTTATCGAATATTATAAAATAAGGATTTAACTGTATTCTAATTAAAGTACAAATTGTGATAGATAAAGCATAATTGTTATGTTTTGCCGAATTTTTTTTCCTCGATAAGGTAGCTGTATTTATTGTTTTAATTTTAATTTATAGTATTGCATAAGAGATTTTTAGAGTAATTTCCATTTAATTAGTCTAAGTTATATATTGACACGGCGCATTAGCCTGTACAGATCCTCTTTATTTTTACGTCCTATATCTTTATTGTAATATCCAGACATCGGCAAAATGTAATACTAATAACTGATTAGTTTTAACCGAATAGAATTAATACTGATAATGCAACTATTTCTAAGAATTCATGGAATTCATTTTGTTGACTAAAATTTTCAACTAAATACCTATTTATTAATCTTATTTATTTAACCTGTATTACAGCACTTTAAAAAAATACATGAGAGTAAAATATAAATTTAAAAACGCATAAAGATGGGTGCTGTAATAACATGCCTTTATAAGTTTTTTATATTATACATGATAGATACTTACGAATAGACGAATTTGACTGAAGTACAATAATTCCATTTTTGTCTTTTGGCTAAGAATAATAAATGAGAGGCAGAGTAGATATTTTTCAATATTTATTTATTTACCTACATGTCTAGGGCATTCAAGTATAAGTGTTAAACACTATCTGCTTTTATAACATAAGTGACGAAAATGTTTATTATGTAAAGTGTACGTAATGTTATTTGTATTTATAATAAATTAAATGTCATTTACTTTGCAGTGGAGAAAATATTAAATTTTAGTGACATAATTTTATTGTTGAAGCAACAAATCAGGTTTCATTGTTAAAATTATTTTGTTGCGAATTAATAAAGTAAATATTTTGATGATTTTGTTTTTCATTTTACTCATTATGAAATCTATGTATCCTGTATTCCTTAAATATTTTTCCTCTGCTTGATGATAAAAATATTTGACTATTCAGTGCCATCTGTACTATGTCTTCAGTACTTAAATTAATAGTAGCTTGTTTAGGTATATTCGTCGTATTGCCGCCAGGTGGCACTTCAATGAAATACTTCATCATTTAATTTCTTCAGTGGTTCTTCAGTAGGTGCCTACACTGCCTACACGTAATAATAGTGTAACGGAGGATTTTTATGCCTGTGCTATACCAACTGTGAGGAGCAATGACTGCAGGAAGTGGTGATATGAGATGTGCTGAAGCGAGGGCAGTTTTGGCATACTGGTGATGCCAGACGTGGAGTTGAGGGTGCTATTGAGAGGAGCGGTGCTTTTGAGGAGTGTAGTTTTTTAGTGGAGTGGAGAGGAGAGGAGTCAGATCTTTTATTTCAGGTTTTCTATTAAAATGTTACTGGCCAGCGACCTGGCCGGTAGATACCTATTTGAAAATGGAACGACGACAGCAAAGGAAGATTTGTTGTTGTCAATACTTTCATCATTCAATAAATTGTAACTGAAGTTGTAACACGAGTCGTATTATTTTGCCCTTTTATAATAGCGAGTATGGCGAGAAGAACCCACATTGTCCGAAATCGCTGATGCCGTTTAGAGACCTCTGAATATCGTGGTTCAACAATTAATGCTATGTTTTCTGCCAGTTGCAGGACTCTCTGAATAAGGTGACCACTGAAAGTTTTCACAGATTGCCTGTTCCTGAGATATAAAAAAATAAAAACAACAAATTGGTTAGTTTAGTCCCTATTGCAAAAGTCCAGAAACACTTTCCCACTTATTTAAAAAGGCTAAGTATAAAATGAAAAAATATTACGGTGGTACGGAACCCACTCTACCGATTTTTTTATTTTTTTACATGATGACCATTAAACAAATAAGTTATTTCTACCACCAAAAGAAAAAAACAAAATACCTACCAATACAAACAAATAGGTACCCAGTCAATCATACTAATGCCGTTTGAGAAGTTTTATAAAAGTGGTACTACCAGTACCACCTGCACTAATTGTACCAAAGTCACTAAATAAGTATTTCCGTCCGTTTTGCTTCCGAGTTTTAAATAATATATCTATGACCTTCGTGTAAAGTCGAAGTCATTTGGAGACGACTATAAATTAGTTACAATGGATTTGATTTTTTTTAAGTATGTAGGAAAAAAATGTGATTTTTAGGGTTCCGTACGCTAAAGGTTACAAATGGAACCTCAGGCCCTTCTCACACAACGCTATTTGCAAGCGACTAGAATTTTGTCAATGTATGCAGGCGACGCGTCTACGATGCGTGTCCTGTCAGTGACAAGTGTCAGTGTCGACGAATTTTGGATTGCGTTGCAGTCGCGTAGTTAATAAATAGCGTAGTGTGCGAAGGGCCTATTAATATGCGCATTTACCCGACCGTTGCCACAGGGCACCAACATCAGTAGCCACCTGAAATAATTTTCAGCGGATCTGTTAATACAGATATGGCCGCATATAAGGAAAAATACAAAAGTGACTCTACCGCTCGGTGGTACAGAACCCTACGTGTGCATTAACAATTTGTGCTCGGTAGTCTTCTATGTAATATGCTCGTGGAGTGGAAATTATGCTCGGCGACACAAGTATAGCCATTGTCAAAAGATCATATAGGTAGTTAATATACAATCACGAACCTAAAATGAAGTGGCTTATTGTAACAGTGACAGACATGGACGTATAAAGAGAAGGACGGAGCCTCGCTAAACAACAAGCTGTGTCGGTCAGGTCGGCCAGGTCGCTATCCGTACAAGCCAGCATGACACACATTGACACACCAGTCGGCCATTACGAGTTCAAACGTCAACGTGGCGATACGTAACGTGGAGAAAATAGTAGGTCAAAAAAGATGTCTTGCGTGGTGAAATTCTGCAAAAACCAAAGTGACCAAAGGGAAAAAAATCCTGGAATCACGTTTTATAGGTAATTTATTATCTTTATCTATTTAAAAAATATCGAAATAAAATTTCATTTTCGACGATCATAAAGACAACTAAAGTTCAGTGTTGTCAGTATTCACGTAAGCATATTACCGAGATTGTGGGAAATTTGGTCACTTTGAGTTATTTATTTTATAAATTCTTTTATAAGTTATTTATTTTTTACCAGATTTCCTAAGGCAAATTTAATATGGAGAAACGACTTTAATAATTCGAAATTGTAACGGCGAAAATAATTGGGTTCCAAATAAATATAGTGTTATTTGCAGTCTCCATTTTAAAGCTAAAGATTTATATACGAGTAAAGGAGGACTCCGGACTGATTTTAAATAGATACACTTGAATTCTTTAAAAAATTTAAATGAGAAATTGTCTCATAAAAACTATGCTTACGGGTATGTGATTTTCTATTTACTTCCCATAGTTTTCTCTAGCATGGTGATTCCGAATCACATAATCAGGACTCTGAGAAAAAAAAAAGATTTTTTGTTGCCTAGTGTAACAGGAATTTAAAATTTGATTTTGATTTTGTTAATTTTTTTACCCAATTAAAAAAAATAAGGAAATTCTCAATTCCACCGTATATAATTATATTATTATGCTTCTTCTTATGTTTGTTAAGCAATTTTTTCGTCGTTTCTGAGCCGATTTTGATAATAGGCATGACGAAAGATTTTGAAATCTTCTTCTATAAACGGGGTAGACGTTCACTATTGACTATAAAACCTTTATTTCGGTAATAATCTATAGTTTAACCAAGTTTACAGCTATTTTCCTAATATTTTTTCAGAGACCGCGAAAAACGCTTGCAGGTGTCATGGCGTCAGCTCTGACGTCATTACTCAGTCAAGAATATGTCATAATATGTATAGGCATGGTGAAGGAACTTAACCAAAGGAGAATGCGCAAAATTGCCCCAGCTCCGGCGCAAAAAGTAACTATCTCATAATTTTGTATATTTAATGGGTACTTAAAATAAATACTTGTGATCTCCCTAATCTGTGGCTAAACATTATTGTTTCAGGCACGAATTTTAGTAAACTACACAAATAGAAAATATTATTATATTTATATATTTTGTATGTGTATATTATTATTCATATTTTATTTAGACAAGAATGTGTGCCTACAAATGGCACATATTATTACTTTCTGTAATATATACATTTGGGTGGGTGGTGAGGGTAATATTAATAAACACAGTATCATAAAGTAATGTCTATATTCTCTTATAATTCTAAGTCTATCAAAACGGTATCTAAGTAAGCAGCAGGATGTTCAAATTCTTGAACGTTGTTTCGGACCCAGCCAAGATAATATAAAATATAATATTATAAATGTGAAAGTGTGTTTGTTTGTTTGTTTGTTTGTTTGTTTGTTTGTTTGTTTGTGACGCTTTCACGTCGCAACAAAGCTATTATATGGTAAGGTTTATGTGTGTGGGGATAGTTAGGAGGGTGGAGAGTGACGTAGGCTACTTTTTACCGCGGAAAAACATCCCATTCCCATGGGAAGATCGATGTTTTGTTAGTTGCTAGACATTTATTTTCGGAGTTGTTAACAGATGGCGTTAATAAAATTCATTTGCAAGTTCTGAATTACGCTATCAAATACTACATGTAATTTACTTAAGTCAAATGTAATAGGCTACTTTAGCTCTGCCTCGACAACTCCCCGCTCCGGCAGTATTCAGTGTACCGCCCGCCCGCTGGCACTATCCTGTTGGCTGATGTCCGCAAGTTGCTGGACTCGCCGACACCGGTGGTGGGCGCGGGCGACTGGAACTGCAAGCATCCGGGGTGGAATAGCCTAGCTGCCAACAGAATTGGAAGGCTACTTTTTGATGCCGCTGAACAGCACGGCTACACTGTCGAGGGTGTTGCACACCGTTACCGCGGCTCTGAATAAGAGAGAACGCGTGTGTGCAGTATTCCTCGACATGGAAAAGGCGTTCGACCGTGTTTGGCACGATGGCTTTCTCTACAAGATCTCGCAGTCGTCGGCGCCCCGGAGTGCCGTTAAGGTGATCTCCAGTTTCCTCGAAAATAGAAGCTTCAGAGTAGTTGAAGACGCCGAATCCACCGAGCGTCCGATCGCAGCCGGCGTCCCGCAAGGGAGTTGCCTGTCCCCGGTCTGCTACGCCTGCTACACCGACGAGATCCCGGCGGCAGGGGGGCGTCGCTTGCCCTATATGCCGATGACGTGGCGTACATCACCACGTCGCTGAATAGAACCCACGCCATCGTCAAGATGCAGCGTGCGCTTGATGCCCTCCCCGAATGGCTCGCCGCGTGGAGACTGTCGGTAAATGTCGGGAAGACGCAGGTCGTGAACATAGGAGGATACCTCAACAGGCGGGACCCTACTCTGGAGCTTCACGGACAAGATATCCAATGGGCCCCACAGGCCAAATACCTGGTGGCAAAATCGACGGAAGACTTTCGATGAACCCACAGGTTACGAAAGCCGTCGCGAATTCCAGAAGCGCGATGGCAGAAACCAGTGCTCTCCTCGAGCCTCCCTCTTGGACTGAAGCTCGGGGTCTACAAGACCTACATTAGATCCCGCCTCACGTACGCGGCACCGGCGTGGTACGCGCTCGCCAGCGAACCGCAGCGCAAGAGGATGCGCGCGGTTCAGGCGATTGCGCTCCGCCGGCTGACTGGTGCGCCGAGGTACGTCAGGAACGCCCGCATCCAGAGGGACCTTCGAGTCGAGAGCCTGGACGACTTCATCGAGAGATTGGCACGCAACATGTTCGGGCGTGTCGACGTGTCGCGGTTCCCGCATCTGCAGGACCTGGTGCCGCTCCACACCCGTCCACCGGACCGCTGGGCCTTCCCGAGCGACTTGCTGGTTGCGCGGGACGTGGCTAGCACTGACTGATACTGGGGCTTCGTAAGTCGTCGCCCGGCGCTGATCGGCTCCTGCTGGGCTTCCCACCAGCGGGATTCACCCGGTAGGGCCTCGATCGCCTGGGCGGCGCGAAGATGAACCCCATCCCGTTTAAGACTCTGTGGCCTGTAAAAAGGCCACCACTCACCGGACCTGACCTATTGGTTAACCTCAAATGGACAACCAAGGGCCTTAGGGCCCAACCCAAGGACCGGCCCGTTTTATCGGGCCGCGAGAGACACCCCCAAAAACACTCCACACACCTCAGACAGGGTGAAGTGAAGAGAGCGAGTAGTAGGCTACTTTTTAGCCTAAATTCCTACGGGAGCGAGACCTACGCGGCTGTTACCTACGGGTCCCGAAGCGAAGCGCGGGCGGTTCTCTAGTATAAAATACTAATGACATGGGCGCAACTTCCAGTGTACGACGCCCGTGAATGCACGTACATATGTACTCTTTTATTGCGCTCCGACCCTGCGTCTTAGAATTATACAATATATATGTATATGTTTTGAAAGAATTAAAATAAAAGTAATTATTTTAGATATTACTTTGCATTTTTACTTGAGATTTGTTTTTTTTTGTAACGATAGTTTAGTATAAAATCGTGCCTGAATGAATTATCAAAGCAATTTTTTTCTATGTTAGCCACTGATTAGGGAGATCAAATACATTTATTTTTTGTACACATCCAATGTATAAAATTCTGAGATAGGTTACGTTTGCGCCGGAGCTGGGGTAATTTTCTATGAAAATTGCGCATTCTCCTTTGTAATTAAAATTAATTCCAAAAAGATTTAGTAGTATACAGTACCTCTGTGTAAAAATACATCGATAACGAACCCCAACAAAGTGTTTTTACATGTTCCAAACAAGAAAATAATATTTAAAATAAATATAATAGGTATATGATTATTATCAGATACCTATTACGTGTCTACTTAGAAGTAATAAAATATTGGGTGCTTTCTAGCTATACCTATTTGCTACTCTAATTGTAGGTGTCAGGTTCTTAATCCTACTAAAAACTCAGATGATGTTGGGGAGCTTGACTCAAAAATAAACAATGAAAGTTATTGCACAATACCCTATAAAAGTAAAATAAAATATCATTTGTCATTTGAGTTCAAAACAAGTTTTTTTAACTAAGGTGGTTGTATCTAGTGATATAAACATTTTTTTTTATACAATAATGTACTTACAAGGGAATTCTGGCGTTTCTTACTGAAGACGAGCTAAATTCTGTATTTTTTTGCGGGGAATTTACTCAAAATCAATATATTAATCCTGGGCAAATTTGAGCTATATATCTTATCAAAGCCTATTTTCATTATTATTAAATCGAGTAGAATTGATTTAACATACATAAACTATTAAAAATCATTCCAGTTGAGTAAGTTGTAATACGGTAACAACAACTAAATATAGTGAAGTTTGATCGCTCACTGAAGACTGACGTCATCGTCAAGTTGCTGTCTTTCGTGTTGCAGACACAATGGCCGATTGCATATTTTGATGTTTTAATTTATTGAAAATATTTCTAATTTCTTTGATTTTATTTGGTACTGTTGTCACGCCTGAGGCCACCAGGATCTGATGATGGCATCCTAGAGAAATCGAGAGGAAATTTCGAAAATTGTAGGGGCGACCAGTGTACGTATTTGTTAATGTTTTCATTAGGTTTATTAAAGCTCAACAATTTAATGACGGTCTGGAGTCGATCTGATGAGCCGAAAGACAGTCGAGGGAATTGTTCACTGATTTACACAGCAGTTGAGTTATGTTTAATTTTAATTTGTAGTGACGAGAACTTTACATATTTTTTAGTTTTTGGGTTATCTCTGCTGGTTGATATTGAAGTCGGTCCCTTTTTTTGTAAAAACAAATTTATAACAATTAAAATATATTCATCTTTTTAACTGCGTTTTATTGGTAAAATATTTGGCTAACCTGACAACCCCATGATTCACTCACTCATATCTAACCGCCGCCATTACGGGGTCACAGTTTTGTCATAATGACACTACGTCCTTCTCTTTATACGTCCATGGTGACAGAGATTATAGTCGGCACAATCATAAGATTCCGATATGACGTCTGTCATGTATGAACACAAACTAACCTTGTATGGACGTCTTCAATTTACTTATTACGGAAATATATTTTTTTAATTTGAACCGCTGTTAATGATACTATGAAGTGAAGATATTTCGTAGTGAATGATAGGTCACTTTGGTTAAATTATGCAATGCACTATTTACTGTGCATATACAGTACACAGTTTATATTTATTATCAATGCAGCTTTATAAGTAGGTACATAATGTACTTGTGAATCTACCTCCTCTTCGCTTTGGAAAATTGTTTTTATGTTTACAGATAATAAACACTTCTTCCCATTTTTGCAACATATTTTATTGGTACATCGCTTCTATTGCTCGTAACATGATGTTATAAAATTGCCCACAGTTTGTTAAATATTTTAATTAAGCATTAGTCCGTAATATAACGCAAGTAACTAGCGGGTTAAACGAATTGGAGTAATATTGTTTACTTACTACGAGTATTTAGATAGGTACTTACTTACTTATACGTACTTACATAGGTAAATACTAGAAATTCTAGCGAAATATGTAAACCATCCCTGCTTGTTTTTTATTTGTGTTATTTATAAATTGTTTAAATAATTTTATTTTATTTTAATCAGTTTACATCATAAATTGTGTAAAATTGAAAAAATATTTAAGACGTCACTACAATGTTTTATAAGGAGGCTGGATTTATAGTTATGTGACCTCTTGAAACAATTTATGAATCGACCATAATCGATACATTACTATAATCGAAAGTATGTGCTACCATGTCACACCCAAAATACAAATAGTTATAGATTCCTTAATATGTCTAAAGCATTGCGATTTTTCGTAGCTATTATAAATTCCCGATACATACGTTTTTAAGCCTTTTCCACTCAAATCGGATAATTATTAACCGTTTAATAGTTTCTTCGTTTTCACTAGATTAATGAAATTTCCATTTTAATAACTAATATAATTTCCTCACCTTAACTTACTAGTCAAATTGTCTTATTATCCCTTTCGGTGTTAATCTCAACGCTACATCTGTTTTTACCTGATTTTAAGAAAACAATCAGAGATCGGTTTATAAATAAAAAATAGAAAGTCTTATTACTTATAATCGGTTAAATTTATAAATCGGTTTATTTAATGCATCGATTTTTGTTGTACTTCACTATTGTCACTGTGATGACAGCTTTCATATCGGAATCTTATGATTGTGCCGACTATAGTGAAGTGAAGACGTCACTAGCAGTTAAACAATAAAGGGACGGTCATCCATGGTCAGTAGGTACCTGTAGGTACCTACTTATATTTCTCATTCGAGTGTCCATTTCTATTCCTTTGTAATACTATTAAAATCTCCAAAATTTTTGTTGTTTATTTTTTGTTATCTCAAAATATTCGTAGGTTCTTTTTCTTTTTTTTTGAATAATTTTGTGTAATGGATATTCTAAGTATTTTCATTTGTAAGGTTCATTAGTCCGAAAATTCCTGAATATTATATTGATACATAGGTCCTACGTGACAAAATGAATGTACTCACTAGTAGAATACTGAGAGTAAAAAAACTGTTTTCCGGGATTGAACCTACGGCGATCGTAGTGAATGACTAAAGGAATCAAAAAACCCACGCGAGGGGTAGATTATAACATAGAAGGCGTTGAGTCGTACATAATATATGTGTTAGCTGTATTTTACTTTATACACTAGGAGTTGACAAAGCTCTACTTTTATATGCTACACTTCTCATGCAAGTATATTGTGATTAGTATAAAATCAGAGGATATTTTTGATTTCTTCATAAAATGATGAAAACGCAAGAAAAAATATGCATGCGTAAAAAATTTCCACAAAGCTTTGTTTAGGGACATTTATTAGACAACATTATTTTGGAATAAATTCAGATTTATCCAGTAAAATCATAAAATAAATACAATCAGAGAATGGTTTACAAACGTGGCCTTAAGCGGGAGAATTGATGCATTCATTTATAAATTATAGAACAAAAGTGCCATTGACACGTCCATGTTGATTTTACCAATAATAATACTGATGGTACCTACAAATTTATATCTATACCTGATATTATTATATATGTTACTACTTCTCGGTAAAACAAATTATTACACATGTGTTCACAGGTCAGTGTAAATTGTAAGCAAAATTTAATTAGGACATATTAAATTCTCGCCGTCTATCTGCAACGCACATCAATCAAAGTGGCACATTTATGTGAGATGCAATTTAAACGAATTCTATATCGAACGCGAATGCGGTGTTGTAAACGCATTATCATCATAAATGTTTTAGTGTCATTGTCATGGCTTTTTTTTTATTTCACTGCGATAAACATTAAATTTCATTTCATTATGAGATTTTTAAGAACAATTAAATCGATAGAAAATAAAAAGACTAAATAAGTAAGTTCATCATGAACAATAATCATGAGGTAGGCACAAAAATTCTAAGAGTTTAACGATCATTTCGAATCACATTGAAAGTACTATTAATTAAAGAACAAAGCCTTGGTTAAGAAAGTTTAGAATAAATCTCATCCCAAAACCAAAGTCGAACGACAGGGCACGGGTCTCTTGTCACAATTGAAGGGTTAAGGCTACGATCTGAACGCATGCAGATTGAAAGACATGAATAAACCTAATTAAGTTCAATGTCGACTCTACGCATGCCTCTGTTCCACCAAAACTGCGTTTTAAAGTGACACGAAGAGAGCGTGCACAGCAGTATCAGAGCAACTGTATTGATAGACTGTTCTATCAATAAATATATTAATTATATTATTATATTACTTAAAATAAAATTTTAAATTCGAACTCTTAATATTTACGAATTGCTTAGAAAATAATATCATGACAATTTTTCTTAAATAAATCTTTAATACAGGAGAATTAAAATGTGTGAATCTCAAAAGTGCATCGTGTGTTAATTAATTAAAAAAAACTCTTGAGATAAAAAATAAACTCGATTATTTCAATTTATTTTTAATTTTATGTACAGTGTCTATAAAAGTTCAAATGTGTTAAAAAATTTCAATCAATTATTGTTATCTAACAAAATTATTTAAAATGTTTGCGTATATATCAAAAATTATCGTGCTAATGTGTGTTGTGTGCACGAGCGGCAGGAGCGTATCTAATAATATAAGTAAGTTAAGATGTTTGTGTGTTCACAAATATTATTATCGAGTAGTAATGTTTAACTTGCTATTAGTAAGATATTTATGTAATCGTTTATTTACAATAATTAGCCTTCAACTGTTTAACGAAATACTTATTTCCGGATGACTCGCTATCATTGATACAAGATCCATCAAATCGCAACTCTGATAACGGATAGATAGTTGGATAGCAGATTAGTAGGGTGAATGGTAGAGTTATATTAACCATTAACCCTGTTGAGTAGCCAGTTGTTTAGTGGTAAAATGATCATGGCAACGTGTCACAGTTTTTTGTTTCTGTATTTAAGATAGCAAACGAGCAAACGGCACCAGATTCCGCTGCCGCCCATGACAACTGCAACCGACACAGAACAAGGCTCAAATCGGGAACAGAATAATTGTTGGAAGTCTAGTTCCAATTCGGTCATTGATGTGGTGTTGACTATGATAACAGAGTGGAAACCAGCCAGATAGGTAGTCAAAATTGGCCACTTATTATAGGGCATATTAGAACAACCCGGCACCTGACCAACTAAAACGAAAGCATTCAATTTTAATGTTTATGTCTTTGTTATTGCGGTTAAATCCCACGTTTATTCTTACTTCTTACTTATTTGCCAATGTGAGATAGTGTATGATTTGACTACAACCCCCGTCCCCAAATGGTTCACGTAATTATTGGACACCCTTCCAATTTAAACAGTTAATTGCGTAGTATCGGAATAATTTGCCACATTTTTGATCTACTTCACATACCAAATATTTCACACTGTTCACAACATCGGCTATTTAAAGGCTGAAACATAAATCTAAACAGCTTTTTTACAAAATAACTCTCAGAATCTCATAGACCAGGACACCTGCACTAAGATTACCTACTTACTTGACTTTTGGGCATAAGAAATTTCTAACTATTAGGTAGCATTTGACAGTTGATTCTGTAACCCAAATGTAATGGACAGGTGTCTATTGGTAATCGTGAGGTGTTGTGATTGCATAACATACAAACACTAAGCGGTTGGTAACATGGATTGCAACGGACGTGTTAACGTATTCTTGGTTATAGATTGACGGATTACACGACCCTGTAGCATACATTATAGTGGCAATAATCACTTTGTGCCCGTGGCTTGACTGTGTGTACCGCACCTCTACGAAACATAAAACACACTGTCGTTAGTGTATGTACAAATTTTTACATACATTCAAAAAAATAATAAAGTCAAGTGTAACGGACGTGACGTTAGCTGATGCACCGCCAGCTAAATTGTGCCTAAAGGAGCCGCCTGCCAACGCATCACGTAGCGCAAGCCTTAGTTAGAGCCAAAGCCAAGCCAAAGCCACCGCCCGCCATATTGATGATTCCCTCCAGCCACAGCCAGGCAGCCGTCACAGCCAGACGGTGGAGCGGAAGGTGTCAATATAAGCCAAAGCCATCACCTTAGCCTTATCTGTAGCCATTGACGATACCTTTTGCATGAATTCATGTTATTTAAAAAGAAAGATGCGACGTTGACGAATTTGATTTGGGATTCTATTCGATGTATTGTCATTGAGCAGAAAATTATAAATCCTAAAGTAAAAATAGTCGTATTATTTCCCTTCTTTTATATTCAGAAGTGGGATAATAATGTTAAAAAACATAATACCTACGTCCTAAGAATGGAGAGGATAAAAAGCAATGGTCGGAATTGAAAGCGATAAAAGTATTAAAGAAGGGGAGACTTGGATGTGGACTTGTAATGCTTTGAATGTGGATCAGCGTTTGTGGACATCAGGTGACCTCTGTATTGTTTTACTTTAATGTATAGCCAGATAAGGTATTACGAGAACCTATAAATGAGATTTGGTAGTTGATTAGACTCTGTTGCTATTCGTCTACATAACTAAGGAATGTGGTCAAGACAGAATAAATTATTAACTGGAGAAATAATGTCAGTAGGTACATGGCTTCGAGACTAAAATTTTGTTGAATTCAAGATTTGAAAGTTCGTTGAGGAGATTTTGATAGTTTGAAACTACTAAATATAAATCGGGTCAGACGGAGATGACAGGCCGTTGATGTTTTTTGGAAACAAACATTGATCAAGTTGGGCAGAGACAGGATTTCTTTTTGGAAATGTCTCATGGTAGGTCTATAAGGGTCGATCATGGAGAGATACTCGCGTTTGTATTTTGTTGTTACAGGTGATGTTCAATTCCAAGTGCGTATTGCCGCTAGTGCTAGTAGAGAAATGTTGAAGATGGATCTCGTGGAACAGCTGAACAGAGTTAATTTTTATTCCAATGACAAACTGATATACTTACTACGATAATGGAAAATAGTTTTCAAGATGCAATGCCATATTTACTTGAAAAGGAAGAACTGTCTAATCTGTCAGATAAAATTTGTGAAAGCCCTCAATAAGAATCCATAACCAGTCTGAATGAAGAGAAGAGCCTTGTCAAAATGTAAAGAGAAATCAGTGAATGCTTATCAGTTTTATAAAAATAATCATTACGTGGAGGAGTATATCTTAGCATAAAAGGTGATGTATGCCATTTCATGTCGGCTTCATCATGCTGTGCAAGTACAAGTACAAGTTGTTGTTGATTTTGTTAAATTAATAACACTTTGTGTGCGTTCCAATTGCGGGACACAATTGTTGCAGGATGGCCGACTGTAACGGACGTGACGTTAGCTGATGCACCGCCAGCTAAATTGTGCCTAAAGGAGCCGCCTGCCAACGCATCACGTAGCGCAAGCCTTAGTTAGAGCCAAAGCCAAGCCAAAGCCACCGCCCGCCATATTGATGATTCCCTCCAGCCACAGCCAGGCAGCCGTCACAGCCAGACGGTGGAGCGGAAGGTGTCAATATAAGCCAAAGCCATCACCTTAGCCTTATCTGTAGCCATTGACGATACTTTTTGCATGAATTCATGTTATTTAAAAAGAAAGATGCGACGTTGACGAATTTGATTTGGGATTCTATTCGATGTATTGTCATTGAGCAGAAAATTATAAATCCTAAAGTAAAAATAGTCGTATTATTTCCCTTCTTTTATACAAGCTTAAAGTTAAAGGCCTTAATAAAAGCATACCGACGTCAAAAAAATTAAGCTCTGCCTTAATTTATTGCTTTTTTACGTGCGGATTAACATTTTGGTCAGCATTTTAAAATAATTTCCCTTTAATACGTATACAATAAACCACAAGTAACATGTTTTGGTTAATATAAAACTATCAAACCGCTTTCGATAAAATATTTTAAATTTTCTAAGTAGAAAATTATAGTAAAATCCGTTCACTATTTTCGAAAAAAACCGCCTGGACACATAAAATTTTATATGCATAACGTTTGGATACCCTAATAGATTATGATAGATAAAGTAAGTAAGTAAGTAAAACATTTATTCAGGACATACCACAACACATACAATATCAAATAAAACAAAAACAACAATTATTATCAATAACTACAACAATACCGGATAATTATTGTTAATAACAATTATTAACAATAATTATCCATCATATATTATTATATATTATATTATTACCGGATAATTATTGTTATTACCGGATAAATTAAATTTTATGTGTATAACGTTTGGATATCCTAATACATTATGATAATAATCTTGGTATATTTTGCAGGTCTAATTAGATTTTTTATCCTTACGTAACTATTACGCTAATGTGTAAAGTCGGTTAAAAAGTTAGGTAATGCTAGATAACAATCCCACCTGATGGTAACTGGCATGTCCTTGATGTCGAGTGAATTAACTTTGACGTGTAAGTTGTAACACTTCAGATAATATCCTCATAATACCTTCACCATCAGCATTTACTTAGGTATCTACAATCTGCGACCAGGCTGTATGGCGATTAGATAACGTTAATCCTACTACTACTTCAATGACTTGTAGACGAAGACGCATAAATCCTATACTTACGAGGATTTTTATCGGACGTAGTTTAGTACCAGACAGGTACCTAATACCTATACTCGCAACAAATTCGCCAAATCTTAAAAATAGTGTCATAAAATTCTCGTATCTATGTACCTACTTACTATAAATGGGTAGTGTTACTAAATGACTGAAATGAATGAATGAATGATCCATGAAATTACATGTTTTTAACCGACTTCAAGAAAAGGAGGAGGTTCTCAATTTTTCTGTATGTTTTTTTTTATTATTATGTATTGTTCTGAGTAGCAAAAGTGTGAATTTTTATGCTCATTAGGTACCCAATAATTTTTGATTGGGTGTTCCGATTTTAAGGATTTTTTTTGTTCGAAACGTAGTGTTTGCCGTGTGGTCCTTTATTTAGAGCTACTTACATTTTTTTTGTTTAAAAAGTTATCCTAGATATTTTGCCAGGAAATTAATTTTCTAATTCGCTACAACCCGCCCTTACCCTTGCATCAATATTACCCTATCGCACGTGATTGATTGAACAGCAGCATAGTTCAAAACTGCCACAAATTTAAAACGAGTTATACGATAGTTAAAGATCCAAAAGTAATCGGCTTCTCAAGTATTCATTAAATATCTTGAATTATTTGTGGAGATTGGCTCACAATCATGTTATAACTATGACGAAACTCTGAAGGTCCACAGTAAATTTTGTGTTAGGTAACTAGTTAAACACTCTATAATTAGGCATTGGTTTAGTAAAAAAGAGTTGCAAGCTAGAGTCGTACAAAATTATAATTATTAAGATGTAATAAAGTAGATTATTCACGTTTTGTTTGAACATATTTTGAGGATGGGTACTATACGTATTTCAAACAATACTCTCAACTTGAAGATGGAAATGTTAATCGCAACACTTACAAAATAATCTGTATTTAAGTATACTCAAAGGCATAAAAATAAAAAAAAAACTTTTCTTTATGGCTAATATGGTGATGGGTTGCCTATGGATAAATGATCAATCATTTATTTATTTATAATTTATTATTACATAGCTAACGTATGGAAATGTTCAAAACTTTCATTATAAGTGGTCACCCATCCAGGCTTAACGCAAACGGGTGTGAAAGGCGTGCACCGCACGCGAGCGCCACACATGGGTGAGCGACAAATTCCAATAAAAGTAAAGCGATGTCAACTTTATATGAAACGACGACAGAGGGAGGGGTCTATACAGCTAAGGCGGCAACCATCCAATTACTAACCATTTCTATAACTAATTAGGTCATTCACTTACGACCGACATAATTCGTCGACCTCTATCAACGTTTAATATATTAATTGCTGTTCAATAAAATGAATCACATGCGCGCACTAGGATTTCCTGTATCGCATGGCATCAACATAATATGACATGCATTCACAAAACGAGGACTGTATAACATGTTTGCCTCAACCGGGCAATGAACCTCTGGCTTGCCACTTGACAGGTCTAAGAGTATAATATATTGATTGATATTAACTGAAGCTTTAGGTAGCTTCGACTCATTTAATCAGGTCTTTGGTCCGGTTGACCCAAATAGCGCGATGGTTACCTAACCGATCTAAAGTTTGAAGGATACTGGGTTCGATTTCCAGCGGATGGAAGTTTTCATAAAAACGTTAAATGTTTATTCTCATTTATTATTATAAAACAAGATTACGATGTCTTATGCTTCGGTAATCTAAAAGTAGGTAATTTGGGGTATATAATTTTAAAATTTATTAGATACCTACCAAGAACGACTTATTAGTCATTCTTATAAAATAAATAAATAATCCATTTAACACTAATAAGTTTTATTAAGGTCTGCTAACGGTTATTATATGTACTTACTATAAATAGACAAGTTTGCTAAAATCTAATAACTAACGAGGTACATAAGTACATAACCTTTTAAGGCTACATGTAGGGACTTTTAATAAAATTAATTATTGAAATATTTTTATTCCAATTCTATTAAGGGTTATTCTCGGAGTACTCCGTTCTTTTCTTTCATAACATAAGGCTATACATATTAGTTCGAAAGGTACGTATGTAGGTAAAGGTAATAATTAAATTGGAACGTGCACTAAAACTTAAACAGTAGAAGTAGCAACACTTTGATAGAAATCATAGTAAAGAACCTGAAAACATGAAAGTTTACCATGATACAGACCTATTCTCAGGTGTGTGAAGCCGCCAATTCGCACTTAGCCAGTAGGGTGGACCAACTCATTGTGTGAGGATAGACAAGTCTAGCAGTGGGACAGTAATACGATGAGCAAGCAAGCCGACAACACATTTTTTAATCCTCAGAAATCACGTAGGTAACCTCGTTTAATTGAAAAAATATTTTATAATAACAACTGACATTTTGGGAATTGGAAACAATTGTATTGTTTCATAATGTTAAACTTCTCAGTATTGAAAAGAAAGCGTCTTAAACATTATGCTTACTTGTTCGGATATTTCCTGTTATTGATATTTTCCACAATACTCACATAAAACATTTTATTTGTAAAGAAACATAAGGTGGGAACAATATACCTACTTAACTTAATTTTCCTATCTTTCCTTCCTATTTATATTGTTATAATTATTTATGATACATTTGAATAAAATTGAGGCGATTTCAAAATAACTTTTTTAGGTTAACATATAGGTACATATCTATTTATAGTTAGTACACCCCTTGCTCGTAATGCACCCTACTGAAATACAGTAGATATAAGATAGGAAGGGTTGTTGGACTAAGTACAGTCTAGTTTATTCTTGAAGGTATTCTGTAATTGATGGTGTTGTGTTTTGTGGCGTGGATTAGTATCTACATTGTTTGGTGACCGTGAGAAGTTTACATTTTTGTTATGTAAAAGTAAGAAATACATTAAAACCAAAATGTGTACCTACCTACTATGAAAAGTTTATATAAACAACTCATCATCTCAATCCATCATGGCCCACTATTGAGCACGGGTCTCTTCTCAGAACGAGAAGGTTAAGGCCATAGTCCACCACGCTGGCCAAGTGCGGATTGGCGGACTTCACACACCTTTGAGTTTTACGGACTCTCCGGCATGCAGTTTTCCTCACGATGTTTTCCTTCACCGTTTGTAGCAAGTGATATTTAAATGCTTAAAACGCACATAACTCCGAAAAGTCAGAGGAGGAGCCTGGGATTCGAACACGGACCCTCCGAATAGGAAGGCCGAGATCTTTATCACTAGGCTATCACCGCTACACAAAATGTGTACCTAGTGTACCTACTATGAAAAGTTGTATTTATAAGTTATTTATACGAGACGTTTCAACTGCTTGACATTTCCAAAGTAATTCAATTTACTTTTGCTACTTCAAGATAATAAACAGTTTGGAATTCCCCTCTTTGTAGTTGCTTACTTTTCAAATGTCATTTAAATTACCACGTTGAAGTAGGTATAATTAAGTAAACGTTGATATTGCGGATTAAAATCGTGTTAAAAGGAATACTTCGGGATTTTGTTATGACATAAGTAATCCAGCTAATATTATAATTATGTAAATGTGGAATTCTATTCTGCCTGTGACGCTTTCACAGCTAAACCTCCGGTCACAGCTTCATCGCTCTACATTACCAGAGCCTTTTATTTCCATCGTAAGAATTAGGTAGGTAGCGGATAGCCACAACCAGCCATCGTTTCGTTACAACAACAAAACTGTGTAGCAATTTTGTAGTGATGTTATTTCAATTTGTTTGCGAATTCACATTGATGTGTCGCAGGTTGCGTTAAAAGCCTTTAGTGTGCTTGTGTTTTGTGGCTCTGTCTGGGGTAACAGTTTACACGATTATGCTCACACACTCACAACGGTGCACTTTGGCGTCGGGCACAAGGCACCGCGCACCGCCGCGGTAGGCGGTGAAGCGGTTGTCAAGTTGTATTGGGGACTGGGGTCTATGAAATCCGTTGATGCCTAACACACGTACACCGACTGACCGCGCGGTCGAGCGGTGCTCTCACCGCCACCGCCCCTCCGCGCTGACGTCCGCGCGGAGGGGCGGCGCCTAACACACGAGCCACCGCATCACCGCGCGGACCATCGTTGGTGCAGAGCGTGTTGCAATTGAATGAAGTCGGTCAAAAATGGATTTCGATGTCGAAAAGTTTATTTCGGAGATTGAAAATCGCAATGCTATCTGGGACATGAAAAGCCCACAATATAGTGATAGACTCCTTAAAATGAAGCAATGGGAAGAGATTGTTAACTTATATTTGGAGCCAGGGCAAAATTCCGACAAAGAAAAAAAAGAACTTGGTAAGTTTAAAAAATCACAAGAAGCTTTTCTTCCAGGGAAATACAAGGACGCATGTTCGTATTTACTCCAGAAATTAATTTTGATATCTTTGCTAACAAATAATCAAATGAATGAGTGGACATTCGCGTATAATTATAAAATTTATCTTCATGTTGTCTCAAACTTTTATAGAACAACATGAATGCCCCATTAATAGTTCTGCTTCGTAAAAATGGATGAACCCAATATCTTCTTTTTTTTTCTTTCTACGCCATAAAAGCCAGATTGCTGCCACCACTTCTGCATCCATTCTTGCGAGTGTCTGTGATCAAACTGGTCAAAACCGCGTTAAACCCATCCGCGCGGACAGGCGCGTAAACCGCCTTACCGCGCGGACCACCGCCTCGAAATCCGCTTTACCGCCACCGCCTACCGCGGCGGTGCGCGGTGCCGTGTGCCCGACGCCTTTGCTTTCCCCATGTCACCATGTAGACACAGAAAGAAGACCAAAAACGAAAACAAACATTTGTGTAACATATACATAAATTATTATTTATTATCTTTTCTTCACTTAGTAAAATCCTACAAATCGTTCAAGAGATTAGCGTTTAAGATTTAAAATCAATTCAATCAATTGATAAGTAGTTCGTAAAAACATAAAATAATAATCCATACTAATATTATAAATGCGAAAGTCTGTCTGTCTGTCTGTCTGTCTGTGACGTTTTCACGGCTAAACCACCGGTGCGATTTGGATGAAATTCGGAATGAAAATAGTTGAAGACCCAGAGTCACATATAGGCTACTTTATTTTTCAAAAATCAACCCCTAAATGCTTGAAATAGGGGATGAAAGTTTGTATGAAAAATCTAAACCGCCTGACCGATTTCGATGAATTTTCCCAGGAAGATAGTTGATGACGTATCTTCTTCCCCACTTCCCCGGTTCGCGATATAAACGAATTCCACGCGGGCGAAGCCGCGGGCAAAAGCTAGTAATAATATAATTAAGTATTATCTAATAATTTATTCACTCATAGACCCACACTACGATTCCCTCTGGTGGGTGCCATGAAGACAAGGCGCTCCTTTTATGAAGTCGGATAAACGTTGACCCGTTTTCATGTCTCCCTCCCTAGAACCAGCTATTGGGAAGGTGCGCGACGGTGGCGACGCGCGACTTTTTCGGCGACTGTCAAATAATGACATGTAAACATTGTTAGTATTTTTGCAATTAAAAACCAAAATAAAGAGTAAATGGTACTCGTTGACTTTATTTGAGTGCAATTTATTAAATAGTGTATGTATAAAATGGATATAATCATAAAAACCGTGTTCGAAAGTATTACACACAGCCGAAATAGTTTCCATTTTTTATCACGTTGTGCGCTGCGATCGTTTTGGTACACCTACCACCCGCTTCGCACATAGCGAATATACCACGGAAATCGGAACACATTGAAATTGATTAAATATTTTTTGGAGATTAGCAGGAACAAAATCACCATGAAACAACATTCTAAAACTCATTGTAGGTGTTTGGCAAAGGGAGATCTTCCGCCAGGCGAGATGACATGCCTGGGGGCGGCCGAGGCCCCGAGTATTCACTCGGAACCTCGAGAACATTCGTTCTCGAGGTGTGGTATATAATTAATATAATTATTATGCCGGCGATGTAGAAATCTTCGATAGCGCGTTTCAGGATTCGTTGACGTCACCGTGAGACGTATGTGCGATGTCGCCACAGGTGCCTACCTAATGATATATTTTGCGTTTATAATAACCTCAACAACAGATATTCTCAAATCCTGTCAATTAAAGTTATACCACAGTCTTTTTTTACGCTGTAGTTACTTATACCTACTACCTATTCACCTGTCCAATTCGGTTGTACCTAATTATAGATAAGAAATAATTTTGGAACCAATCAGTTATGAAATCGAAACCTATCGTAATAGCTAATAGTAAACAAACACGTGATGACGTGAGTTATTAGGTTATTACATCGCGTGTCATTGACCTACACCGTCTTATGAAGGCCAAGGTCAAGTTAAGACCATTGTGCACTATCCAATCGACAGAGCGACGTGCGTGCTCGAACCATTGTTGTCATTTATTGATTGCTTGGGAAAATGGTGTCAAGTTATTCAATACTTTTCGTAGGCAGGTACTAAAATCGATTATGAATAGATCGTTCATGGTTTTTTATTTTTCTAGGCTACGATTATTAAATTTTTCATTCACAGCTTCGCCCTCATAGATTTTTTTTTTATTTATCCTCCTCTTTGTCGCTTTTGGGGAGGAAAGTCCAAGAATCCTCTCTTAATGCTCCCTGCACTTTCCAAGAAATAAGTATGTAGGCTATAATTAATAAATTTCAGTACCTACTTGCGTTCAATAATTTCGGCTGTGTGTTCTCTGACGGAAGTGAAAGAATGGAAGAATTGTTAATATTGAATTGATGAGTAGTACTAGTATGATGAATAAATCAGGGTATTGAAAAAGCCGTTTGACCACATACACTAGACTGGCTTTTTAAGCTAGGATAGAAAGGTAGCAAAACTATCTTTGCTTAATACACTAGCACTAGCTTCCTCAATAGTCTTCAAGCATTAAAAAGAAGCTAGAAAAACCAGAGTTATTAGCTAAAGTTTACTATCAGTAGATTGCTTAAATAACTAGCCTCGTGTACCTCGGGCATAACTCTCAGCTTCACGTAATTAGATCTTTCTATTCAGGCAACCTCGTTACAATAGACAATTGGGGATAATATTACGCAATTCTCAGCGAGACTTAACACTTCGTAGTCTTAAGCATTGTATTCAAAGGTCAGCAGTGAAACTCGTTCGATCATGGCTTTACGTTAAATGTGCATTATTGATATAATTCGCAATATTTGAATTTGGAACACTTTGTATATTTTTTTATTTTGATGACAGTTTTTCACGTAATGTTCGTTTTTGTTGACTGAGGCATGATTGTGCTGGTTTTTAGTTCTTTTATAAAAATATCGATATAAGACGTAATGTTCGATAATAAATATGTATATCTACGTATTATTATTATATCACTCCACATAATATTAGAAAATAACGTTGTATCAAATTTTCTCCTGTAAGTCCTATGCTCTAAGTAGGTAGTTACTTGAAAGAGTGTACGAAGCGAGAGGAGGTTCTATTCCCGGCCGGGGCAAACTTATCTGACAAAAAATGTGTGTTCTTGGATCGTGGTAGTTTTGTGAGTGTGACATCTAGAAGAAGGAGTGCGGGGATATGAGTGTGTGAAAGATTTTTAATTTATAGCCAAATTTTAAAGCTAAGGAACAACAGACAGTATTCAATAGTGTTTGCCATGAGCCCATAACATAGCGTGCTACAAACTAATAAATGACTTTACAACAAAGAATTAACATATTGGGGTTAATGAAATGCGAGAGTTATTCTTTGTAAGGTGAAGTTAGTAAAGAATGGTATATTGTTCGATAGTAGTAGGGTTTAAATTTTTAAGAAATACATAGGTAAGTACATACATACAAAATGTCTCCAAATACGCACATCAGGACGAAGGTTTATGATCTGCAATATTTAATATTAAATCCCCTGAGATCAATTCCATGGAGATTGATACCATTTGAGAGACATACAAACAGACAAACGTGCAATTTTGAAAATATAAACATTCTCCCAGCAGCTGGGTAATGAGAATATGAACGATCCGTGTGGTTAGTGCCGGACTGCCATTCCAAGGGTCCTGGGTTCAATTCCCAACGAGCCGGTAATTTGAATGATGAATTAAATTTCTGTTCAAGGATCCTAGGTTCGATTCTGGGCTAGACAAAAAATTTCAAAGGTTAGTTTAAATTTCTGGCCTCGATCTGGGTATGCGTATCTTTCTTAGTATGTTTTCCATGGCACCCACCACACAGGGAATTCCGGCATGGGACTATGAGTGTGTAAAGTTATTTTTTATTAGTTTATTGCATACCGAAGCGGCCTTTAAAGTGTACCTTCGTGTATTATGTAATTCTATTGCCTCTCTTATTTCAGATGCTCTACCAGCCACCAACTTTGACGAAAAGAACAAGGACCATTGGAGGATACAGGCACAATGGACGCTACGATCTAAGGTGAGTAATGATATTTAAATACGTTAAAACTTGCTTTTGTTCACTTAAAGAGTAACCGAATCAATAGTTAAGTATATGTAGATTAGGAGAAGTTTGTTAAATTTTGTATCATTTGAAAAATTTCAGCTGTCATAATGTTGTGTTCTCACACTAGGGAATATGATTATTTATTAAAATAACACCCTAGTAACGTATGAGTGAGTAGTGTGTCATCAAATTTTCATTAAACTATACATCTTTGTACTAAAATGTAAATTAGTTATTATTATAGGAGATATTTGAGAAACAAAATGTAGGTACGAAGGTAAATACACTTTAACTTGGATACACAAAAATAAAATGGCGACATCATTCTGATTCCAGGTAGCGTCCCCATTCAACACGAGGATAGCGAAGAACGTGATCTTCTTCATGGGAGACGGGATGAGCATCACCACGCTGGCTGCCACCAGAGCCTACCTGGGGCAGAAGTACGGGCGGCCTGGTGAAGAAGTCAAGCTTAGCTTCGAGACTTTTCCATACACTGGGTTAGCAAAGGTGAGGCAATCTGTAAGAAAATATTTTTTATAATATTTTGACGACCCGGATGGCGCAATGGTTACCACGCCCGATCGCTGTTCGGAGAGTCCCTGGGTTCGATTCTTAGCGAGGCGGATATTTGAATGATGAGTTTAAATTTCCGTCCTCGGTCTGGGTGTGTGTCCTTGTCTTGTGTGTTGTCCATGGTACCCACGACATAGGGAATCCTAGTGTGGGGCTATGATTGTGTAGCGTTATTATTATTAAGTATATAAACCTTTATTATACAGAAATACAGACACACAAACAGAAAGGTTTAACTTATAACACCCCTTTGGTGTCAGGGGTTAACATAATCTTCAATCACATAGCCTGTAATGCGTCCAGTGCGCTTAGGCGAAAATGATAACCATTTTCTAAATAGTTTGGTGATTACTGACATAAATGAAGAATAATAATGTCATAAATTACAAAATGTCATAATCTTAACTGTATTCTAATGAAAACAAACGCATATTTATAATGAAGTAGGTAGGCAGGTACTACTCAAGGTACCTATCTACCTTTCACCACTGACCTTGCCTTTCGTATCGGTAACAATTTATAATTATGTCACTATAAGAACATCAAGTAAGTAATCCTTTTCCGTAACCGTGCAACGATGTAGGTAGTACTACATTTAACATCAATTTATCGCTCCTATGATAATTATTATGTTGTCAAACAGATTATTACGAGTTATTATATAGCTACCTACCTAAATATTAGGTTGTTCGGAAAGTCATTTCGTTTTTTTAATATAAAATTTACAGCCAACTTTCGTGTGAATAAAAATATTTCAGTAAATTCTACATTTGGCCATTACAATAAAATATATGTAAAAAATATGTACATAGTGACGAAAACACCGCTTATTGCTCGCTATACTTAAAACGAAACCAACCAAAAACTACTGCATAGATTCAATTGAGGTTTTTCACACACAAACCTTGCTTTATTGGCTCTCAAAACATACAATACAAAAACTTTTTGCTTTTATTTGAAGCATAATATTTATTAAGTAATGTAAAACGTTTTAAATCAAATAACTAACTTTTTACAAAAAAATAACCGATTTAAAAATCGATAAGTCAAAAATTAACAGTCAGATGTCTCTCAAAATGGGTTTAGACTACAAGGACCAGCTTCCTGTCCTCTTAGGAACTATGTACTTACTGATTCAAATGAAGAAATTCGCTTAAAAAACGAAGCTTTTCATTTCTTACCTCATATTTGGAAAACTATGTGTTGAATAATTACTTAAACGTATTTTATAAAAAGATTATAGAAATCGCTATCTACTCAGATAAACGACATAATTATGATATTACGATATCTTTAGTCGTAACCTCCATCTTAAAAAATATTTATTATGTCATGAAATTATTCATTTACCTACGTATTCACTGTGCAATGGATGAGTCACACTCATAATTAATAAACTAAGATACCTCTTTAAAATAATTATACGCTCAGAAAGTAAGGAAATACGATTCATACGATTCACTATCTGTGTATGGAATTATTAAAGATCTACATATTATGTAGACATATGTACATAATTTGTTATGTATTGGAGACCTGCATGTTATGTACGTCTCCAATAATTCCATACCTGTTTATTGTTAGTATAGTACCTATTTTTGCAATAAAACTCAAAACATTTTTCGAGTTTCTGTGTTTCTACCTGTTTGTCTGCTGTGGTATAGCATATCGATATTTTCCCGCCATAATGCAGTGGGTGCACGGGGAAATAGAAATTCCCCGTGCACCCACTGGTGGGTGAAGCTAGTGGGTGGATGGGTCGCCGCCCAGCTTAACGTGCCGTTTTCACAAATAAAAAATATGTTCGTTCAAAAAACCAAGTCAAATACTTCCCGAATCTGGTTAATAAGAGATATGCTTCCCAAAGCGAAGCGAGGGCGGGTTTCCTCGAAACTCGCATTATTAAAAAACATAAACAATAATTCCAGACATACTGCGTAGACCACAACGTAGCGGACTCCGCGTGCAGTGGAACAGCATACCTGTCTGGGGTGAAGGCCAATAGTGGGACTGTGGGGCTGAGCGCGGCGGTGAAGCGCGGCGACTGCGAGGGCCAGAGGAACGGCGCGCACTCCGTCACTGGACTCGTGGACTGGGCGCAGAAGGCTGGGAAGGCTACTGGTTTGTTCAGCTAATACATAAATATCACTATTTTAAAACAGGCATCTGCCAAAGAACCTGTACATATTGTGATCCACATAAACACACAAACAAAAAAATCTGTCATTAATAGTTAATAGAACACCGATTAAAATCTTTGTATGCTTTTATTTCGTATAGGTGCCTACATAGTGTGGTATTTGTACATGTTAGTGCAGCGACGCACACACGAAGCAGCCTCGTTTATAGTACATTATCTACTTTTTTTCAACATACCATATTTTTTTAACGCCCGAAGTAGAGTTTGCTGCCCAGAGCAAATTCGCTTTGATCGTTGCGTGTGGCACCTTGGTTAATTATCCCAGAGCAAATTCGCTTTGAGCGTTGTGTGTGGAGGCCCTGGCGCCGTGAAGATTTATTTTGTAGTCATCGCCCTCCATTTGGATTTAGAACCAACGCCTTATGTTTCTACATAGCACTTACACCTACTTGTTATTCACGTTAGGTTCAAGTTATACATAACTATCAGCTGTTTGCTGAATCATCAATAGAATTATTTATGTCACGAGAAAACGGAACCAAAACTAAAATACTTATTTAATTTCTGTGCTTCTGTTAAGGAATAATTATTCCAAATACAGACAAGTTATTAAAAATATATTAGGTAATTCATCGATTATTATTGATTGCAGTACCTAATTATACAATGTCGGAATCCTTCCGGTGGCATGATCCAATACTTACGTTGCCCTCTTAACCCTCCACCAATCCGTACTGTAGCAGCTGGTGTAGTATCGTTTTGGCGTCCTCGACGACGAGAAGAGGCTCGTGATCAGTAGTGAATCATTAATGGATTGCAGCAGAGGTTCAATACAACCAAACAAGAAGCACGCTTAAAAATAAGTCGCCGAGCAAATGGACTTGCCACTCCCCGCCAAAACCAAACTAACCTGTGCTCACAATTCAATTCATCTTGTAAGTAAACTAAGGGCATTTTTTAATCCCTCCATCAATCTGAAATATACCTTAATTGCATGAGCAGAAGACTGACATTTGCGTGCCATGCAATAATAACTAGTACTACAGTTACTGTTATAAATTCTGCAACAGGTGTAGTACTTAACAACAACTCGCGTGACCCACGCGTCCCCAGCAGCGTCCTATCCCTCCATCGATCTGAAATATACCTTAATTGCATGAGCAGAAGACTGACATTTGCGTGCCATGCGATAATAACTAGTAAGTACTACAGTTATAAATTCTGCAACAGGTGTAGTAACAACAACTCGCGTGACCCACACGTCCGCAGCAGCGTCCTATCCCTCCATCAATCTGAAATATACCTTAATTGCATGAGCTGAAGGCTGACATTTGCGTGCCATGCAATAATAACTAGTACTACAGTTACTGTTATAAATTCTACAACAGGTGTAGTAACAACGACTCGTGTGACCCACGCGTCCCCAGCAGCGTCCTATCCCTCCATCGATCTGAAATATACCTTAATTGCATGAGCAGAAGACTGACATTTGCGTGCCATGCGATAATAACTAGTAAGTACTACAGTTATAAATTCTGCAACAGGTGTAGTAACAACAACTCGCGTGACCCACACGTCCGCAGCAGCGTCCTATCCCTCCATCAATCTGAAATATACCTTAATTGCATGAGCTGAAGGCTGACATTTGCGTGCCATGCAATAATAACTAGTACTACAGTTACTGTTATAAATTCTACAACAGGTGTAGTAACAACGACTCGTGTGACCCACGCGTCCCCAGCAGCGTCCTACGCGCACTCGGCCGACCGCCGCTGGGAAGCGGACGCGGACCTGCCGAAGCAAGGCCTGCACTGTGACGACATAGCCACACAGCTGGTCAGAGGCGCTGTGGGCAGCAAGATTGATGTAAGTGATAGTAGTTGTGTAATCCATGATACATTTGTCAGAATTTTGGTTTGGGAAACTGAGGATGAAATCATTTATTCAAAATGCGTTGTAGTCTATTTTTGGTTTCATAGTATACTCGTAGAAATGAAGGGTAAATCAACCTCTAGGAATATTTCTATTTAAGCTAGATATTATTGTATAGTTAAAAAAATAACGATAATATTTACAATATCATTATAAGTAGGTACTATGGATAACTTCACGCAACGCAGCGCATCGTGTTGGAATATGCTTTAGAATTATACCTTTGTAGTTATGACGAAATACTCGTGTCCGGTAATGGGTCATGAATGGATACAGCCAATATCGATGTTACAAGTACTTACATAATATCACGCATCTTATTTTTCGACTAAAAATATCAAAAAGGCTAAAAGTCCTTTTTTTCTCAATTTCAGGTTGTATTAGGAGGCGGTAGAAAGAACTTCTTCTCTAAACATGAGAAAGACATTGAAGGCCACAACGGACATAGGAATGATCAATCTGATCTCATTCGTGAATGGCTTCGCAAAAAAGAGAGTATGGGAGCAAGACCCACTTACATCTATAACAGAAAAGGCTTATTGTCACTCGATGGCAGAGAATTCAACAGTGTTCTTGGACTCTTTTCACCAGATCACATGCCGTATCATTTAGAAGCTCCAGAGGATGATCCAACTCTGAGTGAAATGACACAGAAGGCTATTCAAATCCTTTCGCAGAATCACAATGGTTTCTTCTTGTTTGTAGAAGGTAAGCGTCAGAGATATTGCTTTTATTAGAGTTAGTTGATATTCTGTGTTACTTACGAATAGTTATTCTAAGTTTATCTTGCGTTTTTTCACGAGTAAATATTGTGCAAAGATCCTAATAAAGAAAAAACTAAAAGAGTAGAAAAACGTTAATGTATGTGAATATTTTGTAGACCTGTGAAACCCATGTTATTTTAAGCAGAGAGTTGGGCCTAAAGCCTTAACTATATCAGTCTAAGTTTCATATACCAAGTCATCTACAACTTTTAATTAAGGTCAATAATAAACCAATTTCAGGTGGCAGAATAGACACAGCACATCATGAGACAAGAGCACGTAAAGCTTTAGATGAAACTGCAGAATTTGCGAAGGCTGTGGAGGCGGCGATAAAGATGGTCAATTTAGACGAAACGCTCATAGTGGTAACTTCTGACCATAGTCACACCATAACTTATTCGGGTTATAGTAAACGAGGATCTGATATTCTTGGATTTGCTAATGATAAGGTATGTATATTTCAATTTGGTTTAGATATGAAGCTTGCTAGTGGTCAACCCAAGTGTCGAATAGAGGTCGCCTGAAGATATTTTACATGAAAAAATATAAAATCTATAAGTAATTTATGCGTATATAATTAATGTTGAATAAAATTTTATATTTCAAGCAAGAAACATCTCGTTTATAGGCTAAAAGCAGTCCATAAAATATATCTATCATATCATTTTGTGAGCCTATTTATAGAATTTCCAACCTAAGTGTCGGATTTTTTATATTATTTTTTAAAGTTTTTCGACATGGCTTAACGACTCCTACCTCTATCTGAAGGCATCAAATATGGCTTTATGACTGCTACCAAATGATATCAAACGGGACCGACGTCTTTATGCCTTTCGAAGTACGGAAGCGCTCAAGAAATTTTGTCGCTAGCTATCATCCATTTAATAACCAACTGTGCCTTAACTCAGTCAATCATTTTAGCTCACACTAGCCGCCGACCTATGAACGCTTTTACGTATTTGGTTAACCATGTTAAAATTTAGATTTTGTTTATTAATACTTAGTCATAAATGTCATTCTTTTTTAATTTCTCAATGATTTTTCAGTTCAACGCATCTGACAACCTTCCTTACACTACACTGAGCTACGCGAATGGGCCCGGCTATAAACCACACGAGGGATTCCACAGACATAATCTCTTGTTGGATAATATGAGTAAGAATTTCATGTTACAAGCAATCATAAATTTAGTACGGTCAGCAATAAAAGAGATTGATAGTGAAGTTTGTTGAAAATGTAACAATGAAAGTTCTTTATTTATTATTATTATATAAAGATAAACAAAGAAATAAAAAATCTCTGCAATATGCATCTTTTTCCTGTAGATGCAAAGAAATCTCCTCTTTCCATAATTTTGAGGTCCAGCTTCATTATTATGCAATCAGTTATTATTATCCTATCCTATCCTATTAATATTCCTACTTTTCCTACTAATATTATAAATGCGAAAGTTTATAAGGATGTATGTGAGTGGTGTGTTTGTTGCTCTTTCACGCAAAAACTACTGAATGGATTTTCATGAAACTTTGCAGTAATATAGCTTAGACATCGGAATAACATAATTTGTTGAGATTTTTGAAGGGACTGGTTTCCCGAAGCGAAGCGAGGGGGCGGATTTACTAGTTTTCATTATAAGTCCGGTTTGAGTCGTAGGTATTCTGTGACGGTCACAGTTGACATGCAATGCAAGGTTGATGCTGTATGCTTTGCTATCTTAAATCCATACAAGAGGTCGATGGAAGGAACGATTTCTTGTAAATTCTAGCATCAACTGTCATCGTTTATCAGAAAAAACTGCCATTATTCATTTTTACGCTTATCGGTTTTCAATTCGTTGACTTTCGCAACCCTACTGGTTCTTCAGTGAATGAATGATGTTATTTTTGTTTTCCTTGTAGTACTTTCCTTGTTTATTTTGATTTATGTAAAACGACTGAGTAGGGTTCTCGTCTATCAGCTCATCAATCTATGCTTACAATTTGCACTTTTGAAACGAACCCTTTATTTTGAACCTTATCAAATTTTACTTAAAGTTCATTTCAAATCCAAACTGTTTTCTTGAAATTCACGAAAACATCCCCATAACATTTGAAGTTTTCTCGTGTTCTTATGAAGGCAATTAGTAGGCTTATCTCAATTATCTTTCATGTACAAACATCATTTAGTATTTTATTACACATTTAAAGAAGATGAATATTATTATCATTCTGGCTTCATCCTATAATCCCTGCAAATTTTTGGCCACTAGTAGTCACCCATTCACCTATTGACCCTCTCAGTCAGTTTCAGCATTCTTAATCTAAAATTACAATTCCAGGTGACCTAAACTACACATATCCATCACTAGTACCGATACAGAGAGAGACGCACGGCGGTGAGGACGTCGCGGTGTTCGCTAAGGGCCCCTGGTCACACCTCTTCACTGGGAACTACGAGCAGAACTACATCCCTCACGCCATCGCATATGCGGCCTGCATAGGCACCGGCCTTACTTGTTGTAAATTATAGTGATTGCCCTTATGCCGTCGCATATGCAGCCTGTATAGGAACCGGCCTAATTTGTTGTAAATTATAATGATATGCCCTGCCCTTATGCCATCGCATATGCGGCATGCCTAGGAACCGGCCTTACTTGTTGTAAATTATAGTAATTGCCCTCACGCCGTCGCATATGCGGCCTGCATAGGAACCGGCCTTACTTGTTGTAAATTATACTGATTGCCCTTATGCCATCGCATAAGTATGTGGCCTGCACAGGGAACGGAATCGCTTGTTGTAAATTATAGCACCGCTTATTCACTCGTTCTCTACTCGGCATGGGTCGGTTTTTTGATTAAGGATAGATCCAGAAGCATAGATTTTAATCTTATAACAATGCACATATTTGTGTTTAATAAAACCTAAAAATACGCTCTATTGTATATGATCTCGAATCGACAGTAATCAATCGTTAAGTTAAAAAAGTCTTAAGTATTGTTGGTATATCTGCGACTAATTTATTGTAGGTTAAACAAAGTTTTAAGTTAAGCACGGTTATACTAAGAAATAGACGCCATTTTGTTAGGTATTTATTATCCATCTTACTTACCTTTAGTAAAACTGTAACTAGTGTATATTTGTACATGGTGATATTTAAAAATGTATGAGGGTTCTTGAGGGCCAAACCACTGAATGAAATGTGATGCAATTTTCACGGTTGTATTGATGTAGTAATAATATAAAATTTAGTGCATGATGATAAAGTTAGAACGTAATATATGAACAAATGCTCAATATTAAATAATATTACAAATAATATTTAAATTATATTATAAAGTACGCATAATTATATGGGACGGTTTCTCAATCGCGAATGTTCAAGATTTATGTATCCTTCTGTATAGAAATAGATTCGTTTGCGAAAGTATATTCAATACACATACAAAAAGTAGTTTTCTTTAGCCATGGCTGATGTTGATCAGTGATTTAGGGCAAACAATTAAATCAAAATTATTTTTTTTATCCTTTAAAATATAATATTTTTAAAGCAATTTTAAAGCAATGTAAACTGATTCTGATGATTTTTAGAAATTCAAGCTATGTAATAAAATAAATCAGCTAAAGATTTCTAAATCAGTAATTAATTTTAAGTTAATTTAATAAAGTACCTATACCTAAGTATGATATATTGTGACATATCTTTGCTTACTGTTTAAATAATTTTAATATAAATTTTCATGTGTGCTGTTAAAGATTACGTTTATAAATTAGTATTAATCAATGTGATGTAATGTTATTAGCAATTTAATCTTAAGTACGTTGAAATAAAAAATATTTTGCCTGTGATTTTTAATAAAATATAGATACCTAATTGTATATTTATTTTAATGTGTGCTACATAGATAATATTTATGGTTATTTACCTTATGGTTTCGTATCCATTTATGACAAGTTTATCTCAATTAATGTGCCTTCGCTGTGTCACAGGGCTCTGTCTGTTGAACAGAATTTTACAAGAATATAAAAAATGAGAACTCAAATAGGATCCTCAAATAATAAAACCATAAAATTTTGAGATTTTCCGTATTTTATCTTGTTGTTGCGCAAACAATTTGAGTTAACATCGCTCGCTGGTACAGAACCCAGTGTGCGTGAGACCGACTCGCACTTGACCAGTTTTTCTCAAATATTTTCCATGAACAAAACATGATCAATAAAAATTTTCTTTTGTATTACTATGATCATCATTTTTCTAAATATTGTCACCATTCGTAACGATTGACTCAGAAAACAATTTTTTATCATTCCAAGTATTATTGATTAGCGTATCACCACGCGGACACGTATTGGAAATATCTCGCGTGGCGCTTAAATGATACGCCGATGACTCAGAACTGACTAATCCCTTCGCGAATGCCGTATGGGCAGGTGGAATTCAGATTGAGAAAGTGGTCATAGAACTTATTAAATCTATAACTTGAGTTTATAGTGTTGAATGAAAATGACCATAGAAACTGGTCAATAACGTGTCAAACTCCTTTCCGTGCCACCAGTTGAAATTAACCCAAATTTTATTTAGAATAGAACACCCCCATTTTTAAGATGTCTTGTATGGGGATTGGGGACTCCTTTTGGGATTTAATTTCCAAAGTTTTTAATATTTGTATCTACTTATAACAGTCACAATAAAACAAATTCTATTAAAAGTCCAATTGTCTACGTATTTTCTACCTTTGAGGGATGCAAACCTAAACATAGATTTACTAAGAAGAAGCAGGGAGATAGTTTAGGAGCAGATGTTGACTGTAAACGAATTTTGTAGAAGTATTAAGGAAGTGATTAAATAGGGGCTAGGGGTTAAAAGTTTGTTTCACAAACCATTCTAAGTCGATATATCCGTACGGACCAGCCCGTGGACAATAGCTAGTGCTATCTATAGGAAATAGTTATGTTCATGTCGTCTTTTTACTTTAAGCCGTTAGAAAGTTTAATTGAAAAAGTATATACAAGTTTCTCAAGTTGTTGAACACCAGGTCGTTTAAAAGCGCGACAAGAATCTTTTGCTCAGAGCTTATTTTCAATTTAAATTTAATTTTGTTAATAAGCTACCTTGTTTAGTCCAAGAATTGTGTTATTTTCACCCGGATCCGCGAGGCAATGTTATTTACCTGAACGTATGTTTGACTTTTAGGCACTTCTCACACAATGCTATTTATGAGCTACGCGACTGCAACGCAATCCAAAATTTGTATGTATCTGACATCGCATCGCATCGCATCGTATCGCGTCTCCTGTCAGTGAAAAGTGTCAGATACATAGAATTTTGGGATTGCGTCGCAGTCGCGTAGCTAATAAATAGCGTAATGTGAGAAGTGCCTTAGGCAGGTGTCCAACCGCTGGCGATCAGTGAGTAAAGCTCGGCTAAGTTAAGGCACGTTAATATAAGGCAAGTTAGATTAATTAAGGCAATTAAGATGTGTAAGATGTTTTTATCTATATCCAATAGTAGGTACAGCTTCTTCAATCGTCACAAGATGGCACTGTAAAATTAGCAGAATCACGTTATTACAATTCCTTGAAGGTTCCACAAGTATCGACCTGAATAAATCTTTCTGAACACCTATTTACTCTGTTTGAATCTTGTTTCATTTCACCTTGAAACACACACCTTGTATGTTTATACCTAATCAATGTTTTTATGTTTATAATTAATGTTTATGCAATCTTTCATAGTATTTTATTTTATGGCCATAATTGACAAGATGACCTTTTATTTATTATTCGTCTGTCTATACTTGAAGATGGCCTACGTTCTGGTCATAAACAATTTGTTTGCACACTGGGCATAAATATTTTGTATAATTTACAGTATCTCTTCTGTCCTGTCTCTTCTGTCCTGTCTTCTGTCCACCTCACACCTCTCCTCATCAGCACCAAACCTCACCTCGCCCCACCACACCTCATCTTACTACCTCCTGATGATCCTGCTCCTCGTACTACTTTTAGAAGTAGTACAAAATTCTTCCGTCGCATTTGTTCCACTAGCACCGTAGAGACCTTATGTGGGTGCCGATTTTTATAATTCTCCCGTTAATCGATTTTTTCAATCTGACTTAATTTATTTGAGTGAACCTATATTCAAAAAGGTTTCAACAGGACGCCATATTACGAAAAGTAAAAAACATGTAGACGAATGTTGAAAGGTAATATAATTACCTAATGTAATATAATTTATTATCTTATCATTTTTCTTTTCAAATTACCCTTTTGGATCTTCATCGATTAATAGTTGGTAGCAACAGTTCTCACTTAAATTTTTAGTAGGTAGTGCCTATTCCAAAATTCACCAGATACCAAATGCATCACCGCATTAAACGAAATATTATATCTACCTTATTTTTTTATTAAATGAAAATATTGAAGTAATAAATTATATTGAGATAGTATCGTTTATTTCACTGTTTAGTAATAGTTAGCTTAACTACTTGCTGATTCTGTATTGAAAGCAATTAATTCACACTTCGCTTTTGAAACGTTGAGGTCAGTAGGAACAATTTGTAAACTACTTCGACTCCGAATTCGAACTATTTTAGGATAGTTACTTAGGTGTCGAATTATAGCTGCGAGACCGCCTAGACTAGTCTTAATCAAGTTACTAGGTATTTTAACAGTAATATCGTAGCGTAGCCTAAATATATACCACCTCATAAAATAATTTACTTTACATATTTTGGTGCAAGATAATATTATATTTCCTAAATATTGGGAATACCTTTTTACGAGGGGGAACTCTTCCAAGGATACTCGAAGCTTATGTGGAATTTATACCCTCTAAAACCCCGCCGATGTCTTTCCGGTGCAGCCCTTGAGGCTTCGGGATCTCCAAAGCCTAATTCAAATTGATCTGACCGAATTTCAAACACCACTTGACCAAAGTTCTACACAACTTGTGTAACACAAGTGACTTTGTTTTGCATTTCTGTTGCGATATCTACAGCTGCTGTGTCGACCACGGGTGTCGACCAATACCTAAATAAGAACCAATGAGGAAGTACCTACTAAGCGATTCTATTTCTCACTTCCTAGAATATTTCAACTTTCACTGGTGCATTAAAGCTGTACGTATTTCGGTCAAGTTCGACTAACTTAGGTGTAGTCCTACTTTTTTCTAACTTAAACACTCTTGATGATTGACATCTAATTTCATGATAGATTTTTTCTATAATGTGATACTCTTTATATTTTTATAACCCAGAAGCCAAGATAGCTTGTCTGTTAAGTGCCTCGGGTACGATTTCATGTCGAGATAGATATTTATTTGACAGTATCTGTTTGATTTAGGGCCGTGGGTCATAGAGAAGTATTATTTTGTTGTCCATACCACCCGCGACACCCAGAGTATGCATACGCATGCTGTAGCAGTCAATCAATGAATATTTCTTAGTAATTGATATGCTTGGAAAGTGCTTCAGTATTAATACTAGTCAGTGCTGATTTTTGGTGCGATGTTGGTCACCAGGTGCGGTAATGTTTTATTGCCACCTGCCGTAAACGTGATTCTAAGTACGTGCCGTATACAAGCAAACAAGCAACCTATAGATAAGTGGACAGTACTGCTCATTGACACCGAAACATCACTGATGTGTTATCGGCCGAATTAGAAGAGACAAGAAAGTAAGAAATGAAACCTAAAGCCGTATCTTTCGAAGATTATCAACAGTAAAGATATTTTGAAACTATCAATTAGTGTACACTTACTTAAATTACAGGCAACAGCCCGGCGCCCGGCAACTTCCGTCGATTCTAAGTGATCGATCGAAATCTATATCGGGTGCGAAAGGTCGTCGAATATTGGTGACCGCTAGTGGCAGTCATCTTTTAGCGCTTTCGTGATACAGAGGGCACGTAAAGCCGTAATTCCTGGTTGCTTTCGTTAAGTCATATCTGAGGTATTCAGACAGCATAAAAATTTAGGACACTTAGGTAGGTCACTAAACCATTTACCAATCCGCACTGAAGCAGGGTGGTAGTAGCTGTGACCCATTATTGGGTTGAAGAGGAGACACGACGGTCATTTATCTAATTACTGACCGCGTTTGCAGTTGCCTAGCTAACCTAGCTTGATACTCGTAGGTTCATTGATTACTTTCCTATTGACACAAAACGTAAGGGCTCTTCTCTTTGTCCCATTTTATGTTTTACTAGTAGGGCCACGAAGGTACAATATTTCTAGTAATCAACCACAACAATGATGCCAAAAGTGACTAAACTATGTAGTCAAACTTTGAGGTCAATATTATTCAATGAGGAAGCTCCTCTCCGTGCGGTTTCCTCGCTCGTGTGTGGGTTTTCCTTCCTTCTTCCGCTTTAGATTAAAATAAAACAATCGTATCCATAAATAGTTTTATTCATTCATTTTTGTAAGTTACAATGTTACACTAATATCATAATAATTTAGGCATTAAATAAATAAAATATTTTTACACTGACAAGGTTTATCTAACTAAAATGAGGAAAGTATTGCGAAAATGGCAAAGTGAATTTCGTATTTAGAGACATAAATGTTCAGTCTTCTTTCTCATTCTTGCTAAAAGAGTGACAGAGACCGTTACAAGTTTAAGAAAATTAACATTAAATAATAGGTATATTATATGTATCTCTGAAAACGGCTATTATTATTTTACATGGATAAAACGTAAAATTACAATTAACTAAATTAAACCTTAGTTCTACAGAGGAATTAAAAGTTTTATTACATCATTATCACATTGTAAAACTAAAATCTCAATATCATTTCACAATGCGAATTAGTAGGTGATATGGAAACAGAGGTCTTCTTCAAGATGGGTTTACCCATCGGTGTCTTCCAAATACCTTATTCAGTAATACATAACAATAACAAACGACTTAGCAAATGTTGAGGTTCGATTTCCGGATACGTTTACAATAGATAAACATGGATCACCATTGGTGGTAAAATTATGGATGTTTTGGGCTTTCCATCAAGTTACCTTGAATCCCTATACCATTTACCTTCAAAGCATTTTAATTCCCTTGTAAAGTAATAAGTTATCTAAATAACAGTCTTTGACCTAACCATACCCTGTTCGTGAATAGGTACACCATTCATTTTAATAGCAACCAACACGAATTCCAGTTTTTCCACGCATGTGAAAATGGTATCTACATTTAATGGACGACCTGAATGGCGTTGGTTATCACAAAACTGTTTCAAGGGTTCGATTCCCAGTGAGGCAAAAATTTGAATTACGAGTTTAAATTTAAATTCTCGGTCTAGGTGAGTGTCCTTGACTTGTGTGTTGTCTATAGATAGCATCCACGACACAGAGAATCCTAGTGTGAGGCTATGAGTGTGTTGCGTTATTTATTTAGGTATTTATTGACGGCGAGAATTTAAAATCCGTTCATTAAATTTTGTTTACAAGCTAAATTGAACTGTAAGCACACGTAATACCTACATTTGTTTTTAGCGGGGAATGGCAATTCCGTATTCTCGGGGACTCAAAATAAATATTATTGCTTACTAGCTTTTGCCCGCGGCTTCGCACGCGTGGAATTCGTTTATAACGCGAACCGGGGAAGGGGGTACGTCATCAACTATCGTCCTGGGAAAATTCATCATCATCATCATCATCGTAATCATTCATGCGGTGTAGATTTTTCATACAAACTTTCATCCCCTATTTGAAGCCTTTAGGGGTTGATTTTTGAAAAAAAAAGTAGCCTATGTGTGACTCTGGGTCTTCAACTATTTTCATTCCGAATTTCATCCAAATCGGACCGGTGGTTTAGCCGTGAAAACGTCACAGACAGACAGACAGACAGACAGACTTTCGCATTTATAATATTAGTATGGATGTGTCACTGTTGTATTACGCGGTAAATTGTTTAATTGTTTTATCTCATTTCAGATTAATATAAGTATTTGCGGTTATACATACTGTGATATTAACTATAAAATATAATTATATGTGCGGAAAACCGCATCTTATTACGCACAGCCACATATTAGGTTATCATTGAGCATAACACGTTGTACCTACATTAAAGAAAATGTGTATTTTATAAAAGAAGTTTCTTAAATCGTTTCTTCTCCATTATTTTCCTTGAAATATGTAGCTGTGAATACAAAAAATACGATTATAATGTAAGTGTATTATAAATACAATAACCTAGTCTAATGAGCAAACATTTTTGTTACTACGAAATATCTGAGAAATACATTTTGAACACATTCAATACATACCTTATACATTTAACAATAGGTAACATAATCCTAAACTTCGGTTTTTACCTATACCTTATCACCGTAAATAGGGAAGAGATACCTATTTTACTTAAGTACAGTTTTATAAATTTCCGTGTCACCAATTTAAATCCATAAATTTATTTGCAAAATTAACAGTATAAATTATTCAATGTAGCTACTTTTCACAGCAATTTCGAAACACAGTATTGATATTATAATAATTATATGAACTATGGAAGCCAGTTACAAATAATTAAACCTTTCATGATCTATACAAAAAGTCTCATGGAGTTGTTAACTAAAAATGGTAATTTTTGAAACATTAGTAATTTTTCATCCAAGCGAAAAGAACGATTTACCTTTTGAATTGTAAATGAAAAGTAACAAAGCATTCCTTTTGCTGAAACAACTGATCAATATCTACTAAGTATTGTTCAATATTTACTCAGTTGATCACTTCTGAACAATACAGTCTTTGTAATTATGACGTAAATATATACGTATATTGTTTGTTCGTGAACGTGTCTTTGAATAATAACGATTTTCCACCGATTTTCCACTGTAGCTGTGAAGAAAATCTTTCAATATTATAATTTGTTAAAATTACACGGAACTGCGACGTGAGCTCTTGTAAGATATTTATTAGTTACGTTATGTAAGATAGGTTTAACAATGGTTGAGATACAAATATTAGCGTGAGCGATTACAATATTCACAATAGAATTCATGTCTAAACATAAAATAATTAAGAACTTTAATATTCATAAAAAGACGATTGCTATTACACTTCACGCACAGAGAAAAGCCCACCCTATTCTCTCTCTTATTATGTAACTTGTACCTAACAAATCAATCTTTGATTAAAAATACACTAAAGATGTGATGGAAATTATATATGATGGCCTACTTATTACAACTATTCTCATAAATATCTTAAGATATAAATATTCTTCTCGCTTCCTTTCTTCTAGAACTCTATCAGTGTGCAGAGTTATTAGAGAATGTTCCTAATCTTCTTCTTCCTAATCATTCCTTTGGTATCTTAGACTAAAGAGAGCGACGACGCTAGCACGCCCTTTCATACTTCTTCCAACTTCTTTCTTAATGAGTTCACTTTCTTTTGCCGATCCTGCAACAATGAAAACCAAACTTTAATATTCTTACTCGTGGGGACATTGAATCACTAGTAATTATTTAGAAGTTTTCGAAGATTTCAGTAAGTAAGTACCTACTAAGTTTCAATTTAACCCTTATTGTATACTCTTGGTCCCCCAATATAATTCTCAGTGACGTAGGTGTCAAAGTCAATTAACAATACGCAAAACCAAGCACATGCACCCAGAGTGAACACAGAAATTAAAACTCATCATTAAAACTTCTGCCTAGTTAGAAATAGAACCTAAGACTCGTCGAACGACGGTTCTGCAAGGTAACCAGAAAATTGTATTGTTGTCCTGTAATTGTATTACAGGAGAATTCTCACCACAAACGATAATATTATAGATATTATACAGGATTCAATCATAATAAAAATGCAACCATAATTTGCACTGCAATGCATTTTAAAATCAAAGTACCTATGTAATAAAATCTTATATCTCGTTAGTTCGTACAAAACAATATAACCAGTAGTGGTTTCGCAAATACGTTGTAATCTTTATTAGCAGTCGTTATGCGCGGGGCAAATAAGGTAAAGCTCTTGACACTGTTCTACCGAGCCACGCGCTTACCGCTATGTTTATGTTAAAGTACAATACTTGCTTTTTGATGTACATTTTGAAATGAGCGATCTGCACTAAAACTTAAATAAATAAAATCAATTTTACAATATAAATATTTACTAGCGACCCGCTCTCGCTTCGCTGAGCGCTGACAGAAAGCGGAGTCGATATGATTGCTAACATAGAATAGATAATTTATTTAAAACAGGTTTCGATATACGCTCGTAAATTGCAACATTTTATTTTCTTTTTAACCTCTCTTTTGGAAATCTGCAGTAAAATAGAAAACGAAACGAAGCGAAGGAACGGAACGGAACGGAAAGGAAAGCGAACTTCGCGTATTACCTAACTGAATTTAAACCTACTTAATATTGTCTTTTAATAATTTAAAAACAAATCATTGACTGAATTTTGTATTTAGCGTGCACCGATCCTCACAAAAACTGTTGCAAGTGTTGCAACCGTAGGTGATACACGGAAGTCACTTCGCTGTTTATGTTTAAGTAACAGGAATCCGCCTACGCTTCGCTTCGGGAAAGTAACGGCGTGAACCCGAAACAACTGCATTTCTTTTTTAAATAGTACCTATTTTACATTAATACTAGTGGACGCTACGCTTTTGGAAACTTATTCATTACAACTATTCAATATCTTGTAATTTTTGCGACATTTTTCACTTAGTTACTCTCAGCTCCTATTTATTGGTCGAAGCCACGATAGGTAACCTTACGAGGTGATTATACAAACTCAATTTTTAACCAACTTCAAAAAAGAGAAGGTTTCAAATTCTACTGTATTTTTATGTATGTTTTTTGTTTGTCATAATTATTTATTGGGTTAATCAATTTTGAAAATACTTTTTATGTAAGAAACTTGATGCTTGTCGTGTGTTTCCATGTTAAGAGCGACATATGACGAGTAATTTTTGATTTATCTCTGATAATGTTAATTGACTTTGACTACGTTGATGATGTTCGTATTTCATTTCATGTCGATGTCAAAGTCGGTTTTATGTTTTGGTAAATTTTACTCACGAAACACCAATTCAGAAGCCCTAGCTTAATCCGGATTGTAAGCTTTCAGCGTGCCATGTATATTTATACTCCAAATAATGCTTTTTGTTTAGACTACAAAATTTCCATCTATCTTAACAGGCTTTCACGTTTCTAGGTATAAAAGTAGGTGTTATTGTAGAAGGATTATGGTATATCCGTATATTATAGCATAAAAACGTGCGTGATATCGACCTTAACATTTAGATTCTTCACCACGAAACCACCAACATCCCACGAGGCTGAGTCATGGATCCTAGACATCCTGTTTAATTAGATTTTAATTAAAAAGCCAATACTCTACATACAATAATACTACATACAATAATAAAATACAATAATCTAATGCAATATGTTGTAAAGGGGGGTTTTGAAATTATTTGAATATGAAAAATCGTGCAAAGTTAAAACATGTTTCTCTTTAAGCGAATAAATGTTTTGTTACTCACTGACCGGTTCGACAACAAGAGTAGAACGATAGTAGAGCAGTGTGTTCGTTTGTAACAGGGCTACTTAAAGTGTATAGCAAGTCCCTATAGGTTTGCCAATTAAATTTTAGGGGTACACGTTAAAAGTAATATATTATGTTATATTTATTTAATACTTCATTTGTACATCACAAAATGAAATACACATACAAAAGCACAAAATAATGGGCGGCCTTATCGCTTTAGAGCGATCTCGTTAAGGCAACCCAGAAGAAGATAAGGACAGCACAAGAAGTTAATGTGTAAAGTAAATATTATTATAGAGTCTTAATTAAATTTAAATGAGATATTTAATGTAAAAGGAGAACATTTAATTTAAATTAAGGCTCAAAACCAGCCTCTAGCGTCCATACCCACAGGGCACCAACGCGCAACGAGACGCCTTTACTGGAGGGTATTACCCGTCCTTTTGACCGTCTGTCATAGGATTTTACCTCTTGAATCTTAATAAATACTATAAATTCAAATGTGTACTTCTATTAGACTTTACTATGACCACTAAAGCAACAAATACTAAAAATAAAAGCAATGAAAATAGTTAAAGGTAAATAAACTTTTTCAAGAATGCAGCGACTCTATTTTTCAGTTTTCAGAAGCATTTCAAAGTATCTTTAATGTTAGAACCTAGATGTATATAAAATGCAAATAAATGACTGTAGTTATGTGACAGAGGGTTGTTTTGTTAAGAAAAAAACAAGTTCGTAGTTGTTTTAAAGAACTACCTATAATTTTTTGAGCAGCCCTAGTTTATAACGTAGTCGGCGCCATCTTCTCGCGTAAAGAAAGTTCACCATATCTTGACATCTTTATCTTTTAGACGTATCTATTAACGAGACAATATTTACTTAACGATTTCGTACTAAGATAACGTTATTCATAAGCCGTTTTTGTTTGATGATACAATAACGCGTGGAGGGAGGTGAGTTTACGAGTTTAATGACATTGAAGCAAGGTCGTAGGAGACAGGCACTCTCCTACCTGCCGTTAGCATTTTATGCATTTATTTATTTATGACCGTACTCGCTTCGCTTCAAGGCACTGCCCCTGCCCATACTAGATATCTACACTACACTACAATACACTACACTACACTAATATGTATCTACACTAAGAAAATATTTAAACATGATTCATTAAAGAGACAAAATAAACTGGAGGAACTTTCTGATGTATGTAAGTACATGAGAGATATTATAAAAAAACTATTAGCTAATAACCATATCAATAATTTTTGCTTTTGATCATTTATACCTACTTTTGAAGATTAGTCCGTTTTTCCCGTCTAATCTGGAAAATGGCATAGCCGATTTGAATGAAAGTGACCGATTACTTTTTTCAATAGTTAATCTGGAAAAACATTTCGTTAACATCTTATTCCAATCAATTTACACATCATAAATAAGAACGCGTAGCAATCTAGCAATACGAGTATGTTTAGAGCGTAAGCACTAAGACATAAGTTTTCGAAACGAAGCAAGGGCGAGTTGCTAGTCTTACTCAGCGAATAGATAATTATGTCTCAACGTCATGAGATTAAAGTGTATTCAACAAGAGAGTGTTCGTCATTATCTTAATCATTGGATTTATCTGTTTCGTAACCATTTCCGATGGATTTATTGGAAAGTTATCAAAACAACGACAAATCGAACGAGGTAGGTATTCTATGCTGGACATATTTTAAAAAACCAGCTCCTTATAATGGTTTAAAGATACGCGCCGAGGCCGACTTTGAATCTCATATCGACGATTTATTGTTCGAGAGTGCATAGTGCACAGCATTTCGCATAGTGCCTTTGCAGAGGTACCGACTCTATGTGTTTTTTATCAATTAATAAAAATGCAAACAAGCATTTAACATCACCATTCTACCACATTCTACTATGACCCTTGCTTCACTTATATTACCTAGTAGGTATATGTAGGTACGTATAAAATCTTAAATGCTTTATTTATTTTTTTGACATTTTATTTAATTACTGTAAACATATTATCCTTGACTTTATTCCTTGCAGATCGCTTACAAACTACGAAAAAGATCTCAAGTCTACTAATTTATAAACATTTCGTAAACCAAACATGTCAAACCATTCCGAAATGACGCAATTGAATCATTTATAAATTAGCCGTTTTGGGCGCCAGGTTGCTAACAAATTACAAAACTAAACAAGAATTAATTGAGAAATCATAGGCAACCATAATTGAGATTTGATGTCTTATTTACATAATTATATAGATATGTTTTCGTCATAGAAACTCATTTGAGTGGAGATCGTGCATTGGCTACAAGATTGTATATCTTTTATAATCCTGGGGAAATACTACCAGTCATCCTCGTGTCTTCGGAGAAATATTAGGTAGGTACCTACTTTTGGTGTTGTAATTATTTTTAATTATTTTTTATTTGTACATACAAAAGACTGTCGATTAATCCGCATGTGGTAACATAAAAGGTAGCGAGATTAAACTTAGTAAATAAACCCTGTACTTCAGGAGGAGATTCCTGTCACCATAGCCTCAGCCTGAGGAATGTTAGCTTGAATTGTAAACGATAAAACCTTATTTTTAAGTCATAATCATAATATTTGCATAAGTCAAAGATATTTTAATTTGTAATGAATGCGTGAGATTTTAATCTATTGGACACGGTTCTATGTTTCATAGGTATTCCGCAACACCTTGGATTCAATTACGTGAGACTACTTTATTTACTTTACTTTATTCATTTATAGGATTTCATTCAAAACATATAAAATGCCACTGTTTGCCAACTTTTATACCAGGATATCAGAAACATAAGTAAAAAATAAGATATTATACCATTGTATAATTTTTGAGAACGAGCGAAAACACAACACGACCGCGTGATTTTTAAGTTGTCACCGCAAGCAAGCAAAGTCAGAGAAGTAACCAATGCATCGCTGACCCTAAATAATCTAATAATCGAAATAATCTAAGCAATCTAAACGCGTATTTGCGAATCATTTACAATAACACTGCGAAAAACAGAAGGAAAATTTTAAGTTGAAACTCACCGAGAGCACGGCACACACTTGATATTGAAAATCCGACACTGCCCCGCAGCGCACTTGTTATCTTTAATTAAGTCCCGTTTCGACCTGATCAATGGTTCACTTGGCATATATTCACTTAAACTTTCACTCCACAATCCGCTCATATCATTTGTACTTTGTATAACCCGGGCGTCGACCAATGACATTAAAATGAGGCACAACAGACCTAGACGGAGCGACTCCATGTTGCATATGCGAAAGTATTGGACACACTGCGCAAGAGTATAGCCTCTTCGAGTATATATCGAGTCGTGTGACTCATATATACTCGAACTTCAGGTAGACTTTGTGAATCATCGTCACTTATCAATTAGCGTGTGCCGAAATCGATATGTGAATTCGAGCGATTCGGAAGTTATCGAATTAGGCGCCAGATTCATAATCCATACAAAAAATACATTGTTCATGTCGAATCTACTCAAAAATACTAAGACGATTAGAAAAATAATCTATGATATTTTATTGAGGAACATGAGTTATAGTTTATCAAAAAATATTAGGGAGCTATATGGAACTTTCTAATACCTAATGGCACTCAAGGTATAAAACATGACCTAAAAAGTTCCACACATCGCGTGTGCTTTTTAATTTGTTTATTTAACTTACACTCGCTACTTTTTCGAGTATTCGTACGAGGACAATAATAGTACTATTTATAAAATACTTAGATTTAACACGATATAGTACCCTACTAATATAATATTATTAATGCGAAAGTTTGTGAGAATGGATGTTTGTTACTCTTTCACGGAAAAACTACTAGACGGATTTGGATGAAATTTGGCAGTGTTAGCTTATGTTCCAAAATAACACACAGGATACTTTTTATCCCGAGATTCCTACGGGAGCAGGACCTACGTGGCTGATATCTACGGGTCCCGAAGTGAAGTGAGGGCGGTTCTCTAGTCCCGAAATAATTATGAAGACGGGACCGGAATGGCGGGACCGGGACCGGAATCCCCGGACGGGGAATGCTTTGTGTTAATTTACTGTTTTATTACTTCTAATAAATATTTTTTTATTAATTTTTACCCTGATGATGCCCTTTTTTTTGGGGCGAAACACGTGTTAGTGGTGGTATGTATGTTGGTGTATACATTCTTTGTTCGTTGCATGTTCCTATGTGAGAGGGAGGGAGGTGCTACTTGCATGAAAGCATACACCTTCATACATACGAGGTAGCTCGCGGATTATTGCAAAGTAGATTAACCTCTAATCTGTTAAATTTTTATTGTAAGTTAGACCCTATTAAATATTATGTTTGTAACTTTTTACAAAAAATAACCGACTTTAACATTGGCTACAGGTCACTCGAAAACTCGCCATATGCCAGCTTTGGAATAAAAAAGAATCGTTAAAATCGGAACATTCAATATAGGTAAATGTAGAGCAACGCCTGATTAAATTAGGAAGAAAAAGAATTACCAAAATACATAAAAAAAGAAAGTCAAAATGGAAACCTCCTGCTTTTTTGAAGTCGCATTAATAAATAAATAATGAAAATAGACTAAAATTTAAAAATATTATTGTAATAACATTACAATGCCATTAACAGTCACTAGAGAACAATACTCATTTTCCTGATGAAACGAATTGCCATTTTTAGTAAAGTTTGTAAAATTATTCATTGATTGATTTGGTTTAATTTGTTCGCTCGAGGAAGTATTATATTATATTACAATATTAGCCATATTAGGTAGTTACCTAATAGCCTACAAATACAAACATAAGCATGCGGGTGGGTATCGTATAATTATACATATTTATCAACAAATATTATGTTCTCTTAAACCGCTGTCAGCCCGGCGCGGCGGCGGCTTGATCCTAAGTCATCCAACTAGTTAGGGAACTGCGGGCGCAGTCGGAAGTGGGTTGGACGACTGCTAGTGGTGAAATTTCTTGGGTGCTTCTGTGCTTCGGGCACTTATAGCCATCGGTTCCAGTTGTTATGCGGTTGGCAGGAAACTCCCGATGTTAGAGTTGGCCATTAACCCCTCAACCAATTTACATTGGAGCCGCGTGGTGAATAATGCTCTTAGGCTTCCACAATGACGAGGAAGACCCGTACTCACCCGTACCGTGGGTTGTAGCCATGTTTGCTTCACTTCAGGTACTTGACACCAGTCAACCCTCAATATCGTGCGGTCAGCTCAGGGGTTTCATTTCAATTTTACATGATACATTTTGTATAGTGAAATAATTATGTTATATGCGTAAACATGTCTCCCATACGATCAACGCACTTTGCTTTGTCTTTTGTCGGGCGTACAGCGGGGACCGGAAAAACCTGCCTGCGCCGGTACTCCCGTTCAATTATAACGTAGGTTAAAGTCAAGAGCTAGCTTAACTAGTTTTTTCAAGTATGAAGATTTTAATAAGTTAGTGCGCTTTACCATCTACTATCTTATACCACGTTGGCATAATATCTGGAGTCCTACTTCCTACTTCCTACTAATATTATAAATGCGAGTTTGTAAGGATGTATGTGAGTGAGTGAGTGAGTGTGTGTGTGGGTGTGTTACTCTTTCACGCAAAAACTACTGAACGGATTTTCATGAAACTTTGCAGTAATATAGCTTAGACATCGGAATAACATAATTTGTTAAAATTTATAGAGATTTTTGAAGGGACTGGTTCCCCGAAGCGAAGCGAAGGCGGATTTACTAGTACGTTATATTTGCATGGCACATATTATGTAAATGCCAGCTTTCCGCCAATGCGAATAAAGTAAAGTTAAGATTGACGGCGTTATCTAAAAATGTCCTTAGCAAATTTTTCTGACAAGCTAAACTGAACTGTGAGCACTGGTTATAAGTTTGGTTTTGGCGGGCAGTGGCACTTCCATATACTCGGCGACTCAACTATAAATGGGGGTATATCTATGAAGTGTCTATTTGTAAGCTGTAGCCAATGTATTCAAAACATCACAATCGACACCGAAGACTTATCAGCCAAGGTAGCAGTAAGTTAATTAATTAATTAATTACCTAACTGCCTTGTTAATTAATCCTTAATTATCAGGTATAAAATTACACGTTAACACAAAGTAAATTTTGTAATTGTAGCTTGTGGTAAACTTAAAAAATAATTGTTATCTTTATTTCAAGTTCGAATATGTTGCTTTGTTTGTTGTAATTGTAACCTCCGACACAAAAAGAGGAGAGAGTTTGACCTGTCTATAATGTCCGTCCGTGGCGCCATAGCTCCTGAATGAATGAGCCGATAAAGCAGCTATTCAATCGAGTCTCGTTTATCGCGGTGGTTTTTAGCTACGTTTGGTAGAGTTGATACACTTGTTTGAATAGTATCAGCTCTTTTCCAAAAAGATTAACCTATAGTAGGGCCATTTTAATAGGTCACATTTGACAACTGTTTGTCTTTGCTTAAAAGTGAGGGTAACCTGCTAAAAACATCGATTAAATTTAATTAATCGATAAGGACTTCAAACATCTGTAAATTGAATGCGATTGTTTTAAAAAGTATTAATAAGCGCACAGTTCGCACAACGACTAAAAAACGACAAAAATAATGCGTCAAATACTGGCGCGAAATGAAATCATGACTTTTTGTAACATTTCACTTTTCTGGATACTGACTTTTGTGCCAGACGTTATAAATGTAAATGAATGATTAAGTACATATTTTTTGCCTAAAATGTAACAAAATTAATTTCGTTCGTATTAAAATTTATTTTATTTTATAATCATGAAATACTTTTTGACGATTAGTTCGACTTCTCGAATTCAACTTATCGACTGATCTGTTTCTTTTGGTACCATCGCTAATGTTTAAAAAGAAAACGAGTTCACTGACATAACTTTGTAACGACGTCAGTTCTTTACTTTTAAATGTAAAAAGTTTAACAACATCTAGTAGGGAATATTCAATTATATGGGGTGACTCCCTTACAAGGTTACTTTGTAAAATTTTGAAGAACTGTCAAATGTGACCTATTAAAATGGCCAATAATACTTAGGGAATCCTAGTGCGTCAGTATGATATGGTTCACAGAGTAACTAAAATTTATAGGAATTTTCAATTATAAAACTGTTACTTACATTGATTAAATACTCACCGTTCGATAATATTAGCTTATCACCTTTACTTTACCGTTTAATCATCGTAAAAATATGCGATAGCGACTCACATACACCATAAAAATATTTCTTAGTTTGTGGCAGATGTTAGCAGCCTATTCACATCACATTATTTTTTATATTGAAGTCGCTTAATGAAGGATGAAGGGCCATTAAAATCAATTAATAGCGGTGATAGCCTAGTGATTAAGAATTCAGCCTCATATTTGGAGGGTCCTGGTTTGAATCCCAGGGCACGCACTTTTGACTTTTCGTAGTTATGTGCGTTTTAAGCATTTAAATTATGTCTCTTGCTACAAACGGTGAAGGAAACATCGTGAGGAAACCTGCATGCCGGAGAGCAAAATTCAAAGGTGTGAGAAGTCCGCCAATTCGCACTTGGCCAGCGTGGCGGACTATGGCTTTAAACTTCTCGTTCTGAGAAGAGACCTGTACTCTCTAGTGGGCCATGATGGGTTGAAATAATGACGATGATGGAAATTAATCATTATTTTATCCCAAAAACGAATCTTTTTAGCAACTATTGTGACATTTTGTCATAATGACTATGGCGGGCTATGACACCGCGATATTTTGCCACTGAATTGTTGAAGGGTTGAATCACGTTATCATCATTGACCACAAATCATTGTTTCGTCACTGTGATTTCTAATTTAATAGGAATTCCACTCGGTTTTATAATATTTTATACCTACTTATATTTTGTTTTCTTGCGCGTGTATTGTTGGTTGTACCTACATACATACCTATTTTATATTTACTTATATATTTATTTTATATTTACTTGGAATCATCTTATTTACTTACAGTCTATTGGAGGATTATTTTCTCATTATTCCCAATTTATATTGAATCATGCTGATGTAGTTTGTGCAATTAACTAATGACACACTATATTTGTATGACACGTGTAACGGACGTGACGTAAGCTGATGCATCGCCAGCTGAACTGCCTTTATCCGTGAAATGGTCACAGACAGACAGACAGACAGACAGACAAACAGACAGACAGACTTTTGTATTTATAATATTAGTATGGATTGTAAGTTATTGCTTGGTCACAGTAGGTACTGTGTGATGGTAAATGATGATGTAGATTTGGATGGTAAAGCTGACTAACTTGGCAGAGTCAATTTAGTATTGATTTGAAGACATATCCACATGCTACCTCAAGCTGATTTATATTTTTTCTTCTAAATTGCCTTATTTCCACAGTATATCCAAAATTGGAGCAATTCCCAAAGCACGCGAGTACATTAATAGCGTAACTTCGAACTAGTTTATACTTTATTGTTACTCACTTATTTGTACTATACATACTTACTTGAATACTATTAATATAGAGCTGAAAAGTTGGTTTGGTCGTTTAAACGCGCTAATCTTAGGAACTACTGGTAATACTTAGTTGAAAAATTATTTTTGTGTTGAGTCCATTTATTGAGGAAGGCTTTAGGCTACATACCTAACATCACGTTTCGACCAAAAGGAGCGGAACTTAACATAACTACTTAAATTTAATGTCATTATCATTTATGCACATAATTGATCTGTATTTATACAAGAAAACAATACCTTTGTGCGTAGACCTTTTTAATTACAATCCATCCATTGCTGTAATTAAATTTTACTCAAAAATACTATTGACTGTGGTTTGGCCGGTGTCAAAGAACTTATAACTGCACACTGTCAATAACCTAATTTACAGTTAAGATAAAATATCTAACACAAAATCCGACCTTACTTGAAGTTTTTTACTCACGAACGACACCTTTTGCCTCTCTGCGAAAAATCTTATCCGTCAAGTAGTTTTCGAAATATTTAATAGAGCATTAATGTTATGTAAATTGGTAAGTGTGGGTTAACTTATATTTACATCCGATGCGATCGCATTCCGTCCTTGTTAAATCATATGATGTGTAATCGAATGGTTGATACTGTGAATAGCAAAGTAATTTAGTGACATTGCATTAGTTCGTTAACCTTAATTTTTTTTAAAGAACCCTCTGGCATAATAAGGCTTCATAGAATAAGCCTAAATAAGGCCTATTCTATGAAGGATTAGAAATTGCATATTGCTGTTTTTAAAAAGGAGATATATCTGCGTTTTTGGCAACAACCATGACAAAAGATTTTATTACATTTTCAATATATGTATACAGGGTGTCCCGTAAGTTGTACGACAACTGAAATGGAAGATAGCTTGGAGAGAGACCTACCAGAGGTCAAAAAATCTTTTCAGTAAAAGTCTCACCGTGGCGTCGCGGGCAAAACTAGTAGTATATTATGGGTAATAAATCTGTTACTGATCGTGGTCTTAGGATACCTTTATGAGAAAAACTATTGCAAAGCATCCTTTTTAATGCATGTAACTTATTATTAAAAATGACAGACAAAATGGGACCAAAGGACAAGCAATAGCTTTTGAACCAAAAATATCAAAATCGGTTAAAAATAACAACACTATAACATGCAGTATATTTAATAAACTTCTGTCCTATTTTGGAAACAAACTTGTACAGAGGTCTCGGGTTTATGAAGATTAGTGTCCTTTTATTGCTTCCGACTCATAAAAAAATTATCTTCCAATGGATTGACTTTGCACAATGGCCTTATAGCTGAAGTTGGGAAAGAATAGTAAGAGAACTAACTGGGTTAATAAGGTTTTACTGCCAAAGGATTAAGAGAGACACCAAAATAACAACAACCCTTAGGATAGATAAATTTTGGATTATTTATTTTACTTGGAGTGAATCCTAGTCCTAGTATTCTAGTCCTAGTCCTGGTATCCTAGTCCTAGTAATATTATAAATGCGAAAGTTTGTAAGTATGTGTGTGTGTGTTGCTGCTAACTACTGCACGGAATTTCATGAAACTTTGCAATAATAATTATAGCCTAAGCTATATTATTCTAAACGTTTGAATAACATAATAAGTTCAAATTTATAATTTTTTTTATAATTTGGTCATATAACAATATCTGTCTCAAGCAAGTCGAAAAACCGGCCATGTGCGAATTGGACTCGCGCACGAAGGGTTCCGTACCATTATGTATAAAAACGCTAAAAAAATCTGGTCTGTTGTATGAAAGCCTCACTTAAATATTTAATTGTTTTATTGTAGCCACATATTACCCACAACGCCATCTCTTGGACCCAAAGGTAACTAAACTATCGCTGAGGGGTCGAAAGTATGGGCGCCCACTTAAATATTTATTTTATTCAGTTTTTTAGTATTTGTTGTTGTAGCGGCAACAGAAATACATCATCTGTGAAAATTTCAACTATGTAACCATTAAGTACTTTTCATGAGATACAGCCTGGTGACAGACGGACGGACGGACGGACGGGCGGCGAAGTTTCAGTAATAGGGTCCCGTTTTACCCTTTGGGTACGGAACCCTAAAAAGGGGCTGATTCCGTAAAAGAATAAAAAATACTTGAGTTTCATAGAAAATCGGTCGAATTCGAGGCTATTGTTGCGCTTTATTGTTGCTGCTCTGATACTTGAACATCTGACGTAGATACCTCACCTGACAGCTGACTTACCTGGTCTGGCAGCTGGCACCTTATTGGCTGCAATAATTTAATAAAACTGATTGGTGAACATGCGCGCATCATCATTCCCATTTCTGTCACGCAAAAATCTTACACTTTTCATTTTGTGGCATCCATCCTTCATGCGCCATTAAGGAACATCTTTCCAATTTAATAATAAAAAATTTGTGATTGTACTGGATTATTGATAACAACAACTAACAGTCCCTGTCCTCACACTTATTAACAACCTAACCAACTAATATTCTAACACCATCTACTAACTAATACTAATATTGCCAGTTAACACCATCTGTTAACTGGACTTACCGTCCTAAACCCTAAATTGAGTCTTGTTTTATGTCGGTCACAGTTGTCACGGGGAAAATATGCCCTGGTGTCAAGTCGTAACAAATTCCTACGGTAGGTAAGTGGTCCTGGAGAAAGAAACGGGATGTAACTTCCAAGGAGCTTCTTTTTCTATGTTCCACAGACTACAGATTTCACTTAATATTATTAAGAATAATATTAACGCTTCACACTCAAAGCCCCACACTAGGATTCCATGTGTCGTGGATACCTTGGACAACACACAAGACAAGGACACACACCCAGACCGAGAACGGAAATTTAAACTCATCATTCAAATTGCCGCCTCGCTGGGAATCGAACCCAGGACCCTCGGAACAGCGATCGGCGTGTTAACCATTGCGCCATTCGGGTCGTCTCTTACACTACACTTACACTAAACTTCATTACTTACTCAAATATAAAACTCTTGTCCAAGCACGTCTAGATTCTTTGAGAGCCTGACTTTAATACTGCGTAAATTTTTTGTCCGGGAGACGGCGCTGCCTTGCTTTATTAGCTATGCCGTAAAGTCGAGAACATTTTATGTAACTTTGTGTACCTACTGAAAGTATTTTTACCCCAATAACAAAAAAGTTGTTTGCTTTATGTCGAATGAAAGTACTTGCTGTGTGGATACAACACAAAGAAAAGCCGCAACTTCCCAACTAACTCAAACCGCTTACAAAGCGGAAGTAAAAACTAAAGATCACCATGAAAAAAGAACAGAATTTACCTTATTTACTACGGTTCTATAAACTGAATGAAAACGGAACAATGTTATTAACTGGAAGTTGTCTCCTTCACGAACCGGCGATTCAGTGCACAAAAACAATAAGTGACTCAAACCTTGACTCGAAACTAATATTGTGGTTTCGCTGTTATTAATGTTTTTTTCAGTGCTATCCAGCTGTATGGATTTTAATTGTGGTACTTTGGACATAACTACTCGTAATCTTTATCATTTAAATAAAATTCTCGTGTCACAATGTTAGTTACCATACTCCTCTCAGTAGGTCTGAGAATCGGCTACCATCTATTTTTCATACCACTAAGTGATAAGGGTATGAAAAATAGATGGTAAGAATAGATGGATCACTTAAATTTTTTTTTATTTTTGGACAAAATTTTTTGTTTTTATTTTTCTATAATGTGGCAAAATACATGCAACCCTAAATTTTCACCCTTTTATCACCAACCCCTATTTTTTAATAGTCATTTTCCTAGAAATAATTTATATGGCATAACAACGTTTGCGGGTCAGCTAGTATCTACATATTATTAATATCGTTAGCGGATTTTTCTTCCAATAATTGTATTATCGGATAGATGCACATAAAGAATCGTTTATTGGAGAGCTCCAGCCATAGAGGTGTAGAAAAATAAAGAGAATTTTTGATAAGTAACTGATAGGTTAGAAAACGGCGCTACGGTTGTATAAAAAACTTACTACTACGGATACACACTGCTGTTTGTTTTGTGTTTTAATATTAATTGTATAAAGTAAAGCAAGAGTTTTATAATATATTGTATACTAAATAAAACTTTTGCTTTACTGAGTGACTGACTGACAGAAAACTCATAGCCGAAACTACTGAACATAAGCAGCTGGAAAGTTTTTAGAATCTCTCCCTGTAAAAGGATAAAAATGGGGATAAACGAAAACGAAAACAACTACGTGGGCTAAGAAGCTATTAGATATACATAGATATTATCTATCTATATTGAAATGTAATTTTAAAACTAACTTTCATTTAATTAATCCTAGATTAAGCCAATATTATTTTAGGTTTTTGGGCAAAATTTGATAGGTTGATGAAGATTTTAATAAAAGGGAAGGAAAACAATTATACAAGCAAACACGTCTGTTGTTACAACCGAGTTACTTCTTTAAATTATCTCCGTCGCCTATTCGGTATTTTACGATCTCTGACGACCAAAATACCAATAACTACTTTCTTTGGTAATATTTTCGATGTATATTATTTTTTTACCCTCGACGTAAAAGGGGGAATGATATAAGTTTGTAAGCTATGGTAAAACTCAAAATCATTTATCATGATATTACTGTTAAATACTTTTACATCTAATTTTTTTATTGTATCTACCAAATAGACTTCATATTTTGGTTTGGAGCTTGACAACCACTTTTTTCAATTCTTCTTTTTTAGTCGGCAACACATACCTATAATAAATGCTTTTGATAGTACCCGCTGTACTATAATATTTATCGTAGCCGTAGGGTACCTAAATACCACTTGGACCGTAAGATAAATTATCGTTGGACCGTAGATTTATCTTTTCTGTCGCCTATTTACAAAAAATAAAATACGAGTAAAACAGGTAGGTAGGCTTATTTAAAGCATTTTAGTTTAAACCGTTAACAAAATACACTATAAATTTTATCATAACAACACAACGCTAAAGTTGTGTTATCTGTTGTTATTTCACATTTAGTAGGAGTAACCACCCTTAATTAACCACCCTTATCCTACAGCCCTGTCGTAGATTCAGTGGGTTTTCAGACGTCGTGGAGGGTGGACGGGTTTGTCTGAAAGTAGAATCAGAAATAGTGCGCGATAAACATTGTTCGAATCTAAGAAGTTTTCTATTCAGTGTAGTGATAACTGGATGATGGGTAAGTAGATAATTAGTATGTTAATACGTACTTATTTTTTACTTAATATCTACTTAATTTTTACCTCCATTTTTAATTATTCCAAACATCACTTTGTTGCGAGAATATTTTAAACCCTTTTGAACACAGTATGAGCTTTGATCCTAATAACCCATCTATTTAATAATGTATGACCTTTTATGATTACGTAGAGTTGACAAGACTAATCGTTTTAATTTAATTCATAAATTTTATTTATGTTCCGCCATCGTTTTTTGTTAATACTGCTACAATACCTACATAACGATGAAAACGGATATTTACAAGTCTAGATTATTAATAAATTTGATGCATCGTAATTATATCGTATTGCATATAAATGTTTATTAGGTCTGTCTGTCATTTTAAACTAGGTAACGGTGTTTCTTAAGAGTACGTAGTTATTTACATGATACAAAAACGTAAACGATAATTAAAAGATAAATTGTCTATTTGTACTTATGTCTTTCTGTTCATCTGGGCTAATCTCCTTAGCCTATTTTATGAAACTATCATTTAAATATTAGAGAAGGTTGTAGGACAATATATAGGCCACTTTTTATCCCAGAATTCCAGGGGGATCGGGGATCGCGTTCGAAGTAGCGGGCACAACTCGTTCCATAGAAATATTGCTACACTCTCATAGTCTCACTCTAAGATTAGCTGTGTTGTGGGAGCCACGTACAACATAGGTATTATAAGACAAAAACCACCCAGACCAAGTGTGCACATATTGAAATTTCTGCCTCACTGGGAATCAAACCCAGGACCCTTCAAACAGTAGGCCGGCTTGGTAACATAACTTACAGATCGTCATAATATTATGTACGTATCTTATTATACTTAGGTTGCGTTTCTCTGTCCGTCTGTCTCTCTGTTCACTACTTCAGAAATGGCATAACTGATTTGAATAATTTTTCAACTGTGCCATGTTTTAAGTACCTACTTGAAAGAACAAGACAAATTAATTGACGAAAAATCGTCAAAGAAACCCCGGATTTTTTATTTGTCATCACTACGCACTCACTACATAATGTTTGTACATGTACTTAATTATGTACATGTGCTAACAAGTATAATAAGACTAGACTACATACTATCTGCATCTATTCACTTATGTAAACATTATGTACTAAAAGAGATTAAATTTAGATTGAATAATTAAAATTAACCAGTGCGATAGTTTGAAACTAAAGTAATTTGAGTGAACAAACAGCATCGCTTTAACCAATGATGTTTTAAATATATAGATGGAGCATCGAATCCGCGAAAACGTGTCAAAAAATTGTGGCCAACTGTTGGCCACAATTTTTGTATCATTACGCACAGATTACGCACACATAGACAATAAATGAACGTGAAAAACAGCGCCTGCACGCACACATGCTTGAGAATGTTGCCTTGTTTTTTTTGTTTTCATTGTAGGGCGACGCTCAATCTAGATATTTAAAACATCATTGGCTTTAACATAGGATGAAATTATTACCGCGTGTTTGCAATATAAATGACATAATGCCGTTATGTTTAATACAAAGTTATATTAACTTTGAATACCAAGCAAAAGTGCTCTAAGCTGGACATTTTTTAAATAATTTTTTGAAAACCGTAGAACACTCAATTGGAACGAAGTTATATTGTTGCACTTTAACTCTGACATACATTACCATACCGCTGATTTACCTGTTCTGAATGCTGGCACCTTATTGGCTGCATCGTTAAACTGATTTCCTCATAAGTACGCATCTATGACTGGACTTAGCCAATAGCATACATACATTCACGTTAAAATCTTACACTTTTCACTTTGAAGCTTTCAGCTGTAGGTACCGTTTGTTAATAGAACTTCGTTCCGATAGTCGATAAAGAAGGTACCTGATGGCATGTGTTCCTATATGCGTTGCCAATTGAAGTTGTACCTACAGTGCGACCAACTTATCTCTGAAATGGCACAAATTGGAACTAACGCCGCAATGTTAAAAAGTCATTCATAAGTACGTTGTGGTCATTCATCTGTCAGTTACTAGTGTGCAATGATTGGTCAAATGAATGTCAAATGCGTCCGACAGCGCCTCTTTCGTTTCAATCTTAAGTTGGGTTTACTATAGCTGGAAACTCGCTTTGTTAATGTCTGTCTGACACCATGACGTTAGGAAGACGATATTCGACCACCATGCAATTCTTGGGAGTAAAGTAGAAAATATAGAGTCTAATGAGTTACAACAAGATGCAACTCGTCTCATACTTTTATCCATTGCTCAGTAAAGTAGGCTCATAGTATGTAGGGGTGACCTTGGACTCAAGGATCGATAGACACCCTTTCCACGAAAATAATACTTGTGGATAATAACTTATATTATCATACTATAACATTACTTGTTTATCTAAATTACCATATTATAATATCATCTCGTATAATGTAATTTTATTTTCTTCATGCTATCAGCTACGACCGAAGCAACAGGTATCACTCTGACATTTGAGCCAGTAATTTATTAATGATATCTTCACATTGATATTCTATACTATTGCCTATTAATTCTCTGGTGTTCTAATTAGGCACATTATTCGTATCTAAACCTCACGACACTAGATTATCCATACTAATATTATAAATGCGAAAGTCTGTCTGTCTGTCTGTCTGTGACGTTTTCACAGCTAAACCACCGCCACCGGTCCGATTTAGATGAAATTCGGAATGAAAATAATTGAAGACCCAGAGTCACACATAGGCTACTTTGTTTCCAAAAATCAACCCCTAAAGGCTTGAAATAGGGGATGAAAGTTTGTATGAAAAGTCCCGTTTCCCGATATAAATTAATTCCAAGCGGGCGAAGCAATTAAGTATTTACATAATAATGAATCCCTATTATTAATCTCTATGCAACATTTTGCAAGTGAATTTTTATTCATAAATCATTCAAAGTGAGGTCTAATCTGTTCATAACGGTATTTGGACGAGAGCCAGAAATAAAATGAAAAGTTGAACCATTCTTGGACGGCCCGGAAATATGAATATCACGCAATATAAGTACGTAACGTGTTACGTTTAGTCCAAGTTAACGTTGGTGGAGTCAATCGATTTTCTGAATATTCTGGTTAAATTTTCATTCAAAACTAGCAGTAAGGAATATTGATTCTGAAATATTTTGTGGGAGGCACTCGGACGCGCCGCAAGCGGGTCTGCAAGGCGTGCACCAATCCCGACGGCTAGGAGGAGGGCGGCATATATCCTGATCACATATATATATTATTTCAATAAACATACACGTACGTCAGCTTTGTTTGAAACGATAACAGAGGAGGGAGGGGGGTGTCTGCAAAACGGCACGCGGCCTCTCATACAGTTAACGACGGACCTAAAGGAATTCGTGACACAATTTAAAAGAGGTAACCAGCCACAACTATAAAATCAGTGCAAAATCGCATTAAATTCGACGAAGTAAATTTTAATAGGATTTTTTGTGCTAAGAAATACTTCCAATAGTTTTTCTCAGATATTTTCATTCGATCTTCGATTTAATTATTGTGTCTACTTCTACTACTTGAACTACGTTCAATTTTTACGACTTCAATTTTTCCTGCAGTCGATATTGGAAATGAACTTTGTGAGAAGCTTTTCACTCTTGCCTAGAAAACGCCTACGTAATAATCAGTTAACACCAACGCAAGAAATTCCAGTGCTTCGATTATTCCATAGAAAGGAGAAGACATTTTCTGCGAAACGACAAAAGTAATACAGGATGTCGAGCCCTAATGAATTCGTGAGGTCCAACAGATCTATTGAGACATGAAGCAATTAGTTCCTCCGTAACCAATTGTAAGAACGGACCGTCCGTTCCCGATTTCCTGTGAATGTTCGACACAGTGACGTAGAGTACCTAAGTAACGAAAGTAAAGTAGAAGAAATTATGACACTAAAATGAACAGCCCATTTTACAGTCATATTATATACCTTTGTTACCAGCTTATTACTAATGCAGTAGGTATTCATAAACTCGAAAACACAATATTCGTAAAATATTAATTTTATTTGAAAACGGACTGCTAAGCTAAGCTACAACCCAACTAATGGCCCACTACTGAGCACGGGTCTCTCCTCATTACTGAGGAGGCCTAGAGCATACTCCACCACGCTGCTCCAATGCGGATTGGTGGAGGGGTTAGTGGCCAACACAGTGTCGAAAGTTTTCAAGCCGCCCGAAGGCCTCCGACATGGCTTAACGACTGCTATCAATCGATAACAACCGGGACCGACGGCTATACGTGCCCTCCGAAGTACGGAAGCGCTCAAGAAATTTTGCCACTAGCGGTCACCCATCCGACTACCGACCGCGCCCGCTGTTGCTTAACTTTGTCGATCGCTTAGGATCGACGCAAGCCGCCGGGCTATGAGCGCTTCAAAACGCGCTTGAAAACGGACTGAATTATATTAACCCATTCATTGCCAAGCTAGGAGCATAGCCGAACGTATCGTCCAATAATTCTATATTCAAAAATTATAACCGGGTATTCCTAACCCATTCATTGCCAAGCTAGGAGCATAGCCGAACGTATCGTCCAATAATTCTATATTCAAAAATTATAACCGGGTATTCCTAACCCATTCATTGCCAAGCTAGGAGCATAGCCGAACGTATCGTCCAGTAATTCCATATTCGAAAACATTATAACCGGGTATTCCTAAGCCAATGTCATTACCACTAGCCACATAGCTAAGTGCGACGTCCCGCAGCGATTCTATTACAGTCCCATGGGTACTTGCCAATGTTCTACATCGCATACAAACGTGGTCTATTTCTGTGTAAGAGAACATACGATTCTAACGCCAAATTTGTTGTCGCCTTTACAAATACGATTAAGTCAATAGTGCTAAATTGGTACCCAAAATAAGGTAGATTTGTTGAAGCGATGGTGTAGTTTGACTTACGAAGAGTTTTTGTGAATACCAATATAATTGAATTATCTTTTAAGTAACGTTACAGATACGGTGTATTTTTATGCAACTCACTATCCTGTCATGTACCAACGCAGCGTAGAACGCATACAAAGATTTCGTTAGCGGCCTAAGGACGATTCGTACGTGCATAACACTCACACTATCCAACCTTACTACACTACCTTAGTGGAAAGGTTCTTCTTTCTTCTTTCTATAAGCTAAGCTAAAGCTACAACCCACTAATGGCCCACTACTGAGCACGGGTCTCTCCTCATTACTGAGGAGGCCTAGAGCATACTCCACCACGCTGCTCCAGTGCGGATTGGTGGAGGGGTTAGTGGTCAACCCAGTGTCGATAGTTTTCAAGCCGCCCGAAGGCCTCCGACGTGGCTTAACGACTGCTATCAACGATAACAACCGGGACCGACGGCTTTACGTGCCCCCCGAAGCACGGAAGTGCTTAAGAAATTTTTTGCCACTAGCGGTCACCCATCCGACTACCGACCGATCGCTTAGGATTGACGCAAGCCGCCGGGCTATGAGCGCTTCTTTCTATACATTAGCCTAATGTTGAGATAAAGTGAAGTTATAATGTGAGAGGTGAAAGTAGTCCATATCGCTGGCCAAGTTCTTTTTGGCAGACTTCATACACTTCTGAAAATATTATAAAGTACCTACTCTTGAGTTTGCAGGTTACGACTAGAATTGAAGAAAGTTTTGTAGTTCGGTATACAAACGTTGTATGTGGCACTTTCGATGTCTGATATCAATACAAAATTAAACGTAGCGATATATTTTTTTACTTACTTAATTTGCAATAAAGACAAGTCGCTATCTATGTGATTTTCTTAAATTAATTAACCAAAGTCATATCGAGACAAATGCCATCCTAAATAAAAATAAAAAATCCATTCTGAGACCTATAAAGTTTGTATAAAATGCTTCTATTCTAGAGTAGGTACTAATCCGTGTAACAGCTCTCGCTCGTAATGTTATTTTCGTAACGTAAGATTTAGGCATTAAATTTTCGGTTGTTTGAATTTATTACACAGCCATACGAATGAAATTGAGTAATTGTCCTATTTATTTTGAATGTCAAAATTGTATTCCTTTAATTTCAAAGTCTGATATGGTTTGAGTCATAGATGTAGCATACACTGACGTTTAGATAGATTGGTAATGCAAAAGAGCAAAACATATGATACACGTATGGCAGAGCGAGATAGATAGATGAAACCAATTTTTAGACGGCATAGCGGGCTTAGCGGGCACTTGTCAAAAATTGTTCCTCAATTTTCTCAAAATACTTAATTTATTGACGTGACAACGTCTTATAAATTGGTCTGCCGGGTGACACTTCAAGAAACTGCGTTACGCGAGAGAGACAGACATAAAAAGCACAATCGGCCTTTGCGTTCGGCAGCTTGATTACTTTGGAGGTAGATATTTTGGTAATGTATCCAATTATTACTTTGTTATTGACTTCTGGGACTATTTATAAATTTTAAATGTTACCTTTTTATAAATGTTTCCTGTATTCCTTCTTTATTTTTATTGATAAATTTCTGTAACTTTAAATACGATTTCATGACGTTTGTTTACTTTGATGATATTATTTGTCAATCATTCCATCAGTATTTTCTTAAGACGTTGTCACGTTCAACTATCGTCAGTAAACCGACTTTACAGACAACCAGTTTTTTTTTTACATTTCTATGTGGAATAACGTCCTTTGTAGTGTTAATTAGTGATGGTTACTTGTGCGGTACCTGGATGTGACTCCTATAAATATAAATAAATATAAAAACCCCCAGGCGTCGCGCTCGGCGGTGACAGCGGGCGATTCATTTTTGGTTTCGTTCAAGTGAGACAGTTGTCAATCTATAGTTATATAATAACTAGTAAATCCGCCCTCGCTTCGCTTCGGGAAACCAGTCCCTTCAAAAATCTCTATAAATTTTAACAAATTATGTTATTCCGATGTCTAAGCTATATTACTGCAAAGTTTCATGAAAATCCGTTCAGTAGTTTTTGCGTGAAAGAGCAACAAACACACACACACACACACTCACATACATCCTTACAAACTTTCGCATTTATAATATTAGTAGGAAAGTAGGAATCTATGGTTTGAGTAGAGAAAACAATAGGTTGTTGCTTATTTTTGTTCCGTCACTTCCAATTTTTTGTCTTCTCTTCATTGAAATCTTCGCTGTAATCTTTTTTTCTATAATATGATAAGTGTACTGTACTAATTTTAATAACTGATTTAATATGGCTCCTTTCACTCACTTTAATTACTTTCTCACCAACTTAATATTTCACTTCTTTTACTTCCCGCGCACTACATCACAACCATAGAGATATTACACTAGAGGGCAGAAGCCAGGCTTCAGAGCGTACCTCGGATAAAAAGAGACGAAATCTTTAGTAATCACCTTTCTCTTTCTGGCTCATCGGGATCGGAGAGAGATAGGTAATTACCGTTATCGTTGTTTCTCTTTCCATACGGGGGCGATTGCAATGTATGGGCAGCCGTATGGCTCACCCACTCTAGTGTAATACATATCTCTATGATCACAACAGAACCCTCCATTTCTCTGTCCACAGATAACCTCCATCCCAGAGATAGCTAACCATCATGTTAGCTTTTATGTTTATCTGTGGTGGTAATTAAAGTAGGTAAAGGAGACGACAGACTACTTAGCATATACTACAATAAGTATTATCATAAGATTGGACCGAATTGTTTGCCATAAGATACAATGTGAACGACACTTTCTCAGGCATCCTCTATTCAGGAATGAGGGTCTGAAATTTTTTGAATAATGACATGGACATGAATAACCTAGCAAGACTGTCACTCCATACCTCAGATTATAGAACCAAAAGGCAGATAGAACATTCGCAAAGAAAAGCGACGAATAATGTGAAGCCGCTTTTTCACTATGTGTGCATGACAACCTTAATGTCAACTAGCAATTGCACCGTATGGATACGTAATTCTTTGTGTGTGTGAGGTTGCCAAGTGAAAAGTCATAATCTCCCGCAATTTTGTAAACATTGTTCGTCATATTTCCAGCTTAAAACATTATGCACAATTAAATTGGCAAATTATTTATTACTAGTGAACGCTCTTGTTTCGCTTCGGTAAGCCCATAATCGATAAATGAGAGATGGTATTCTTTAAATTGACGTGATTTCTTATTTGTGTACCGATTCAAATAAAACACACACTAAATTTAATGTTAACCCAAGCTCATTTGAATACGTCAGTGAAAACTGCATCTAAATTTGTTAAGCCGTTCCTGAGATTAGGCGGAACAAATGCACAGAAAAACAGACAAAAAATTAAAGTTAAAATAAAAAAATTATAGTAAAAATAATAATTGATTTTAATTTCTTCTGATAATAATTTCTTGAGCTCCTCCGAGCTTCGGAAGGCACGTAAAGCCGTCGGTCCCGGTTGATATCGATAGATAGCAGTCGTTAAGCCATGTCGGAGGCCTTTGGGCGGCTTGAAATCTTTCGACAATGTGTTGGCCACGAACCCCTCCAACAATCCGCACTGGAGCAGCGTGGTGGAGTATGCTCTAGGCCTCCTTAATAATGAGGAGAGACCCTCAGTAGTGGGACATTAATGGGTTGTAGCCATATCACTAGTTATCAAAAAGTATTATATAATAATTATGTGTAAATGTTCTTTTAATATACCTATTTAATTTAATATTTTAAATATGTTTAATTGTTTTAATTAACCTATGGATTTTTGTCTCTTTGAGTAGATATTTTGAATCAAAAAAACATCAAAATATCAATATACTTATTTATTATAACAAAAATTCGGTTTTGATGATTTTTTAATCAACCAATGTCCTTTTTTAGTGAGATAGGTACACGTCATCCTCACTAAAATGTAATGAGCGAACCACGCAAAATTAATCAGCCAATTAATATCTTGCCTGCTTTTCGGAATAATATGAACCCATTTTTCTCTTGTTACAGCATCTGTCGGAAATCTGCAAAAATTATAGTTATTAGTTATTAGTAGGCTAAGCAGAAACTAAAATATTATATAATATTTATCATACATATTATTGGCACACGTGACATTTTCAGCAGTTAGAATGCTAATTTTATTGGCTGTATTGCCTGACTTTTAGGTTTAAATAAATAAAACTATTTACTTTCAAAATATTTTTTTTCGATATAAATTTATAAATGTCCAAATTCCAAATTCCAAATAGTCCATGCATATTTCCCCAAATGTTGGGTAACCGATTTTCATTTAAACTGGTGTAAAAATGAATGATTGTTGAGGTTTTGTGTTCCGAGCGAACCGCAAAAATATTATTATAAATAAATAATAAAATAATGAACAATTACCTGTGAAAAGATATTCCGTCTTCTTTGCTTTGTTTTTGCGAACAACTTTTAGAGAATTTAAAAATGCAAGACGGCATTATAACCTATGATTATAACTGATAAAATTATTTTATAAAATTTGACACTTGCGACGTTTATGCTATTTGACGCTTTCCGTAGTACTGACACGAGATTGTATTAGCTTTTTATTTTGTATTTGCTTTGGTAGCTTCACTTTATACTAGAACGACTACATCTGCCTTTTGGTTCTATAATCTGAGCTCCATACATATTGTTGAAATGTTGAGCCCAAGTTCATCCACATAAACACGTACATATACGTCGTAACCGATCTTTGTCCACCTTTGAAGAGGGTTTTTTGGGTTGCTGTCACCGTATGCATAGCAAGCTTTACCGGTTTGTTGAGTTTAATTTATCACCTATTATGTAGGTAGCTGACAAATGAGCAGAGGTGAAAGGTCACGTCGCCCAAGGACATTGGTAACAGTAGACATCACTGATGCGATGTCTGCCAAGAAACAAAAACTTACTTTTGTTAAGTCATTCGACACTTTATTATTTTCTCTAAACAACGCAGTTCAGCTGTGTCCACGATCCACGAAATAGAGTCGAAATAAAGGCAAATAAAACATATTGTGAGCATCTGTATCATAATAAAATGTATACAATCCGCAAATTTTTGGGGTGATCAGTTTACCCCCAAATCAACAGACGTACTGGCAGAGAGGCAGATATAAGTTGTATGGGTTTTCATGGTCATTTCCTGTCATAAGCTGACAAATAAAATACACGGCTTGACATGAAAAAACACAACTTAAGAAGATTTATTTCCTGAACGATTACATACTTGCTTTGTCACCTGATTTGTTACTTCCTAGGCTTATTTCAATATTTATTTATTACACACTGTGTGTGTATTTTTTATTGTATTTAACTATATTGTGTGTATTGATAGGCATCATTGATTTGTGCTCAATTACCACAGATAAAATAAAAATCATCTATTATAATATGTAATTCCTACTAGTAAACCCGCCCTCGTTTCGCTTCGGGGAACCAGCCCCTTAGTAGAAAATAGCTCTCAAAAGGCTAATTTTTTTCTGACTTACTTGACAGTTATCGTTATATTATGACCAAATTACAAATATATCTCTATAATTTACCGTACCTACCGATTAAATGATCCACGGTGTGACAAAATTCCTCTACCTGCCTACTTGTTTGGACGTTAATTTGTTGAAACATAAATTAACGTAAAACAACGAAAGTAGAATATTGTCAAGCCTTGTGATGATAACATTATCAGTATTATTTGAATAGTCCCTATAAGAAAAACTTGCCCTTTTTTGTCTAGACGTCCATCTAATCCCATAATATCTATGATAGACTCCGACAAGTGTATATTCCGACAAAAATAAAAAAAGAGAATTTATTGCTTTTGTTCTTGATTTGTCTCAGATAAGAAGTTTTAGGTACGTTTATGAAAGGTTCAATTAAATCTTTATTCATCGGATATTTTGTACAACACATAATTTAATCAAATACGTATTTTGTACACTTACTAATTAAGTGCCTAATTCATGAGCAAAAATTTATATAGGGCGTTAAATGGTTTTTGGTAAGGATAGACTATCTTGTGTGATCGCGTCAACAACATGCTAAACACATTTTATGCTTGCGCCACTGCGCATTTGAGTATGCGCATGCACATCTCACTACGTGTGCATGTGCATACACAATATATTATACACAACTACACGATATATAACGTACATGTAGCCAATTGTATGTATGCATTGAACGCTTTTGCACAGGTAAAATTTCATGAGTTTGAGTCAGCGACATGCTACTCGTATAGGAAAATTAATATTTAAGAGCACTATAGTCAACGTTTAAGTCGAAATAATTGATTCAGGTAGGTATTTTTTCATCCAATGATTACAAAACACACAAAAATCTTCTAGTCTAATCGGAACTGGTCCCGGAATTATCATATATTATCATTGACACATTCATATATACCATAATCACGTAACTGCCAGATTAATTTGGATGATACAAAAGCTCTTTGTATTTTAACTTTACCTATAATAAATATTAAAAAAACACGTCAAAGGCATTTTCATTAAGTCGGTTTTTAATAATAATATTAAAAAATATTAGAAGCCGATGTCAGATAGGATTAATAAAGCTGCGATTTACTCTATAGACTTTTGCTGAGACCGGTTCTTAGGATGTTTTAGTTCAATGGTTCTGAATGAATCTTAAAAATTGGAAAAGGCAGTGATAAAGAATCGCTTCAACTAAAGATATCTAGCTTTTTTCGCTTCGATAACCTCGTGCCTATAAGAATGTATAAGTACAAACCCGAAACTTTGTTAATAATAATAATAACTTCACACTCATAACCCCACACTAGGATTCCTTGCGTCGTGGGTGCCATTGACAACGCACAAGACTCATCATTCAAATTTCCGCCTCGCTGGGAATCGCTAGAGCATACTCCACCACGCTGCTCCAATGCGGGTTGGTGGAGGGGTGAGTGGCCAAATGCGGGTTGGTAGAGGGGTTAGTGGCCAAATGCGGGTTGGTGGAGGGGTTAGTGGCCAAATGTGGGTTGGTGGAGGGGTTAGTGGCCGGCCGCCGGGTCGTTGTTATTGTGTATTAATTTTGGCAGTAGCTGTTACCCGCGACTTCGTTCGCGCATAGGAGTTTTTCTCGCATGAATCCCGATCCCGTGGCAACTCCGGGATAAAAAAGCCTATATGTTGCTCCACAGCCTCCTCTGTCTTCCAGTGAAAATCCCATAAAAATTCGTTCAGCCGTTTCTGAGATTAGCGTGCACAAACAGCGATCAGTTACCGTTTTATTATAATTATGTATGAATGAATGAATGTATGAATAGAAAGATAGAAGATTTATTATATGTATGGATGGATGAATGGATGGATAGATAGATTGATAGAAGATGTCTAGATAAAGATTATACAAAACTATCGATCGCCATCGCTTCCCTTCGATAAACTATGTAGTTCTTTATGTTAACAAACATTAAAAAAATCCCATTTTAGCAATATTTTTCATTGATACTCCGTTTCGTGTTGGTCGTAGCGTAATGTTATATATAGCCTAAAGCCTTCCTAATTAATAAATAAAACATTATTTATAATGCTCACTATTGTAATGTTAATACTCTATTCACATTACGTCATTACCATACACGACGTACACATTTGACACGTTTGAAATGTGTCATAGCGTCATCGTTGACATCGACGGAATGATTGACGGCCAAATTTCGACCGCAGAGCAGGCAACTACTTAGGCAGTTAGGCGCTTTGTCCACGGAGCAACTATTGCAGCAACTGGCAACTAACTGACAACTAGCTGTTTACATACATTTCAATTGGAATGCGCACACACAGCAACTCGAGTTTCGAGTTCCGGCAATCGTCAACAGTTTTCAGTTGCCGCAACTAGCAACTGTTAAATATTATACCGGTTTTTAAAGTTGCTGTTTTCCGCAACTGTCAATCGCAAATAAATCAATCAAGTTGCTCACAAATTGCTATAAAATTCCCGCAACCGTAAACGTTGTAGCAACTATCAACTTTTACAGGAAACTTTTAAAAAGTTGACAGTTGCCTCAACTTGAGTTGCTCCGTGGGCAAAGCGCCTAAGAATAGATGTATAAAATCGACCAATAAAAAATTTAATTAAATAATGATTATTCATTATTTCATAAATAGGTACGTGTCACATTCACACCATCATCGCGGTTTCCCCGACAACGAGTAGTGAGTTCATCGTTCGCAGGAAATACCGCACACCACGGTGGCGAATACAGACTTTAATGGCATGTTATATGTTATATACATGTTACAAAATTAACATAACAATTATAATGAGAGCCTAGGAGTCGCGTGACGCGATTATGAGGGAGGAGAGTTGGGGGGAGGTGAAGAGAGGAGAGGAGAGGAAAAATAGAGGGGTTGAGATAGGTGATAAGGATAAGCTGGCGAGTTTGGAAAAGACGAGAATTAGGAAGAATAAACAAATTCGAACTAGTCCATTATTTTTACATTATTCAGTTGTAAAATTTTTGTCGAAGTCATAAAACTCAAGTTGAATAGGTATATTATACTAATATGCAATAGTAGATTGTATGACAAGGGTGCAAAGTAATATTTTTTCGGCGAGGGCGTTTTTTGAATCCAGAGCGAAGTGAGGGATTCTAGAGTAGAATCCCGAGCGTAGCGAGGGATTCTTTAGTAGAATCCCGAACGTAGCGAGGGATTCAAAGTACGTCGCCCGAGCCAAAAATATACTTGCACCCGAGTGATACACTCTACTTTTCATCACCCACTATGAGAAAATCCTATCCTACTATCCATACTATCCATACTATCCATACTAATATTATAAATGCGAAAGTCTGTCTGTCTGTCTGTCTGTGTGTCTGTCTGTCTGTCTGTCTGTGACGTTTTCACGGCTAAACCACCGGTCCGATTTGGATGAAATTCGGAATGGAAATAGTTGAAGACCCAGAGTCACATATAGGCTACTTTTTTTTTCAAAAATCAACCCCTAAAGGCTTGAAATAGGGGATGAAAGTTTGCATGAAAAATCTAAACCGCCTGACCGATTTCGATGAATTTTCCCAGGAAGATAGTTGATGACGTACCCCCTTTCCCACTTTCCCGGTTCGCGATATAAACGAATTCCACGCGGGCGAAGCCGCGGGCAAAAGCTAGTAATATTATAAATGCGAAAGTTTGTAAGGATGTATGTGAGTGTGTGTGTGTGTGTGTTTGTTGCTCTTTCACGCAAAAACTATTGAACGGAATTTTATGAAACTTTGCAGTAATATAGCTTAGACATCGGAATAACATAATTTGTTAAAATTTAAAGAGATTTTTGAAGGGACTGGTTTTCCGAAGCGAAGCGAGGGCGGATTTACTAGTAATATATATATAATAGAAAATAATAAGTAAAAATGCACGAAACCTTAATTTTAATTTGAAAACGAAATCTTAATTTGATTTCTTTTTTTATTATTCAGCTGGCGGGGCCCTCGCGTCGTACCAGACATTCTTTATTCAAACAATATTTGCGTTCGATTTGTTTAGCGCAAAATACTAAAATGTTCTAAATTCAAAATAGGACGGAAAAGATCTAGCCGGCAGGAAAAGTTGTATGAAAATTCATTCCGGCCCGCTGAATAGAAAACAGCAACTTTGGAACCCCTTATGTCCGAATCAAGTCGTCTTTTTCGAATAGGTGTGATGAAAAAGTTATTCTGTATCCCTGTCTGTCGGCCACTTTGATGTAATTCGATGTGATATTTATGTGGACATCTGCAACGTTTTCATGCTGCCGCTGAACCGATTTAGAAAAATTGTTGTGAAGATAGATTGAGATCCGGGTAAGAACATAGGATAGTTTTAATCCCCACGGTCCCTTAAAATAATTTTAACGGTATTGTGTTTTCCCGTTCTGACGGAATTATGAATTAAACACAATACAATACATGTTAAGTGAAGCTTCATTCAACACATTACACATAGTGAAAACAAAGACAACGTACAGTTGAGCAGATGAACGGACAAAGGGATGAAAAGACAGACCAAATTATAAAACTCATTGTTTTGGGTTATTTTGCATTAATAAAGATCTCAATGGTTTTATATCTTTCTTGCAGAGACAGTCAGTTTTAGATTTATTATATGGAAAACATTTTGACACAAAACCTAATGCTTACAAGTATTAATACTGATATCTAAGTGATTTTAACGTCGGACTCCTGAACAGAGATCCTAGATTAGAATCTTAGTTAGCATTTCTAATTTTCAAAATTTACGTGCGTATGAGAAATTAAAAATCACCAGCTTCGATAAAGGAAAATATCATACGAAAACACAAACATTGTAACCCTGAAAGCACTTCATTATGTTCTCAAAGGTGTGTGAGGTCTACTAATCTGCAAGCATTGAGATAATATGTACTAAAGTACTCTGCAAGGCTATTCTGTAAGAAACAAATTCGATATCGAAGCTCACTCAGCTCAGGTGAGTTCTGTCACTACGATTGCGAGCTTGATTGGCGCTGCTGTCAGTTTTAACTTTACAGTGCGCCCAACTTATCTCTGAAATGGCAAAAATTGGAACTAATGCCGCCATGTTAAAAAGTCATTCATAAGTACGTTGTGGTCGTTCATCTGTCAGTTACTAGTGTGCAGTGATTGGTCAAATGCGTCCGACAGCGCCTCTCTTCATTTCAATCTTAAGTTGGGTTTACATAACAGAACGCGATGTACGTCAAAATTAAAATCTCACCGCGGATTCAGCTATCGAGATGTCAAAGATATCCTTACAGAATAGCCTAGCAGCACTTGGCCATTATTGCAATGTATCTGACCTACCAACCTATCTATCTTTTGACTTTACGCTGTAAAACCTGCGCCCAGCAGTACGAAAGTTCTGGGTTGTGAACATAATATGTGTATTACGTTTTGGTAACCAACCTATTTGTCCACAGCAACACCAAGCTCGCTGAAGGATGAAAGTAAGTCCCTCAGTTGTGGACTGCGGCTGCGGCGCTGGTGTAGAAGTCGCCGGTGTCAGCTGTGGAGGCTCCTTCTACTACCTTTCATCCCCATCCTGGCTCTCATCGTGCAGACCACACTCTCGCTGAAGAACAGCCTGACAAACGGGCGAGAAGTAGCTGATGTGGAAGAACAGGTATTATCTTTTATGTTCACCACATACAAACAGACGTAATGATGATGGTAATTGTGTCACCACAAAATAAGAGAGAAAAGATGAAGTTATGGTCACAAAAAAGCTGTCGGGCCACGGATAAGACTTGATATGAAAGACAACGAATTATCAACAAGTTTGCTCCCAATAATAGAGTAAGAGTAGTAGAATTACCTATAGGACCTAGTACCTAGTCTGTCTTCTACTCCTATGGGTTGAAGGGATTCTTTCTTCACTGGTTAGTTAGCTATAGCGAGGCTTGATGCGTATCGCGCCAAAGAGGCAGTAGTTAATTACAGGGATTGTCAACAAGTCACTGAAACCTTTAAAGCCTATTGGGCGAAACTGACCACATTTCTATATCAATCGCCCGTTACACAGCTATTTAAATAGACCTAAAAAGTTTAAATTAAAACCATTTTAAATTAAATACCGATATTTCAATACAGTTGCATGGATCATAGTCACAGTGGAACTACAGTGGCGGCGAGAAAGGAATGAACTTGACGAAATATCACATAACAATTTCTCGCACAAACTTATTTTATTCAAAACACGATACACTTCACTAAAAACCTACTGTACCTAAGTTCAAAATGTAGACATTAAAAGCTTATAAAAATACTAACCAGTCTTTTTGTATAATCATCAAGTTAGTTTTCACTATTAATATCGTGCGTCAGTCTAAAAGTTCATTGGTCTGTGCAATGTCCTGCGACTGACGGCTTTCGGTTCGAGAGATGACATCGAATAATTACAGTTTTATTTCTCGATAAACCCGATAACATCTCGGTGGAAAATATCGTAGTTTGACAGCTTCGCAGATTGGAGTGGGGAAAGATTTATAGTGTCGTATATCTACGTCGATTTGACCTCAGAACTGACGAAAAGAGTTCATAGAGTTCAACGAGCACCTCTCTGCATGTTTAATGTAGGTGTAGCCAGAAACATAACACTGCTGCTGTTTAATTTTCATTTTAAATGATCAAGTGAGTCTAATAGACAAACGACAAACGACAATAACAACTAAAAAGTTTGCAACTCAGGAACTTATACCGCGGTACGATAACAAAGGGTTTTACGTCGCACGTGCTCTACATACGTTTTTTTCTGAAATGTTTTGTTTGTGTCTTAATAATTTTACTTGTTTGGATAGCTTATAAAACAAGGATGTTTTTCATGTAGTTTGTACGCTTGATGTATACTAGATTTTTTAAAATAAATCTACTTTTCTATCGACCACATTCGTAAGAAAATGATTTTTTTTTAAAGAATTCACTTGTTATTTTAAAATGTGTAACACTTGTGCCTGCATTAGTATTAATAAATGATTGTTGTTGTATTGATCACTGATAGAAATGCACACAACTCAATTCAAACCACTACTTTTTTATTTATTGATTTTTTTGTAGTCAAATTCGGTGTTCTTTGACCAAAACCAAAAATAAGGAATATCTCGATAACCAGCTGACTTGGTATTATGGACATTATGGTTAAACTTATTGGAAATTGGTTGTATTACCACATCCCAAGAGGAATACGTCGAGTTACAAATCACCCTGTATATTGATCAACGAACATGAATTCTATGTTTGAATCATTAGGGCGCATTCAAGTAGAACGCTGGTAACCGGCACCGATCTGCCAGCGCTTATCGGTACTGGTCCGTTGACATAACCTCGGTCGTGTGACAGGTCGGATCTTGTCGACGCTTATCGGCGCTTCTCACATTACGCTGTTTATTAGCTACGCGACTGCAACGCAATCCAAAATTCACTTTATCTGACATTTCCCACTGACAGGAGATGCATCGTAGAGTGCCACCAACTTATTTCTGAAATGGCAGAAATTGGAACTTATGCCGCCATGTTGAAAAGTCATTCATAAGTACGTTGTGGTCATTCATCTGTCAGTTACTAGTGTGCAATGATTGTTCCAATGCGTCCGACAGCGCCTCTCTTCATTTCAAGGTCAAGTTGGTTTTACTATAGATGCGTCGCTTTCATACATTGACAAGATCCGAGTCGCTTGCAAACAGCGTTGTGTGAGAAGTGCCTTAGAATTGTGATCGACAGTTGCGTTTCGTTTTCCAGGATTTTTTATAACATCTTATAGGCTTATTACACCTTTCTAAATTTAGTCATATAAATCAGGAGGCTACTACGAAATCCGAACTACTAACAACGTACGAAGTTCGATTTCGAAACCTCACACGTCAGTTTCATACAATACAATTTTCATAAACGAAACGACTGACGTGTGATGTTTCGAATTCGGTGGTTCGTAGTTCGGATTTCGTAGTAGCCTCCTGATTTATATGACTAAATTTAGAAAGGTGTAATAAGCCTATAAGATGTTATAAAAAATCCTGGAAAACGAAACGCAACTGTCGATCACAATTCTAAGGCACTTCTCACACAACGCTGTTTGCAAGCGACTCGGATCTTGTCAATGTATGAAAGCGACGCATCTATAGTAAAACCAACTTGACCTTGAAATGAAGAGAGGCGCTGTCGGACGCATTGGAACAATCATTGCACACTAGTAACTGACAGATGAATGACCACAACGTACTTATGAATGACTTTTCAACATGGCGGCATAAGTTCCAATTTCTGCCATTTCAGAAATAAGTTGGTGGCACTCTACGATGCATCTCCTGTCAGTGGGAAATGTCAGATAAAGTGAATTTTGGATTGCGTTGCAGTCGCGTAGCTAATAAACAGCGTAATGTGAGAAGCGCCGATAAGCGTCGACAAGATCCGACCTGTCACACGACCGAGGTTATGTCAACGGACCAGTACCGATAAGCGCTGGCAGATCGGTGCCGGTTACCAGCGTTCTACTTGAATGCGCCCTAATGATTCAAACATAGAATTCATGTTCGTTGATCAATATACAGGGTGATTTGTAACTCGACGTATTCCTCTTGGGATGTGGTAATACAACCAATTTCCAATAAGTTTAACCATAATGTCCATAATACCAAGTCAGCTGGTTATCGAGATATTCCTTATTTTTGGTTTTGGTCAAAGAACACCGAATTTGACTACAAAAAAATCAATAAATAAAAAAGTAGTGGTTTGAATTGAGTTGTGTGCATTTCTATCAGTGATCAATACAACAACAATCATTTATTAATACTAATGCAGGCACAAGTGTTACACATTTTAAAATAACAAGTGAATTCTTTAAAAAAAAATCATTTTCTTACGAATGTGGTCGATAGAAAAGTAGATTTATTTTAAAAAATCTAGTATACATCAAGCGTACAAACTACATGAAAAACATCCTTGTTTTATAAGCTATCCAAACAAGTAAAATTATTAAGACACAAACAAAACATTTCAGAAAAAAACGTATGTAGAGCACGTGCGACGTAAAACCCTTTGTTATCGTACCGCGGTATAAGTTCCTGAGTTGCAAACTTTTTAGTTGTTATTGTCGTTTGTCGTTTGTCTATTAGACTCACTTGATCATTTAAAATGAAAATTAAACAGCAGCAGTGTTATGTTTCTGGCTACACCTACATTAAACATGCAGAGAGGTGCTCGTTGAACTCTATGAACTCTTTTCGTCAGTTCTGAGGTCAAATCGACGTAGATATACGACACTATAAATCTTTCCCCACTCCAATCTGCGAAGCTGTCAAACTACGATATTTTCCACCGAGATGTTATCGGGTTTATCGAGGTAGTAGCCCTCCAGATTTAGGTGACTAAATTTGGGATGGTGTAATAAGCCTATTAGATACTTTTGCTCATCGACATTTGCGTATACTGACGCTTTATAACGTGATTTCCTCGAATTTCTTTTTCATAAGTTTTTCAAAGAAACCTGAACTAAATTTCATCTTATTTAAAGTTATGTTACTCTTCTATATTTAATGATCATTCCAGGTCAGTTAAAGTCGCTGGGTAAGGATTTTTATAACGCCACACTATTTCACCAACGATAGGATCCCTGGGTTGTGGACGCCATAGCGAATACACGAGAGAAAAACTGACCCAGGATCACCCAGACTGAGAACGGAAAGGATAAATGCTCAAAAATGTATGGATCAAAAACCCGGAGTCGATTAAATCGATTTATGTTTGCCAAGGTAGAATAAACATACTACATCCCGCCAATCCAATCATCCAATAATTTTTTTCGATGAAACAATCGCCAAGTTCTAAAAAATCGTAACTAACTGACTACGGTTTTATATATACATCTCGATAGTAATTAGAGCGGTTTCATAAAGGATATTGTGACGTATTATGCATAATATTGAGAGTAAAGTACATTATACATATCTGATGATTATCATACTCATAATATAAAGCGAGTTTGTTTGTTTGTTTGAACGCGCTAATTTCAAGAACTGCTGGTCCGATTTGCAAAATTATTTTTGTGTTGAATAGTCCATTTATTGAGGAAGGCTTATTGGTTAAACACCATCACGCTACGACCAAAAGGAGCGGAGCAAAAAGTTTCCAGAAGCGAAGCAAGGGCGTAGTGTTGTTATGTAGGTATATACCCTATAGCATTCCTCAATAAATGGACCATTCAACACAAAAATAATTTTTCAATTCGAACCAGTAGCGTTAGTAGTCCTGAGATTAGCGCGTTCAAACAAACAAACAAACTCTTCTGCTTTATATTAATAGTATAGAAGTATGGATTATGTATTCTATATCTCTTTCACGAGTGAGCAACAACATAATAATAAAACAATGAACCAGTTATTAAACGTGCTCTGCTTTACCTACAGAATTGTTGGATGCTGCTGTTCGGTTATAGTTTTATGCGATACAAGGGGCGTATTTGCGACCTCTTAGTTATGGTCTACTTTGCTGTTCATAAATTATTTTAATCGACTCTGGGTTATTTTTGAGCATCCTCCTTTGACATTCTTTCTACCTCAGTGGTACTCGAATAGAATACCTTTTGAATGGCGATTAGTTTAGTTTAGTATTAAGTCACTTATGGGTCGTTGATTTTGGTTATACTCTGTTAATAATCTTAGAAATCTAATATAATACAGTCCTTCGGCATTGTACAAAAAAGTGATTTTACACGTCGCTTGAAATGATTTCGTTTTGACAGGTGAGCCGAGCGACCGAGCTGGGTAAACTGGTCACGAGGTTACAACAGGAGCGGTCTGAAGTCGCCTTCTTCATCTTCACCAACGGCAGCACTTTGAGGTATAATCATCATCATCATTATCTCAACCCATCATGGTCCACTATTGAACACGGGTCTCTTCTCAGTATTTAGCAAAACTCGCACACGCTTTTTTGCTATGGTAAGAATTATATTTGATACACATTGGAAATATAAAGAGCATAGAGAAAAGAATGATAAAACTTGAAAAACTCAATTAAGTAAGAATTGTAACTTAGTCAATTGTGAAGCAACTCAGATCGTTAAAGATCCAGAATGGCCGTTCAAAATAAAAAATTATAACAATAACTTAAAATGCTATGGGAATACTTATTTAATAACTCCCAAGTAAACATACATCGTTATTTTCGTGTTTTTACTCATTATGACCTAGTTGTCGTCAAACTATTGGTTATCGATTATATAATACTTGCGAGGTAAAATCGTTTGACTTAAGATTCAAAATCATGCAAGAAATCTTCCACACTGGTCTGGGATTAGACACATTATTGTAGGGGCGTCCGTCGACCCGACACGCGTAGATATGTTTTTCTTCCCAATGCTACTTCTGAGTACATATTCACGGAATCCCTTATTTGTTCGGGTCGTCGCCCTAAACGCACTCCAAACAATATCAACATACTTCACAACTTAAACATCTTCTGCAGATAAATATGAGTAATAATGTTGGAGGCAGTCAAAACTTACACGGCGGATGCTTGGTAAAGAATTTACGATTTTGCATAAGCCATTGACAATATATTTATTTTTTTGCACGACTTTGTTCCTTAATCCAGACAAATAACTTAAGCTTTGACATTAAGACATACAGCCACGGCCATGAAGTTTTTTTCTTTTTCACAAATCTATTCATTTTTTTCTTTAATTTCACAGTATTGGTTAATTTGGTTATGGAACATATTATTTTCTATGTTCCATACGTAAAGTAAGTATCTCGAAGCTGGGTTATTACAATATTATTGGGAATAGATATGTGTAGAACTATTGCGTGACAAGTAAGACCATTTCTTATCATAAATGGCGCTGGAATATCTGGCGACGGCCTAGAACGGCCAAGCCTTGCTGTTAGCCCAACGTAGGGTTTGTAGAGTTATTGCTCGTAGAATCATATCTTTTATTAAAGGCTGGGCTCCTAATGACACCTGATAACTTTTTACATTCGGTACTTAACTTTTTTTATCTTTTATTATTTCATTACGATGGCGGCCATAGTAATAATACGCATGCTATGAAAATCTCTGGTAACAACATATTTTCCTATTTACCTAATAGGAAAACCTAATATTTTTTTTTTTCATCGGATACCAATAGTCATAGAAAAAGAAAACTCATAAGAAAGTAGAACGCTTTTATTGTGTACGTAATAATCTCTTCAAGAAACTTGAGACATGTTCACTGGCGAACTCACTTTGGCAACATCGTTACAACGAATTCCGAAGTTCATTTACCACGTATTCATGTATTTACATTTGTTGACGCTTCAAGGTCAAACGGACTATGTCACGTAGCAGTAAAACAAACGGGTTCTCACGATTTTGAAAACTATAAGTTTTGAAGATATATTGTTAAATTTTCAAGTACATTTGGAATTGAAATAGATGCCACGACCAAATAGTTTTGGTAAAAGTTGGGACAACTCAGTACATAGGTAACCGAATCAAGAGTAAACATAATAATTATTTTATGTATTTAATACACTTTATAGTATGATTGTATGTTCACTTAAAATTAAAAATAATTATAATGCTACAATTTTGTAGGTCCTAGTCGTACACAAAAGGCGATTGAGACAAAATCAATTGAGAACTTTTAGGTATGTAGGTTTGTCAAGATGATTTCCTACCTCAAAGATTCAGATTCGTTCATTTATTAGATTAAAGATTTCGGGATTCGAAATTAAGATATCTGAGGCGGGGCACCACGGTTATGATGTGATCTCTATGATTCGTAATTAGCATTTTTCAATCAACTGAATCATCGTTACTATTTAACTAATCATAGCGGTTAGTTGACTAAGTTTGACTAATGCCACTATTGTTTTATCATGTTTGAACAATATTCATGTTCGAATATGGTATAGGTAGGTAAACCGCAGCTGAAAAAATCGTTGCTCATGTTTTAAGGTATTTTAAATATTTTTCATATTTACCACATAGATACTTCGTTAATACCTTCGATAATACCTTTGATGACATTGTAGATCTAGTTTGATTTTAAGAATCCGTACTCAAAGGATAAAAAAGATGTTTGGCTGTCTTTCAGTCTGCCTGTCTGAATAGTCCATGTGCTTGTTCATATTGAACACGCGGGCGCGGTAACCTGGCGAGCTCGTGATCACATTGGTTGCCAGGCGTTTGCGCGAGAGTATCGCATCGTTCAGTTGCATCGCAACTGTATCGCGTGTTCCGCCGCTAGTTCGATGTGAACACACACAAACATCTCAAGCGTTCGATATTGCCGCGCGCGCCGCGCGCGCGTTTCGCTAGCTTGCTCGCTACTTGACCGCACACCGTTCCGATGTGAACACTTGGATATAACGCCATATGTTTGATATTTCGTGACCGCGCCTGCGATTAAGTGTGAATGAATCTTATATTTTTAACCTATGGTAAGCATTTAAATTTTCACGGAATACGGGTTAGCGATGTTGCTGTAACAACAAATGGGAAAATTTTTAAAGTTAGATCCCAAAGGCGGAACCCATAAAAATAACCTTAATCAATATTTACAAAAAAATAAGCGACTTTAAAAGCGATAAGAAGAGATAACTCATAAACTACTACTAGACGAGAAACACCTTTCGAATACAAAAATTCACCTTATGTAAAGTTATGAGGTAACAAATTAAAGAAAAATAAATACAGTTGAATTCAGTACTTCCTTTTTAGAAGTTGGTTAAAAATAAGGTTATGATAAGAACAATTAATGATGTACTTAACTAATTTTCCAACATGCGTAGGTCTGTCAATTCTTTCACGTGTGCAAACATGATTAGTTCTTGCTATAAACTGTTGTTGTTGTTTTAGTTGTTGGTAACCTACACTATTACCAACAACTAAATTGCCGAAGCCGGATAAACTTTAAGTTCCTAGATTTAGTAATTAAATAAATTTTATTTTTAGGGCAATTAATATTTATATTTTATAGGATGGATGGCCACTATTGGCAAAACTTTTTGAGCGCTTCCGTGCTTTGGAGGGCACGTAAAGTAATCGCTCCCTGTTATAATCCATAGATAGCAGTCGTTAAGCGACATCGAAGGCCTTCACGCGGCATGAAAACATAAGCCACCAATACTTTAAAAAAAAATTGGTTGCCTGTAAAGTCGGTATACGGGCGAAAGTTTTACGTGACAACGACTTTGAGTGGTAAAATAATTTTAATGTGAATATTCATTCGTATAGTAGGAAGAAGGATGAAATAATAGTAACAATTTAAAACATTTATTTATACAAAGAATTATATTTAAAACATTGTAACACCATCCGCCATCTAGCGCTGCTAACCGTTAGACCATTAACCATTAGTCACAACTAAGTGAGGTAACAAACGAGATTACTCTACTTCTGATCAGAGATGGCGCTGTACCATTTTCTGAAACACGCCAACGTGTGTACGCCGTAGCTACCATAAGTAATGTTAAGGAGGAAGGGACGCGTGCCTTTCACTTTTTATGTCTGTCTCTCTCGCTCTTAGGCGGACTAACCATGCCCGAGTGGAAGGGACGCGTGCCTCTCACTCGCTCTCATTGTAAGCGCATAACGTGAGCGGAGCTACTAACGCAGTTTCTTGAAGTGCCACCCGGCAAACCAATTTATAAGACGTTATCACGTCAAAACCGGTTTCAGAACCGACTACTAATCAGGAAAAATCCGGATAGTCTGTAATAAACGGTAGCCCTACTCCCGTGCCACCTTAGTTAGAAACCGCTAGCACGTGTTCTTCTAAAATGTTTACAAACTCTCATATTATACGGAAGGTGTAGCAAATGTGTCAGCTACTTTCTTAGATTACTTCCGCGCTAGTGTGTTAGACAGGGCGGGGAAATAGGTTACGGGGAATATTATTAATGTTAATATTATTACAGATACTGATCCCATTTGTTGTACGTAACGACTCCAACGTAAAGCAAAGACTTTCCAATATCAGTGCAACTTTGATGATCTAATGTCTAGATTGAGCGTCGCCCTACAAAGAAAACAATAAAAACAAGGCAACAATATCATGCATGTGTGCGTGCAGGCGATGTTTTACACGTTCGTCTATTGTCTATGTGAGCGTGATCAATGATACAATTATATAAAAATTGTGGCTAACAGTTAGCCAGATTTTTTTGACACGTTTGCGCGGATTCGATGTTCCATCTAGACATGAGATCATCAAAGCTGTGCAAATATACTTAAATGTTTCGGAAATAATCGCTATAAAACACAACGACAACTTATGATTTCTGAAAACCCATATGATAATACTTTTTTATAAGTAATTATTTTGTATTCAAAGGCTAGTGCATCGCGTGGTCTCAAAGAGCAAAATCTGACAAGTAGTTTTTGAGGTATCCTTAATAAAACGTACCTATTTGATTTACTTTGAATACGTTGATGATGATATGATTGTATTACATGTCTATATTGAAGTCGATCTTTTTTGTTAAAGTTGTGTCATAACGTGTAGAAAGGAAAAATGTATGTAACATTAGGGGGCGTACATAAGGGTAGTAGTCGCTAATATGGCGCGATGGCGCCAAGACGGTCGTAGATAACAACAAAGTAGGCTCGGAAGCCCGCTAACTGCAGAAAGCTATTCGAATTATTACGGCTTCCCCGAGAATATTGAAAGCTTCTCACACGAGATGGGCGAGACACAGATTTTGATTGGAATGCTATTTCTATCGGTTTGCATGTTACGAAACTTTGCGATATGATGATAGGTATATTTACATAATAAAATACTACAATGTCGTAGAACACGTTGATACGGCATGACATGCCACTTCTGATAGGTGACTTACCTACGGTGCTGAATCACGCTATCGAAGTTTTTTACTAAATGTACAAGTTCCAAAAATAAACAGTCCAACATCAGCCACTCCTCAGACATTACGCGTCGTTACTGGGAGATCTCCCTTTGATATATTAAAAAAATAATAATTATTAGTTGGTTTGATTCAGTCAAAAGTACTTCCACGCGGAATCTTTCTTTTTTTGTATGTAGTTTTGTACTATACTTAAATGTATTTCGTCATAGTCGTAATAGGTAAAGCGACACATCTGCGCTTTGACACATTTTACAGGGTTAACCATTTCAAATAACTTCTATAGTTTCTGGACATAACGTTTTCATTACAAACCCAACTCCAAAATTTCCCTTCTCTGTTTTGAAGGTTCGTATTGCGGTTTATGTAAAATAGCAACTACGAGTAGGTACAACAGAATCCCCTTTATCGGTCAGTCACCGCTCTCGCTTCGCTTCGGGTTACACATTAATTACACAGCTTTATCCGCATCTCGAAAATAGTCAGACGAGATGCTTACAATGATAATAAAATCGTCATCATCTCAACCCATCATGGCCCACTGCTAAGCCCGGGTCTCTCCTCACAGTGAGAAAGTTAAGGAATAAAATAACAACTAACAAAAACTAATTAAACTAGCGGCACGCTATGATGGCCGGTTTGACGTTTGTCCGCTCATGAAGTTCCGTATTAATTGATAACGACTTTGAAGGAAATAATTGTATTACTTTATTGACGATAGTGATGTGCAGAGATTCATAAATTTTATCGAATGTAGTTTTAGGTTTAGGACTCAAAATTTATTTATTAAATTGATTTCTAAAATGTATACAAGTGTAGAAAAATCAGTTTGCACCATTTAAGGGGTGAATGTACTTGTGAATATGAACAATTTTCACTATGTGGACAAACCTCTGAAATCGCAAAAAAATATCAGCTGTTTCATACAAAAGGTAAAATTTTTATTTTTATATGATATATACCACAACTCGGCATTTGGTTTTCTAAATTGAAAATTTTTAAAAATGGAATCTAATACGATCGTCACATAGGATCGCTGGCTAGCACAACTACTACCTCCGGCAAACTCGCGTCAATGCTCAATGCAAAACAAAGCAGTTTCGAATTGACGTTGCTTCGAAAAGTATAAACTGTCAGTGCAATGCGATTGTGATATAGTTTTGACCTGGCTTTGGATTTCAAATATTGATACTGCATTACTGTTGACCCTTGCTCGTAATTTGGACTCTGTTCAAGCCCTTTGTTGTGGATTTCGTCGATATGACCGAACGTACGCAGAGAACTGTTCTAAATAGTCAGACACGTGAGTTCGTAATACGCCTTCGTAACTATTTCGATCGTGAAGCTCAAAATGGAGGGCCAATTTTACCTATAACGTCAGTGGTTGAACGCGTAGCTGATGCTAGAGGTGCGCGACTGCGAATGATCTCACTATTCGAATAATCTACAACTACTAATGTGCGCATTCGAATTGAATATTAGTAATATACTAATGTTCATATTCGAATGACAACTACTAATTAGTAATTACTAATCTAACAGCGTTTCGACTTGCGACGCGAGTCGCGCGTTCGAGTTCATTTCATTCGACGCTCACTCAGTCGGTTCTGTTGTCAGGTTCGAATGAATAATACGAATGACGACTACTAAATTAGTAACTAATCTCAGCGTTTCGCTTTCGACTCGCAACGAGAGTCGCGCATTTGACTTCATTTCATTCGACGCTCACTCAGTTTGGAATGAATAATAATTATGTAGCCATGGATCGTTCACTGCTTATCCTTATTGGGATACTAGCGTTTGCCCGCGGCTTCGCCCGCGTGGAATTTGTATTCGTACAGTTTATTTACGTTAAATACTGAAAGCGACAAATGAATCAATTTTGATAAGAATGTGATAAATTTTGTAAAATGTGCATCGTAAAAAGCACCCAATTTAAATAAACAAAATTGGAGGGTCTGTTTGTAATATTAAAATAACCGCTTTTTACTAAATGCATAATAGGATGTGTACACGGTGTACATATATCAAAATAACATTATTTACGATTTTTGTCTGTCTGTCTGTTTATTCCGGCAAATCTCTGGAACGACTGGACCGATTTTGACGGGACTTTCACTGGCAGACAGCTGATGTAATAAGGAGTAACTTAGGCTAATGTTATATTACAAATGTAATAACTTTTTGTTAAATTCCACGCGGGCGAAGTCGCGGGCACAGCTAGTTGTATTTAAACCTCACTATTTTTGATATAGTGGCTCCCACGTAAAATGTACTTGTAAATATGCTGTCGCGGACTTTTATATCGTAAATATCGTCGTAAGTATCGTTAAGTAACGTTATTTTCATCCCCATTGTAATCCCAAAAAAAAACAAATTAGTTACTAATTTGTATAGCTCATTCGACTGATTCGAATGATTTACTAAATCGAATAATTTGAATGGAATCATTCAAAGTCGCGCACCGCTAGCTGATGCGCTTAATATTGGACAACGAACTGTTAGACGGATAACTAAAGAAAAATATGGCGAGACTGGCACAGAAGAAAATAAACTTCACACACCAAAAAAGAGAAAACGAGCAAAACCAGTCGTAGGCATCGATAGCTAAATTGACATTCCACATCACTGTTGTAATGTGTCAAACCGGCCATCATAGCGTGCCGCTAGTGTAGGTATTAATTTTTACTCAAAATGCATTGCAACTTTGATGATGAAATGAATAAATATATTCGTTATAGGTAGTAAGTAATAGTTACATAATAAACCTAATATGTTTCCACCTGGGAGCCTTAGAAGCGGTATTTTCTTTCTTTCCGTTCTTTCTTTCTTTACTTTAGGGCGGCCTGTTCCTTTTTGAAGTTATACTTCTTTAGGCGCGTTATGGAAAAATCATGAGAGTGAAATTTTACGATTCGCGCGCATCTGTAACACAAAAACTAACAGTATGAAGTTAGGCGCGTTATGGAAAAATCATGAGAGTGAAATTTTACGATGCGCGCGCATCTGTGACACAAAAATTAACAGTATGAAGTTGCCGGCTAAACCACTGACGTCTCTTTAGTTTTGCTTTTGCTTTTTATCGAAATTATTTATAACCAGCCAGGTTTGTTTTGACTTGTTTGTGGCACATTGACATGACATAATATGCACAGACTAGCTAAAGATTAATGTTTCGTTATACGGTATGCAACGACTAGTCTTTTTGGTAAAATATTTAATAAAGGTTTTTAACTGCAATATAACAGTAAATAAATTATAACTAAGTATTCAAAGATAGTTTAGGATGACTATTAGTGATTATGCTACCATTCCATCAGTATTTTCTTAAGACGTTGTCACGTTCAACTATCGTCAGTAAACCGACTTTACAGACAACCAATTTTTTTTAGTATAATTAATACTAAATATTATGAAATTATTAACGTTGAATATTTATTATTTAATGATGCCAAAGAAGTATAACTTCTTACGCGCGTACATAAGTACACGCAATTTAATATTTTTTTAGAGCAGCAACACACAGGAGGTGATTGATGCCTTTTATACCCACTGATGTCCATATGACCATTTTAGTATCCTGTAGTATAATGGCCACAATTCTGCTAATTAGTAACGCTTCAATACTGTCTCAATTGAATCGTTTGATACGGAATGTGCCAAACTGTTCAATCGAGACGCCATTGAGGCATTTATAAATTAGCAGAATCTGGTGCCTCATCTACTCGCTTGCCGGCCGGGTATTTTATTTTATTTATTTTATTTTGCTTTATTTGGGAAAAATACAGTGATATAATATCATAAATAATTAAAACAAACCAGCTTCAACCAGCTCCGCTGTACCTTACCTGTATCAAATAAGTGATATTGTAATTTTTTATTTTAAAAGATATGCGAGGAGTTTTTTTCGCCGTTTTTTTCTCCTCCTTTATTGCCTTTGCAAAACGGCGATAGAATCAAAAAAATACGTTCGTAAGATAATTTGTAAATTACTAAATGAAATAAACGATTTGAGTTTGAGTTGAGTTTCAAAGTGTCAGTGTTAAAACCATGTTTGAGATTTTATTCTCTTGCAGATCAAACCTCACTCAGAGGTTCGCGGGAACCGATAGCGCCCTGGAGCAAATGGGAGACCTGCCGCTCCTGACCTTCAAATCTCGCAGCACACCCATTGATGGAGAGACCTTCCTTACAGAGCTAGCTGATCTTAGGTAAGTCTAGTACAAATTATAAAAGTAATCATAAAAATTGGTAAACAAACTAAATTGTTTCAAAAACTTACTAGTTAAAATAACTAGTTAAACTACATAGTTGTGTCAGTAAAGCAAGGCTGTAAACTTTATGTTTGCCGTCTATATTTTTATGTTTGTTCTATTTATTCGTCATTTGTTCAACAATTTTAAACCAACTAGTTAAAAAACTACTTGAGACAACAGTAAAGTAAGGCTGTAACGTATCGTAGTCCTCAGAGGAGGTGTAAGTAAGTACGCGTAAGTGTAAGCTACTGCAGCCCAGGGGAGCTGTAAGCACGGGAAATTTCCTTGATTGCACCTATAAATAACTGAACTGAAGTGAAAATAGTGCAGGATTGGAAACATACGGCACCGGAATTGTTACGTCTTTTGTAGTAGTGAGTTTCATGGAATTGGTTATTGATAGGACAGAGCCTTATGTGGCTTTTTTGTAAGTATTTGTATATTGAATTATTTTATACCTAACGCAATAATTGTTACAAGAGGATTTAAGTTTATAACAAACTTTTCCCGATACATTAATCTACGCGTAACTTGAATCCTTTGCGTAAAAAGTTACGATTACAAAGTTTTAATCAATATTCCGTTGATTTTTTTCACTGACAGTCACAAACATAATTGCACTATTATTCTAAATTAAAAGTACTACGTTGGCTGTGGATTTTACTAACAATAAGTTGCTTACCCAGATATTGTTATTTAACCGCTGCGTCTAAAATACAGAACACAGCCGTGAGTCTCTAGTATGTGTTCACTAACTGAGATTAATTACTCGATAAAGTCAACACTTCTCATTGGTTGCATGTAATGGAAGCCGATTGAAAATGTATTGCCCCGATAATAATGCACCTAATTTAATAATTATATACCTACTAGTAAACAAACGCATGATATACCTACCTACTGTGATATCCTAGTGGCAACTTTTGGATGAGGGTTCAACAAACGAAACTAATTCACCGACGCAAAAAAGGGGGTGTTAAAAGTTTGATTTGTGTGTCTGTGTGTCTGTCTATGGCACGGTAGCTCCTGAATGTATGAACCGATTTGAGTGCAGTTTTTTCTACCAGTTCATGTGCGGTAGTTTCTAGCTATGTTTAGAAGAAACCGGTCTAGCAGTTTAAAGAGTGTCGTCTCATTTCCAAAAATTTGTGCGGAGGAGGTAAATTTTGGCATAAAATTGAATTATTGACGTAAAATTGAATTATTATATATCGCAGTACAATATCTGCCGCTTCAGCTAGTACCTACACCATAGATAAGGACACTTCAAGTAATTTGTTTTAAAACGTAATTTCTTTACAAGTTCTTAATATTCCGGAGTGTTGCCGAGTTTCATATTATAATCTGTCTAATGGTAGCATGTTTCACAAAGTATTCCAATAAAAAGTAGGTAAGTACTGAACATTTCTGTCATGTTCATTACATTACAGAGCCTTGAAAAGCCTTTGTGTTGTGCATTAGGTATTCCTCAGGCATTCCTCAGGGCAATGCTCATAATTATTTGAATTACGGTAATGTTTGAGCGTTGATAGCATAGTGGTTAAGAATTCGGGCTCCTACTCTGAGAGTCTGGGTTCGAATACCAGGGCACGCACTTCTGACTTTGCGGAGTTATGTGCGTTTTAAGCATTCAAATGTCACTAGCTATTACGGCGAACAATCTCTGTCGTGTTGCTAATTACTCCTATAGCAAATTTAGGTAGTTGAAGGAAGGTGCTACATGCTCGTCTGCTATTTAAATATAGCTACAGAACATGAATGAAATCTGGGCGGACCAAACGAAATGTCAGAAGGTAGGCAAAACCGGTACTTTGTTACGTAAACAGTCATTAACAGTCATAAGAAATATTTGTAATTAGTTGTATGCTGTTTGGTGGAGGTTATGTAGGCGCCTGATAATTATGTTCGGTGCGTCTTTGCTCCTCCTTTGGTGAAGGCGCTCACGTGAGGACGTCACTAACAACGTCACACTGACCAGTGGACCCCCGGTCACCTCTGCGTGTCCTCCAATCGCCCTTCTGACCGCGGTGCGTGCGCGTGCGTCCAGTGCGTGACCGCTTTGACTCCTCATTGAAATTTTGTATAATTTTATCCTAATATAACGAGTAAAGGAGTTCTTAAAAGTGGCAATATTTCTTTTATTTAACATAAGAAAATTGGCTTCGCTTCGGGACCCGTAGGTAACAGCCACGTAGGTCCCGCTCCCGTAGGAATCTCGGCTAAACAGTAGCCTATTATAAATAATATACTGGAACATCAGATATAACATTTGCCTATGACGTAAGTAAATTACATGTAGTATTTGATAGCGTCATTCAGAACTTGCAAATGAATTTCACTAACGCCATCTATTAACAACATCCGGAACTAAATATCTAGCAACTAACAAAACATCGATCTTCCCATGGGAATGAGATGTTTTTCCGCAGTAAAAAGTAGCCTACGTCACTCTCCACCCTCCTAACTATCCCCACACACATAAACCATACCATATAATAGCCCTGTTGCGACGTGAAAGAGTCACAAACAAACAAACAAACACACTTTCACATTTATAATATTAGTATGGATGGATTCATAATATTCATACAATACATACAGTAATACAATTTGATAACTCAATAAAAACGTCAAGCTGCAGGCTAAGCGTCCACAGGTCGGTATCGTACGCATCGGACGCATCGCATTAAACGGATCGTAGTATTCTTTGTATAGAAAATCATACAAGTGCGTCCACTGATCCGCATCGTACGGATCGTACTTTCTATACAAACTGCGATACTGCGATGCGTCTGATGCGTAACGATACCGATCTGTGGACGCTTAGCTTAAACCACAGTGTTATGAACAGCGTCTATAGACTAACTTAGCACGGTATTGATGTTTTTCCTGGTCAGAAATCGACCTAAGACCCTACGCTTGAGAAACAGGGTAAATAATAACCGAGCCATAATACCGTCATTATAATAATAACTGGTAATCTGTCTCACTTCCGTTCGCCTTTATTTACAACTATTCGCATTAGATGGATTGCTATTAATTTATTTTAAGCACTTGTTACATTTCTTATTTTCCTCATTTTAAGCCCACCCCCGTATCATGAGCTCTTAATTCCAGACAGTTCACGTTCACAACATCACGTTGTGAACTGTCTGGAATTAAGAGCTCATAATATGGGGGCTGACCTAAAAACAGGGGTGTTATAAGGTTTACCTATCTATTTGTGTGTCTGTTGTAGCACTGTAGCTCCTGAATGGATGAACCGATTTGAGTGCGGTTTTTTTTAATCGAAAGTCAATTAACTTGCGGTAGTTTAAGCTTTGTTTGGAAAAAATTGGTCCAGCATTTTAAAGAGCATCAGCTCTTCTCTCCAAAATGATGTCAGGCATTTTTGATACAAAAATTATCGGCGTAAAATTTAATTATTAGCTATATACTCTGAAGATCTGTTTGGCCGTTTGACGATCATCATCAACTATTACAGGATTTTCTTAGTTGGAGCATTATATTTTAAGTTTAAAGTTGTATCTATTTAAATGCCTCCTTTTGATGTCCAGATAATAAGATGGAAATTTATTTATTGCAATAGCTGCACGAATACTGTGAAGAGGGTTAATGACTGACCATTTCAGAGAACCTCTATACTAATTTTAACCGTTATCCGGTGGGAGCAAATCCGTTCTCCAAAATGGAAAGCATCCATCATAGGGAGACGTGGTGGCTGTAAAACAGTGCTGCATAGGATTACGATCCTATATCGTTGAGCCACTTTTGCCTCCGAATTTCGAGGGAATGGAGAATCTATACATATAATAAAACAGTAACTGATCGCTGTTTGTGCACGCTTATCTCAGAAACGGCTGAACGGATTTTTGTGGGACTTTCACTGGGATAGTGGAGGCTGTGGAACAACATACAGACTTCTTTTTATCCAAGACTAGAGATCCGGCCGCGCTTCGCTTCGGGACCCGTAGGTAACAGACGCGTAGGTCCCGTTCCCGTAGGAATCTCGGCTAAAAAGTAGCCTATAATTATGATCTGGAACATCAAATATAACGTTTGCCTATGGCAAGTAAATTATATGTAGTATTTGATAGCGTGATTAAAAACTTGCAAATTGCAAATGAACTAACGCCATCTATTAACAACATTCGGAACTAAATATCTAGCAACTAACAAAATATCGATCTTCCCATGGGAATGAGATGTTTTTCCGCGGTAAAAAGTAGCCTACGTCGCTCTCCACACTCCTAACTATCCCCACACACATAAACCATACCATATAATAGCCAAGTTGCGACGTGAAAGCGTCACAAACAAACAAACAAACACACTTTCACATTTATAATATTAGTATGGATTAGTATGGAAGTAAGGATTTAGCACCTGCAATTCAAAATGTAGAATATCTGAAAAGGAAGCAGATGGTGCCTTACCGCTCTCACGCACTCGACGACCCGAATGGCGCAATGGTTAACACGCCGGATAGCTGTTCCAAGGGTCCTGGGTTCGATTTCCAGTGAGGTAGAAATTTGAATAATAAAAAAACAATTATTAAAATCGAATTCATCAGCACAGTCGAATTGAGAACCTTTTTCTTTTTTTTTGACGTCGTTTAAAACATTGTATGTAAGTAGGTACACAGTTAACTACGTAAGTTTTTGTTAATGTCTCTACTGTTAATTTATTGTTACAAAATCCTCCTTCCTTAGGTTGGTTCTCATTTATCATCAAAAGAAATTCTCTAGAAGTCCGGCTCCAAATAGCTTTTGAGAACGAAATACGAATAAACTAAGGATTACTTTGAGAACTGGCCTTACTAAAGCGCAGAAACTTAGTCATTTCATTACAGTCCTTACTTAGAAGTATTTTGCATAGTTTCAGCTCTGATAATAAGTTAGGATTCTTAGGGATATAAACGAGGATTAGACAATTACATTGTATAATATACCTACAATGAAGATGCTCAAATGTTTGTATACTGTTGAATCTACTTGCGAGTGATGTATTTAGGGTTTTAGCGTCATTTATTTCCTATAATGGAAGCCCTGATAGTGCCTATAGATAAAAAGGTATAAATGTGGCCTTATGAAGTAAAATAGGTATACCTTGCGGTTGTTTATCGATGAAAATCAATCTAACTTCCCTCATTTTAATACACTTCCTGAAAACCCATTCTTTACCCAACTACCTACTGTCATAAAAATAGGACATCATCAGTGACTATTTTAAATCACTAGCCATGCATTACCCACTACGAATAACGCGTGGATAGATACTAAGTACTTATACTTGAACACAAGCAGTAATGGATAGTCCACAAGACCTCACCTTCGTCCAATGACGCTTCGTGTGAATATAGAATGTAATGACATTCTTCTAATAACCCCTAATGGTATAATCGGTCGCCACGCCTTGGCAAATGACGTTTGAATGTCGAGACCTCATGATAATAATACATATCCATCAACTCCTAAATGATCTTGCGACAAGAGTCACTCTACTTTATGATCCCGTCTTTCGACATGAACCAAGGAATCTATAGGTACAATAATTAATTCGGCTCTTCATTAAGATCGTCTAAACTCATCATGCCCCACTATTGAGCACGGATTTAAGGCCATAGTCAAATACTTGGCTACGCTAGCTAAAAACGCATATAACTCCGAAAAGTTAGAAGTGCTTGCCCTGGGATTCGAAACCAGACTCCCCGAGTAAGCGGCGAAATTCTTAACCACTAGCATTTAAGCATTCAAATGTCACTTGCTACAAACGGTGAAGGAAAACATCGTGGGGAAACCTGCATGCCGGAGAGTTCGCAAAACTCAAAGGTGTGTGAAGTCCGCCAATCCGCACTTGGCCAGCGTGGTGGACTATGGCCTTAACCTTCTCATTCTGAGAAGAGACCCGTGCTCAATAGTGGGCCATGATGGGTTGAGATGATGATGATAGTCCCGTCCTCACACATACCGAGGAACTGACCAACTATCATTCTACCCTCTACCAACTAACTAGAACCATTATAGCGCCCCGATATAAGTCTTGTTCTAAGTTGATCACAGCTGTGATGTGCTGCTAGATGCTCCTTTACTCTCCTTACCCCATACACAAATTTTGTTATATTCTGATTCAAATATACAAGATATTTGTTTGTTTGTGATATTTGTTTGTTTGTTTTGCACGTAAACATCGCTTTATCAGCATAACAGCGTTCACCTACTCATCCAAATGCTCTGTTATTTACTTTTACTAAACGAAGACACTTCGTAATATCGTGAGTTACAAGCGCGTGTTATTATTTAATGTTTTTAAATAAGAACACATAATAATGTTTTCTAAGACAATTATGGATCTTATAGTTTAACTTCGATTTGAGGAATTTATTTTACAATAAATTTTCTGTTTTATGGTTATTTACATTCCGAAATAAGTTCGCGACTGACTCCAAAAATATTTCGCTCTCAAGTAAAAGATTCATATTCTCAATGTGAAATTGTTATTCAATATTTATCGCCTTTGTAAACATCGCACGCATAATACTTTAATTAATTTTAATACATATTCATAGATATACTCGTATTTATAGGATAGACGTGGTTGTGCGCCACGATCAATATACCTAATACATTCTAATTTTAGTATTTTAGATAATGAGTCTCATCGTTCGATACTTACTTAAAATCAATCAAGATTCAATATTCATAATCTAGTCAGCAAGTAGTAGGTACCTAAAAGGGGAAAAGGTAGGTACTTAACTACCTAAGATTAAGAGTAAAAAAATCCCTTTGGAGTTTCTTGCCGCTCGTTCTTCCAAGAACACTGACGGTAGGAATTTGTTGAAGCGACAGCGTAGTTTAAGTTCAAAAAAACTATTTCTTAAACACGACCTTGGATTAAAAATAATTTAATTACATATTCATTGTATTAAAAAGGAAAGTTTTAATTTCTATCAAATCAATATTTACTTACACATAGGAAATTCTAATATAATATTCGAGAGCTGTTTCTTACTTCTTTCGTAAGGCCAAGTTTCGAGCTTTTTAGTTAAAGTTAGTAGTAGTTCAGAAACTAATTGAAGAGCATGATGTTTTCGATGCGATGTTCACCCGATGAATAAAATTCCTCATGAGTATCTCCGAAGACATAAACCTAATTTTCTCTTCCATCACTTACTGTGATAAATTATTCATGATCGAATATTATTTAAATGACATGCGTCAGTATGAACACTGATATGAACACAGGTCCGTATACCGTCCTAGAAAGCATTTGGTAATAACAACATTGAAAGTGCTTCAAATCGTCCACTTCACTTCACAATTTATGAGAACGCTATCTGCACTTACGATAACTAGACGAAATATTTCAAAATCCGAAACATCCCAAAATTTTATAGTCCCCAGTTTCTGGATCGAAATGTAATGTCGTATTGTATACGAATTATGTGAAATATACTTATCAATATAAATAAAACTCTTCAATTACCGACTGACTCACTGATTGTTTGACAGACAACGCATAGTCGAAACTACTGAACGCAAGAAGATGAAATTCATCACGTAGGTATGTTCTTTGGGAAACGTAGGGAAGCGCTAAGAGAGGATTTTTGGGCGGAGGCAGAGGCGAAAGGTCGAAGGCCTTTAAAACTTCCGACATTTGACTGCGATAATTCCGATAGTTTGTTGCGTTCACTTTTTTAGAGGCGACCATCTGTCCTCAGGGGTAGCAACGCATCTGTGACCGAATTGGAACAAGACTCACACTAATCATTACTAACTGGACAATACTAATATTAACTAACAGGACTAACCTATCCCTAACAGTCCCTGTCCTCACACTTATTAACAAACTAACCAACTAACATTCTAACACCATCTACTAACTGGACTAACCACCCTAGTCCCTAAATTGGGTCTTGTTCTATGTCGGTCACAATGGCCATGGGCGGCAGCGGAAGGGTGGTGCTGCATGCTCGTTTGCTACCTTAATTCCATAAAAAAAAGGAGAAATTCTGTGCTCTGTTACTACATACTCGTAGTATAAAACAAAGTCGCTTTCTCTGTCCCTATGTCCCTTTGTGTCCTTAAATCTTTAAAACTACGCAACGGATTTTGATGCGGTTTTTTTAAACAGATAGGGTGATTCAAGAGTTTATATGTATAACTAGCTTTCCGCCCGCGGCTCCGCCCGCGTGGAATTTTGTTAGGTATATAGCGTATTTTTACTGAACTTGACAGTGCTTTTCTTTAGACTTATTTTAGAAAAAAAGATTTTTCAGGCTGAAATCTTATTACAACTTCAATTTAATATCGAACAAAATCGCCCATGTAGTTTAATATTTGCTGCTTTCCCTTCATAAGAAAGTCCAACTCGCTCTTGGCTTGGAAGTTATTTTTCAGGAATTTGCATTTTACGATCCCGTGGAAATGTCCTAAGTAAATTTCCCGTCTCGTATAAATATTTGGAGTACTAAATCTCTATTTAATTTTACACCTACCTATATATTTTTAAGGTGATATTGAAAAAATACTGAAGCACATTTTTTAATTTTAACAAAGAGACTGGACATTCATTTTCAAGTCCCTAACTTGGAAACTAACGAAAAAAACACAAATTTTCACCCCGTATTTTTAGGGGTTGGAGGGTTAATTCGAAAAAACACTTGATTTTTTATTTACAACAAAGAGTATTTACCTATTTTCAGCTTTCTATCTTGAAAATTTTATTAAGTCCCATACAATCTTTCACCCCCCTTTTAAAGGGGTTGAGGGTTAATTATCAAAAAAATCTGATACACGTATTCATTAATTTGAAGTAAGCAACCAAAATTCAAATTTCCAAGTCACTAACTTCAATGTTGTAGAATTTTCATATAATAGTTTTCACTCCTTTCATCCCCTTTGGAGTGGAATTTCCAAAAATCCTCTCTTGGTCCCCTACACTCCCCAAGGAACATACAATACATGGCAAATTTCATGTTTCTAACTTAGAAAATGACGGACTTCCATACAAACTTTCAACCCCTATTTTACCCCCTTAGGGGTAGAATTTCCAGAAACGCTTAAATACGTATCTATTAATTTTTAATCAGTAGCCCAAAAATAAAGTTTCATTTTTCTAACTTAAAAAATGACAGTCTTCCATACAAACTTTCAACCCCTATTTCACCCCTTTAGAGGTTGAATTTCATAAAATCCCGTCTTAGTGAGCACTTACATCCTTAAAAGAACCCGCATGCAAAATTTCACACTCCTAGCACTTGTAGTTTCTGAGATTTCGTGATGAGTCAGTGAGTCAGTGACCTTTCGCTTTTATATATATAGATAACATCCATTAAATAGTTATTGCACCCGTGCGAAGCCGGGGCGGGTCGCTAGTTAATAAATAATTTGAAGCTAATAGCCGGTACAGGTTTGATAACGCCCCTAAATCCCCGGTACAAAAATTCCAGTCATAAAAGAAAAGAAACGTGTATCATTGAATAATAATTGTGTCGATCGAGGACGATTGCACATAAAATAGATATTATAGATTTTATTGCTTCTCGTAAACATTGTAGGTGATTGTTTGGCCTGTTCCCGGGAATAAAAATAAAATAAAAAGTAAGACAAAACAGTCATATGTTGCAATCTGAGTATCAAATCTGTCTATATTGAAATGGCTAGCAAATATTCGCACGTTTGCAAGCGTTAGAATAATCCAGCAATTTCATGACGGCAAGACAACTTTGTTAGGTACCTAAGTACTACTTTAGTATTAGGTAAAGGTTGGAATAGTAAGCGTTATAGACTAATATAGTAATAAATCATTGTTGACTTTATCCACACTGCCACACGACTTCTCTTTGATTCTCAAATCGATAATTGTACTTGATCCTTAATTAGCAACCGGTAGTAAAACGTTAATGTTATTACATACCTACTTTGTTTTTATTCGTTCGAAGTTCGAAAACAGTTCGCCATTATTTATAATGTTAAATTAAATTTTATTATTAGTTTTGAGTAAATAACCTAATTTGGTTTAAATAAAAAATATGGCTACGTTTTGTATTTTTAAACGTTCCAGCCATTCGCAAGAGTCCTGAAATTTAGTTTTAACCGTATCTCACGACCTCATCTCATACAAGGAACCGGTGTTAGTGACTCATGCATTTTAATTAAATATTTGCCAAGATCCTAAGCGGTGAATCAATGCCTCAACGGGATTAAAAGGATTTATAAAATAAGTTTAATAGTGTGGAGCCGAATTTAATGTCATTATAGAGCCAGGTTACACTTTTTAGAGGCTATATCTTATTATATATTATTATTATTATATATCTTATTCCTCAAGGGAAGCAAAACATTTATGGCCGAATTAAAACATAAGAGTCATGTTGGCAACAGCTAATTGTACCTACTAACCATCCTAGTCCCTAAGATCAGTCTTGTTCTAGGTCGGTCACGGTTGTAACGGACGACAGCGGCAGAGTGATTTATTTCCTTAATTCCACAAAAATGTACTAAAAACCAATTACTTGATAAAGTAATTATGGTTGGTCGTAATGGTAACTTTTGAGCCGTTCGTGATAAGTCCTAAATTTTCGAAATTATAGTGGTAGAGACTCATAAAGGTGGTTATAAAATAACCAATGTAATGATATCTCAAATTACTAAAGTCATTTAGTTAATTTATAACGGCTGGTTATCGACATATTGAGTTTTGACTATCGTATTGATTGACGTAAGAATTATAAAAATAGGCACAAGCATTTTGTTCCCAGATGGGAAATCTTAAACTGATGCGCCACAAATTTTAGAGCCTTGAAGAAAGAAATTTAAACGCAGCGGCTACTATTTACATAGGCTGTTTAAACCTCTCTTATTTCTTTAACCCTCTAGTATTAAATAAAAAAATAAATCTCACGATTTTTATTTTCTGCATTCAATACGTTTCAGCAAAATTTTTAATTACTTGAATCTTTACAACAATGTTAAAAAGAGTCAATGAGACACTACGTCATACATCACTGCAAAAACACCATGATGTTGAAAACGGTAACTCTTTTCATCTTTTAAAAAAGTATTAAAAACTTAGTTAAATAAGTCGTAGGTACTCTCTCTTTCTACTATAAAACTCCGTAGATCATTAAAAAGCGAGCATTCCCACGAGATGCAACGAGCAATTTTCTACAAATAAGACAAGTGTTTTCACGTTTCAAATGAAGTGTAAACAGAATTATATTATTGAAATGAATAAATTCCCAAAGCGTGCATACTGTAGCCACGTGGAAATAACGTCTCATATATCACACTTTTAGTGCTGAGATGTTACATAAGACCTGATTTGATCCTGAATTCTCTACGCAGAATAAAAATATGCTTGGATATCAAGAGCGTTACATAACTATACCTAGTATAAAACAAAGTCGACCTCCGCCTCTGCCTTTCTTTTTCTTCTAAACCACGAGACGGATTTTAATGAGGTTTTAACCATTAGGTAGAGTATTTCTCAAGGAAGGTTAATATATAAGTTATAGTTCATTTACATTTTTATGTAATTTGATATGTAGATTCACCATTTAACGCTCCGCAAAGCGATAACGGGGTCGCTAGTACTTGTACTTATATAAACTTATATAAAGTGTCAGTGCTCCCCTATTTACAGCTACGACTATACTCCGTTCGCGTTCAATATGAAATTTGTTTGAATGGCAACTCACAAATGCCAGATTTCCGCCCCTTTAATTAAAGTTCATTGTAGATTGACGGCAACAATTTCAAATACATTTAGTAATTTTTTTTACGAACTAAATTGAAATATAAGCAAACGTAAACTTCTGCTTTTAGCGGGGAGTGACAATTTCATATCCTCGGCACAAATTTAAATGGATTTATTCCAATCTAGCAGAATAAGGCCGTTCTCACAAAACGCTATTTGCAAGCGCCTAGGATCTTGTCCATGCGTCGCTCGTGAGTCGACCCTATATTTACCAAGTTCCGCACACGAGACGACGCGTAGGTCTACGATGCGATCCTGTCAGTGAACACTGCATTGTCGGCGAACTGTGGATTGCGTCGGAGTCCCGTAGCTAATAAATAGCGTAGTGTGAGAAGGGCCTAATGGTGCCTTTCCACCAGAGATGTGCTATGCTACGTTGCTAAAAATGCGTTTGAGATCTACCAATCACATACATTGGCCCGCCTAGAAACCCCGTAAGAGCTGAATATGATTGGTGGATGACAGACGCATCCATAGCGATGTAGCATAGCACATCTCTGGTGGAAAGGCACCAAACTCCGCGTAGACGCGTGCTGGCAACAGCAACGATTCTCAACACCGTTTTGACGTTACGTATTTGACACGCAACATCTCTATAAAGCTTTACATGTGGTTTGTATGTCTGTCTGTCGGCAGGGCGAGCGTAAACGCGGGCACATCTATGACGGAGGCGGTGGAATGGTACACCAATACAAACGCGGCCCTGCTCAGTCACCTCACCAAGGAGATCAAAGACACGGATAGCAGCACTATATGGAGGTAATTATAGACCCAGGACCCTTTGAACGGCGATGCAGCTTGACAACGCATTGGTGACGTCTTTGCTTATTAAAATTTTAGACACAAACAAATAAAATGCGAGCAACGATGACCACTTCCATCATGTGGCTCATTTGTCGACTATGCACTAATAAAAATCTGCATTCATTAGCGTATGTCAAATGTCAAATACCAAAATTTTCTCCACTACATACACTGCATACATTTATTTTTATGTTAACATAGGTTTCTGAGGACTGAACCGTGACACTTTACCGAACCTATTTGAAGGATAAACACCGAATTACAAACATAGTCATTTTGTTCATTAGCCTAAAATTTTGGGAGCATAATGGACAGTAAAGCTAAGTAGCATATTTGAGTGGACCTACATACCTATTTAGATACCACTTAACATAATGTGGCTTTTCTGCTCCTTATTAGGCTATTTGTAATTTATATAGCAAGCAATATCTTAAAGTCTCAAAACTCATTACTTAAGTCTTAATTGATCCCTGACAATATTTGACTAGGCATATATTTTAAAACATGCAAATTAGGTACATACGTTCTTTAACATAATTAGTTTATTTTAACATCACATAACAATCAAAACATGCTTACATCAACACCTAGTTACGAAGTGAAATTATGATCAGCAGCGTGTACTCTACGTATACTCGTACTCTTCTTTATTAAAGGCCTCCTCAATGATGTGGAGAGACCCGTGCTCAGTAGTGGGTCATTAATGGGTTGCAGCCACGATAAGTAAGCAGTGTAGAATTTTTGAAGAAACATCTAATACCTATACATTTTAAACACAACCCTCTGCCGTATTCGGGAAAAAAACAAAACCCAATAATCAAACCTAACGTTATTCAAATGAAAATCAGCTTTGCAGCTCCTCAAGTTATATTTTAGCCAGAAATTTATACTATAAAGTCATTTCCGAGTGATTAAATATCGAGATTAAATTGATAAGGCAAGTCCTTCGATTTTCCCGGTTCCTCGTATTAGAAGCTTGACGCAACCCTCTTTTATGAAGCGATCTTCTGCACTGTAATCAGAGTCTATTAGAGGATAATATGACCTTTGATTGAACAATCTAGTTGCACTGTAGTGGTTTGAAAGTCTTACGTAAACATGGGTTTGACTTATCGGTAAAAAGAAAATATATTACAGAAAGATATTTCTTTTCAAACTTCAAAGTTTTGTGCTTATGCAGCCAGGTTGCTTGCACTAGTTTCGCTTCCGTTACCAATAAATTATTTACGTTCAGAAGTTGGTAACGGGCAAAATGTTAATGTTTCACATGTTTTGTATTCTATGATTTTTCATTTTATTGTTTAAGTTTTGTCCTGTCGATGTCGTAGGACGATTCGAACTCTACAGATAGATATTATTTAATTTTAATTGCTTAAAAAGAACTCCAGTAAAAATTGTATTTTATAAACTTTGCCAAAATATCTGATGTATCGGTGTTGATAGTTAGAATATAAATCTGGTGAATTATAAATCCAAAAACAATAATTTAGCCACTGTGCTGTCAACCGTTCGTCGTGCTTGTGATAAAATTGCATTATCATCGGAACTAAAACAATATGCAAGATTTGAATTGCGTAATATAATACGTTGCTTATAGTAAGAAGAAGCAGTCCTTATTCAGATCTAATCTTGCTAAATTTGATCCCAACATTGCAACATAAAATATAGTTTGCAAAACTAAACCTAATAGTAATTTGGGTTGTATATTGATATGTCAGTCAGTCAGTCATTACATCAGCTTTTTATCCCAATTGTTCCCTAAAACTCAACGTGCCTCCCGTATCACGGGATGACTCTATAAATTTTGTTAACGTGATTTCCCATCCAGTTAACGAGCGACCCCAAGTTATATAATTCGGTGGGAGCGACACAAACTGCCAGGGAATTAGCGCTCCAAAGGTTGTGAGATTATTCTGCTTTAATTATATTATCTCCAGTTAATCTGTACATATAAATAAAATTGGAGGGTCCGTTCGTGATTTCAAAATAATAGGGTTTTTTTTCCAGTGCGTAGAAGTATTTACTCTATTCTATTATACTTTCACTTCCTCTCCTTCCTGAAATCTCTTTTCGTCGATCACTGTTGTGGTAAAATATGTAACATATAAATATTTGACCCTTTTATTGCCCTAGTTGATGAAGTTGACTAGTGTACGCGGATACCCTTTTAGTATCTCATTTATATTCCTGAAATCGCTGTGTATATTGTTGTTTTGTACCTGTTTAAATTTTCTATCATAATTATGATGGTCCCAGCTTTGTCTGGGTAGAAGAGCATATAATAAATCTATTTTATATTGCCCAGGAATAATCTAGCATTTTAAAAGGGAATAACTTTTAAAATCAAAGAAGCCTTAGTCAGATACTTGTGATATAAATATATAAACCCAATACCAAAATAAATTTATATCTTTCTTCGAGTCCTTCGCTCATTTTTTACGCATTCAATTCTTTCTTCTCTATACATCAATCACCTACAAGAATGATAGGTAGGTATTAACCAAATGTAATCCTACAAAATCCGTCACTCACGAGGAACATGTGTATTTGACATCAATTAATATATTATACAACATGTGCTTTAACCCCAAAGCTTATCACAATATAATTTAATTAATAACTTGAGTGGATTTACACAACATATACCTAAACACATGAATAATTTGAATAGACTTAATTATTACTATGTGGGTATGTATTGCCACCAATGGTAGTACTAAGAACACTATTAATTATAATTATCACAAGTTGGCTTTGATGTAAAGTAGTAACAATATTCTTAGGAATGGCACGCATACGCAGGTTGATAGAGTTAAGCAATTTGTTTTTTGTTTTTTTTTACTGAATTGTGACCGACGAACGACATCAGACGGGCGTATTAATTTATGGTCGTTACCTCATAACTTTTTACTGGCTTGTCTTTTGACTTCTTCGTAATAATTATTTTTTTATTCGAAAGCTGGTATAATCTATATAATAATATTATATAAAGACTCCCATAATGAATTTGAGCGATATCTGACGGGTATCTCTACTTATCGACATTGAAATCGGTTTGTTTTTAAGTTAACGTTTTGAGTATATTATGTGAACGAGTAAAAACGAAATATGACCCATAAAATTGCACCGAGTAAACATTTTTGAGGTACCGTACATAAAAGCCGTCGAATTGATAACCTCTTCCATTTTCGAAGTTGGTTAAAGAAACACGTCCCACCTTTGTGTCGGAGAAATGTTACCTGTATTAATACTACACCTGGCTGAATTTTCAGCAATATGGAATAACTAGTTCAAATGGGTTGCAATGCAGTTCTTATGTAACGGGTACTGACTACTGGGGCTGCAACGCCGATGCGACAAAATAGCACCGCATCGACCAAAGAGACGAGGCTTAGTATTGATATGTAAACATCAAGAGAACATTAGAATGTTGGGTTGTAGAAGGGTTGGACTTTTGCTCCAATCATGCACGAGACTGTTTCAAGTGCGGATTAGTAAATTTCACATAAAGATATGTGTACATATAAATTTCACATATAGATATGTATACATACGTGTATTTGAGTTTTAAGAACCCTCTCACTTATTCTTGCTATTTTTCTTCCCTGTTACCGTGCCTGATTTTAAATTCCTAAAACGCACAGTTTGGAAAGGTCAAAAGTGCATGAATTGCGATACCCCTATTAGGAGGTCGAATTAATATTGACCGGTGTAGATCATTTGCGTCGTTGCAGGATAACATCGTGATGAAACTTACGCGACTATATATATAAAAAGTGTTGCATTTAGACAAAAATAGGAAAGTTGTGTGTCGTAATAATGATATACACTTGAACCCATTAATGGCCCACTACACATCACAGGCCTCTCCTCATCTCTGAAGAGGCCTTCACGCTGCTTCAGCGCGAACAGGTTAATGATCAACGTGTCAGAAGTTTTTTGTGCCACACATAAGCAACGAATAGGTTAACGGACGATTCACACATATCAGTGAAGTCACCGTTCCGTCACAGTTCCGGCAAATCTTTCATACATTCTCGGCATTGTCAGTGCAGTGTCAGTGCTGACAATGCCGAGAATGTATGAAAGATTTGCCGGAACTGTGACGGAACGGTGACTTCACTGATATGTATGAATCCGGCATAAAGACTTCTATGTAACGATAAAAAAGACACGGATTTGGCGACCGTTTATCATGCTCACCGAAACACGGAAGCGCTCAAACTTTTTATTAGATTGTTACGAAACTTTTTATATCATGTGTATGCGTGAGTTAATCAAAAATACTGTGCCATTTGCACTTTTTTACATCACTCTGCTTACTTGCTCTGTTGCCAGCTATTAGGTAATACAAAAAAAAATTTGCTCAGTTATCTACCGCTAACTTGGCCAATTCCGTTCAGATCCCCAAAAATAAATAATGCTCTAGTGGATCAGGTATATTTTTCTCTATTCCAGTATGATCCCCGGACTGTCTATAAATTCACTCGCTCACAAACTCAAGACACACAATGTAACAATAACTCATATCCATAGCAACAGGGCTGAAGGATGAAGCACCGTGTTTCAGGATTACGAAGAATATCATTTCAATTTAGTTCGTTACTCAACAGACGATTCTATTAAACAATGAGTGTAATAGTGTCATATTTTATCAATTAAACTCGACTTCATAATATGATGGTTTAGTGGTGCGCATGGAAATTAATTTCGTGACTCATTAAATTTCTTATGAATCACCAGCTGTCCCCTTGTGAGTTCACCCGCGTAGAATTTTTGTTTCAGTTGATCCCTTTTTTCATCCCTTTGTAGTATAGCATAGTAGTGTAGCATTATCGAGCGTCATGTTTTTCGATGCGAAGTAAAGACAGGTTTACTTATTCACCATAATAACATCAAGCGATGTCAACTTACCATTTTGACCTAAAAAAGTGAAAAAACTGATAATTAAAAAGCCTATTTGTTTCAGATACCTGGTGGGGTTCAAGAATCTCCTTCGCAGCATCGAATGTAAGGGCATCGCTTCGGTTTTGGGGATCAATTACTACGCCAGAGGTTATTTGCAACCTCGAGCTCATGAGAGGTAAAAACCTAACACCATGAATAATTTTGTAAGTCCTAAATAAGAGACTACTCTCTTACTCGCTGGTTAATCATGAATTCTTAAAAAGTAGCTGCTATGAATTCATTTTACGTATATAAAGCGGCTTACCTCACGTACTGTTTTGACGGATTCGCCCGACTAGTTTCATTCAGTACTAAAATAGCTGCTATGAATAACGGATTTTGTGATTTTTACGACTAACAGGGTAATTACGGGTTGAAAAATTGTTTCAAATCCCGCCAATTTCAGAAAGCGCTATGAAAATTGGTACCTACCTACCTACTTCCAATAAAATTATATTTTAGGATCATAATTACAGGGTGTCCCATAAGTTGTACGAAGGTATTTATAATTATTAGCTACCTTTCCCCAGGTATATAACTCACATGGTGCTAAGCAGAGACCTTTTGGACAATACCTTGAACCTGGTGCCTTCCCTTATACCACTCCACATGGACATCAAAGAGGATAGTCCAGAATACCAAGTATTGGAAAAAAAGTGAGTACTTAAGTGAAGCTGGCGTAGCCAACTAGTTATATATCAAAATCTTCCGTGTAATATACGGATTACTGGTCTAGAAAGGCGTTAATTTGTAGTAATTATGGAATAAATTATACAAACTGTCGACAAGATTCCTTTGTATCATAGGATTAAAGTTTCCCATAAATTATTGCTAAGAATGTAGTAAACTTACTTTAGTACTCCATTTAACAATGTAATTTGTTCCAGAAACCAACAAATAGTGGACAATAAGCACCAGGAGGGAAGCGTGAGTGACGCCATCGAATACTTTGACCAAACCGCCACCCTACTGGACAAGCTTCGAGCCGTTCAGAAACAGCTCAGGGAATATATAAGGTTAGTTTAATTAACGACCCGGATGGCGCAATGGTTAACCTGCCTGCGCCTGATCCGCCTGGACGCTATTCCGAGGGTCCTGGGTTCGATTCCCAGCGAGGCGGCAATTTGAATGATGAGTTTAGATTTCCGTTCTCGGTCTGGGTGTGTGTCCTTGTCTTGTGTGTTGTCCGTGGCACCCACGACACAGGGAATTCTAGTGTGGGGCTATGAGTGTGTAGCGTTATTATTATTTTATTATTATTGTTTAGGCCAAAATAGTGAAACAGCCATGTAAATAAATTAATAACATTCGGTATTAACGCTGCCTTCCTCCCCTCACCTTCCTCACCCCCTCGCCTGCTGCGCCTACGCTATTGGCGCAATGAAATGGCAGTATTCCGGAAAGCATCAAAGCAAACGTCACGGTTTAATTACGTTCGTCAAAAAACCGATATAATTAGTGCACTAATCCCGAAGTAAAGGGACTCACTGTGAAAGTGATCTCGAGTGGCCACTCTTAACTATTAAAATAACGTTATTTAACTAATAAGTCAACAATTGTGTGAAAACCAAAAGTGCCGGCACAAGCGCCTCCATCAACGCAGCAAGGGTGAGTTATTTACCTAATTCCCTATCTATCCAGATTCTTATAGCCTATCCTATCGAACCAGCGCAGCGCAAACAATTATTATTAACTTGAAAAGTTGAGGAACCCCTTAACCTGGACTCTGGGTAAAGTCCCAGTTTCCTTTGTCCATGTTATATTATCGAATGTAGTGACCTAGAATGGTTTTTCAGATTTTTTCTGTTTGAGTGTGTGGGTTCTTAGTATGATAAAAGGTATTAAAAGAAATGATCCTGCAGACGGGGGGATCTTCGACATCTTAATAGATTTAATTTCACTTGAAAAGTTTTTTCGAGTACATGTCGGATATCCTTCGATTATTTACAGAGCTCTTCATATTACGACTTATAGATCATGTCATAATTAATAGAGTTACTTGAAGAAATACTGAAAATATGTTAAATATTTTAGTAGCATCTCTTCAAGACACGCGTATATCGCCTGTTTGAGCTTCGACGGTAATGAAATTATGTTCTGAGTATCATGTGAAAGTCAAGAGGCTCTCAGTCACCGGAATACTGACTCTTGTCCTTTGTAATGTAAATCGAATTTTCGGCCCAATCACTCCACTATACCTGCAAATTCAATACCATCGATTCTTCAAAAGACTACGTCTAGGATCGTTCTTCAAGATTCTCTTCGGAGTAATCAATTGTTAGTGAAATAAACCTTTTGTTGTTTATCGACTTAAGCGATAAAGCCGTAATAGCCTTGTGTCTAAGAATTGGGTTTCCTAGTGTGGGGATCCAAGTTCGAATCATGCGGCACGCACTTGTGACTTTTCGAAGTTACGTGCGTTTGAAGCATTTAAATGTCACTTGCTACAACAGTGAAGGAAAACAGCGTGAGCAAACCTGCATACCGAAGAGTTCGCAAAACTCAAAGGTGTGTTAAATCCGCTAATCCGCACTTGGCCAGCGCTGCAGCGTCGTGGACTGTCGTGGTCGTCGAGATCGAGCACAGCAGTGTGACAGTTATCGATTGTGATGATGATGATAAATTTAACGAGATACATTGGTGGATTAAACGTTGAAGACGTTGGTAGATTTTTATATTTAAATAAGCAATAAGTACGGCTTAAGTAAAAGTATACACTTAAGTAGGTAAATTCTTAAAAGCTTCTATTTATCTGGCAATGCTTCTTACTGTGGCAAATCTTGAAACTGAGTTACTAATACTTTCTGTTACTTCACACTCAGTTCACACCTGTTGCACTCAGGTTGAATGATTGTTGCACTTTAACTGTGACACTTACCTGGCGTTATTCTTATAGCACTCACATGCGTACACCTCTGAACATCGTACGAATGAGGGTAGCCGTATTTGTGCTCACCAGTTGGTGCCACTGGCGAGTGAGGTCCTGCTGTCAAAGCCCGCCCATACATTAACAGTGACAAGTGACATTCAGACAAGTGAGAAGTGATAGTGCCACAAACTTATCTGACCCGGTGGCCAAAATTGGAACTAATACAAATGTTATAGGTACTCTTGTCAGACCAAGACAAAGACAGTAGCGCCGCTATTACCGGGTCAGATAAGTTTGTGGCACTGACAGCCAGACCTCACTCTCCACTAGCGCCTCTAGCGGCGAATTCACACGCTTTTACCCTCATTGTCACAACTTTGTCAGCTTGGAATACCACCAAATTGTCAAAAACGTCGCATAATCATTTGCGAAGGACCGCTCTACACTTATTGTGGGATCGTATTCTCGAGAGCCACGTTCAGTGTCTTCTTAGGGTCTATTCACACATATCAGTGAATTCACCGTTCCGTCACAGTACCGGCACAGTGCAAAATATTCTTTCATACATTCTCTATGAACGCATCCCCACTTGTCAGTGTCAGTGACGACGCAGTGCTCTCAGTGTCAGTGCCGACAGCGGCAATCACGGACGCTATTGTTGATGATGATATTTTTTGTCGGATCACGGACATGCATTTGTTTATTATATTATTCGTCCAAAGCAATAGCTATCATTGCTAGCTCCGTAGTACTGAACGCCATCTCGATACTTGACGACGAACACGTTCACTGAAGCTCCGTGAACTGACCACTGATATGTGTGAATTGAATCACTGACGCAACACTGAAGCACTGATACTGAACTGATCGGACACTGTGACGGAACGGTGACTTCACTGATATGTGTGAATAGACCCTTATTCATTTTTATCAACCAACTATTTACTATTTATATAAAGAGTATTCTATTCTATTCTATTCTATTTACAAACAATTAGGTACAGTTATAAACATAAGCATAATTATACAATTACACATCACGACACAATACGCTACGAAATATTTGACATACCTGAAAGCTGTCATACCTGACTCGACAGTTAGCGACCTTATTGGCTGCAATTAACCTATAACTGATTGAACAATAAGCGCGCACCTATGACTGGGCACAGTCAATAGCGTACGTCGCCAGAAATATCTTACACATTTTATGTCCTAGCCTCCATCCATATCGTAGGAAAAGGAACTTCGTTCCAATAATAGCGAGTCTTGATAATTTTCCAATAGCTTATCCTTAGAGCTATTGGACAAAAACAAATCCCGAATAACGTCTATTTTAAATCGAAGAGGAATTAATATTGATCAACGATCTTAATTAGTATAGTTCCTCAGTGTTCAATTTGTTCCAATGGCGACGTTTTAAGAGTTCAATTGAATCCGAGTAAACACAGCGGACTTAATTTGCTACGTGACCGCTAGGGGAACCATTAATCTTCTATTTGGAAGACAGTCCGTTTATTGCCGGTGTCAACGTACCTACGAGCGTTAGGGAAAACTAATAATTTCCAATTAACTCAAAAGTGAATAAATGTGAATTGAATTAGTTTTATTCTAGTTTTCGTTTCACGGAAAGGGTTGTTATGGTTAATGATCTAAGCAGGCTAGCTTTAAAAATAATATCAATCAAGTTGGAAAATATACATGAGGAGGATGATAATTGTTTTCAATTCACAATCAATGGAGCAGCATGGAGAGTATACTCTAGGCTTCCTCAATTATGTGGACAAACCCGTGTATGTATTAGCCATTAATACATAGCCATTAATGCATAGCTGAAAGTCTGGACTTGTTTACTTGCTCACTGAATGAGTTTGCGAGGGTCGCTAGTAATGTCATTACAAATGGGATTAATTGACCATTGATGTGATTATATTACTTAGGTTTGTAGATTTATATAATGATTGTGTAATGAATTTTTAATTTTATTTTTGACTTTTTTGACGAATTCTAATGATATTTTATTTTCTTATTTTTTTTTATTTGAGAAAATAATGAATGGATTGTTCTTTATTGTAATTTCAATGTAAGATATGCTATTACAATTACACTGACGTATTGGGATGCTACCTGTAATGTTAGTAGTACGCTATGGAATAAATAAATAATAGGCGGTAAGAGCCTAGAGTTCACCGGAGGAAGTACCACCAGGGTACACTTTTTTAGAGGTGACCCTTTCAGTCCTCAGGGGTGAATTAGAATTACACATGCGACTGAATTAGCACGACACTCATCATATTAAAAAAAAATACTTACTGGACTATTAACTATTAACATCTACTAACGGGACTAACAATCGCTTTTCTTTGTTAGAGTATTTTCTGGCCACTTATGATTAGTTTTTACACCGAAGAGTTGACAGGCAGAGAATGCTTTAAGGCGTTAGGTTTATACAATAAGAAGTAAATAAATTAATGACATTGCTATGTTATCTTCTCCATAATATACCTAACAAAGAAACATAATTTCTTCAACATTTACTTTATTTATCTTAAACTTCACACCCGCTAGAGAACGTCACACAAATCACGAATAAGCGTATTGATTTTACATTCTTTCACTTACATTACATTACATCCCATCAAAGGCAGTAAAAAAACAATTCTACATCAATTATTGGAAATTCTGTTCCTTTTATTCATTACCCTTGTCAGGGTACAAAGAAAACTGTTTACTTTCGATGTCTTAAAGAGTGATGTTAACAGTTATCGATGTGATGTAACGTGTTCGATATCATGTTTCGATGTGGCATGAAATTCGATATCATTGCAAATTCTTCTTCGGTGATAAAAATGGACTAACATGTATTTATTATATTTATATATAATATATTTTATAGGTAGTTAAAGCCTTGAGTACCACCGTTGCCATGGTAGGTACTTAGTACAATGTCTACGGTCATAATAATTGCTTTAACAGCAATTGTATTTTGAACAGAAAAGTGTGGTACCAGTTACACCTTTTTAGATTCAAATTCAAATTCAAATTCAAATATTTATTTCTTCGAAGTAGGTTTTTACAAACACTTATCGAACGTCAAGTTACGCCATCGCTTCAGCAAATCCCTACGGCGAGTGGTCTTGGAAGAAGAAGCGGCAAGAAACTCCCAAGGAGTCTTTTTTTTCTCTTTCTCCACTCACAGTTACAGATGCACTTACTACTAATTACGGCTAAAATACGAAACTCATGTCCAAGCTGATTTATCATTAAAATATTCATCAAGTTTGTAATAACCTTTCGTCATAAGAATGCTTTTGACATGGGTTTTAAGTTTACAGTACGGCATTTCTGTTAATTGTATCGGAACTTTATTATAAATTTTAATGCAGTTACCCATGAAAGAGCCACCAGTTTTGCTAAGTCTGAATTTTGGTACAATCAGTTTAGCCTTATTTCTAGTATTTATATTGTGTACATCACTCTTTTTAGGAAAACAGTCATGATATTTTTTTACATACATAATATTATCTAAAATATATTGTGATATTACAGTTAATATATTTATGTCTTTAAACAAATGTCTAAGCGAATCTCTCGGCCTGAGGTTGTAAATGGCACGTACTGCTCTTTTTTGTAATATAAATATTGACTGTATATCTGCAGCGAGCCCCACAACAGCAGACCATAAGACATTATACTGTGGAAATAACTAAAATAGACTAATCTTGCTGTTTCTACGTCAGTCAAAAGCCTTACTTTTTTGACAGCGTAGGCAGCAGAACTAAGTCTCCCTGACAAGGCTTTGATATGAGGACTCCATTGCAAATGAGAATCTATAGTAAGGCCCAAAAACTTTGTTGAATCAACTAGTTCTAATACTTCCTTATTCAAAACAATACGAGTTGGAACTTCTTTAACATTTGGTAAAGTAAATTTAATACATTTAGTCTTCTTCGCGTTTAACATTAAATTATTAAGTGTGAACCAATGCAATACTTGTGAAATAGCATTATTTACATCGTCAAAACAATGTTTCCGCCTATCTACCTTAAAAATTAAGGAGGTGTCATCAGCAAATAATACAGTTTCGCACAAGTTACTAGTAAAATAAGGAAGATCATTTATATAGATTAGAAAAAGCAATGGTCCTAATATCGAACCTTGGGGCACACCCATTGTCATGAGTGCTCCAGGAGATTCTATTCCATTAACAACTACTTTTTGAATGCGTTCCGATAAGTACGATTTGATAAGACTAACTGATTGTGTTGAGACACCATAATGACTTAGTTTATTTAATAATATATTATGGTCAACGCAGTCAAAAGCCTTTGATAGGTCACAGAATATACCAATAGCATCCTGCTTACGCTCCCTTAGCGCTTAGAGACCCTTGAAGTCCATCTTAGTCTTCAAAGAAAGCAACGCGTCCGTGACCGAATTAGGACGTGACTCTTGAGTCTTGTTTTGGGTCAATGACGGAATAGTGGTGCTGCCTGCTCTTTTGCTATGTTAATTCCATGAAATATTTCTGTCATAGGGAAGGAGTAAATGAAAGTCTTAGAGAAGCTAGAAGAAGCGAGGCTGTATGCGCTGGTATTCTCATACTGGTGTGTGTGGTTTCCCCAATCATAATCGCTTTGGTCAGAAATGCTGTCAACACTATACAGGTAAGATGAGAAATCACATAATGGCGATCCCTCACCGCGAGCATTCGCGTGTAATTTAACGTTACAGATTAGAGCATTTCATCAGTGAAGGAGGAGAACCGAGCATTACAATGTGTAATATCTTGATACAACTTGTAACTCGCAAATTAAAATCTAAGCTAAATAATACAGTAGGTATACGCAAATGCTCGTCAGTCAGGGAGGTAGTATTGTAATGTAATGTTCAAAATTGAATCTACATATTTTAATGTTACATTACATGCGAATGCTCCCGGTGAGGGAGCACCTTAAAGAGAAGTTATTTCATTGTAGGTATATATTGTAGGTAGGTTTTTTAGGTGGCAGGGCCTAGAGCTCACCCGGGGAAGTACCACCGCCCGCCACGGTACTTAGTACCATTCCTACCGTGTAATAATTGTTTTAAGAACAATTGTGGTCCGGATAGGAAGGTGTGGAGCCGGTTACACTTTTTAGAGGCGACCATCTCAGAACTCAGGGATAGCAACGCATCTGTGACCGAATTAGAACAAGACTCATACTAACAATAACTAACTGGACTATTACTAACATTAACTAACAGGACTAATTATCACTAACATACCCTGTCCTCGCACTTATTAACAAACTAACCAACTAATATTCTAACACCGTCTACTAACTAGACTAACCATCCTAGTCCCTTTGAGTCTAGTTCTAGGTCGGTCACAGTTGTTATAGGCAGCAGCGGAAGGGTGGTGCTGCATGTTCGTTTGCTATCTTAATTCCATAAAAAAAAATATTTTTCTCTAATTCCTTGTTTTTAACACAAAACTCTTTAATAGGTAAGCATAACATCATTGGTATTTTAATATATTTTCGGCGTTTATAAATAAATATGGTTAAGGTACTACGTAGGGCGTAGGTCGCTCAGTTCGCTACAATTATGTTAATACCGCATTTTATTTGTCGCCTCCGGTTATCTCACTATTATAATACTATAGGTAGGCATAATTAAAACTGAGTGTTTCAAATGCCCGTTACACTTTGTGACAAGAGTAAGACGGTTATAGACTCCAATAATGATGATACTGATTGTCTAGTACCTTGTTATTAGTACTAATGATACCTAACATGGCCTGATATTTTTTATTCGTGACTTTTTGTCCTCTAGAGGGCGCCATATTCACTTATTGTGACGTCAAATAACCAATACGGGTCAAATACAACCCTTGGCCGTAGTTGGACAAATACTTGAGTCATAATATTATTATGATAATAAAATTAATCCACAGGTGTACGCACGAAACCTGGCGGAAAAAGCTCGTGAGCTGGAATATGAGAAGGAGTTGAGTGACTCGTTGTTGTACCAGATGCTGCCGCCCAGCGTAGCGAAGCAACTGAAGCAAACTCAACAGGTACCTATACAACTGTCATGGTTCTAGTAACTCACTGTCGTGTCTCTTCTGTTTGAGTAGAATATTGACCTCAACTTTAGACTATCTTCTTGAAGAATTGGAGATTTTTAAATGCACCTATCAAGTTTTACTTTAAGAGATTTGTCGCGGTGCATTATGAATCCGACTGTTTACGATTGCGATAATTAAAGTTTGATGCACGAATGCAATCTGCATTACACGTAAGTACACGAGATTAACGATGTGCATTGTGCACCGTTAGGACCGCAATTTTTAGAAATCCCTAATAATAAATAAATAATAATAATAAATAAATAAATAACGCTTCCCACTCATAAGCCCCACACTAGGATTCCCTGTGTCGTGGGTGCCATGGACAACACACAAGACAAGGACACACACCCAGACCGAGAAAGGAAATTTAAATTCATCATTCAAATTTCCGCCTCGCTGGGAATCGCACCCAGGACCCTCGGAACAGCGATCCGGTGTGTTAACCACTGCGCCATCCAGGTCGTCAAATGATGATTAAATGATAACTGTATTGTTTCAAGGTACCAGCGGAATTTTTCGCTTCGGTGACGGTCTACTTTAGTGACATCGTGGGATTCACCGCCATCGCCGCAGTGTCCACTCCGTATCAGGTAACTGTGAATACTAAACAGTTTGATTTTTTGAGTTTGATTTTGAATCATTGTAGGTAATGCAGATCTTTTTTCGTGGGACGGCAAAGCCAAGCGGTTATGAAAAAATTGTTAAATAGAAAAAGGGGGGTATAATAACAAAAAAATCGGCCAAGTGCGAGTCGGACTCGCGCAGGAAGGGTTCCGTACCATTATGTATAAAAACGCCAAAAAAATCTGATCTGTTGTATGAAAGCCTCACTTAAATATTTAATTGATTTATTGTAGCCACATATTACGCACAATGCCATCTCTTAGACCGAAAGGTAGCTAAACTATCGCTGAGGCGTCAAATGTATGGACGCCCACTTAAATATTTATTTTATTCTGTTTTTTAGTATTTGTTGTTGTAGCGGCAACAAAAATACATCATCTGTGAAAATTTCAACTGTTTAACTGTTACGGTTAATGAGATACAGCCTCGTGACAGACGGACGGACGGACGGACGGACAGCGAAGTCTCAGTAATAGGGTCTGGTTTTACCCTTTGGGTAGGGAACCCTAAAAAATGGCAATGGTTTTCCTTGTATAATGAGGGGACCTACAACTTTATCTACAACGCTGAACCACTATGAAATATTTAGGAAGTCGGTTGCCAACCAGAGTGCCAAAAGTTTTAATACGCAATAACGGCCTATGATATTCCATTATTTTCTAATAGTTTTATCAATTACTGTATAATGATGTGTTTACAGACGAGTTTTCAAAAATGCGTATAAAATAAAGTCGAATAAAGATTTAATCGATACACTTACCTATCTAACACCTACTTAGTTTAAATAAGTCAAGAAGCAAATTTTATATAACCGAACCGGGACTGATGCTTTTATCATTTTAATTAATTGGTAAACACGAACAAAGCTATGCAAACAAATTTAATTACAAATAATTTTAGATTCCTATTAAGTGTCATGCTTGCGGAAAACAATAACAAAGAGAGGTGGGTGGATACTTGCCAAATATCGTTATCATTCAAAGGTTATCAAGGTCGACTGAGTACTTTTGTATACTTACAAACCCGCGCCGCGGGATACTAATTTTTTGGGATTAAACAAGATAAGATAAATTAGGTTATTCCTTTACGCCCCTTGAAACAATATTGTTATTAGTATCGATAGTAACTTCATGCTATTTTCTGCAGGTGATAAGTTTCCTGAACTCAGTTTACAAGCTATTTGACGAGAGGATCGAATGCTACGATGTGTATAAAATTGAAACTATCGGCGATTCATACATGGTTGCGTCCGGATTGCCAGTTAGAAACGGTAAGTTATCCGATACAAATTCCTCTACTTATCTTTATCGACATATATTATTTTCTTTATCGACGCGTTGGAACTGCATTGAATAAAGAGCAGATTAAGTATATGAATCTTTTTTGTAAAATTTTTCTCGTTTCTTGCTTCTTTTTCTGTGGCGATAACGCTTGCAACACATCGATAACGCCTTTGATGTTGCTGATGTTTATGAGCGACGGTGATCAATTTCTATTATAGGTACCTATATCTGCTAGATAAAGCGGTTTAGGTCTGTTTGTTCCCCTCCGAGATCCCCAGGGGAACCAGCAGGATATAAAAATGTACTAATGGACCCACTTATATGGGGGAGTCAAGAAACCTAGTTAAATTAATAAATTTAAGGTCGTTATGTCCCCCCCACCGAAAATAAAATAAAACCTCCATAGTACCTACTTCTGCTTTTCTCTTCGTTTGGCGGCTATTTACAAAAATATAGTGACTTAGTATAATATACTCCTTTCTCGACTATGTAATTAAAATGGTAGTATGAAATTGGTAGTGTGGAAATCTGTCACCAGAAAGTTAAGCTAAACACTCAAAATGATTAAAGGATTTCTTATTAAAGGATATCTTTAATAGCCTTTTGCCTTTCAAGCAACGTTTCTTTACCCTGTGTTAGGTATTTAAAATTGTATTTACAGGTAACAAACACGCAACGGAGATAGCTAACATGGCGTTAGAGCTGCTGGAAGCGACCAAGATGTGCCGGCTGCCGCATCGGCCCGAACAGGTACCTACTTAGGTAATCGAAGTCTCAGTGTCTTGCTTCTGTACCCACAATTAGAACGAGACCACAACACTGCGAGCGACAACGCATCGTAAAATATACGTCGAAGCACAACGCATCGTGAAAATTTCCGCACCGTAGGTACGAATGTGCGTTGCGCCGTCTTGCGACTTCCAATCGTTTTTATCGTTATTAAAAAGGAACGCACATAGTACTTTCTTCTGATTTATTTTCACACATAACAAGCAGAAATTTTTAGTGCACTCCGTATCTTCGTAACTTACTCGTACGTAATTTTCCCTTACGCTAGCTACTGAAAGCGACGATATTTTTGCGCGTTACATGAACGCATAGCATTGCGTTCTGGTGCCGTTTTTGTGATAAGTTGTCGCAGCGTAGTGTTGTGGGCTCGCTCTTGAGGATGATTCACATTACGTCTGGCCGGGACAGAGCCGTGTCACAGATGGGACACAGTGACACATCTACGTATACGTTTGTGTGACCTAATTCGTAGTGCACCAACCGTGCCCCAAGCGTAGCACGATAGAAAAATGTATATGGGTACTTTTTTCGGCTTTAAGGCCCGGCGCAAAGTGAATCACCTTTAGCTTCTAAAGATTTCGAAGATTAAGTGATTCATTCGCTTCGCTTTGTCTCATGCAAATTTTAGATCTAATTTAAAAATTCTGTATTTATTTACCTAACTGACATATAATATCATAATATCAAGATGTGGAAAAATTAGAAGATGAAAAAAGCTTGACTTTGAAAAACTTACTTTTTCGTGGATTTTTTTTCAACGTTAAAACGCTTTTTAATAGCAAAAGATGGCCTTATGCGTGCATTGATAGATAATACTTATCAACGTGAAGTAAAACGAAATATACATATTTCACTCGCTAAATACATTTATTTATAGGCGCTTTAACCTACAAAAACATCAAAAATCTGCTTTATATATTATTCAGCGTCTATTAGCTGCAAATCTCGTAGCACTTCCACTACGATACGTCAACCACCACCACCCATCCATCCATCCATCCACAGACGCTGTACATGCGCAGCGGGATCCACACGGGCCCATGCGTGGCCGGCATCGTGGGCAGCAAGATGCCGCGCTACTGCCTCTTCGGGGACACCATCAATACTGCTAGCCGGATGGAGAGCACCGGCGAACGTTAGTTAACCCTTAACCTTACCTTTAACCCTTAACACCTCTTGTGCTGGCCACTGTCACAATCTATAGGTATACATGTGATAAATCTGAAATTGATCGCATTCTATCTATGGAAGTATATGGGAAAACCATTAGTTACAGGGGGTCTTTATTAATGCAATAGAATCCAATACGATAATTCATAGATTTTTTGTCTGTCCATCTGCGATTTTATTTGCGTGTATCTCAGAAAGTGATTTACCGATTTGGAAGTGGTCTTCACAAATACGTTGTGATAAGTTTTATTTAAATTAAATAATATTTTTTCAATTGATTCATCAACAAAAAGTATAATATATACCTTAAAAATAATAAATTAGTAAAATTGCGAATGTTATAAATTACAGCAATGAAGATCCAGATATCTGAGGATGTAAAACAGGCGCTGGACCGCACTGGATTGTTCATCACCACTCCGCGAGGCGTCGTGGATGTCAAGGTAAACGAGACACCCTTATACACACATTCATCACCCACTTACACACCATCATGTTAGTAACTCCGAAACTGTAACATCGAACCAAATGTTTCTGTAGACAGGCTCCTTGACTACCTTAAGTTGAATTCTTGTATTATCGGTAAAAAACCCGGTATTGAATACAAAAGATTTCATTATATTCAAGCAACAATAACCAATACCTACATATTTATCAGTGATTGCATCTTCATAATATCACGACGTTCAGTTCCAGAACAGTAAGAAGCGTTCACAACCTGATGACGGCACTTCTCCTTGTGACCGCCATGTCGTGAATGCTCCGTAGCACCCAGTTTTACGTCAGTTGTTAAAGTCATCCAGATATTTGCACCTCATTTAGATTGCGCCGTCATAGTTATTTACATTCGCCGTATTTTGAGTCAAAATGTTGTGGTAAACCATAACAAAATAAGACATGCAAGACGTTCCTTTTCCTTCTTCTGATAATCCTCCTAGTGATTCCCTATACCCTAACACCATAACACTAGCCACGACCCTAGAACAAACGTTTATCTGCCCCATAAATAGGTACCTGTCCCGAACGGAAATCGAACTAGAAGCTTCTCGTTTCGCAGACAGGATCACAGCCAACTCATCTCCATTCGCTTTTAATGTTACATAAATTCGTTTGATATTACACAAATGCAAGCTTTCCGTCGCTGTGATTAAGGTTAATTGTAGATTGATGACGAGAACTTAAAGTGCCTTAAGTTATTTTTGCTCACAATCTTAATTGAACTGCGAGTACACGTAGGTAATAAATTTGTTTACGCGAGAAGTCGCAATTCCATTTTCTCAGCGATTCAAGTACAGGCTATGGATTCGTCATTTATGTAAATTTATTGCATAATGACACGTCCTCGACAAATTACTGTACAATTTTCTTTCCTTATCGCTGGTGACGATATAATGGGATTCCCTTATTAAATTCCTCAAATGATTGTAATTATAAGCGAATTAAAATGCAAACGAATAACTTTTGTCACCGTGCTATTTTAAACCATTGAGGAATTCCCTGTCTGGGTGGGCCCTGCCAAAGCATAGCATCCAGGCATGATTGTCATACCTAATATTTCATTGTCATTGGATGTAATCAAATAGGTACAGGGTAATTGTAAGTTTGTAAAGTTGAAGAAGATTTGACCGAATCATAAAGGTACAAATATTTTATTGCAAGTTAAATAAAAGATTGTGAAATTTCTCATCTATGAACCTGGATCAAGAAAACTATGTCCAGGTGTTCTTTATTATTGGGAAAAAACTATAAAAAAAATTAATAAAATTGTGTATTACTAACATAAATAAATTTTGTCCCACTTAGTTTAAACGTTTTAAACATGGTAAATTCCAAGAGAGATTCCTCTTTTGAACTGAATTAATAAATCTTACGTAATTATAACTACAATGTTTCTGAGAGTTTAACCCTAAAGCATCGTTTCTTAACCTCAGGTCGCGACCCAAATCCGGGTCGCGGGCAGTATTAGAATGGGTCGCGGGAATTATGAAAAGACATTAACGGCCTTTTTTTACAGCCTGGAGGGCGGACGTAAAAGCAGACGAGCCACCTGATGGTAAGTGGTCATCGTCACCTATGGACACGAGCAACACCAGGGGAGTCACCAGTGCAACGCCGGCCCTGAAGGAGAACTCTTTTTACACCTTTCTCGAAGAACCCCATGTCATAGCGCTCCGGGAACACCGCAGAAGGAAGCTCATTCCACATCTTGTACGTTCGCGACAAAAACGATCGTGAAAATCGGTCCGTAGTCGTTTGCCACGAGTCCAAGCGATGAGGATGAAACTTCAATCTTCGGCGAGTGGTGTGATGATGGAAGGGTGAAGTTGGCATCAAATCGAACAATTCCTCGGAGCACTCACCGTTGTAAAGCTAGTAGAACACTAGCAGAGGCATCCCATGTCTCTCCTCAGACTTAAGTGTTCTAACCTGTTAGTAACTCGTGAGTCGTTGAAAATTCGAACCGCGCGCTTTTGTACGGCGTGAAATGGACTAAGCTGGTATTGTAGCACGCCTGCCCAGAGATGAGAGCAGTACTCCATGTGAGGCCCGACCTGTGCTTTATAAAGCATCAGTAGGTCTCTCGCAGTGCAGTACTGCTTCTCCTTGTTTAGGACACCAAGCTTTTTGGAGGCCAATTTCCAGGTGACTCCGATACTGCACGTCGCTCGAAATGTCGACACCCAGGATCCCAACACTTTTACCAACGGTGAGCGCGGTACCCGGGAATTGAGGCGCCATGACAAGTGGGGTTTTCTTAGCGGAAAATGCGCAAACTTGTGTCTTCGTGGGGTTGAACTCAACTAAATTGAGTGAGTGTTCTCTACTTCAGGCACAAGTTTGATTCTGCTCTCCACCACTTGTGACCGAGAGGCATTTGCATGGCCTGTATAATAGACAGCACAGACCCTTGGGGAACACCAACGTTTATGGGTTTCAAATCTGAGCAACAACCATCGACTACGACCTTTATAATGTGTCGCTCAGACAGAAAACTGGCTACCCAACTGCATAACCTCTCAGGGAGACCGTAATGACATCATCATCATCATCACCAGCCTTCTAATGTCCCCACTGCTGGGGCACAGACCTTCCTTTCTGATAGAAACACACAAGGAGAATAAGCCATAACTCACCAAGCGGGCCCAGTGCGGATTAGTGGGTGTTAACGACTGCAAATGCAACCGGGACCAAAGGCTTAACGTAGCTAACGGAGTAAATTAAATATTAAGGGTTTCGGTCTCCCATCCAGTGACCAGCCTCTGCGAAAGTTGCTTAGCAAACAATAATCGCAAGCTGAGTGCGCTTACCACTGCGCCACTAAGATACTTAACGACATCAATACATCAATTTGAGCAAATTACGGACTTTTACTCCTATTATTTTCTTATCACTGGAAATTCAATAAAATGTCAGGGTCGCGGACTTCAAATATTTTTACATTTTGGGTCGCCAGCCAAAAAGGTTAAGAACCGCTGCCCTAAAGGGTAATGGAGATATTAAAATTTATAAATGTGAGCACAGGTCGCGAACAACTAGCTTATAACGATGCGAAATATAATTACGGGATGTTTATGATTGAAAACAGCTCAATTAAAATTATGATAATTTTCCCAAAGACTGCCTCACTTTGCGTAAGCGTTAACGTACTTACCTACATCTACTTCTTTTGTAGGGTTCTGCATCCAAATTTTGACAATCGGAACTCAAATATTTCTCCCCATTACCTTGTTAAATTTAATAATCTTAAAAATTGGTTTGTCGTTATAAATTTCTTGCGGGGATTTGTATTGACGTAGTAAGAGTAAGGATTTCCCTTGCAACAGGTGCAAATCCGTTTGTTTTATTCATCACACGACGTGTGATGCTTCGGACCTAAAAATAGATGAGTGAGTTATTAACATGTTACGCAACTGCGATGGTTGGATATGTCTTAAGGTTTTTAAGTCGTCACAGTAGTTAGAATGGAGTTACAGATCGTGACAAAAAGGTACTGTCGGCTAAATTACGTAAAAAATGCTTAACCCCTTTGTGATTAGCTTAATAATATACAATAAAAATTCCGGCCTAATTTCGTGAAAAATACCTACCGATTCAAGAAACGCTTTTTAAAATAAAATTTTGGCTAAATTACACTATCTTATAACAACAAACATTTTGTTCGTTATGATATGCTAACTTAACGGCGTAAAAAGTTTTTAACATAAGTAGGTAAAAAATAGAAGATTCGACTACAATCTCATCTAATGGTAAGTGGCAGCTTGAATGCCTGCTATTTAGAAAAATCCTATTTTCTCATGACTTAAAAACAGTTATATTTGTAATCGAATTGTACATCAACGTAGGCAAGTTATTCCAGTCCATCGCGTATTGTTGTGTTTTACATAAAGTTAGCATTTATTAAGGTGTGAAGTATCTACCACTGGGACCTTTGCTTGGACGCCTAACTTACTGACCTAGTTTACCTTTGTACTCAATAAATCGCATAAGGTTCGGTTAACCTCTAGCCCATTAACAATAGGTGGTTAGAGTATTCCAAGGATCAAGTGGAAGTTCCTAGGAGCCAAACTAAACGGGCTCCGATACAATTATTGTATAATCATGTCGATCGATATATTGTGAAATATATGTGCCAATAGTGCCACTGCACTGTACTGAATCGAGTAAGAATGTACATACCTACGAGTATAAGGTAAAGGGGAAAGAGACATGTTGATTCACTATCTCAAACGTGACTCCTATTGTTATGTCTTTTAGGAAGCAAATGTGGGTTATGGCCGTGTGGTATTTGATTCATCCCCAAATGAACCGTATTTCCCGATGACTGCATTTATTACACATAAGTTTAAAAAAATAACATTCTGCGGTTATTGACGTAAAATTTTCTTGAGGATTATGTCATATTACTTTTATGTTAATCACTACATAGTATAAAACAAAGTCGCTTTCTCTGTCCCTTTGTGTCCTTAAATCTTTAAAACTACGCAACGGATTTTAATGCGGTTTTTTTTAATAGATAGAGTGATTCAAGAGGAAGGTTTATATGTATAATGACATCCATTAAATAGTTATTGCACCCGTGCGAAGCCGGGGCGGGTCGCTAGTTGTAAAATAAAACTACACTTCGTAGCAAAATAAAACTACACTTTCTCGAATGGCTACGACTCACAGCAGAGCTGATATACTTGTGCTGATATACTTAGTAGACGTCCACTAAGAATGGATTTTGTCATATTCCAAATCTATGGGTTAAAATAGGGGAAGAGAATTCATTATCAGTCCAAAATAATTCCACCCGGGCTAAGCTGAGGGCATCAGCTGGATGGTAATAATTGTTATTCTGTATTCTTTCAGGGTAAAGGCGAGATGACGACTTACTGGCTGGAAGGTCGTTCGGGGCCCTCCCCCGCCCGCCCTACGACTTCTTCCCTGGACTGCACACCCAGTTACTTGGCCAGGTAAAACAATATGCATAAATATATTATAACACATTAATAATTAAGATTCTCTGTGTCATTGTTGCCATGGAGGATACGTAGGTATAGACTAATACTCTAGCATTTAGACTAAAAAAAAGCAATAATGTAGACTACATTAGCTTCGTGCTATTAATTGCCCACTACAGTGCACGGTCTGTTCTCATAACTATGAAGGCCTAGAGTAAATATAGTAAGTAAGTAGGTAATTCAAACATTTATTCAGGACTAAACTACATGACACAATGAGATACATATTTTATGTTTAACTTAAAGTTCCGTACGCTACTTGTCGTAAATATTTTGCAGCATAACCCCTGAAAAGGCTCAGATTCAGCTTGAGTCACGTGTGAGCACAGTGCTGATTTTTAGCCAGTTCTAAGTTTCGTGCTTCCGTGTTTGGGAGGGCACGTAAAGCCGTCGGTCCCGGTTGTTATCGATTGATAGCAGTCGTTGAGCCATATCGGAAGGCCTACGAGCGGCTTGAAAATTTTTGATACTGGGTTGGCACCTAACCTCTTCACCAATCCGCACTGGAGCAGCGTGGTGGAGTATGCTCTAGTCCTCCTCAATAATGAGCATAACGATAATAAACCCGACTCAGTAGACAGTCTGGTGGTAGCCTAGTTTCCTGACGATCACCACATTGCTTGGATTTAAATTGATGGGCAGGCTAGTGGCCAGTATTAGAAATTTTACACCGTCCGAAAACCTCCGACATGGCTTAAGCCATTTCGTTAACGAAAGAAAGATGCTACTTGCATGAAAATATACGCAGCACCATTGTTGTTTGCTCGCTGATTGTTGCAAAGTAGATCAATCTTTAATCTATAAAAATGAAGTTCCGGCAATACGCCTCATACAATTAATTATTTTATTTTTGGTTACAGGATCCATTCTCAGGGCCGGACATCGCCTAGATATCAATTGGAGACGCGCACCAACAACTGAATAGATAATAATAATAATATAATTTATTATAGATATAAAATACTTGAGTACAACTGTTGTATTCTTAGTCAACGTCGCAAAAATGTACTACCTATAATTATGTATTTGACTGTTTTAATTAGCTAATATGTTAGCCCTTGCCTTTCAGTAAGCCACCAAAACGCTCAAAATGATACTTTTTCTATAGGGATTTGAACTTTCACTCAGAAAGTTCAAATTTCTATTTTTTGTTATTTAAGGTTTGGTCGCTTAGTGAAACACACGGTAAAAAAAACACAATAACACATCGTTTATATTTACAATTTGCCCAATTGAAGCGTTCCTAAAATCTATCAGTCGGACTTGAATAGTGATGAGCATTATTAAATCGTACTCAGACTTCTTGTGTTAGCGAGTTATAACAATTATTAACTTTTTTCCTATTTTCCGATTAACGCTATTTTTGATTAAAGCAATATTTTGTCTTCGTATTCATTTAAGTTTGAAATGACAGAAAAATCATAACATTTAATGTAATTTGATAATAATTTTAACGTTTAAGAATTTTGTTAGGTATTCGTTAGGTAAGTAAATGAATGTCAGTAAATTATTTATTGTTAACATTTCAATGTTAAATCGTTTGTTAATTTCGTCATCTGTCAGGCGTTCTTTTGAAGAATGAGGTGTAAAATAGTAATCAAATAATTTAATTTCTGTTACGTTGTAGTTGTTATTCTTCGAAAAGAAATCAGAATTACATTATTATATAAAAAATAGGATAATATTAAACTATTCGTCGATAAAGACTTGATAGTAATTCATGTTTTGTTGTCTGTGTAGGTAATTAATTGTATTTAATATTAAATTTAGTAAAAGAAAGGACACTTCATTAATAATAATTGTTGTCAGCAAGTTTCTTTATTGTGTATTTAAAATTATTTTAGTTAATAATTAAAGGTAATACCATGGGGAAAATCGCTGAAAATTCCCAGTGAAGTCATACGTAAGTGAATTTTATTAAGTAGGTACTTATCTCTATTATTTTTATGAGAGGTGTTATTTGTACACTCCCTAAGTATTTTTGTTTATATTTAACTATTTTCGTAGTAATTTGTTGATCGGTTTGTATTGATTTATTTAATGTCATCCAATTGGTTTTTAATAAATATAGTTGTGTGTCATTCATAATAACTGGAAATGCTCTTAATTTAATTCGGCAAAAACTGTTTTTGGTAATTGAAAATTTTATTTTAAACTAAGGCGTCTACGTCGAGATCAAACTTTATAAAAGTGATTAGCGTTTAAAATAAAAACAAAATCTGAAATCCGAATATCAAAATGATAAAAGGTTTTTATGTCGTTGTCAATCAACGTTGTTATTTTTTTACAAACTTTCTTTTACAAAGTTAGATGCGGAATTCCTTTTTATATTCCCGAGACTTATGGGGGCTTTACATTATACAATTTGCAGAGCGCTAACTCAGTGCACTAACTAGTGTTATCATACTGCACACTAGTTCCTGTCTAACTGCCTTTACACTATGCGATTTTAGCACGCTAGCTCAGTTAGCGCTCTGCAATTTGTATACTTAATATAAATTAATTAGGGCCCATTAGACGATGCTTAAACAACGTGTTTGAAAAAAGAATCAGTCACTTTGTAACAAAATTACATAAACAGACTGAAGTTAAATTGGTGTAGTATAATTTCTAGGCCTACTGTGTTTTCCAAACTGTATTAGTACCTATGCTTACAATGATTTGACGAATACTGTGAAAAATGTAGATACATTGTCGTGATTCCAGACACAGCTTTAGTCGTCGAAAAGACATTACATAGTTTAAAATTAGTAAGTTATTTATTACTCTAATTATAAGTAGATAATTTAGTTACGTAGTAATTATGTAATTAGGTTTAAAACAGCTGTTTTTTACATGAAGTAAAGAATTATTGTGCATAATTATTCGTTTTATTCGTGTACAGAAATACCTTGTCATTTTTTGATTTCGACAAACATTTTACCAATACCTAGACAGTTTGATTAAGGCAGTTGGAATTGAGGCTTGAATATAAAATTGACATACCTATTATAAAAAATTTAACAGCTTGTTCGTCACTGAATTAATGTCATCTCTACAATCTCTACTATGTTACTCCACGCATGATCATGCGCTTGACACAACATGACAATGTTTAAAACGTGCATGTTCATGGTCTCAATGTCGCTTTATCAAAATTAATAAAATTAAGTTCTAATTTCGAACGAGAAGCGGGTTTCATGGAACATTTAAATGTTACCTATCTATAACATGTTAACCTATAAAAGACGGGAATTGAACTCATACACTCAGATACGTGTGAGCTCTCGAAGCGACATGGCGTCAACATACATGATACTATGTGTGTGTTTCGTAGCAATGATCGTGGCAGTGAACACCCGGTCGATCTCGGAATTAAATGAAGAAATCGGGTCTAACGTCAGTGCGTTAACGAGAGTGAGACGTAGTATTATGAATGGAAATCCGTGGGGTGGATGTCCGTTCAATTATGTTCGTCTAGGGAAATTGTGTCGTCCTGTAAAACGTAAGTATTAATAATTATAAATGTGTTTTAATTATTAGATTTTACCAATGAGGTTCTGGCTAGCTATAAATATAAAAAATAAGGAGGAGATTCTCAATTCGACCGGATTTTATTATTGTGTGTACTACCTCATAACGAAATTATTATTCGAAAGTTAGTGCTTCGCGGCTAATCCCATAAATAAAGACATTTAATAGTTTTTAAGTTATCAATTTTGAAGTCGGTAAATTTTTGGAAAAAACTGGTTATTTTTATTGATTCAATCGTATGATAGCAAACGAGCACGCAGCACCACCCTTCCAATGCCATCCATGAAAACTGTGGCCAACCCAAACCAGGACTCAAATCTTAGCTAAGATGGTTAGTCGAGTTAGTAGAGGGTGTTATAATTAAAGTGGTCAGTTCGTTAGTAAATTAGTATGCACTCAAATAAATTTTCTGTATCCAGTGCGGCTCAAAGTCGGTACTGTTCAGCAAAACGAAAAACTGTTTTTGAGAAAAAGTTGAATAGAATGACACAGGAACACATAATTATTATTTTCTACACATAAGAAATAAACATTAATAAAAGGGTCATCTGTTTACTAACTTGCTTGCTTGCATTTGATAATGTAAATTATTTTTTTTCAGAAACGACAAGACGGAGAAACAATTAAATATTAGAAGCTTAAGTAGCCGCTCTTCGTTTGTATTATAGAGTAGGTATCTCTCTCATAACCCTTCCATCTATAGCTGTCGTCTCTTCGTCCATCCACATTTACATCAATCTCTTTTCTTGGAGAGGAAAGTTGCTGTCAGGCAAACGGCACACTGTAAACACTTGACGTTCCTTCGTTCTTCAAAAATTATGTTTTTACATGGCTCTAACTTTATTTAAGTATCTATTTATTTTTAAAATTACACTACATACTCCAACTGAGGATAATATTAATTATTTATTTCTTTAACTATGTAAGAAAATATTCATGTTTACTTTTTTTTACTAATGTGTTATTAATTAATAAGTTATTAGGATGTAACATAATTTTTGTAGGTATTTATTAATTATATTTAAGTTTGTTAACAACACTGTGATAACTGAACGCTTCGTCTGTGGGTTAGCGACCTCATAGCCGAGTCCGTGGTAGCCCTGCCTGTGAACCAAGGAGTCCCGAAAACCATTCCCGGTCGAGTCACATAACTTCGATCAAGAATACTAACTAGAAATAACTTGAAAAAATGTACACTAAACACAGCTTTAAAAAGAAAGTTCAAGCGTACTTGTCGAAACAGCTTTCGTTCTGATCTTTATATACTGCTATTATCATGTATATGTATTCTCTATTTTAAGGTCTATATATGTAACTTCTTCCTATGTTTCTCTTCTTTGCATAATTGTTTTTTTTCCATATATTATATGCAATCATTGTTATTTCTTTCTGTGTGTCTCCTTTTCGTATTCTTTTTCGTTCTTTGTTGTACCGCCTTTGTAGTTCTCTGCACCTTCCTAAGGTTGACTGTAAGAGAATGCTGTTTAGCATTAAGTCCACCTATTGTAACACCTTGTGTTGGAACAATAAAGAATAAATAAATAAATAAACTTCACCTACAAACTCGAAGCCAAAAACGTTCGCGTAAATATGCTCCCACTCACACAGTTTTACCTTTACTTAACCATGTTACCCAGGAACAATTCGTTAATATGTAAACCTTATCAAAATACTTACGATCATTCTTCACTAAAAAAAAAAATAGCAGACATAATGAAGTGGGTCCTTATTTTTGTACACGGTTTTCTACATAGCACTGACCCTACATCTACTTGGTATTGTTGATCGAAGGAAAATAATTATTGTGCTATTTAATGATGTAGGTATTATTTGTGTCGTTTACCACACACGCGACACCATGGGAATGACTATGTAGGTTAAGAGTTTATTTATTCCATTCATAATAATATAATGTTTCAACCTATTCCTTTTATTGAATAATAGGTATAGTGACGTTAAAGGTTTTGTGATATTTTCCGCCAGCTGTAGGTAATTATTATAACTCCAGCTGTAATTTTAGCTTGTAATTATAATTTAAGCTTTTAACTGTGTACAAAGAAGGTAATGTGTAATGTGTAAGGTTCTGATGTATTTACCTCTAGAGTACTTAGTTGGTGTGACTCTGTTTACAAAGCAACGAGTCCCTTTGGTTCCCAGTTGTTGTCGGCAAATAGGCAGATTTTTTTTATTTCACAATAAGTATAACCGAGTGACTGCTAGGCGCAAAATGTTTCATTCTGCTTTTATTAAAATTGTATACCTACCTAATGTAAAAAGGGCTAATCTTTTATATTCTATTCTGTATTTAGTTAAATAAAATCAATTTAATTAAAAATGTACCCAGTTTGTTACTTACTTTTATTTATTGTTGCATTTTGTCGGTAAAAGACTGTTTTGTGATTTATTTATTTTATACTTATCTAATATGGACAATCTTTTGTTACCCATGTATCTTTTTTATATTTAATTAAATTAAACTGATAAATAATTAATACTTTTTTGATTATTTTCACCACTAAAATATTTTCCTTGCGTTTAAAAAGTTAAAACTGAAGCGTGTTAATATAACCACCGAGAAAAACAATTCTTACTGGTCATACCAGTATGACAAACGAGAAAAGCCCATGTTAGTAAGAATTAAATAATATTATGAACACGTCATAACACTTGCACTCACACGCACAACTAACACAATAATTTAGATTAGTACAGACATTTTCGTCACGGCCGTTCAGCTGGCGATCTTTTAGTATATCTTACTCACCGATGTGCTCAGGCCAACGCATACTCGTATCATAGCAACGGGGAAGCATTGGCGGTCAGCCTGGATATCGCTAAGGCCTTCGTCGGGTCTGGCACAGGGCTCTTCTCACGAAGCTTCCATCTTACGGTCTCCCTGAGAGGTTGTGCAGTTGGGTAGCCACCGTGGGGTAGCCAGCTTTCTGTCTCAGCGACATATAAAGATCGTAGTCGACGTTTGTTGCTCAGATATGAAACCTATAAACGCTGGTGTTCCCCAAGGGTCTGTACTATCTCCTACTCTGTTCATTCTGCATATTTATGATATGATGGAGCGTGCAAACGGCATTCATTGCTATGCAGATGACAGCACGGGAGATGCGTGTTACACAGGCCCTGCAAACTCCTCTCAGTCTCATGTGGAGGATAGCAGAATCAAACTTGTGTCTGAAGTCGAGAACTCTCTGGAGCAAGTCTCGGAATGGGGACGACTCAATTTAGTTGAGTTCAACCCCACGAAGACACAAGTTTGCGCGTTTTCCGCTAAGAAAACCCCATTTGTCAAAGCGCCTCAATTCCAGGGTACCGCGCTCACTGTTAGTAAAAGTGTTGGGATTCTGGGTGTTGACATTTCGAGCGACGTGCAGTATCGGTTTCATCTGGAAGCTAAGGCCAAACTCGCCTCCAAAAAGCTTGGCGTCCTGAACCGGGCGAAGCAGTACTTCACTGCGAGGGACCTTCTGATGCTTTATAAAGCTCAGGTCAGGCCTCACATGGAGTACTGTTCTCACCTTTGGGCAGGGGCGCCACAATACCAGCTTAGTCCCTTTGACGCCGTGAAAAAGCGCGCAGTTCGAGTTGTCAACGACCCACGACTCACTAACAGGCTAGAAAACCTAGGTTTTAGGAGAGACTTGGGATCTCTCTACGTGTTCTACCGACTTTACAACGGTGAGTGCTCCGAGGAATTGTTCGATTTGGTGCCAACTTCACCCTTCCATCATCGCACTACTCGCCAAAGATTGCAGTATCATCTACATCGATTGGATTCGTGGCGAACGAGAACGGTCCATTTTTCACGATCGTTTCTACCACGAACTTGCAAGCTGTGGAATGAGCTTGAAAGGTGTAAAAAGAGCTCTCCTTCAGGACCGGCGTTCCACTGATGACTCCCCTGGTGTTGCTCGTGTCCATAGGCGACCATGACCACTTACCATCAGGTGGCTCGTCCGCTTTTACGTCAGCCCTTCAGGCTATAAAAAAAAGAGTAAGTGGCCACCGTTTAGTAATAATAGTAAGAAGCTTTGTATGATAGTTACGCTACCTATGAGATGGGTACAGAATCACGTAGTTATCTAGCTGTCAAATTAATTTATTTTACTTATTTATTATAAATCTTTTAAAATTTCAAGTGACTAATTTCTCAACGGTGGCCAGTTACCCTTAGTTTACCCTACTTAATTTTATGTTATAAATGTATGACCACAAAAAATTTGTTATGTGCCTGATGAAGAAACTAACGTATGTTTGAACTAAATTGTTAATGATATTCGTTAATCAATTCGAAAAAGCTCGTGCACTGCGGGCACTATTTTAATTTTGTTGAAAAATATCAAAATTATTCTAACGCGAAGCTTTAGGTAAAATAAGTTAAAAATGTCAAGTTATGCTAGCTGCCTATCTACATAGAACACACGTCACTGGAGGGCGTACCTACTGGAGAACTCCTAGACTGTCCTAGAGGATTATATGTAATCGATATCGCTTGTGAAAGTTTTATTATTACGATTACCTAAGTAAATATCGCTCAAAACAACCCGCATAAAAAGTCTAAATGAACCGTTGCGCTGCGTATTAAAAATAATGATTAGGAAACTAAAGTGCATATTTCCTTTTGTAAATCATAACGATGCCATTGCTGGGCTTGGTTCTCGTGTCCCAATTAAAGGAGTAGGTACAGGGTAGTAGCCATGGTATACGTTGTTGGCTTAATTCAGATTCTATGAGGATATTATGGAGCAATAATTGTGCAGGTTTCCTCACAATCTCACCTTAGCAATTAGTGACTAATATTTTTATAATACACACAATAATAAACACCTGCTGGGGAAATCTAACGTTCAAAATAATTGATCACTGTTTTTTGCGTGTGTATTATTAATGAGAAATTTTATCAGGCATGTGATCATAACCTTTGGTACCTATAGATCAAAATTTAAAAGAAAATCATTTATTACTAGAGAAGTTCAATTCCCATTGCTGTAATATCATTGTATTTATTTCAAAAAACTTGCATTTTTAAAGTGTTCATTTACATTTAATTTTAATGATATTTAAAATGTATGACGCTTTGCAACAGAAATATTAATCTACTTATATCGTTTTTTTTTCGATTTCACACCAAGGACAAGGACTCCGAATTTTGTAGACTTTATTTAGCGGCAAACATCGCGCAGTACAAATACCTACTAAAAAGCGTTATAGACAAAGAAAGAAGAAAGAAAAAATCTGTTGACATCGTTAAATTGCCTGCTCAAAAGCTCCAAGTTATGTTTAAGGAACACTTTTTTCGAACTTTTTCCTCAACGATATCTCCCGAACGGATCAACTGATACTAAAACACTGCGCCATTCAAAGGCGTTTGTGCTTTTCTTTTTTTTTTTAATTTCTCAAACTCTGCCGGCTGAATCGGTTAAAATATTGAGGTAGGTAATTTAATTGTTCCCCATGCACACATGGAGAGCAAAAGAATAGTCGCGGGAATAGTCTATATAGCTTCCTAGGTCCTAAACTTTTTTTTCAATATTCTAAGCGGGAAGCCTTCATGAAAGATAAGACCATTAATATAGTCAATAATTTCATAATAATCTAATCCTTATCCGGAGTCTTGGCACCGGGCCCGGCTTACGACCAGGGTAGCCGCCTGGCAAGGAATTATGACCTATCTAAAAAATGTTTTTTTGTTACGTTATGAAAGTAGATAGGATTACCTTAAATACGTCTGCTATATCGTTACATAATATGTCATCAGAGAGTCTTATATGTATGTTATTCGATCAAAAACCGATTTTTGACAAAAATGAAAATATAATTATTGTGAAAAGCACATTTTACTTAATTTTTTCATTTACATCATAAGTAGATTTGAGGATGTGTTCTAAGGGAGTTTCCAACACTCATTCCAAATGACACACGTCAGTTTTCCTATAAAAGTGGGCGCGAAGACGGACGGGACCTCAAGTCGTCAGACACCGTTGAGCGGTCGAAGCGACATGGCGTCGTATGTGATGTGTGTGTGTCTAGCGACGATCGTGGTCGTTTACGCTCGCTCGATATCCGAATTAAGTGAAGAAGGGTCTAATGCCAGTGCGTTAACGAGAGTGAAAAGAAATTTTGTGACCGGAAGCCGCGGGGATGGGTGCGCTATTGGTTACTTCCGGTTTCCAATAAGGTGCTTAACCTGTAAAGAGTGAGTGTTTATTTTGACATTCCTGGTTTTTTACTAATTAATTTTTATTTTAATACTTATTTCTATTACTCTGAAACGTTTAGGAAATGTTAAAATCTTTGTTTGATAATTTGAGTACCTAATAGTTGAGTAATCACGATTTGAAGGCTTATCGTAGTTAATTAAAAATTATTTAGATTAATTTTCGGCTAAGTATCATCAGTAAGCCCAGTTCAATTTATCCAAGATCCAAGTACGCTATCTGGTTAGCTGGGTTATGTGAGTGAAATGTAAGCAAACTGTTTTTTTCTTTCTCACTCCTCTCTTGTTGCTTAGAGTTTAAAAAGCTTCGATGATGCCGTTGGCATGGTTTTGGGCGATAGTGCCCACTTAGAGTATTTTACAAAAAATATATAACATTTACAAAAATGAAAAAAAAATCCAACCCTTGAAATATGTTGTTTTCCGTCAAAAAAATTAATTTATTAATTTTCTTTCAGAATCGGAAAAAAGCTCGGAAAACGAATGAAAATCTGTGGTGACAAATGTGTAAACGCTCATCACTCGTGTCCGAAACACAGATGAGCGATACACACAGATCAGTTGAGGAAGAACCATCGAAGATACCTATTATAACATTCAAGTTTTACAATGGCATAGTAGACATTTATGTATTTTTTTATTTAATTTATTTAACCAGAAACGTCCACCGAGATTTTAGTGTTATAATGATGTGTAATTTTTTAATAAGTTAAAGTATGTTCATGTAATGAAATTACAACAAATAAAATGTTTATTTATAGCGATAAATAAGATAAAATAATTATAAGATTGCGAAAGCCATATTTAGTATCTATAGATTTGTGTAATGTGTTTTTGAGGCCAAACGTTTGGATAAAATCCAATTTGAATGTGGTAGATAAACACAATTTTATTTATTGTGTGAAATAATTTGTATTTATTTTAGTGTTGACTAAATCTAATAAAAATAGTTGTAGTACTTAACTGTAGAAAATATTTTGTATAAGTGCACTGTTAAATGAACTGCAAGTTATTCATTGAATTTATTTATAATTAATATTAAGGTCATTTATTATTTAATAATCAATAAGATTTTGCTCTGTGGTAGGTTAGCTTTATGTAATTTAAATCCCTTTATGAAGTACCGAAACGTTAAACGTTCAGTGATATATTCCAGTAACTATATTTATGTTAATTAGGTGCATAATTGAATAATTGTGCGATCGTATTTCTCTGTACAGGGTGTAGCATAATGTTCTTTTTACCAGTGACTAAAATACAGGTTTTATAATAATCGTTGTCATACTCATCGCGGATTGAAATTATTGGGCGGCGGTGTATTTTTCATGATTCCAATTTAATAAAACATTTCTTTCATTACTTTTGAGAGGGCTTCCGAGATATTTTTTGACCATACGCTTTTAAGGCAATAAAGATAAAGTATGGGCCATAAATGATAACATTGACGTGTGAAAATTCTGGGCCACGTCAATAGTAATGACGCATCACTGAAAAATGTAACAACTTTAGCTTTTCGTATTAAAATCACAATCCCATACTGTCTGTGATATAATTGTGATGTAGGTAATAATTAAAACGTGTAAAATAATAATTAATAAATATTAATTTACATGATTGTGAATGTGATTGTTACACGATCGGGCTAGGGCCTTTATGTTCTATTCATTATATTAATGGTATAATTATTAAATAATGTTAATGTCACATTCTGTAGTTATTAAGCACGTTAGTCCAAAGAATAATTTAGAATTGTAACACCTATTTACCCTTAACATGTGCTATTGGCCTTATATGATAAGGATAAATGTTTAACTTAGCACTTAAAATACCGGTCCCAGTCGTGCTTTTATTTTTAGGGTAATAATATTTTGGCTTATGGAGCCAGTTTTCTGTATATTGAAATTAGATTGCTATAATCATTGATATTATTAATAAAAATAATGGTATGTCTTTTGCGCTCCTCGCAAAAATATTACAAATCGATTGCACTAAGAATCATAAAAATTCTCCCCGCGTTTGCTCTCTAGAGCGCCATAAAGAACGAACATACATACCTATATGTAATAAAGTCGCGCAGTCGGGTATGAAATTGAAATGAAATGAGATTTAGGTATCCCAATCCAATTACGTAGGTATTCTGTCGCAATTTCGCCACACCAATACCATCGGTACTTATCGATTTAAAGCATCTCCCAAACAAAAATTTAAATATTAGTACTTAGTGTGATTTTTTTGTATTTTTAGTACTTAGTATTATTTATAAGCATTCTTCAAAAACGAGATTGAAAAGATATTTTAAACATTTTATACAAGTTTTAAGTAGCAATTATTTATTCATAATTATGTTGATGTTAATTTATTATTGCATTTGACGACAAAAGACTGTTAATTTGTGGTTTATTAATTTATTATCATAAATTGTTATTTTATAAACTATGTAGGTACCTTTTGTAAATTGTTGTAATAAATTAGTTAAGTAAGAATTTTTGTGTTTTCTTAAAACTTTCATCTCAGGTATGATAGATGATTTCTATTTTTCATGGTAACATAATATCCACGGACGGCAGTGACCAAAAACATAATTTTATTTACTTTTAAAATATCTGTCTGTCAATGTGTTTGCCCGTACATCACACAATAATTATTGAATGAAACTTGATACAATCTTCGCAGTTGATTAATTGGACGTCTAAATTAAAATCTGATGTAGGTACCTACATTTTCATCTAAACGCCGCCGCGCCGCTTAAAACCTGATTCATAAACATTTTATATGACACAGATAACGTCTGCTGGCTCAGCTAGTGTAAGCCAAGGCCAAGGCATGCATTTTGACTAATATGTTGATTAAGTAGTATGTAATGTTATTGCTTATTGAGTATGGGTGTGAAAAGTTAGCTTGGCTCTATTATGATAACTTTTTAACATGACTAAAAATATTGCCTCGTCTTCGCAACATTTTACACGAAAACGTTTTTGATACGACGTCATATTAAAGGCAGAATAAAACAAAGTAATAATTGGTAACATTTAATGTCGTTGTAGAAGTAAGTACTAGGGCCGTATGAGCAGCTCAATGACGTTCTGGCCGTAGTCGTGCAGCCGCAAGCAGGGCGGGCTCTCCGACTGCAGGTCCCCGACTTTCCCCACTAGCCAGAACGTCTCCATCGTGCCTTTGCCCTGGAACCAGAATATTTTATGTAATGAAAAGGACTTAATATCTAAATCTATACCTACATATATGGTATATAGGTGGTAGGGCCTAGAGTTCACCCGGGGACGTACCACCGCCTGCCACGGTACTTAGTACTATTCCTACCGTGTAATAATTGTTTTAAGAACAATTGTGTTCCGGATAGGAAGGTGTGGAGCCGGTTACACTTTTTTAGAGGCGACCATCTCAGTCCTCAGGGGTAGCAACGCATCTGTGATCGAATTAGAACGGGACTCATTGAGTCTAGTTCTGGGTCGGTCACAGTTGTCATGGGCGGCAGCGGAAGGTGGTGCTGCATGCTCGTTTGCTATCTTAATTCCATAAAAAAAATTGAAGGGTGTATTTGGGATTTCAAAATAACAGCGTTTTTTTTCAGAACATAATATTAAAGGTGTACGAATAAGGAACGATAGTAAAACGCAAACAATTTAAAAAAAATTGTCTGTCTGTCTGTTTATCCGGGATAATGTCTAAAACAGCTGAACGGATTTTTTTGGGACTTTCAACGAAAATAGAAAAGAATGTGGAGAAACATAATATATAGACTACTCTTTATCCCGTAACTCTGAATCGGGATCACGCGGGAAAACCTAGTTTAGAATAAAACTATACGTAACAATCGCGACCTGACATATCTACGTAAAAAGCGATTTTATTTGACACCAAGCACAGCAAATTGTATTTTTCTTGAGGTTTCTGTACCCAAATGGGAATCTTATTTATACGTCTCCCTTGTTTGTCTTAAATTTTGTTGGAATATATGAAAGTACACATAGATAAAGAGCGTCAATAGCCTTTGTCTTTCGTCCTAGTCGAGTAAATATTGCCCAATACGCCGAAATAGGCACCAGGGCTCCACAATTCGATACACAGCTCTTGTCTATTTAATCAGACAACATCACAGTCCCATCGGTCCCATTATTGTATATTAATATTGGACTATCGGGACAAATAGGAATGGAACCATGAATTTGTTTCGTGCGACGAAATTGGGATGTTCATAAATATAATGTTAAACCGATTTGTGGTTACATTTTAATGCCTCGAATAGTACCTAAGTATTATTTCAACCCATGTTATCAAAAAAAATTAAATGCAATATATTTAAAATGTTTTCAAGAATGTGCATTTTCACGTGACCAGCAACCATAGATGTAGCATTACACTGACGTTTAAAATCTATGCCAGCAACTATCAAAGCACATGAAGTCATGGACCGATACACTGTCAGTGAAAGACATTTGACAATTTGACAGATAAAGAATGTTACAGTTTACAGTGCGCCCAGCTTATCTCTGAAATGGCAAAAAATTGGAACTAACGCCGCCGTGTTAAAAAGTCATTCATAAGTACGTTGTGGTCATTCATCTGTCAGTTACTAATGTGCAATGATTGGTTCAATGCGTCCGACAGCGCCTCCCTTCGTTTCAATCTTAAGTTGGGTTTACTATAAGTATTGGTTCGTGACGTCAATCTAAATCACGTGATGATAATGATTTTTATTTTGACTTATTTTAGTAAATTGAAATGATTTTATATATTTGATAAAGCCTATAACTATAAACTTAAAATAAACATTAACATTAATTAAATATAACGAAATGAGTTTTCAAAATTTTATATAACTTTGTACTTAATTTGCACGAAATAAAAGGCTTTTTTATTCTTTATTATTTTTTTATTTTATCCGTGATAAGAAAGCCATAACCTATAAAATATGAGCATATCATAAGATAACGTAGGAATCGAACCCAAGAACTCACTCAGCAGGATAGGCCACTAACTGCGCGACTACATCATTATAGCATGAAGTCGTTATAATATTGCAAGAAACTTCCGACGGTGCTTCCATGGTGTTCGATGGGTTTCGAACCAGATCGATTATTTTTTTCAAAGCCATGATGATACACCCATGGCAACTAATAGCCATGAAGAACTGTGGCTCTATTTTTGAAAGTGCGTCTGGCGGCAAACTCTGGTTTGGAGTCATTTTAATGCGACATAGCAAAACTTGGCATTTTTTTATCGTTCGTCTATTATGACGGGCGGTCACAAAGTCATAACGAACGTACGTATACGAAGACCAATCGAATATTCGTCGCCAGACGCCATTTCAAAAATAGAGCCACAGATCGTCTGCAAAGGAACCGTAGAACTCACCGCTACGTCGATGAATCCCCTCGACTCAACCACATAGGTACCAAAAGCGTCTAGTGCTTCTTTCGTTGATTGTGAAATGTGGATTTTCATGGCTGGAAATATAAAATGACATTACAGTTTAGACTTTACAATCTACGCTCAGTTTCAACGAGGTTGAAATATCGTTAAGGTCTTGAAAATATTAAGCAGGTTCTCGTTTTTATTCAAAAGATTTTTTACGTTTATGAAAAATGTTTCGACTTTATAAATCAAAAAAATTACTAGATTATAAGTTTAAGGCTTTGGTTTGTGACAGGTTGTTAGTTAAAATACTATGCGTTAGCAAATTGTATTAAACTCCTCCCATAAATACTAATGTAGAGACTTTAAACATAAACAGGAAATAAGTGTATTTTACAAAGTCATAATAGTTGGAGATTTCATTCGTCACAAAAATATCAATGACACTATTACTACAGGTATTTTATGATTTATGATGTAATTATTATCATTAATATCGCGCTAATTGTAGGAGGGGGCGGAGCCAACATTCCAACCATCACCGAGATCATCAAATAATTACATATGTAGTTACCTAATTATATTACAAATGTTTTAATCATAGCGGTTGATATTTATTTGAAGCGTTCATAGCCCGACGGCTTGCGTCGATCCTAAGTGACCGGCAAAGTTTAAGCAACTGCGGGCGCGGTCGGTAGTTGGATGCATTTAGTGGCAAAATTTCATGAGCGCTTCCGTGCTTCGGAGGGCACGTTAAGCCGTCGATCCCAGTTATTATCAATATATGTATAGCAGTTGTTAAGCTGTGTCGAAGGCCTTCGGTCGACTTGAAACCTTTCGGCACTGGGTTGGCCACTAACCCCTCCACCAATCCGCACTGGAGCAGGGTGGTGGATTATGCTCTAGGGCCTCTAGGCCTTCAGAATTCAGCAAAATCCTGGTATCCTCACCTTCACCGGTGCTCTCCATCCGGCTGGCAGTATTGATGGTGTCTCCGAAGAGGCAGTACCGCGGCATGGTGGTTCCTACCACCCCGGCCACGCAAGGCCCAGTGTTGATCCCGGCGCGGATCCGCAGCAACTCGTCAGGCCGGTGCGGGATCTTCGCCCCCTCGAGACTCCGCATCAGGGATAGCGACATGTCAGCTATTTCTGATGCGTGACGGTTACCTGTAAAAGACACGAAATAGAATTTTAATGTATGACAAAATTTTTAAACGTGTCATTGTCATTTGTAACGCATTTTTTTCCATTTAATAAAACGTTTTTATTAATACTAACAAGCTAAGCTAAGCTAAGCTACAACCCACTAATGGCCCACTACTGAGCACGGGTCTCTCCTCATTACTGAAGAGGCCTAGAGCATACTCCACCACGCTGCTCCAATGCGGATTGGTGGAGGGGTTAGTGGCCAACCCAGTGTCTAAAGTTTTCAAGCCGCCCGAAGGCCTCCGACATGGCTTAACGACTGCTATCAATCGATAACAACCGGGACCGACGGCTTTACGTGCCCTCCGAAGCACGGAAGCGCTCAAGAAATTTTTGCCACTAGCGGTCACCCATCCGAGTACCGACCGCGCCCGCTGTTGCTTAACTTTGTCGATCGCTTAGGATCGACGCAAGCCGCCGGGCTATGAGCGCTTCAATACTAACAAACCCACAATGAATTTGATGTGAAAAATCTGTCCCCAATTTTCACCCAGTTCCCCAGTTTCCCGAAGTTTCACTGTGCCACGAACAAAGCCATAGGTAGGCTTTGAGCCAAATAGGTACCTACATTAGTAATAGTAGCACACTAACATTAAGCAATAATGTCTAAACCGCCTGTTAGAACCAACTGTGTTTCTGCCCATTCAGGCAAATAGCAGAGTTGCATAATACATTATTATTACGTTCATGCCCGCGACACAGGGGATTATACATGTGTATTGTATAAAATGTTTATTTGCGGTATAAAAGTTCCCCTTCCAAAGGGATTTCCGTCACAAACAAACTCTTTGGTGCGACGTCACGATGTCACGTTTTTCATACTTTATTTGTTAAATAAAATTTAAACACAGTTCTTTAAATTCCTACTTAATTTTATTTAAATACTTGAGCCGTCATTAAACTTACAGGCAAAGACCAAGTTAGCAATATTTAAAACTCTATTGCTTACTAAATTCTGCATATATTTTAGATTTTCGTTGTGACGTCACAAAGTTCACCCCGCCCCCCCTGCCCCTTGCCCCTTGTCGGGCAATGTAACACTTCGCCACGTGTGACGCAATTTATGAATGGCCGCTTTAACATAGGAAAGGTAGAATTAATCAGCGAGACGAATGACACAATCCTTCATGCATTATTTAAGGCGTCTCCTTTTAAATCCTTTTATACTTTAAACAGATAAAATAGCACCCGCCACCCAAATATTCATGACCCTAAAAGTAAAATATCTAGTAGTTTAGTTTAGATATGTATACTCTAGCCGGAAATCAAACTCGAGACTCCTTTCTGGAAATCACTTAATATACCTACCTTCATAACATCGATTGATGTGAACAAGCGTAAGGATCAATGAACTTTATAATTACATAACGGCTGTAAATAATAATAGCAATTAAATTATGTCAGCACGTATTATAAAATAATTACTGCATTATTCGCTATAATTTCAATGACTGCGCTTATAATCAACATTATACGTAAAGTGACGTCACGTCACGACACGTGCAGTGGGCAGTGACACACGAGTGACGACCTATCCCGCGGTGTCACGGCTGGACGTTGGTCAGACACGATGCGTCACTTGTGTTTTATTGACATTGAAATTGGATGCTTAGTGTTTTAGGAGTTTAATTGTTTCAATTTATTTTAACGGGCTGCGTCAGTGTGAACTACTTAGTGATTTTTTTCCTGAAAATTACTGAAAACTGAGAAATGAATCATCTTATGATGAGTTGTCACCATCATCCGTGGATTTGGTAACATTTCACTAAATAAGAAAAAGAAATACGTAAAAAAGTGCTTGATACCCAAACTCGAATCCCATCCGGACCGACAAATTATTATTGTAGTACTCAGTGTGCCAACTTTTTGGACTAAGTGTGCGCAAATTAATTATTGAGTTACACCCTTTTTAATTTCTTCAAACGTAAAATCGATGAGAATTAAGTCGAATTAAATTGCAAGTTCTTTCTACACATAAGTACAAATATTGTTTTTAATATATAAATGTTCTTGTGTTCTAATATTCGTTTAATTATAAGATTAGTCGCTTTTGCTATTACAATAATATTGCTGTATGGAATTTTCACACCAAGAGCAAATTCTTAGAAGCCACACCTATATCAAATTAATCACACGCCCTACTAAGAACAGATGCACCTACCTATTGAATAGTGAGCAAATGATTAATTAAAACTTCCTGCACGCGAGTTTATACGACATTATTACATTCATATTAATTTATCTCCTTTTTACACTTATTCGCAATAAAACAATTATGAATTGAAAATTTACTGAGATCCATGGGCGACTGAATTCCAGGCCGTTTATCGTCTGTAAAAATATTACACATGAGTGACCCCTTTCGGGAGTTTACAGTTATTATTAGAGCATACCTAAAATTGGGCATCCCCTGTGTAACAATTGTACCTACTTGTGGTGACAAACTTATGACTCAACGCCGTGATGATGTCAATGAACTCAGACTGATCAATGCGATTCAATTTATTGAAATATTACAAGTCTTATCGTAGCCAAAAATATGAATAATGATGAAAAGGGGTTAATAAAAATGACCCTTAATTTTATCATGAGACGGTCAAATAATGATACGCCATATTACGCTACTAACCATCCAAGATTACATCACCTTTTACTATCAGGTATCCTATAAAACTACAAAAACATCGGTAAACACAAATCTTGACCTACACGGCAGAAATTACGAAATATCCTCTTACCAGTGTAACGGAATTACCTACGATTACCTTGTAACATAATATACATAATACATACCTGCCCACGCGTGGGAAATCCACGTGATTAGCAAGTGTGAACGCGTGCGGTAAAACCTCACAGTGGGCTTGCAGACGATACAGGAAAACTTTTTTATGTTGCCTCAAAACCGGCTCGCAACATTTTACGTAGGGTTGTCACTTTGTTGAAATAAATAATGTTTTTATTTTATTTTGACAATTTTAAATATTTACGACCCCGTAGCCCACTTAGGCGAGACAAATGCCTATATAATAGTATATAAGTGTAGTGGCTGTCTGGAAGAAATCGCTTTTCAGCGATAAGACCGCCTATTGTATAACATTATGTACAAATGTCTTATCTGTTGTATCCTTGCTATGGTGTACAATAAAGTGTATAAATAAATAAATAAATAAGTGACAAGTACATGTTTGTTCTCGGGGCATGGGTATTTGTAATGTGATATTTGTATTTTTTTATGGAATTAAGATAGCTAACGAGCATGCAGCACCACCTTCCGCTGCCGCCCATGACAACTGTGACCAACCCAGAACTAGACTCAATAAGTCTCGTTCTAATTCGGTCACAAATGCGTTGCTACCCCTGAGGACTGAGATGGTCGCCTCTAAAAAAGTGTAACCGGCTACTTGATCACTAGCGACACAGAGAACCCTTCTGCGGAGGTATGAGGATTTTTTTCTCTAATTCATTATCTATTCATATTCTATTCAAATTCTAAAATCATCCGGATGATTAAATTATGGAGTAACAAAATAATGAAATAAGTGGTACAAAAAGTGAAGTATTTAAAGTACTATATTGATTACTTTCACTTTCACTCCTGTCAGTCAAAAGTGTCAGATACATACAAATTTTGGGTTGCGTTGCATCCCATCGGAGTCGCCTGTAGTAGACGTAGACGCGTCGCCTGTCAGTGAAAAGTGTCCTGTCAGATACATACAAATTTTGGGTTGCGTTGCAGTCGCGTAGCTCATGAATAGCGTTGTGTGAGAAGTGCCTAAGTATTTAAACACATTGCGATTCGTACCTACATTGGGTAAACAAAATATTAAAAGTCACATGTTTTTGTATGCCACTGTCTTACCCTGATAAAAAATAATGTGTGTAGCGGGAAAGGAATCCATCAAGTACATGAAGGCTTTCCGGCTAAGCACAACCCTCTTGCTCGAGAACAGTCAAACGATTTATATCATTCCGGCCGGGAACTTCAGAGGAAACTTCTTCTTTCCTCTTCCATTTTCCCGGTCGGCATAGCATCAGATGTGTCCTTAATTAGCGAACGCTTACCATCGGATTACACATTCGCTAGTTTGTCGGATAGTCACATTAAAAAGGCACTAAGTCTCAAGGTACATAGAATTACATAAAATAGGATATTCGGTCAATGCCATATTCGGAAATTGTAAGGCGTGATTATTTAAACTGACATTACTTTCTTATTTATGAACGGGTCACAATAAAACAAACGTTATTATTGAATTATCAAGCTTAGTGACAAGAGCACCCAAATCGGTTAAGCCATTTTTAAAATTTGCTCCAACAAATAGACAAATGGACAGGATTTCTAAAAAACATTTTTTTTCGATTCTGTTGCGTTAATAAAGGCCCCTGCAAAAGATAGTCTCATTTATGTTACATGAACCTACAGCAATCGATCAATTACAGATATGTTTATATGTATAGATGAATATGTAAACTTAAACACACCATTAGCGGCCGTGCAAAAACCATCACGACCAAGGTAATTAGATACATGAAAATTTAAATAAGTTTAGATAAAACTGAGACGGGCCTAGTGAAACAAAATAGGAATTGGGTTGAAATATGCTTATTGAATCGCAATGTGTTAAATGGGAATGTACCTATAATTAGTTAAAGTATAAATTAACATTTGTTAATGTAAAATATTGCGAAAATATTGGCAAACTAGAGTGGTTTAAAGATTGGATTCCCGAAGAGTACTTTGTCTTTACGATCATTATAAATATCTATTAAATATTATCCCATTTTTACAAAATTCTTCATGAATGCTCTGTCTCTAATAGTCGTAGGTTGGTATACCTACAACTTACCTCGATAAATCGACTATTCAACAGAAAATAGAATTTCCCTTATTACAACCAGCACTTCCCGAGCTAATCTCGGGATCTTCGTTTAAACACAAGCAAACAAACTCTTCAGCTTCATAATTATACGTAACTTGTCACTTAATTGTATGTGTACAAAAAAATCTAAGAGTCAAAACAAGTCAGCCAAATTATGCTGAGTCGTCGAGAATATGGAATTGTCCCTCCTCGCTAAAAACAAATGTATTACATGTGTTCACGGTGTACTTACTACAAACGGTGAAGGAAAACATCGTGAGGAAACCTGCATGCCGGAGAGTCCGCAAAACTCAAAGGTGTGTGAAGTCCGCCAATCCGCACTTGGCCAGTGTGGTGGACTATGGCCTTAACCTTCTCATTCTGAGAAGAGACCCGTGCTCAATAGTGGGCCATGATGGGTTGAGATGATGATGACATGACGTGTTCACAGTTCGATTTACCTTGAAAGCATTGACTTAAGGCATTAAAGTTCTCGCCGAAAATCTAAAGTTAATCTTAATCGCAGGGTCGGAAAGTTTACATTTGTAGGTTTGCCATTAATACGAAAACCATTTTGAACGCGAACGGAGTATAAAATAGTGAACTTTCACCTGTTCCTATAATATTGTGAAAGACCTATCAAATAACGTCAGCTCCATTTATGAACCACAGTTACATGGCCAAGCGGAGAAACCCAAGTTCATTGGGAAGACTCCGCAAGTGAAGCTAAATGTTATGCAACATTACACTATGCTTCACACGCGGGCATAAAACCTGAATCACGCTATCGAAATCTTCTGCACCGCTCGTCTTACAAAACCTGAGTTACCAAGTATATGGATTTTCGTTCCTCGCTTAAAACTTTATTACTTGTGCTCACACCTCTAATCTATACTAATATTATAAAGCTGAAGAGTTTGTTTGTTTGTTTGGTTGAACGCGCTAATCTCAGGAACTACTGGTTCGAATTGAAATTTTTTTTTTGTATTGAATAGACCTTTTATCGAGGAAGGCTTTAGGCTATATAACATCACGCTGCAACAATTAGGAGCGAAGAAATAATGGAAAATGTGGAAAAAACGGGGAAAATTATTCATTCTCGAGGGCTTTCGTTGCATGCGTTGCGAAAACGATTCAAGATACCAAAAATATATGTATGAAAGAGTTATTCCTCTTGAAATGATCTAAAAAAATGTCCACGACAGTATATGTCTATCTTTTAAGATTAACACACTAGAACCGTTTTTATGGTAATCAAATTTGGTCGAACCCACTGCCATACCAAACTTGCCGCGTTTCCAAGTTTAATCTGAATTAATCTTGCTGTGATCCTTTGCTACTTCGCTACTATGTATTATTTTGTCGTAAGCTTTATTTCTAAGTTTAATTTAATTTAACCTGAATTAATTTTGGTGATAGTTTATTATCTTCCCGAAATTCCTACGGAAGCGGGACCTACGCGGTTGATACTTACGGGTCCCGAAGCGAAGCAAGGGCGGTTCGCTAGTTAGTTTATAACCAAAATTTACTTAAGGCAGTGTAAATGTTTACGTGTTCCTACATAAAAAAACCAAGGACAGTTGCTTACGAGAAAATTTTTAAAGACCTTACGTACCTCGCGTGAAGAAAAAGTTTTTCTGGAGTGAAGTTTTTTCCTAAGTCTGAACACGTGATGTAAGTTATAAACATTCTAAGCAATTTAGTTCCTTTATTATACAAATCGTCTTAGTCGTATCACTGAACGTCGTAGAAACGTGACTGATCAGCGTTTTATCAAATTTTACAGGGCACCATTTTTAAATCATTTCTTGTTTTGGTTGTAACATCATCTTTTAGCTAACAATTTAGCGAAATTGAATCTTGTACTTGGTCGGTTACCGTTGGCATGGTTGCAGCGGAATGGTGGTGCTGCTTGCTCGTTTTCTACTTTCATTCCATTAAAAACACTTTTATAGAACCACACTCGAATTATCCGTGAGGGTGCAAGACAAGAAGAATAGGAGCAAAATAAGAGTTTCAGTATATTTTGAATTTGCTTACGAATACTTAATGTCTTTCCGCCTCGCTGAGAAACTCATTACCTTTTGGCGGTGCGGCCGCGGCACGGTAACTATAGCAAGAAACAAAAATATATTAATCTTACCGTTCCTCTGTGGTAGCCCAGACACAACCATGTACGCGTCGCCTATCGTCTCCACTTTGTACACGTTGTACTCCATAATCTTCTCATCAAATAACCTGTAACATAATACAAACCAGTTAATAAGATATCGCTTCGAGATGTCACTTAAAAACCAATAACACGCTTTCATACATAGACACAAATTATTTTTGAATGGATAATATCCAAACTGGTGTAAAACCAACAGCAAATATTATTTGCTGTTGATTTTTATACTCTGTTCGCGTGCGATTTTGAATTCGTCATAATGGCATGGCACACAATTGCCAACTTTCCGCCTATGCGATTAAGGTACATTTTGGATTGACAGCAGTTGTTAAAAATGCCCTTAGTAGGTAAATTTTACAAGCTACATTAAACTGTCAGCACTGGTAATAAGTTTGCTTTTGGCGGGGGATGGCAATTCCATAATTATATGCTTGGCGACTCAAGTAAGTATTGTGGCTGTTGAGGTTAATCATAGAAGATAATCCCCCCCCCCTCGACCCTAGGCTGGATCCAAGAATTAGATACCCCAGATCTAAAAGATAACGTAAACAAACTATTCAAAAGGAAAATAGCTAGGGGAACGAGGGGCTTATTGTAACAGAGGTAAGTAGTAACAGACCTTTTTCAATAGGAATTCAAAATCTTTTAACGATTTTTTTTCACGTAATATTACAATTATAACGCGCCACGTCACTTTACCACAGCCAGTATCCCACCAAGCGACGCAGTGAGTGGGTGTGTGAAAACGCTTAGTTGTTGACAGGTAACCTATAATTTCATTCACGAAATTTTTTGGTTAGCATTACTTTTTTTGACTAATTGGAGCTTTAAATATTTTATTTCATGCTAAAATATACCTATATATGATGTTGTGTTAAAGTTTTCGAGATCATTAAGTTGATTTAATAGTTATCTTGATAAATATTAAAAACTATACCTAGGGGCTTGTTGTAACAAAATCTCGGGGTTTGTTGTAACATGTTACAACTTGCCCCCAGATTGCTGTAAATTACTGTTATTATTTATAATGTAAAATATCTTATTTGTTTTCTTTTACAATGAGAGTGTATAAGAGAAAGACAGAGCGGGCAAAACAGAGTCAGGAGGTATACAAGTTAACTGCAGCTGAAGTATTACAAAACAAATGTAACATTCGGAAGGAAAGTAAGAATTTTGATCTATGTCATATATCTCTGTCCAGATTATTAAGCAGCATTAAGAAGAAAAAGAACCACCTCGGAAAACAAATATCAATAGGGAATATGCATGTCATTCATATTTAAGTAAATATTTTTTGTACAGTCGTTATCGCTAAAATAATGATATCTGTCACATTATTTTCTATTTAATCTTTTTAAAATCACTAAAATAAATTTATAAAAAGTGCAAATTTTACGAGGCAAATTTAAAATGTCGAAACGCAACGCTATTGGTTAGACATCGGCGTGACGTCATCCTTCGCGATGGACATGTCAAAAACATACTAGAACTAGCTGTTTTCATTTATATTTCAGTTAATTTGATTGCTTTTAGAGTTTATCGTATACCTCTTGCGTGATTTTTGTTTGTTAGTGGTGTGTTGATTGACTAACAATGTCTAAAAGTGGATTTCAAAAGGCGCAGTCGGATAATCTTCCGAAAATTGATGCTTTCATGATACCTAAGTTCGTACTTCGCCTCAAATAATGATTTTACATCAGCTGAAATCAGGGGAGTCAAAGCTGCAAGGTGAGGAAGTGATAGATATTTAATTTAGGTACATGGTTCTCGTAGAGTTTTTCTATGTAATTCATAAAAGTCTTTAACATAACCTGTAAAGATTTAGCCATTTACTACATACAAATTATACTATATCCTTCATATCACATTTTAGGAATAAATGGTTGTTAATATATAAATCCGTGTTTGGGTATACTTACTTTGAAAAATGAAAAATGAAAAAAAAACAGTATGCAGTGCTTTTTGTAGATATAACATCTCTTTTCACAATTTTACACCACTTTTTTCTTATATAAGCGTCCCGTGGAACATGAAAAAATACTTTGTCCGGTGCGTTCCATCTCGTGTTCTTGCACATAGGTACACTACAGTACTTAAAATAAGGTATTCGGTTTCCATCCATACTTCCGTTTATGAAATTAAACTAGAAAACGTAAATTTAATACTATAAAATACTCTTTCTCAACCTCGCTCATAACCACTTGTTAGTAAACAACTCCAACCTGACGAACGATGACGTCACCATAGAACGCGCCAAAAGGGCGGCGTTTGAATCGGCCTTATGTCATTGCAATTTTCATTAATTAATTTAAAATAAATTTGGACTTTCCCATGACTCGTATATTTTTTTACGGTATTATATTAACATAAATGAGCTATAAAAACAATAAAAAGAAATCATGCATATTCCCTATTGCAGACGGAAAAGGAAGTTTGCTGTTCTGACAGATACTCCTGAAAAAGAAGCCCTAAGAATGGAATATGAAGAAAAAATTAAGAAAAAGCAATAAAAGATGATTAAGATAAGGGAAAGGAAAAGGGAAAAGAAAAGGGTAAAAAATTGTGAAAAATAAATATGCTACAAAAAGAATAAAAAAAAGATGAATCTGAAGATTGGCATTGTCTTGTTTGCGATGAAGTGTATAGTCATTCAAAAGGTGATTGGGTAGAATGTATTGTATGTAGGTAAGATGTGGGCACATGTAGGGTGTGTCACAGGGGACACTATTTCTTTTGTTTGTATGAACTATGATTCAGATGAAGACTAAATTCTTTGATGAAATCATTGCAAGGCTGATTATTGTAAGATTTAAATTAAAAAAAAAATTAATTTACTGTGCTTGTAAAGTGCCATATTGAAGTACCTATAATAGTAGGTACATTAGTGGAAAAGAAGATAGATAGTTAATAAAAACTAAAATGTCTAATTTGTTGATTATATTTAAAGTATGTTTCAGTTGATTATTAAATAAGGAATACATATTATTATAGAAATACCTAGTTCACTATTGTGGAAAACAAATAAAAATTATTTAAGTTGTGGAAAAATAAATGATTGAAGGTGTCACATTCTTGTTTTTATTGTTGTTAATACTTGCCCCAGCAGTTGTTACAACAAACCCCAAGCCCGGGGTAAATTGTAACACTTCCCATTTTAAAAAAAAAAACATTAATTGTAAAATAGTTTACTGCAGATTTGGTATTTTTTCGATCTGAATTAATAGAAGAATAGTTACAGTATCAATCAAATTTTAGTTAGTGGTAGTTTTGCCAAAACATTACGAGATATAAAATCATTTGTTAAAATTGTTACAACTAGCCCCTCGCTCCCCTACACAGTGTTATTCATATTCTATTTTAAGAAGATTGAAAGGAAGGAAAACGAATCAACAAATTATTGATACGTTGCGTAAACATCTGGCAACATTTTCTTGCAACGGGGAAAATATCGTACCTGGCGATCTTTATGGCATCTACATACCTACATATTACATATCAGTAAATAATTTATATTAGGAACCAGCTTACACGTTATTTGGCCTGAGAGAAAAAGTAAACAAAATACCTACCTAAGTACCTAAACTCCTACAAGGATCTTTTGGCGCGTGGCTGTCGTGAGGGTGACAGAAACAGCGCCTTACAGTTTGCCTTCCCTGTAATCGGCTGTCTCTGTCACCCACACGTCATCCACGCGCCAAAATATCGTTGTAGGACACTAAAAAAGTTACAAAAATGTTCACCATGTATAAAATGTACCAATGGACATCAAAGTCAAAGCCTTATAATCCTGCTTATCCTGCGTTTAGATACCTCACCTCAAATATTGACCGTGAAAAAAATATACGAAAATATACAATTATGTACAAATCTACAAAAAGAATACGAAATTTCTTTCACGCGCTACGGCGAACGACTATAATGTTTATTCGTTTACCTTTCATGGGAATGGCCCATAAACGAGCTTACGAATAATACCTGATGATAGGTAACTACGTAAATAAACAACGTTACACATAGTGTCATGGTCAAAACCAAGATATTATATAAACAGACATACAATTGCACAGACAGAGAAGAACACTATAAGGTATTCATACAATTTTAAGTCTCACTGATAAAATCAAACCCAGGACCTGTTGGTCAACGTATTGTACCGTACACTACCTTATCCACACCGTACCATATGGTTAGGTGACGGTGCCGTATCCTACCGCTCCCTAACGTACTCTACCTACCGTACACAGTGGTGGATTATCCTTAAAGCAAACTATCCTCCGTTATCGTTCGATGCGGCATTCATTTGAATAAGCTTCATTGTAGATTGACGCCGAGAATTATAATGCCTGAATTAAGTTTAGCCTACAGGCTAAATGAACTGTGAGTAGGTACGCGTAATAAATTTGTTTAAGTGGCAATTCAATATTTTCGGCGACTCGAGCATAGGCACGTTCCTAGGGGCGCGAGGTGATAATAGGACGCGCGTGCGAAAATTCTAAATTTACTAGTTAATGCTTATAATATTTTGTTGCTGTAGGCGCGCAGATTAAGTCTTTTCCTACGATGCTAATGAGATCTTCGCCTTAGGCATTCTCGACCCTTCATCCGCCTCTGACTGTACTCTATTGTACCCTGTTCTGACGGCTTGTACTTTACCTTGATATTGCTATGGTAATTTTTTTGATGACAGTTAAATATGACGTGTATTAAGAAAGCTTATGACTACAGTACACAACTTACTCTTTAAAAGGATCGATATTTTAAATGTACTTGCATATAAAAATACAAAATTTAAAAATAAAAATAGAAGAAGATTAAATAAAATAAACAACAATAAGAGTAGAGTCAACTCAGTTTATTTTAAAATTAAAACACGATATTTTCTTTGGGGCAAAGCTTCCAGCTTACCCCGACAAAAAGTAACGTAGCATATTTAGTTAAAATTTAGGTTAGCTAAAATTAAATTAACACAGAAATAGGAACTGCGCAACGTGGTTTAAAATTAACGTAAAATTCAAAGTTATTCAGACTATACCGGGTAAAATGTAGAAATTAGCACTGATAGCTAAGAGGTTTCAAGTATTTATAATCCAGGATCCTCGAAGATCCTGGATTATAAATACTACATACATCTATTCTTTTTAAAAATGAATTATCATAATATGTTTCTATAACAGAGAGAGAGAGAGAGAGAGAGATAGAGAGAGGATGAACTGAAGTTCTCCGTAATGTTCTCAAAGGTGTAAAAAATCTACCAATCTACACTTGGCCAGCATGATGCACTACGGCCCCTTATATCTTCAACGGAATATCTAAGTCCAGTATCGGGACAATGACTTACAAAGAAGCAGAAAATAGTGGACAAAAGAGCAGATAAACCATATCATGGTAAATTGCCATCATTGTCTGTGACGATGACATCAGCAAACACCAAAGGCATCACCATCGATGCGATGCCTGCTAAAATATATGAAAGAGGTAGAAACGAAATTAATGGTATCAGGCCCTCACACATGAACACGACAAGTCATTTTGGCGGCTGAACCAAGGAAGAGGAAGGTAGAAAGGACGGAAGCCTAAGGGTGCGGTTCCACTGAGGCGGAGAGGAGCGGAGCTGTGCGCGATTCACCAATCACATGGCTTGAAATCCACATCTCATTGTGCGTCGCGTGGTTTTCAAGCCATGTGATTGGTGCGCACAGCTCCGCTCCGCTCCGCCTCAGTGGAACCGCACCCTAAGTCGGCTTCTCTTGCCTCTAGGCTTCGGTTGCCTTAATGACACCTTGGTTCGCCGACTGTTAGAATCAGTATTTCACTCTAATACGCCCCAATTACCAGGAGTACATAAATATTGAATAACAAATTCGTCCTTTCAATATCATCTATTTTAAACCATTTTTGTTTATCAATATCGAACGCCGCGCCGGATCAAATCACAACACAAAGTTAATTGAACAAGTCGTAGCTCCGCAATTGATTGTGTTTAATTGGTTATGATACTCGCGTAATAATACCTAGTCTGGCGTAGGGTATTTCATATCTGATAATAATAGGTATTTACTAGTAGTTACACACTTGTGGAGGTGTCAATCGTTTTTTTATTACCGGTAATTTTAAACAGGTTTTATATCGCAATTGACATCATAATTAATTAAAAGAATGAAAATTAACAATAACCCTACACACTCAAAGCTACACAATAGAATTCCCTGTACCATAGGTGCTGTATCATGGAAATTTAACCTCGAAAAGTGTTAATTAAGAAGAAACGCGTGAGTGCCTAGAACACTTGATTGAAGGTTGAAGATTGGGACAAACTTAATGTGTTGCACTTTACCTGGCATCATTCATTCATTCATACCTCAGGTAGGCTCAAAGCCGCGTCAAATGCATTATTGGTGTATAGGTATTAAATAATAACAAAAGATACTATTAACCAGCATACGTCATGACGGAAAAATCTTAAACATTTTATGTCTCGGCGAGGCTACATCTAAAAAATCTTCAATAAAAATTGTATCTACGAATTATGCTAGCCCAATATTATGTACGTTACAACGCGGCAACGTTGTAAATTAATACCCGGGTCCCAATCGACTAAAATGGCAGATCAAACTGCATTCCTTTATCACTTCCTTGCCTGCTAAAAGGTTGAGGAAAATATTGTAATTATGTAAATCTTCGAACTGGTTTGTCTGTAATTTTACGTTTGTGAATATAATAAGTAACCAACATAACTCCAAGTACTTGAGTCTTAAATCATAGTACTCGAATAACTGAAGAATAACGAGGTAATGTGACAGTGTTACAAATTCCTTCCTACCTTCGCACCCCATAACTGCCTTACTTCACCCAATTCTCCTTTATGAATGTGAGGGTACAGGCCAACGTCAACCACGCTGGCCAAGTGCGTATTGATAGACTGAATACACCTCTGAGAATACTGTGATCTCCCAAGCTTTCCCCAAGTATTCCTTGACCAAAGCAAGTGATAATTAACTTCTAATACGCACACAAATTATCAATTAGAGGTGAGTGCAGAATCTAATCTCAGGCCCCTATTCCGAAACGGTCCAAACCAAGGAAAACGTAACACTATTATTACTTAACTATTATGAAGACCCTGTAGCCTAGTTGGTAGCGACCCTGCCTACGACGCTAGCGGTCCCGGGTTCGATTCCCGGTCGGGGCAGCTATTTATGTGGCAGATAAATATTTGTACTCGGGTCATGGGTGTAATTGTAATGTGTTATATGTGTAGTCCATGCCACCCCGCGACACAGGTAAATAACCTACTGCGGGGGTATAAGTGTGTTAGCGTTTATTATTATTATTATTACTCCTTAATTCTGTTTTATGATCCGAATATTACTGACATACCTATTGCATAGCATAGTTAGGTATAGTAACTAGCGTGAGTCTTGTCTATTTTCAAATACGGACGTATTTTCAATGTACAAGCTTGATAGAGCTTTCAACGTCAATGTAGAAGGCAGACACAGATCGGCCGCAAGCCTTTTGAATCTTTAGATTGACGCTGTTGCCAGTGTGGATAGATATTGTAGTCCAGGGGCTCTATTTTAAATCGCTCGTCTAGCGGCTAGCACTCATTTCGAATGATTTTGTTATGACTTAGAGATCACTTGTCATTTTAAAGACGACTACTCGTATATTCGTATACATTCTCAAGAATAGAAACCGCATATTGGTGAAATTAATTGGTCTATTATGAACAATAGGTAACAGAATGAATTATCACTTATAGTCTGGGCCCTATTCCTCATACCTGTTAACGATCTCACCAACAAACGTAATTAACAACCCTCTGCTAAAAATACTATCTTTTCTAGTCCCACAATGCAATGCATCATCTACTGCAACATCTACTAAGAGTAAAACGTAGATAAGTGGTAAATCATGTCACACAAACTATAGGTATTTGAGTCGCCGAGAATATGGAATCGCTACCCCCTGCTAAAAACAAATTTATTGCGTATGCTCAAAGTTCAATTTAGCTTGTAAGCAAACAATTAAGGCATTTTAAATTCTCGCCATCAATGTACAATGAACCTTAATCACGGGGGCGGTATTTGTGTGGGTTGTCATTGAAATGAATTCTATATAGAACGGAGTATAATAAGATCGTAGTGATTATAATAATTATAATTTATTATGAGCCGCATACCTATTATTTTAATTAGGCTATTAGAAGCAACAATTAACTCTTGCAGAATAAATATGGCGCCTAGTATGTGTTTTCCTTTAAAATTAATAAATCATTCAACTTTATGAGATTTGAAACCGGTTTACCTCAGATTAGGGTCTATTAATCTACAACGTATGACTATTTTATGTGCACAGGAATTGTTCAGTACTTTCTGTACATTCTAATATCTAGTACAAAAATCATCATCTACCTAAATTCGTTTAAGCCTCAATTTGTAAAACCTCCATACTTCCATATTATACAGACCTATCATAAAAATACAAAAACACGATTATTCATCATAACATCGCTCATTCACAAGAAGGACGTCACATCTCAAAAAACTAAAATTTTGAGTTAAATATACACAGAAGATTAGAATTTTTAACTTTATTTATTGTAAGAACGTCTTAACAATCGGCCGTCAAATGAGGGAGTGAGACAGGTTGTGTCATTTTTTATCGATCTTGCTCTTGCACTACGCTTTTTTAAACACCGGCACATTTCAGTTGCTACGAGTTTGAAGAAGTGGGAACATGTGCAATTTTAGTGAAAATACATCATAATTCTTGTTATGTCGAGCTTTTTGAAAAGGTACGTAAAAACTCATTTTATAACTTTATAATAGAACGACTTATCAAAATTTGTGTCGTTGTTTATCTAGAATTTTCTTCTGATATTATAGGTTATACTTTGTGTTGTGTCGTTATTGATAATATTATACATTTATTTCATTTGAACTATATCCTCTTAATACGTTATAAATAATAAGTAATTGTACTAGTGTAAATTCTTTAACGACATATTTCGTACAAAAACATTATAGATACTAAAAGCTGGTATTGAATATTTAAAGTATATTAAGTTATGACGTTACTAACAATATTTATTTGTTTTTTAGACTTGATTATTACGAACTATCAACTATGCCTGGTAACAGAGGAAGAAAAACATAAGCGTTTAATTGCATCTAAAAACGATAATAGTAAAAATAAGATAACAGGTTTTTCTTTATTTTTCATTTTATGCTTTAATAATGTAAATAAACATAATATTTCTTCCGTTTTTTCAGTGATTGAAGAGGGTTGCAAAAGAGATTCAAATTGTAACATGGATTTAAATAGAAAATAGACAACTCAACTGCAACTCCTCGGTAGAGATCAAGCTACACTAGCTACCCTTGTTCTTCTACTAGTAGCACTAATAGCTCTTTTAAATACGTGGAAAAAATGCACAGTGAGGACGAAGATGGTTTTACTGGGGTTATTATATAAAAGAGCCATACCAAGTTTTTATGCTCCTTTTCCTATATTTTAATAGAAAATAATTCCCTATGATTTTTACAAGTTTCAATGATTTGTTTCATTTTAATATTAAGCTTTTACGTGATTAAATTATTTATAAGAATTGTTTTTTTTTTTCATTTTATTGAAATGTTTTTATAGTTTTTAACCGACTTCAAAAAAGGTTGTTCTCAATTCGACCGTATAGATGTTTCTTTATGTTTGTTCAGCGATTTTTTTGGTTGTTTGTTATTTTGGCCTATTTTGATACCTAATTCTTTTTTGTTGGAAAGTGCCTAGATATTCCAGGAGTGGTCCTGTGATAAGGCCACCAGGATCTCATGATGGGATCTTAGAGAAATCAAGGGGAACTTTCGAAAATAATAAGGGGCGACTAAAATAGTAAGGGATGTGTTTGTTAATGTTTCCATTAAGTATAATAAAGCACTACAATTTCATGAACGTCTGTAGTCGATGTAATGAAGCAGAAAGACAGTCGAGGGAACTCCTCAACGATTTATAGCAATTATCTTGTGTTTGAGCTTGATTACTTCATAGTGAGGTGAACTTTACATCTAGATGGTTGGAATTGAGCTCCACATGGTGGGTAGTTTTTGAGTTATATCTGCTCGTCGATGTTGAATTCGGTTATTTTTTTTTGTAAAAAGCAATTATTATGACCGACTTATTTATTTTTATTTTATAAGAGTTCTTTGAATTTTGAAGGATATTTGAAGTTTATAGTTTTTAAGAATTAGGCTGAGTTTTGTTACAAATGCACAATAATTTTATAAATAGTCATATTTTGTTTAAAATCATTTTTATTTTATAATGAGTATCCGCCCGCGGCTTTGCTGCCATGGTATTCGCCTAAAATTCACCTCCCTAGCCCTATTCCCTTAGGGGATGAATTTTGATAAATCATTTCTTAGCGGATGCCTACATCATAGTGGCATCATAGTAGTATCATGATAGCATGCCAATAGTATATCATTGTACCATGCTAAATTTCACCCCGATCGGTCCAGTAGTTTGGGCTGTGCGTTGATAGATCAGTCAGTCAGTCATCACCTTTGCGTATTATAATTATGTATAGATTTACAATATACTTACTGTCAATAATGACACAAGATGGATAATTAAAAGAAAAATAATTTATACTTTCTAGAAAAACGACACATCTTGTACTAGGTGACACTTAAAATTCAATTATAATAAAACTACTCACTTTTTACTCACAAATAAGACTGATTTAGTATGACAGATAAATGAGGAATAAAATAAATGTAGTAGTATCGCCTTCTAGTCCATACATTTTTTTTAATTAAATTTACAAAGTTAAAAACCTCGTTTCCCAAAAGTTAGTAATTTTTAGTTGTGACGTCCTTCTTGTGAATGAGCGACATGTCAATATAAAGCCACAGAGTAAATATTGTAATATTGTAATATAACTTATAACTTGTCAGACGAATGGCTCGTGTTTTTACGCCGCGTGGCGCCAAGCAACCGGTTCAGGCAATGGGCAATCAATTGCATTAGGCCCGTCACTCATGCGTGCGAACGCTTGTACAAATGTTTTCAAGGATGTGTGAAAGGTTAGGTTAGATTCGAGGTTCGCGTTTTGATGTGCTACCGAAAATGTCACAGCTTTGACGACTTCGACAGCTTGGAAAACCACGAATGCATCGAATACACCTTCACAGCTCTGACAGCATACCAAAGCCATGAATATGTCAAAAACTTCCCATAATCTTTTGCGAAGGTCGTCCCTCACTTGTAGGATCGGGTGTTCGCGCGAATGTGGCTGACCGGCCTTTTGTTATCTACCTATGGCCACAAAACACGTCTTGCGAGAGGTTTTTTAACACCACAAGGTTCATTTGTGTGGAATTCCCAAAATCTAATTATGGGTAGATATCACTGCAATAGGGTTGTAAAATACCTAATTATAGAATTTGCTTTTATTTTACAGATTAAGTTCAAGTAAAAAATCTTTAGCCCTCCGTGCTTTTTACACATTATGTCATTGACATCGTTTGATAACAATCATGATGACCTGACAGAGATTGTGAGAAATCTCTACGTTCTAAATTGTTTTAGATACCTACAATTTAATAGCAAACAGGATTCAGTTTTCCTAAGAGACATGAGGACTGGTTTACTAGTCTTATAATTAGATATTATTAAATTTCTTATACCCTGTCAATCATTTCGTTAATATTATAGCTAACGATTATGCGAAGGGCTAACAGTCCACTGTATTAATTACGTGCGCAAGGATCTTTCTAAACTGGTCTACAGTTCCCTGTAAGCGCTCCAGGCCAATTGCTGTTGTTTGGATACAATTTGGAACATGCAAACTGTAGAACACCCTGCAGATATCAACAACAGGTGTGATTACTCACTAAACAAAGGTCCTAGGAGAATTTGGTCTTACGCTGAAATACACTGTTTTGTTTAATAATTAAGGTAAAGTTTGTTTTAGCATATTTGGTAAATAATTTCTTGAACATGACTATGTTGCTTTTACCTAGTTTATTTGCCCTCGCTGCGCTTTGGGAAACTGTGTCCATAGAAAATTGATAGGTGTTCTTTAAATCGAAAAAAAAAACAAAGGCAAATTAAACTTCTTTAAATTGAAAAATTCATACATATATTCATGAACCGATTAAAATAAAATAAACAACGCTTACCACAATATATGGAAACCGTATCCGAATTGGTAAGATTTTTCTGAAAGAGGCTAGAAGAGGCTAAACCTAGCCAAATGCGAATTGATAGACTTTTTCTTTTAATACCAAATGAAAATTAGCAAAAAAAATTGACTTACAACAACATACAGATAGGAATTAAATATTCTAGTAAACCATAATCTTGAACTCAAATAATACCACTAAACTATACCTAGAAATAGAAAACTTCACTTATCGATCAGTTTTACTAATGCATAGCCGGGTCGCTTATACATACCTAATACGTCCCTTATAGACACTGTAACTTATAAAAATATTATACTTATTGATTTCACTATGCTCAACTCATGCTTAAGAATTCACAATGGGCAAATAATGGGCGATTCCCGGCCCGGTCTTTTCTATCGCTACTCATAACTTATGCAGTCAACCTGTTGAAAATCTATTCCACTTTTCTGTTGCCAAGGCTTCGAAATATGTAGGTATGTACATATTTTATAATACCTATCAATTCAAAGTACTTTTAAAATACTCGGCCACATGCATGACGTGTTTTTTCAACATAGGGAAAGCAAGAAAGATAAACAAAAATATGTAAACTAAAGTGAGCTTAGATCAAGAGATAGGTTTTTTGTAAGTAGGTAATCGAATCGTGTTTTTCAATCCTACCGTATTTGTTATGTTACCTCATAACTTTTTACAAGGTGCTCCTATTATTATGATTCTTTTATTATTTAAAAGCTTGTGCTAGTCATGTGGTCCCATAATAGTTTAGGCATTATCTAGCATGTACGAGTAGTTAAAATTCTATCTAATAATGCGTATTTATTTCACTTCGACTAAGTAATGTTCGCTTTTAACTACGAATCGATGTTGACATCGAGTTTTTTTAAATTATAAAACCTTACAATAACAAACCTAAAACTGTGTAAAATTTATATAATCGCCATACATTTTCATGAAGGTTTAAAGCGAGTGAAACTATGGAGTATTCGCTGTCAACAACAATAACAGCCGGATTCGACGCAGTGAAGCTGACACGTACGGATAAAAAGTTAATTTGACCCACAGAATGTCGGTGACATGAAACAGAACGTATTTTTCGTAATAACGTATTCAATCCATTGTTTGCTTTGAACCAACTAAGCTTACTATAAAGCTTTCTAAGCTGTAAAGCTTAATCGACTCTATTTCTTAAAAATACATAAATTAACTATAGAGATATGAAAATTTTGGAACAAGTCATAAAACTGAAAATACTTTTGGTCTGGTCCCATTTAAATTTTCGCGACTGGCAGGTAGTTGTTGATTTATCCGTAATTATGTGTATTTCATTTATGGTTGTTACCTCAAATTTTTTTATTTAGTGTTCCAATTTTTATGATTCTTTTTTATCAGGAAGCCGGTGCTTAATTTGTGGTTCTATACAAACAACGACATGAGGCGAGTAGTTTTGGAGTTATCTGTACTAGTAGATGTTGAATCTGGTTGTTTCTTTTTTGTAAAAAGTAGACAAAACGTTCCAAGTTAAATGAAACCAAATTAATTCTCCGTTATATGGCTACGGTACCTTAAAAATGATTAGGGACTTCCAAGATTTAATGAGGTTTAAATTGACCAAACGTAATGATATACCGGCAGAATTATTTTAACGTTTTTGGTAACATCATAGCGGTTGCTACTGGCTTTGGAATATAAATTGAAATTTGATCTGTTTACAACAATTTACCGGCCACAGCGTAGTTTAAGGGTGCCTTTCCACCAGAGATGTGCTATGCTACGCGGTTGCTAAGGATGCGTTTGAGATCTACCAATTACATACATTGGCCCGCCTAGAAGCCGCCTGAGGGCTGAACGTGATTGGTGGATGGCAAACGCATCCTTAACAACGTAGCATAGCACATCTCTGGTGGAAAGGTACCCTAAAAATCCGGCCTCCGTATTCGAGGGGTCTGGGTTCGAATCGCAAGGCTTCGAGGGGTTCGATTCGAAAGGCACACACTTCTAATTTGTTGGAGTAATGTCCCGTGTGTCCCGTGAAGAAAGCTGCATGCCGGCATGCATGTTCGCAAAACTAGAGATGTGTGAAGTCCGTCAATCTGCACTTCATTAGCGTTGAGGATTATGGCCCCAACCTTCATAGTATGATAAGAGATCCATGCTCAATAGCGGGCCATGATGGGTTGAAATGATGATGTTGATGAAGATGAATACTACCGTTTTGTATAGTCTACGGATCTCCTTTTTTATCGCAACTGGTAAAGGAGCCATTTTAAGGTAACTAGCCTCTATCGCCGATACAATAATTAATACGATATACGCCATTTAAGGGTCTCCAGATGTAATTGTCTCAATAAAAAAGTCGCCTATCTACTATTTGACTGCGTACAGTCCTTAAGTACTTCGGTCACATTGCGCGCAGGAGCCTTGAAAGCTTTAAAACGTTCATCGTTGTCGGCAATGTGGAAGTAAAGAGGTCCAGAGGAAGATCATCTACTCAATGAACGGACCCTATCACCAAAGCGTGCAACACCAACATGCGCTGTTCCATAAGACTTTCCTAAGACAGCATAGCCTGGAAGAAATTGATAGTCGCTACTACAATCAGTGATCACGACCCTGAGGCATGAGGAATACAAGGAGATGTAGTCTGTTGTCAGGATTAAATTTTGACAATCTCTGCCCCATACTGATGTCCATACATTAATAATTACAAAGCCATCACCGATCTGTTGCCGCTCGAAATAAAAGGAAACAAAGACAATACGAACCCTGAAGTTCCGCGTCGAAATTACTGTTTGATACTTTTAGTATACACCTACCAAATGTATCACCCTATTCTCACACAACGCTATTGTAAATTACCCAACTTAAACTCCAGCTAGAATATATGTAGTTACTTCGAACTAGTTCAAATTGGTTCGGTAGACAACAGAACCATTCCAATGCAATAAGCGTCAAACAGCGTTCAGTTTGCAATCCATTTTTGTCGAGTGTAAACAGAATCCAGCACCGAAACTCAACAATTGTTCATGGATTTTTTGATTTTACACAACACAAGCAAAATAACACAAAATATACATAACAAACACCTCCATTGTGTGCCAGCCATTAGCAATAGCAGCTGTGGGAATAGTGAGTTTTTTTTTATATTGATTTAATTTATTGTATTATGATTTTCATGTTAGGAATTAGGAATCGAAAGACAAGCAGACAAGGTACTTAATGGTGGGCACCATCAGATAAGGACATCAAATACCAAAGGTTATGCTTTGCCAGCCATGAAAGAAAGATAAAGAATTACCTTCAGGTCGTACGGCGAAAATTTGCTACAACCCGTTAATGGCCCACTACTGTACACGGGTCTCTGCTCATTATTCCGAAGGCCTAAGGCTTAACGACGGCTTAACGACTGCTATCTATCGATAACAACCAGGACCGACGGTTTTACGTGCCCTCCGAAGCACGGAAGCGCTCAAAAAATTTTGCCACTTGCGGTCACCCATCCAACTACCGCCGCGCCTGCAATTGCTTAACTTTGCCGATCACTTACTTAGGATCGACGCAAGCCGCCGGGCTATGAGCACTTCGTACAGTAAAAATAAGCTTAATTGAGTAAGTTGAACTTCCCAAAACCTCCAGCAAATATTACTTTTCGTGAATTCGAAGTTGCAACTGCGGAAGTGCCAACATGACGGGTTCCATTAAGAATATGACGCGGTTACCGCGGTCTCTGATGTTAATCGCGTAGACCCGAACACACCGTGATGTCACGATAAGGGAACATGCTCATACTACGTGACCCGTCCAGGGGGAAAGGGTCTTCCAAAATATCACGCATGGTCACGCGTGAGAGCGAGGGTCTTAGGTTTTGTCACGTAGTCAACATATTGTAGAGAAATCTCGCACTGTTTCTAGTTGCCGAATATATTTTTTTAACTTTCTGTTCGCAAAATATGATTTACACCCGTTTTTATAACCCGTGAACACCCAAAGGTGAGGAGGAGGGTCTTCGCAAATACTACGGGTGGACGTAGGGAGATTTTCTACACAGCTCCTATACCATGTTAGTTGTTTTTACGTTTGACTCTTTTAAGTTTCCAAATATTAAGTGTTTTTGCAACATATTTAATTGATGTTCCGCTCCTATTCGTCGTAGCGTGACGTTGTGCCTTAAGCTTTCCTCAGTAAATGGATTATCCATCACAAAAATAATTTCTCGGTTCGAACCAATACTTCTTGAGATAAAACAAACAAACTCTTCAGCTTTATGATATTAGTATAAATTATGCCTGAGATATGAAAATATGTCTATGCTCTCTCTTTCCGCTTCTTTTAAGTTATGTAACTTACTATATTACTAAGATTTCGTTTAATAAATAATTTTTAAATAAAAGCCTTGTTCAAGTATCACTTCCACCTGAGCACAAAAATAAATTACACTCTTTGCATAGTAGTTCATACAAACTGGTATTTTTCGCTTGAATGGATGACCGCATGCAAAAATGTTACCAGACAACTAGTGTAGAATGACCCTTATCGACTATCAATGGTTAATCTGTAATTGAGTTGTATTGTATCACACAAACTTCAGCCAAACTAACACTAGTTACTCAAAATAGAGTTTTCCTCAGGTCCCTCCCCACATATTAGTTCAGGGTGACATTAGTAAACAACTCTATAATTTCACCTAACAAAATTGTCCCGTAAGATCTTTTGCACAAACAAAATTAAGTAGTTTTGTGTACGGAACGTGAGACAAATACTTGAATAAATGTCCGGTAGTGTCCCGACTTTCTTACTTATTTGTTAAACTTATACCTGACGCAAGAAGGTCAAAATAATTTTATTATCAGCGTCTATCTGCGTGTTTGTTCCTTACAGCGCTCTAGAGAGCTAAATTAGCCTTATTTTGAAAATTCTTACGTCAGTCAAAGAAAGAGACAAAATAATTATAAAGGACAATATTTTGAAAGAAACATAAATGAAAGTAATTTTCTATTTGGAGTGACTATTGAGGTTCTTTAACATTTAAAAGTCGGCTAGCACTTAAAGTTACCAAAAGTATGAACCTATATCTGAATCGCTGAAAATATGGAATTGCTTATCTACGCTGAAAACAAATGTATTACATGTGTTCACAGTTCAATTTAACTTATTAGCAAAATTTACTTAAGGCATTTTAAATTCTCGCCGTCAATCTATAATGAACTTTAATCACAGAGGCGCCAAGGTGGCATTAGCATTGAAATATACGTCGAATGCGAACGGAGTACATAAAATATCTTTAATCCTTTTCTATCAAAAATTAAACATGGAACCTATTATAACCTATCACAAGGTAACATCTCTTTCTTATCACATAATATAACCCCTAAATAATACATTTAAAAATTCACCAAACGATTGCTAAAGTAATAAGTCCAAAAGTAAATAAATAAATAAACGGTAACACACTCATACCCCCCCCCCCCCCCCCAGTAGGTTACTAGGTACCTGTGTCGCGGGTGGCATGGACTACACATATAACACATTACAATTACACCCATGCCCCGAGTACAAATATTTATCTGTCACATAAATATCTGCCCCGGCCGGGAATTGAACCCGGGACCCCTCGCGTCGCAGGCAGGGTCGCTACCAACTAGGCTATAGGGTCGTCGAAGTATAAAGTATTTCGTTAAATACATTGTTTGAAAGATATCGCTAATTAAGTGACAAGAATTTCTGTGTAAATGTACCTTTTGGTGTGTAAGGGGTCATTTACATGATGCCAGTTTCTTGCCTGTTGCATACAATAAAATTGAAGCAAACTATTTGCATCATCTTAACAACTATAACATTCTTGATCCTCTTGACAACTTGCGTTTCGAGTTTAGCCTTGGTGTAGTATGAGCTATACCATTTATTTCTTATGCGATTCTTGTATTCATTGAATGGTTTCTGCATTTGCACCTCATATGAATGCAGCCCGTGAAGGTATTTTAGTCTAGTCTTCAGAGGCGAGAAAAATATTGACGACAAAACTTGCATGCAATAATCGCATAACATAATCTGCGTGTAAACAATTCCGTTCAATTGTTGAATGGCAATTATTGCATGTTCTGTGGCGTCGCCAAGGGGGGGCAGGGAGGGGCAGCTGCCCCCCCCCCTAGAGATTCTAAAAAAGTTGCCAAATATAATGCAACCAAAGTCCTAAGTATTTGAGTTGATTTGCTTGAAGTTCAAGCCTTGAACAATCATTCCGTACTACGCTGCGCACTGCTCTACTCTATCGTTGAAGCGGGAGAGAGGGAGTGGGGAAGCAAAGCAACATGTAACCGCGTGGCGCCTCAGGAGACTAAAAACCTGGCTAAGAAGCACTATGAGTGAAAATCGCCTCAATGGTTTGGCCATGATGAGTGTGCACCGAATTATTTTAATTAACCTAATATAAACAAACAACGACCATTATAATATTAAAATCTGATAATTAAAAAAAAATACGCTGTACGCTGTACACTTATTCAAATTCAAACTCCTTTTTATTCTATTTTTCTAATAAATGTTATTATAACTTATTTACAAGTTTTTTATTGCATAGTCAAGAGCTCGTGCTCGTGTAGCTTTACACATTGGACTCTGTACTGTCACAGAATACCTACAATTCATACCTACTTTACCTACAATTCATACCTACTTTTCTCATTCATAGAGAATGAGAAAAGTATGAATTGTAGTATGTAAAGTCAACTTGCCCCCCCCCCTGCGCCATCGGCTGGCGACGCCCTTTGCATTCAATTATTGCTCTTGCATGGCCAAGAAAATGGCATCATGTAAATGAACCCTAATAAACAAAATTGAGTTGATGTTCTTGTTGATTGTAATTCGGCTTAGTCGACATTGGACCTATTTGCAAAATGACTTGTATGAATAAAGGACTCATTCGCAAAAGGCCCTATCCTAAAAACGCCTCTTCAGTAAACACCTAATTCTTATTAGGACATATTCGTGTATCCCTCCAAATACAGTAGACGTACATTGTTGTGACTAACTTCACAATGTTCTGTTAATGTATTTACCTAATTTACTTTGTGAATGTGTTGCTTCGTCTCACATAAAACGAACTCGAGAATAACTTCAAGGAATTAAGTTGTTAGCTTTGAACTTGTTCTTCATCCCTCAGTCTCCCTCCTTAAGCTTTTCTACATTTTAAGTTTTGTGCTTTGAAATTTATCTACACAGTAACTTTAAATGGTAAAGGGTTTTGTTCGTACATTATTTTTATGTTTATAGCCGGGAAAGCTGATGAGCTATCTCATGAGAATTGGACCGTCACTGATGCGTTACCGGCCAAGAGAGATAGAAGATGTAAGAAAGAAAGAAAAGCTGGCTCTCATCCGCGAATCAAGACAAGATGATGGAGCTTATATCACTGTGTTACATTTCAAAGAAAGCGGGCATTTATTTAACTAAGTAGGCATCATTACAGGTATAGAGATTGTTTTATAATTATCTGTCCAAAGCATTCAGGATCACATAGAAACCGATAAACAGATTTAGTTTCTTTCTGGAAAATAGATTTGGTCCCGCGGAATAACAGATAAAAGTTAGTGCGGAAGTTTTATTAAACTTTGTGATAATGTTTCGAAAGTATCGCGATAAATGTTTTTCTGTTGTATAAAACAACAAAAAGTGTCTGTCAGATCGATACAATGAGGTGCCTCTACATGGAAACGCCTGAAATAACTGAGTAGGTACTTAGCAATAATTCGGTTGCAAGTACAGTATTAACTCGATTATCCGACTCTCGGTAATACGAATTTGCAGTAATCCGAACCTCCAATTCATTCTCAATTTTAAGAGTAAGGCTGCAATATTTTACTATATTACTATAATTATGTGATTTAATAATTTATTCATAGATATTTAATTGTACTTTATAATAAATAGGTACATGATATTAAACTACATAAATGTAAAAACCCGCTTTTCTTTATACATTCCATCATCCGCATTTTCCATTATCCGAATACCCGACCACAACAATTAGGTCGGTTAATCCACTTTCTACTGTACATAATACAAACTTAGGTTTACTGCCGTGAGATGTTTACAGGTTATTTTATAACAACGATAAAAATAAATAAAAATCACTTACTTATAAAGCATATTGAGCATATTAATAATCTCCATAGGAGTGCTGTTAGCCGATATGTTGGTGAACCCCACGATGTCGCTGAAGAATATCGTCACAGCATCGAACGATTCCGCGGGGACCTCCCTCTAGACATAAACAAGATGACATTTTACACAAAAATAACCACCTTTAAATCAACAAGTACAGAAAAACAAACTACATCCATGTAGTTTCATTTATGGGACCACATCACAAGCACCAAATTTTGAATAAAAAATAGGAGCACTTAGTTAAAAGTTGTGAGGTAATTACTATAAATTTAATACACATTATAAGGTAATTTTAGTATAAAATGGGATTCACATTTTAAATTTATCACATTAAAAAACAAGCAATATTTATCAATTTATCAAAATCGATTCACCCAGTAAGTATAAAGAGTTAACACACATAAATAAATACAGTCAAATTGAATGAATAAATGAATGAATATCTTTAGTTGTACAAATGTGGTTACATGGTTGGTCAAATACATAGTATACAGTTTATCGCACATTTACCAAATTATGGTCCTACTCCTTTTTTGGAATTCGGTTAAAAAGTTAAAAACCATCGTCACTCTTATCAATAGTAATTTACATACCGCGGTCCCTCACATGCGCACATTGTACAAATTTTTGTACATTGTACGAATATTTGCACGAATGTTTGGGAGATTACGTAAGAGTTCGAAGTTCGCGTGCTTTGATGTATGATAAATTACTATCACTGCTATATGCTTTTTGTGGTGCTGCATGCTCGTTTGCTACCTTTATTCCATAAAAAAGTAAGAATTAATAACCTGTGCCCGCAGTCTCCGAAGCACTGGGAGTGGCAGCATTCTCGAAAGGAGTAGATCACTCTTCTGCTTCTCAGCAACTAGCTGCTGCGTACTCAACTCTATTGAGTTTGTAAACGTCTGAAATAGAAGATCAAATTAACCGAATTTCATTTAGCCGAGGTTTTGAAGGAGACGCAGCGTTACCGCGATGCCACTTCCTACCAGTTCTTGATATTAGTGATAATTTATCCTGGATAATGGTGACTACTCTAATTTTCATAATCTTATATATAAAATTCTCGCGTCACAATGTAAGTTACCTTACTCCTCAGAAACGGCTTTAGGTACCGATTTTTACCAAATTTTGTCTGAGAATCGGCTTCTATTTTTCACACCCCTAAGTAATAAGGGCTGTTCACCCTTAAAATTTTTTTTAGCAAAACAACGTTTGCCGGATCAGCTAGTCAGATTATATATTTAGTTAGTTTCTCTCGATAACTAATTGTTTTAAGGAGATTTTACAAAAGTAGTTAATTGATTCAGGCGTTACTTTGCGGAACTCCATTATTACAGATTAAAGGTTAATCTGTTTTACAAAAGTGTTTAAAAATGTCTGTGTTCTAGTTAACTTTGTATTGAAACATCAAAAGAATAGATAATGTAAATTAATTAAATTACAAATTACTTCATTTATCCAAATGAGCTTTACAACCGCATTATTACTCAAGTTTAAAACGTCCTAGTAGATTGCTAGGCCACACATAACAGTGAACATCGGACTACAACAAAGTCGTTAAGAAAGTTTCTTAATAACTCTGCTAGATGTAAGTACCCATTCTAGTCCTAGTCTAGTCTAATCTAGTTTTGTATCGGTGGCATTATTATCAGGGGAGGCAGCGGAAAATTTATGCTTCATGCTTATTTGCTATGATTAATTCATAAAAAGGTGATTTAAAACTATTCGAACTTTACTTTTGAATTGTAAATAGTCACGCTTCATTGCAGAAGCTCTCTCTCGGATTTAAATGAATACAACTTTCATATTATAGTTAGGTCGATAATTTGTTTTATTTTATTGTAATTGGTTCATAAATAAGACATAATAATGTCAATTTAAAGAATCAACTATAAAAAAAATTAGGAGATATCGAGGAATACTTCCAGACTTCCAGAAGCGAAGCATTTGCTAGTCGTAAATAAATCCTTACCTGAATAGTGCTCACAGTATGCCGTAGGAGCAAGATAAGCACCGGAGATGCCAGTAGCACCAGAACTAAGACCACTACTCCAGTTCCGAGGGTCCTTCTCGCTGACCACACCTCACGCCTCACCGTTTCCCTAAAACACGTAATCTTGTTGCCCAATAGTATTAACCCCCCAGCTGGTAGCCAAGCAAAAATGTTATTTCGGGCCAAGCAAAACATTAGTGGCTTCAACCAATTAAAAGCCCACGATAGTGCACGGGTCTTCATGACATACTTACTTAGCGATACACCAGGCAGGGCTCTAATTCCGCTAATTTATAAATGCCTCAATACCAATACCGTCTCGATTGAATAGTTTGACACATTTTTGACACATTTCGTATACAGAATTTAATAGATTGACACATTATTACACGTTCCATATACAAAATTGAATATTTTTCGACAAATTGTTGGCACATTCCACATACAAACGTGTCAAATTATTCAATCGAACACTATTGACGCCTTATAAATTAGCATTTATAATTTTGGCCCAGCTCTAGTGCAATTATTTGTGGTTGTTGGACAAGTCACGTGTTATTGTATGCCATAAAAGACGTCCATCATGATGTTATCACTGCTGTCTGATGATAACACCTAAGACCAATTTTGTGATCCTCCAGACGCTCCGAGATAAGGAAAAGCCCAAGAAAATTTGAATTATATTATAGTTATGTGAAATGATGAAAAATTCGTGCTCTATAATGGACCGTTAATGAGTTGAAGCCATATCATAATGCCCATAAACTACCTGTGTTTCTGCCCACCTGATGACAGCCCATAAGCTCGTCTGTACGTCTTTCAGCTTCACTAAATACGCCTCTGATTCTGAAATATACAGGGTGGAGGTGTCTCCCCACGTAGCCGGCATCAAAGTCCCATTCGGATTGAATATATTGGACTGTTTGTAACTGTCAATACAAATGAGAAGTTATTTATATGGCACAGTGAGTAATGAAGTCACATAAATGTAAAAGATACATGTATTGGTAACGAGAAAGTGTTAGGTAAAATGATATGACTATGTATCTGTCTTGTTTGTTACTGAGAACATTGTATTTTATCTGTCAAAACCTCCACTATTTAAGTTACATCATCATATTTATAACCACGAAATGATGAAACTATAACGCTTCTTACACCCGATATCAGCATTCATAAATTTAAAAATCGTAATGAATTTTAATCCAGAATATGTACGAGCATAGTCTTATAGGAGATTTATAAACTCGTCAACAATTAAATATGTTTAATAGAAAGATGACGAATGTGGCAACAAGTGCCAAAACTATGTAAAAGGGATATTCATGTATTAAGAATTTATGATAAATAAATGGTTATAATAAAAACCTGTTATGCTATTAGTTATGATGATGTTAAAATAATAAATAATGTAATTCACCACTTAAGCGCGTTATTAATAAATGCGTTTAGACGCAGATGTAGCCGTAGCATTAGGGTGAAGTTAATAGTTCATACTAGACTTTATTCAAACTTTACTTTGTCGTTGTCATAGCAACGTCGGTACTTTCTAAAGCTGGCGCTTGTCGTCTGGTCGATCTAAATTAAACCACATCTGAATTTCGCAAAATACCGATGTTGCTATGACAACGACAAATTAAAGTTACAACAAAGTTTAAGTACCGTCTATAAATGCTATAAAGGTTGCATAGTCAAGTTTATCGCAAGCGCGGTTAACCAGCGCGCGAGACACGAGCTTACAAATCTATTGTACTGTTACAATGAAAAAGACCCGCACCGATTAACCGCGCTACAAAGCACGTTAGGGACATCTGTCTGCACGGTGTAAGCTCGTGTCTCGCGCGCCGGTTAACCGCGCTGGCGGTAAGCTTGACTATGCAACCACCCAAAATGAATATTAATCAAATCATTTAATCAACAAGAATTTAAGTTAAACTTACAACCCAACCATATCATCGACGATCCTGGCTTCCTCCACCATGTTCTCTGCCTCAAGATACCCACACATGAACTGCAAATGCTCCATTGCTAACGTGATGTGCTTCTGAAGAACGGCCAGCATAGGGAAACTGAGTTCGTAGTTTATGTTATACAGAGCTAATGTGAGAGCAATCGATAGTTCTTCCGCTGACTTCACCAGCTCATAACTTGCTGATAGTAACCTGGAAGGGAAAAGAGAGTGAGAAACGTTTATTCGAAGTAGGTTTTTACAAACACTTTTCGAAACTCAAACTACGCCATCGCTTCAACAAATCCCTACGATGAGTGATCTTGGAAGAAGAAGCGGCAAGAAACTCCCAATGAGCTTCTTTTCCTACTCAAAATTACAGATTGAACTTACTACTACTTATGGCTAGAAGCAAATAGAGAATTAGAGCCTACTGAAGACACTTCACTGCAAGGGATTATTATTGCCAAGAATAGAAATGCACTGCTCGACAAAGCCCGACCGTATTGAAGAGTTGGCCTAATAGCTTCTGTCAATAAGACACTATATCGGTACAGTGACAAAGGCATAAATTGTTCTACTAAAATTACTATGGTAAAAAATCCATGAATCTTCTAGGGATCTAAGTCAATCTAAGTGAGTTTCTGTGTAAGATTGATGATTGGTAAAAAAATATTGTCTATTTGACCGCTAGCTTCTTGAGTGCTTCCGTACATAAGAGAGCATGTAAAGCCGTCGGGTCCGGTTGTTATCGATATATAGCAGTCGTTAAGCCATATCGGAGGCCTTCAATCGACATGAAAACTTTAAATAAGCCGTTGGTTTCGGTTGTTATCGACAGATAGCAGTCGTTAAGCCATATCGGAGGCCTTCGGGCGGCATGAAAACTTCCAATTCTGGGTTAGCCACACCACCCTCCACCAATCCGCACTGGAGAAGCATGGTGGAGTATGTTATAGGCTTCCTCGGTTATGAGAAGAGACCCATGCTGTGTAGTGAATCATGAATAACAAAAAATTAAATAAGTTACAGCGTTGCTCCAAAAATCCTTTGGGATTTAAACAACCATAAATCTTAAAATATCTTTATAATATAATATGATTTTAACATGATGATTCAATAATTTCACAATATCGCATAACTGGGAATGTTTTGTGACGTTACGCGGCATCATACTCGATTCATTCTCGTGACAAACTGTTGCGGTATTCCAAATGTGTCATTAATGTTTCACTGGTAACGATAAAAGCCTTCGAGACCCACACTATGCATTGAGGCACTCACCCTAGTTAGAAGCTTACTTAAATCAGACACCAACATTCCCTAATCACTACATAGTATAAAACAAAGTCGCTTTCTCTGTCCCTTTGTGTCCTTAAATCTTTAAAACTACGCAACGGATTTTGATTCGGTTTTGACGTGATAACGTCTTATAAATTGGTTTGCCGGGTGGCACTTCAAGAAACTGTGTCACGCTCCGCTCACGTTATGCGCTTACAATGAGAGCGAGTGAGAGGCACGCGTCCCTTCCACTCGGGCATTGTTAGCCCGCCTAAGAGCGAGAGAGACATACATAAAAAGTGAAAGGCACGCGTCCCTTTTTTTTTTTTTTTTTTTTCGAATGGACTGTAACTGTTGGCCCTAGTGGCCTTCACAGTTTTACGCGGACTTGTGGGCTGGACTGGAGAGTCCACGCCGAGAAGACTGTAATCGCGTTGCTGAGTGGGGTCATTGCCCGTGCCTCACGCGGAAGTAAAAAATACCTAAACTACGACAACCTAAGGGCCCCTCCTGTGAGGGTCGAGCCTCGGCTTAGGTCCTCACACATGGGAGGGTTGGACTGTGATGCCTGCCACTCGGGGATACCTCGTGACGGCAGTATGGTAACTGGGGGGTCCTCGTCGCCGCCGGCGGCGACGCTGTATGTGTGACGTCGCACGCGTCCCTTTTTTCCTTAACATTACTTATGGTAGCTACGGCGTACACACGTTGGCGTGTTTCAGAAAATGGTACAGCGCCATCTCTGGAGAAGTAGAGAAATCTTTTTTGTTACCTCACTTAGTTGTGACTAATGGTTAATGGTCTAACGGTTAGCAGCGCTAGATGGCGGATGGTGTTACAATGTTTTAAATATAATTCTTTGTATAAATAAATGTTTTAAATTGTTACTATTATTTCATCCTTCTTCCTACTATACGAATGAATATTCACATTAAAATTATTTTACCACTCAAAGTCGTTGTCACGTAAAACTTTCGCCCATATACCGACTTTACAGGCAACCAATTTTTTTTTAATAGATAGAGTGATTCAAGAGGAAGGTTTATATGTATAATAACATCCATTAAATAGTTATTGCACCCGTGCGAAGCCGGGGCGGATCGCTAGTCTATAATAAATCAACTAATAGTGTATTTTTGTTATTTCAAAATAACCATATGTTATTTGAAGTGCATAGCTATTTAAACGACACCAATTAACCACAATTTAAAAGAAATGTTCTATGGGACTTAAGTAATTAAAATAATTTGGCCCTATTTCTTAATAATTATATCGAAGAGATTCTTTTATTTTCTTCTCCTTTTAAAAATTAATAAGTAACAAAAATTAAATATTTGTTATACCTAATACTTTTGCGATTTTTTAAAATATTTGTTGTTCATAGAATATATTATGGATATACTTACTGAGTGAAGTAACAATTTTAAGTATTTTATTTTTTAACACTAACATTAAGATCATGATTTTTAAAGTGTTTCATTAAAAAACCTATTTTGTTTGATTCAGTATACTTTAGAAGGTAAGTATGGATTTAACTTAAATCGCCAGTAATTCACTTAAAATCTTTTGCAACGTTTCCTTGAAGCGGAAGTTGTGTTGCAAAGAATCTTGAGACTTAACAGAAGTTGTACTGTAACTTTCCTTGTAGTGTTTTATATCTCGTATAAATGCACATGTACTTACCTATGCCACAAAAACAGCGGAGAAATGGAATAAAGAGGTATAAATTAAGTTACGTCACATTATGAGTTGAAGTCATAATTACCTAATAATCAATAACTTACTTTTTACAAAGACATAACCGACTCAAAGTCGAGATAACTCAGAAACCACTCGCCAGGTGAGTTTCGAACAAAAAAGAAGATGTAGAATCGTCAAAATGTCAAAAACAGTCAAAAGTTATGAGAATAACTCATAAATTGCCATGCTTTTCGAATGGCGAAAGAATTACGGAAATCGGTTTACCCAGTACCTACGAAGTTCTGAGGTAACACGTGAAAGAAAAAAAACATAAGTACAGTCGAATGGAGAACCTCCTCCTTTATTTGAAGTCTATTAAAAATACTTATATCTATTTCTCTATAGGAATATAATATCTTTAAAAAATTATAACGTGCTAAAAGGAGGACACATTTATTTAAGCGCTTTAGAATGCGTTTATACAATTTACTTTGCAACACTTAGCCCATTCATCCTAAGGATCTCTTTTTTGTTTATTTCGAACGAAGTCACGGTACCATATTTGTTCACGGAGTGGATTCCACTACGTTTATTTTTTATTTTGTCGATAATTATATAAAAGTCGCAAGTTCCCAGATCAAAGATTCAAAGAGGATGAATCACAAATTCCACACATTCCACCAATAAATATTTGATATTTCGTCAGGGAGAGACTTGAAGCGTGAGGAGAATGCTGAGTGATTGTGTAAGACTTTTTCTCTTGACTCAGACCAATGCCCCTAAAGTTGCGAAAATCTGTAGATATATTGTAATTTATGTTTTTTATCTTCTATTATTAGCCACTCCGCACTTACATTTATCTTCAGTGATCGTCATTGAAAGATGGTCGTCTACGTTTGTAGTTGTACTACTAACTAGTTTTTTATGCTTCCTCTTAGGTAGGTGTCTCACCGCCAGCTAGTCGGCGAGTGAATCCCAGCTATTTACTCGCACAAAACACGTACAAAAGATATGACATTTCGTGTAAACAAAAGAGACGCGTATGTCAGCGCGTACTCGCTGACTGTTCACACCGCAGGCGAGTACTCGATCGCATATAAGCATCTCTTTTGTTTACACGGAATGTCATAAGTATGTCCCTTTCTTGAGCGAGAAAATAACCCGTAACTGCACGCTGCTCGCCGGCGGTCGGACATCTGCCTTATGGGGGCTTTACATTATACAATTTGCAGAGCGCTAACTGAGCTATGGTGCTAAAATCGCATAGTGTAAAGGCAGTTAGACAGTAACTAGAGCAGCGTAATGTATGAAAACACTAGTTAGTGCACTGAGTTAACGCTCTGCAAATTGTATAATGTAAAGCCCCCATTAGGCCGCGCATTCACGTTCGCGAGAATACGCAAACCCACAAGTGTAGGACGGACCTTCGTAAATGATTATGCGAAGAAATTTACATATTCGTGGTAAGTATTCGAAGCTATGATATTTCGTGCAATGTACAATGGTTCGCTCGCTGTGAGTGAGCGCGGTTACTCGTCGGACTTGAAATTTTACACATTACTTAAGTTCTGATGACACCTTAAACCCTATTAGTTTAATCGAAAGCGCATTATACTGATAATAAAATTAAAAAATAAATGACCACATTATCACAAAAAAACTTTCCTACCTAAAAACATCACCTGTCGAAATTCTTACCTATTCATTTATGACTGAATGAAACTTAATTATACCTAAGTAAATAGCTGGTATAAATTCATTTTATGACAGTTTAATAGTCAAATAAATACAATAGGCCAATCAACAATTTGTTTACAAGGCACAAAGCACACTGTATAAGAATAAATTGGCCTGAACCGCCCTTTTTCCAAAAGGTTTCCAATGTTTTTTTCATATTTTTCCTGTCCATTTTATCAACAACAGTACAATGACTGGGAGAGAAGCCTTTCAGATGAAATCATATCCTTTGAGTTTCCGATAAACGCCCACCTCGATTAGGTAGGCAAATATACACCGGTATTTTGAACTAGAGATGTGACGAGATGAAATGAGAAGAGAGAGGCAACTATCCGGTATCCGGTCGGATACCGAATATTAGCCCACTATCCGGCCGGATGTCAGATACTAAAATAAAGTTGAACAAAAAAGTCATACTATTCTAACTTTAACACCACTTATTTGTAAATAATAATACTTGAAATGTGACAATATAACACACACATACATAGCAGAAACGCCAGACAATATAAGAACAAAAAATAACACTTATCATAGTGAATTTCTATTAATTATAATTATTTATTTTTATGTTTTAAGAACAAGAAAAATAATCACACAATAATAATTAAAACAAATTCTACAACATGGAAAATGAATTAGTTAACTAGTAAGCACTAAGGGTAAATTATGGTGAATAAATACCTACTACGAGTAATATCTCAGCATTGACAGGTAACAAGCTAACGCTAGGTTCACCGCCAGACATCCTATCCGGCCTCGCAACTCGCCGGATATCCGGTAACCGACTAAATCACTAACCGTTCCATCTCTAATTTTAACGTTATGTTTTTCAATAATTCGGTCGATATGGATAAGAGACTCATACCAACAATGACGTGGACTATTATTAACATCAACTAACAGGACCACTAACAATAGTAACAATCACTAACAGTCCCTGTCCTCACAGATTAACAAACTAACCAACTAACATTCTAACGCCATCTACTAACTGGACTAACCATCCTAGTCCCTATTTGAATTCTGTTCTAGGTCGGTCACAATTGTCATGGACGGCATCGAATGGGAGGCGCTGCATGCTCGTTTGCTGCTTTAATTCCATAAATAATACTAAAGGTTACGAATTAACGCATTTAAAATAAAAAACACACTCGTTGCCCCAAATTTGGAGTCTCTGTGTCACATACCACAACACCAATGTGGACAACACATAAGAATATACCCAGTATCCAGACCAAGAAGACCAGTCCTCAATGACCCAAATTACGTCCTCTAGTATATGAAACGCTGGTTCGCTGGTCAAGCATTTAGTGCTCATTCATACTGAACACGCGGGCGCGGTGGCGGGCGCGCGCGCGGTGGACGTGGCGAGCTCGTGTTCATATTGTCGCTACTGAATCGCGCGCTCCGCCGCTAGTTCAGTGTGAACACTTGGATATTACGCCATATGTTTGATATTTCGTGACCGCGCCCGCCACCGCGCCCGCGAGTTCAGTATGAACGAGCACTTAAAGTACCTTATCGTTGAAAATTAGCGAATCTTTTCCACTTACCTCCACAACGTAAAGGTGGTCGAGTTGATATTCTTCATCAACCGAAAGAGAAGGATAGAGTTTATCTGCTTGTAGATTGACGATCTCTTCAACGAATCTATTTTCCTCCACGCCCTAGAAATAAACCAGATAATTAAGTGTGTAGGCATGGCATTCATCTTACGCTTATCAGTATTAAGAATGATATAAGTAGGTACCATTATTGAGATTCTCAAGAATTATGACACTGTACTTGTAATACTAATGAGATAGTGACATATTTCGTAGAAATCAAAGAATTAAAATAGTCTGTATCGTCATCATAAGTATATGTAAAATTGTAACTATTCGATTTATTAATAGAGGATAATGTGAGAAACTTATTAGGTACTAGAGAGAGACGTAAAACAGCTAAACTACCTAATCTGAATGTGCATTTTACTGATATATTGTAGTTGAGGGTAATGTTTAGTATATTTTGCAATTTATTTGTTCGTGTAGCGTGTGAAATTTTGTAGTAAATCATGTTGTTGTTATAAATTTAATGTCACAAGGTTATTTATTATTATTTCCTATTGTAATTAATTGTTTTTTGGTACTTATTCCTTTTAACATCAAAACAGGTATCTACCGTCCCCCAGAAATAATTCGTATTTAATATTACTTCAGTTCAAATGGCAATTGCCAATAAAACAATGCTTCAAAAGAAAAATAGTTCAGTTTGAAAGTATATGCATACGAAGTAAAATAGGGGAAGCGCTTTGGTAAACAAACATAACATGGTCGAAATCACTAGATCCTTCTATTTCTATTCCTATATTAGTTTGGGAAGCAAAGTTATTGCTATTCGTGACGCAACGTGACGTGTCCGCGTTCTTATCCGTGACCCAATGTGACGTTACCACAAAGCGACCTGTGACACAATGTGACTCAAGTTTTTACCCGCTTCATACCATAAACGGCGAATAGCCCGTCTGTGATCCGTCTACAAATGATGCGTCGCATTTTGCGGTTAACGACTCATGAAAATGGATCACGATTATCAAGTGCCTTTATAAACAAACTAACTTTCGCCCGCGTTGAATTCGTTTATATCCGGAATCATCACCTATTTCAGCGGGTTGGTTCGTGAAAAAATCGTTAACCTATGCAGAGGCGTATTAAAGGTTTAAGAGCGCCCTAGGCAAAGACCTTTTTTTTCGTTCTCGGTCTGGGTGTAAGACTTGTCTTGTACTATTGGCACCTACGATACCGGGAATCCTGGTCGACCTAGTTTTTTGGTTCTGCGCCCCTTTAACCTCGCGCCCCAGGCACGTGCCTAGTTTGCCTTAGGGATAATCCGCCACTGAACCTATGTGACGAATGGAAGTCGTTTTAATGACAACCCGCAACAATGTAAATTTTCCGCTCTTGTGATTAAGGTTCATTGTAGGTTGGCGGCGATAATTTAAAATTCCTTAAGTAGTTTTTTCTTACAAGCAAAATTAAACTGTGAACACACGTCATAAATTTGTTTTTAGCTGGGTGTGGCAATTCCATATTCTGGCGAATCAAGTAGATCTCATCTATTAGATTTTTTTTTTGATGGGTTGCCTGAAAGATATCGCTATGTAGAGGGCCGCATATTTTTGTTACCGTGTTTATTCTTTATATCGTTCTTGTACTTACAATAAACAGTTCGTCTATCAAACTATCTACCTATCCTACTTTCAAGAAGAAGAAGAAGGAAAGAAGCCATCAATAATACCAAAGGAACGAAGAGATAAAGATGAAATAACCACCTAAACGACAGTAAACTACGCTAAACGACACTAAAGGGTATTAAACTACATTAAACGACACTATACTTGAGTCACACAGAATACGAAATTGCTACTCGCCCCTAAAAACAAATTCATGGCATGTGCCCACAGTTCAGTTTAGTTAGTAAGCAAAATTTAGGCACTTCTCACACAACGCTATTTGCAAGCGACTCGGATCTTGTCAATGTATGAAAGCGGCGCGTCTACAATGCGTCTCCTGTCAGTGAGAAGTGTCAGATACCTACAGCGAATTTTAGATTGCGTTGCAGTCGCGTAGCTAATAAATAGCGTAGTGTGAGAAGTTCCTTACTTATGGCATTTTTAATTCTCGCCATCAACCTAAATGTACTTTACTCACAGGAACGTAAAGCTAGCATTTGTGTGACATGAATTAGTGGCAAAAAAGTATTGAGCGATCCCGTGCTTCAGAGGACACGTAAAGCCATCGGTCCCGGTTGATATCTATAGACAGTGGACAACGGTCTGCCTTTGCTTTTTTTTTGCCTTGCTGATTTGCCTCTTGTAGGTATAAACCAATAACACTAATTAAAGACAAGTTCCGTAAACATCTTCCAAACAGAATTTGAGGCATGCTGTCGAAAATTCTTTGGATTCGTACACAAACAAACTGCGTTTGGAATTTATTAAAGCATTACATCTTTGATATTAGGTAAGGCCAATGTATATTGTAAACTCAACAAAATTTTGTCGACTAAACCATTAGGCTACAATCAACTACCATGAATAATTAACAAGTTAATTATAAATTGAAGACATCCGATACGGGGGCTTAACAATCGGTGACATCACAGCAGTCTAGACGGGGATATTTTTATGTAATAAATAATTCAAGGTTAAATTATTTCAATGGCAAGTTAGGGAATTCCCAGCACTTTAGTTCACATGACATTGTGTTAAAATGTAAATGACTAATTGAATTGTAATTTATAATTAGAAACCCGTACAACGCCATCTAGGCAATCGTAATTGAATTAAATAATAAACTGACTGCAGTATTACGACTGTGTGGTATGTAATGTAAATACTACTACTATTTACCTATTACGTAGGAGTGTTTCAGTACGTTTCAGTGTGAGACAAATATACACGTATAATCGTACAAGGATCTTTTGGCGTGTGGGTGACAGAGACAGCGCCTTACAGGTAAAGCAAACTGTAAGGCACTGTCTCTGTCACCTACGCGCCAAAAGATCCTTGTACGACTGTATATGCGTAAATGTACGCAGACCCCATCTTTCGATCGTGACAAATAGCATGTCACAAACATCCACCGCCAGATAACAAAGTCTGTCGATTACAATAATCGAATCCGTGACATCGAGCACAAAACAAGGGCCAAAAAATAAGTCGGGAATTATTTCTCACATTCACAACAAAAATAGCCAACATCAACGACGAGAACATAACTTAAAAAGTAATCGCCAGATGTCGTTCTAATTAATATGGGACTACAAGATAAGTACTAGCTTTCGAATATAAAAAGAATCACAAATCAGAACACTCTATTTCTAAGCCTATTTGCTTTATAAATAACGTTTATTACTATAACTTACTTACTTATAATGTAGAACATCCTCTCTGTAAATGCTGCATTGAAAACATAACAACAACTTAGTTAATAACTTTTTACTAAACATAACTGACTTTAAAATCGATGATAACTTAATAATTACTCGTCTAATGTCGCTCAAATTTATATAGGATCAGACGACAAGCAACAACTTTAAGAATAAGAAATAAAAAATCAAGAATTATCAAAATCACCCAGTGCAAAGTTATTAACACACATAAAAAAAGAAATACAGTCGAAGGCAATAATATATTCACAATTATAATCATCGCAACCCATAACTGTCTCACTGCTGGGTTCGGATTCTAACAAACTGAGAGGTAATGCAGGCCAAACTCTTATTGTTAGATTATTTATAAGGCTTCGCTCGCGCTCAAACCGTAGAACCGCCGACGGACTTGTAAAATGTGGCAACAAAGTATGCCGAAATTGGCGTGTCCGACCCCATCTCGGCAAACATTGTCAAAGATTGGCATACAAATAAAGTCATACAAGGATCTTTTGGCGTGTGGGTGACAGAAGCGCCTTACAGGTAAGGCAAACTGTAAGGCGTTGTCTCTGTCACCCACGCGCCAAAAGATGCTTGTAGGACTATAGTTACGTTGTTAAATATGTATGTATAAACAACACTTATATTTTTCACGCACTACACTTGAGTCGCCGAGCATATGGAATTACCAGTCCCCGCCAAAACCTTATTTATCACCTGTGCTCACGGTTCAATTTGGCTTGTAAGCAAAATTTACCAAGGGCCTTTTTAGATACCGCCGTTAATCTTAAATGTACCTTAATTGCATAGGCGGAATGGCGTGGAATAGGTGGAATAGGCAGGCATTTGTTTGCAATTTCCAGATCAAATGCGAACGGCGTACAGTGCCACAAACTTATCTGACCCGGTAAGAGGGGCGCTACTGTCTTTGTTTTTGTCTGACAACAGTATAACTTTTGCATTAGTTCCAATTTTGCCCACCGGGTCAGATAATTTTGTATTATAATATATAGCCTCCTAATTTTAAGAAAGCGCTTCGGGAGCGAAGCGACAACCAATCAATATCTAAGTGCTTATTGGACTTGATACACTTCTGTAAACATCGTGCAGAACTCGGAGGGTGATGTAATTTATTGTCGGTAGGTACTAATACTTTGCTCAAACAAAACATCGTCGTTGTTATACCTATTTCGGTATAGTGCGAAGTTCAGATGTCACAAACACCAGCTTTCGAAACTTTGCGAAATGTTTGAGCAAAATCTAAGGCCGCTTACTCACATTCGCGAATACGCGAACCCGCAAGTGTAGGACGGCCTTTCGCAAACAATTATTAGTATATATTGACAAATTCGTCATACACCTAGCTTTCAATGCTGTGACAATACGTACCTACAATGCACAAAGGTTCAAGAGCATGTGAGTGAGCGCTATAAACAGTACCGACTATAAAGTTCACCCTTATAATGTGCAGATATCCTCAAGATGTTTTACTTGACCGAAGCAATTGTTAATCAATTTCTAATACTTCCTAGGAAGTCCAAAAGTTTAGTTTAAATTACTTGGATTCCTGACATTGAAAAAACTGAAAACACAAAATATTATATAACCAGCCGCTGCCCGCGCCTTGGCTACTTCCAAGATTAAATACTTCCAAGACTTTTGATTAATATTCACACAAACTTTCATACCTAAGTTTAGGTAGTCTAAGGGTGGATTACACAGTAGATGCCTACGGTTAATGTTAGCGTAAAAATAACAATGACAATAACTTTGACGATTACGAAGGAATGTCCCATTTTTGTGTTGCAAATCATATCAAATCAACAGTTGCACCATTTTAAGACGCAACGGTTGCACCATTTTGTGAGTGGAGAAAGAGAAAAAAAAGACTCCTTGGGAGTTTCTTGCCGCTTCTTCTTCCAAGACCACTCACCGTAGGGATTTGTAGCACCGTAGCAATTACTACAACATTAACCAGTTGACTTCGGTCGGTTAAAGTTTTGTTACTGTCGGTTGTATTTTAATGAAATCTCGTATTTACGTTAAGTGACACAAATGAAATTAAGACATCTGAATAGTGGAATGCCGCAACTAAAAACGAACTTCCTATAAAAAAAACTATAAAACACTGGCAACTTACTTTTTACGCTTAATAACGGCTTCTACGGTGCAATCCACCCTTAGAGGTTTATGTAGCAAAAACATTGAAACAGTTGTTTCGTTATTTATAACTAAGTATAATTCAAAAAAGATTTTCATATCGTCTTCTTTTCTATTGATTAAATTTTAAACAAACTCTCAACCCCTATTTTGCCCTGTTGGGGTGGAATATAACAAAAACCATTGTTAGCGGACCTCTATTATCTATTAACTACCTTTCTGCCTTTCATTTTTATACGTCAAGCACTTTTCGATATTTCGTGATATTGTCTTCAAGGATCTTTTGGCGTGTGGGTGACAGAGACAGCGCCTTACAATTTGCCTTTCCTGTAAGGTCACCCACGCGCCAAAGATCCTTGTACGACTGTATGTGAGTGAATTCGTTCGTGCATAGGACTTTTTCCCGCGTGAATCCCGATCCCGCAGGAACTCCCGAGATAAAAAGTAGCCTATATTTTGCTCAACAGCCTTAATTCTCTATTAGATTAGCGTGCATAAACAACGATCAGTTACAGTTTTACTATATGTATAGAGTAAAGATAGATAAATACCTATGTAAGATAGAAGAAGATTGCATCTCGTTGAAAAGGCCTACGATGAATATTTAAACGACAAAAATGCATGGAAATGACCAGCTCTGAAACTAATTGCGCTAACGGTACCTAGTACACAAATAATTGAATAAAGCGTTTAACATCGATTTTTTTATTTAAATGGTATGATAAGGAGTTTTTTTTTTGCTACGTATTTTTTTCTCCTCCATCATAAAGGATTATAAAACAACTTACCAAACTGACGATAGAATCACAAAATGATTTTGAATTAGATTTGAATTAAGAAGTGCATAACTAGTTCGGGTAATAATACAAAGTGGTCAGTAAGTAGATAATGATAGGACGGAACAAAATGTTATAATACGAATCGATTTACGATGGTTTAATGTGATTGAGTTGCTTGATATTAGAAACTAATATGCCATGTCCACGCTAATATTGGCTAGTATTGTGGCTATATTTGTCTGTAACTACAATAATGAAAATGTTCTACTACCCGTGCGAAACCGTCGCGTCGGTAGTTACGATTATTTAAGACATATGAGGATATCGCAGTTCTTAAATTACAGATGTGTCAATTTTAGAGAAAAACGTATAAGTATATGGATTCATCCATCACGACAATGTAGTCATAGTTACAGAAAAAAATTAAAAATATTTTTAGTATAGGTAACTAAAAATTTACGGGTTTTGAACATTTTTCCTTTGTCTGTGATTCTAAGGTCACGGTAAGTACCCTGAAGGTTTTGAATCCCTGGCAAGTTTCGAAACTTTGTGACATAAACGATAGTATCATTTGATTGCGTTGGCTTGGAAGTTTGATTTTTCACAGCTCCGAGGGACAGTAGACTTGAACATTGATTTAAATTTCAGCTTGATACGTCCACGCGTTCCTGAGAAAAAGGGTCTTGACAGACGGATGGACGGATAACAAAGTGATCCTAAAAGGATTCCGTTTTTCCTTTCGAGACGCGGAACCCTAGAAAGGAGAATCTGAATTCGACCTTGTTACTTTTTACTGAGTGAACCGATTTTGATGATTATCTTTATATTTGAAAGCTGATTGATGGTTGTCGTCTGATCCTATTAAAAATTCAAGCGAGAACTGACAATTAGTTTTTGAGTAGTTCGTAATAATGTCTATTTAATTGACAGACTACTTTGATAATATAATTATATTCTAATTATATTTGTCGATATTGAAGCCATTTTGATTATTGTAAAAGTTATTCGAATGTGATTTATATTATTTACTAGCTTTCCGCCCGCGGCTCCGCCCGCGTGGAATTTTGTTAGGTATATAGCGTATTTTTACTGAACTCGACAGTGCTTTTCTTTAGACTTATTTTAGAAAAAAAGATTTTTCAGGCTGAAATCTTATTACAACTTCAATTTAATATCGAACAAAATCGCCCATGTAGTTTAATATTTGCTGCTTTCCCTTCATAAGAAAGTCCAACTCGCTCTTGGCTTGGAAGTTATTTTTCAGGAATTTGCATTTTACGATCCCGTGGAAATGTCCTAAGTAAATTTCCCGTCTCGTATAAATATTTGGAGTACTAAATCTCTATTTAATTTTACACCTACCTATATATTTTTAAGGTGATATTGAAAAAATACTGAAGCACATTTTTTAATTTTAACAAAGAGATTGGACATTCATTTTCAAGTCCCTATCTTGGAAACTAACGAAAAAAAAACACAAATTTTCACCCCGTATTTTTAGGGGTTGGAGGGTTAATTCGAAAAAACACTTGATTTTTTATTTACAACAAAGAGTATTTACCTATTTTCAGCTTTCTATCTTGAAAATTTTATTAAGTCCCATACAATCTTTCACCCCCCTTTTAAAGGGGTTGAGGGTTAGTTATCAAAAAAATCTGATACACATATTCATTAATTTGAAGTAAGCAACCAAAATTCAAATTTCCAAGTCACTAACTTCAATGTTGTAGAATTTTCATATAATAGTTTTCACCCCTTTCATCCCCTTCGGAGTGGAATTTCCAAAAATCCTCTCTTGGTCCCCTACACTCCCCAAGGAACATACATGGCAAATTTCATGTTTCTAACTTAGAAAATGACGGACTTCCATACAAACTTTCAACCCCTATTTTACCCCCTTAGGGGTAGAATTTCCAGAAACGCTTAAATACGTATCTATTAATTTTTAATCAGTTTTTCAGGAATTTGCATTTTACGATCCCGTGGAAATGTCCTAAGTAAATTTCCCGTCTCGTATAAATATTTGGAGTACTAAATCTCTATTTAATTTTACACCGACCTATTTATTTTTAAGGTGATATTGAAAAAATACTGAAGCACATTTTTTAATTTTAACAAAGAGACTGGACATTCATTTTCAAGTCCCTAACTTGGAAACTAACAAAAAAAAACACAAATTTTCACCCCGTATTTTTAGGGGTTGGAGGGTTAATTCGAAAAAACACTTGATTTTTTATTTACAACAAAGAGTATTTACCTATTTTCAGCGTTCTATCTTGAAAATTTTATTAAGTCCCATACAATCTTTCACCCCCCTTTTAAAGGGGTTGAGGGTTAATTATCAAAAAAATCTGATACACGTATTCATTAATTTGAAGTAAGCAACCAAAATTCAAATTTCCAAGTCACTAACTTCAATGTTGTAGAATTTTCATATAATAGTTTTCACCCCTTTCATCCCCTTCGGAGTGGAATTTCCAAAAATCCTCTCTTAGTCCCCTACACTCCCCAAGGAACATACATGGCAAATTTCATGTTTCTAACTTAGAAAATGACGGACTTCCATACAAACTTTCAACCCCTATTTTACCCCCTTAGGGGTAGAATTTCCAGAAACGCTTAAATACGTATCTATTAATTTTTAATCAGTAGCCCAAAAATAAAGTTTCATGTTTCTAACTTAAAAAATGACAGTCTTTCATACAAACTTTCAACCCCTATTTCACCCCCTTAGAGGTTGAATTTCATAAAATCCCGTCTTAGTGAGCACTTACATCCTTAAAAGAACCCGCATGCAAAATTTCACACTCCTAGCACTTGTAGTTTCTGAGATTTCGTGATGAGTCAGTGAGTGACCTTTCGCTTTTATATATATAGATTTAAAAAAGCTTACACGTTCTTTTTATTCAACCTACCTACCATAATCCTGGATTAACCGCAAAAGTAGGAACCTTTTTCTTAATCTTCCTCATTCAAAGCGCGCAAAATTTATACTCTGATGTTGAAAATTGTTTTATTCATTAGTAAATTCAGGTTGTAAATTGAATTTATACGACATTCGGTGGTAACAGAATACTGTTGATCAACTGTGATCTCAATTCTAAAAGGATATCGACGTTCAAAGGACATTGGGTAAACAGGGGACAAATAATACCTTAAACTCATCAGAAGTAGAGTTTGAATTTTAACCTCCAAGGATTCAAATAAGATATTCAAAGCCAGGGTTTAAAGCTTAATGGAACTAAAATAATCTACATGATTCTATAAGATAACAGTAGTTAAACTGTTTTATCACAACCTAATAAATAATTAAGTGGTTACATTCTAGCACATAATTAAAATATATATTAATAATATAATAATTAAAAGAATCATCTGTTTTATTATATAATTTACATTTTCAAAGGTAATCCTGAATGTCCATCAAGCAAAGGGATTAATAAATAATAGATGTAAATTAAAAGAGAAAAATCTTTAAAGAATCTTTTATAAAAATGTGCTAAAATAATAAAATAAAATTTTCTATTAAAACTCATCTATTAAAATCAACAAATGAAAGCTTGTCACGAGATTTAAAAGTATTCTTTTTTTACAAAATTTGAAACTTTTATAATTAAATATCAATTTATCTATTTATCTAGATTAAATTGTAAAGAAGAAAATATAAACTACGCCTCGCCTCGATTCTCAATCGAACCCAAGACCCTTGGTAAGGTATCCGCCGTGTCTACGATTGCGCCATTCGGGTCGTCGTATTATCATAATAGGTCCTTGCGCCACACTCAAATAACTGAGCTGTGAGCTACATGCTGGCAGACTTTTATCAATTATGATTACTTGTGTTGCTTTATTAAAATTATTATTACATCTATAAACTCCACTTAAGAATTAGATGGTATCTGTGGCATTAATTAAAACCGCGCCAATATGTCGACAGCCAGATAGGTACATAGCTTAGACCATTGCATCTGAGGTCCTACTTACTAAGAACTAAAACTATTTTTTTAACAAATATAAGAAACTAGCGACATATATATAATTATATACAATGTGGTTACCACCATACAACAATAAATTTAATTTTATGTAGGTACCTAATTATTACCTAAGCCTCCAAAAAAATTTTCAATCAAATACTTAAAGGGAAAGATCTCACAACTATATTATATATTGTAAACTTTCTGGAGTAATAAATGATTTTTGATTTTGATTTTGATTTTGATTTTTGAAATAACTCTTTTACTTTAGCCACAGCAGTTATTTTTTTCAATATTCAAAATTTCAACACGCTGTATCTATTATTATTGTAATAGCAGAAGATTGATTTCACTCTTGTCAAATTTGAGTGACCAATGTTTAGATAAGGTGTTCTATTTTTTCCTGTATTTTTGTGCTATTTAGTTTGTTTGAAAAAAACATTTTTGTAAATAAGATGTTAGGCGTTTTTTACTAAATGTAATATGTTCCTTGCATGAAGCAGGGCTCGTGGTTTCATTTATTGTTGTATGGTGGTATCCACCTTGTATATACACATACAATGTGTAAGTTTTTATTAATTTAAAAGCCGATTACGTTATCAAGTGAAAACGGTTGCAAACCAAAATAAAAATGACGGCGCTTCCGTATCCACCGCGCTTGCTGTTACAATCAACAGAAAAGCTTTCGATTAATTTTATTCAAGTTTTGGATTAGTGATCGGTAAACTAGGCACAATACTAGTTTGTATCTCCCGAATACTACCTTTGGCTATGAAAGCAAATTTAAAGACGTATTCACGCCAATAACAGCAAATAATATACTTACACCAAATTACCTGAAAGTTGGTCTAATGAAGGGAAGGTTTGAATTTCGTCCAGATACCTGTTGCTTTCAGCGAACGTGTGCAGCAGTGTTGACCTAAAACAATAAGAAGGACATGTTCAGATATGGGCGTTACTCACTGCTACTGTGGGTAGCCTTATCCGAGTAGGCAAGGGCCTGTTCAGATATGGGCGCTATCCGCTGCTATTGTGGGTAGTGGTATCCGAGTAGGTTAGAGCTTGTTCAAATATGGGCGTTACCCGCTGCTATTGTGGGTGGCGGTATCCGAGTCGAAAAGGGCCTGTTCAGATGTGGGCGTTACTCACTGCTACTGTGGGTAGCAATATTTTAGTAGGTAAGGGCCTGTTCAGATATTGGCGTTATTCGCTGCTACCGTAGGTAGCGGTATCCGAATAGGTAAGGGCCTGTTCAGATAGGGGCGTCCACTGCTACCGTGGATAACCATATCCTAGTACGCAAGACCAATCTTACGTGGGGCTCTGAGTCTGTAACATTATTTACTAATAAATTACTTAAGCAATCACAATCAAAATGGCTGCGTTAAAATCAGTAGTATGTTATTGCAGTTTTAAATATTCAATTTAAAATCAATGTTTTTTTTAGACTGTACGAGTAAAACCACTTGAATTTAAGATAAAAACAAAAAAATCATGCATATTCTCTATTATAAATTCTTTCTCATAAGTCGTAACAGAGTCACAGTTAAATGAATTTAATGTACGCAGAACTCAAGCCATTTAAACTCCTCATTACATACATAAAAACTTCCGACATGGTATTCTCACAGCCTCTTCAATAATACTTGTGCCCAATGATGAGGAGCTGTAAATAGGTTAAAGCCATTGGAAATAAAACGTCTCTTTTACTCTGACATAAACGTATACTTTCGTCATTACAATATCAAGCAGGTTGCTAAGGATTTTTTCTCCAACGATATAAACCTCTCATAATGAGTAAGATAGAATTTCCACCGAGTTTATCTTTCATATTTCGCAGTATTCTCGGGTATATTTTCGTATTTTACCTAATTAATTGTTGATCATCATCTTGTTATATCGTTTAGTACATGAAGGAAAATACAATATTCGCTAATCGTTTACCAAATCGTTTTATTCAATGACAACATTGAAAACATCATGTCAATTTTCTGTGATTCTAATAATAACGCTACACGCTCATAGCCCCACACTAGGTTTCCCTGTGTCATGGATGCCATGGACAACACACAAGACAAGGCCATATACCCAGACCTAGTCCGGAAATTTAAGCAAATCGTTCAAATTTCCGCCTCGCTGGTAATCGAGGACAGGACCCTTGAAGAAATAGCGATCAGGCATGTTAACCATTGCGTCATTCGGGTCGTCGACTTTTTAAATTACTACTTTGTCTATTCCAGAAGATGGCCTGCTCACCGGACAGTCACAATTTGGTGGTCATTGACCAAAATAAATTTGAAGACTGCGTTCTCATCAACTTTCTCCTCGCCTCCCCTTACCGCAACTTACCTCGTCTCAGAACATTTCACCACTCCCTATAAATCCTGGTCTTCGCTATTACGAATAAAATTATTAATTTTCTACAGTACCTACTTTCTAGAGTATGATGTTGGTGTATTCAAATATAGAGTGAATAAGCTTTTGCTAAGTTAGTGCGCTTTACCATCCAAGACTACATCGTCACTTACCATCAGGTGCGATTATATAGTCAGACATCAAGCCGAAATAAAAACTTCCGCACCTCGGACTTTAATTAACCCTTCCGATCCGCAGTAAAGTAGCATAGTGTAGCTGTAGTAGTGCACTACAAAGGCCCCCTCAATTACAAGCGGAGAAGTTGTATGGAGTGGCCCTCTTATTTGAATAAGCAATTTGAGTAGGTACTCAAGAACTTTTGATTAAAAATTACAGAGTTTTTAAATAATGTTTCCAGTTCATGGAAATAATAATGTGGTAAAACTTAACAAACTTATCTTTATAGGCAATAAACATACCTAGGTAGGTACTATTACTTAAAAATAAACCTTGATAATCTTATTTGCACTAATCTGCGGGTTAAATAAATAACGATACCTATTGATAAATGTGGCCGTTAAGACGCGCAGTGCTGCACCATTGTAACACTTAACACAAAAAAAAATTAAAAATAATATCTGTCTTCTGTTGACCCTATGCAGACCCTTTCATGTTTTTTTCTCAAATATCTTCCATATACAGTAATAAGTCACTTACATTTTTAATTTATATTATTTATTAACATAACATACGATTAAAAAAGATCATTAGCGTACTTTATATTATGCGAAAAAAGATGAAAATGTTGAAAACGTTAAATTAATCTCTGGACGCAAAAACAAAGTAGGGTAGGTAAACACAAGATTGATGTTGTTCGAATCTATGTACAAATTGTACAATGTGCATGGCCTTCAATATTTGTTAACCCTCCCGCTGCCCGCTCGCCTTCGGTAAACCTGTCCCCTGGTACTACCCACTCTCGAAAATTGTTACACGCGAATCTTTAATCTGAAATATTTTTTATGAAACTCAACGAAATATACATATAAACTTAACTAAACTTAACACTAAACTTAACTTAAGTAAGCGACATATTAAAGTCAAATCCAGTCAAAAACAACATTTTTGGTTTTTATTGGACCTTCACAAAAAAAAATCTTAAATTTTTCTTTTCTGCAGACATAAAATTAGACAAATGTAATTTAAGTACAGTTTTTTTATGTTATATATTTTTAACCATTCGTGAATTGACTACAAAGCGGGACGTCGATATTATTACGACCTAGACTGATGTAGAGTCACGTCATAAATTTTGACGCACTTGAATTATATCAGCATCACTCAAGTAAATGAAAACATTTTAACCCCCCAAGCAAAAGCCAACCCCCTAGTTCTGTTGACGTGTTTGACTGTCTACGTGGGATCGAAGCTCTTGAACGGAGAGATAAATTCAGACGCGTTTTTTTGATTGAAATGGTACTTAACTATAAATAATTTATGAAGATCTGTTTAAGCAATAAATCTTCACTGGTCATCACTTTATTCACAAACATCTTAGTAGGGAGATACAGTTATTGACATACCGAACAATATTAAGCACAATTTTCATGTTCAAATGATTACGTAGATCCCCTTTTCCTTTGATAACGCCACGAGGCAAACATCATTTAACGTTAATTATCGTACACAATATAATATTTAACGATGATTCACGATTACAAGCATAATTCGTGTATCAAAGAGAGTCCGCTGTGGTCGATCACTTTTGGTGTCAGAGTAATTACCGACCGATCCCGGTATAATGTTGTTTCAGCAACTCTAGAGACAAAAATGCTGTGATATTTAAATCATTGAAGATTGGAACAATGAGAATTTGAACATTGAACATTGGAACGATTAACATTTGAATATTGGAACATTGAACATTTGGACATTTGAACATTGGGCTCCCAAATAGGAATTCTGCTGGGAAACAAATTCTGCATGCACCTCTTATATTTACAAAGTGTGCACGTATAAAATATGAATGGTCAATGACGTAAGCAATGTACAGCGATCTTTAAATAGCACACACATTCACACCTTGCACTAGAGTTCCCCGTGTCATAGCATGTATAAATTAAAGATCACAAACACAATCACCTAACCACATTTTATCTTTATTAGTTTATTTTCCCAGGCCTTATAATGCATCAAGTAACATAATGAGAGATGGACTTTACCGAAATACTTACCGCTTTCTATTATTACCTATTTACATATATTTTCATGGGCTTAACTATGAACCTGATGTTTAACCGGATACCTATTTATTATGACTTGGTTCTTCAAAGTTAGAGGAATTAAAAGTACCTGTTCCATGTATATTCTTAACCTTTGCAACCATGCAAATGGTGGTGGTATCACTTACTTAACAAAATTGCTATCGTAGATTCCTCCCAAAGTTGTAGAAAAATGTAATTTCATATGCAGACTATATTTGCATACGAACAACAATCAAATAAGAAATCTGCAAATTTCACCTCTCCCTACTTTGGAAAGGTAGGTATATCTATTCTGCTACTGAATATTTATCTATCAATATTACAGAGTATTTCGCGTACTTCTAGAAATCTGAAAGGTATACAGATTTGGATACGAAAAGAAAATAACAATGATCACCAATTTCAATTACAGAGACACCTTCTTTCCAAATGTGTATCTATTTGTTAAATCATAATTCTTACATATCAAGTACTTATGTCCCTTCGCTCTGCAAGTTATAATCGCTCGAACCCCAGTAAAAAGGATAAAATTAGATAAAATGAAAGCTCTAGTGTACTTTCCAGAGACCTAGAGAATGCAGCAATTTGGTATTCAGACAAAGAATTAATTTTGATGCCGACGCACAGACATTCCAATGTCATGAACTATGGCATAAGAAAAAATTGCCTCACGAATAAATGTAATAGCTCTCGGCCAGGCCATTGTGCCCAAGATATAGGGTTAGTAGAGGGCTTCTAGAATCAGGCCTTACTGAATTAAGGGCTTAGTACTGATCTGGCTTGGGTTTGATTTAAAATCCCTTGTTCAAATATAAACCCTTTCATGACAATAATCAGATACGTACATAATCATAATTTGTCTCAAAAACATACCTACTGAACATAAATTATTGATTGTCATTGAAAATTAAACCTTACTTTGTGATTATGATATTGTTTAGCTCTGTTTAACCCCTTCATAATGTACTAAAATATTACTATCATAATCACATTAGAGAAACTTGATCTACGACTGTAAAAAAACGGATATTAGAGTGGTATGCCATTACCGCCCTTGGATTGACGATTTTGCTTTATAGGTACTTACTCCCGCTTAACTGTCAACCGTGAAGGAGCATCCATTAGGGTAGACTGGGTACGGTTGAAACGATTTGGCTTTAATTGTTCGTAATTTTGTTGTTTATTAAAAGAACGATGATGATGACATATTAAATTGAAAAGAGTGGATCTTTACCTACAATAGGGCTATACTATTTAGTTCTGGTGGGTGCTATTTTTAGAGATATTTAGATTTGAAAATAAATTCCGATGTGTTTCTACCGTCCCCATGCCAGGGGCGGTTGAAACAGTGACTAGGGTCAGTTGAAACGCACGCGAAATATACAAAAAATATATAGCAACATGCTTTATTTAGCATTAGTTATAATTGTATTATAATAATCATGGCATCGTATGACAATATTAACCGGTCTTCAATGTTTTAATAGTCCTACAGTGTACGTAACCAGGCTTTGACGAATAATTTGTTGATAGTGCATAGTTTTATCTCCAACTTTTACCTCCGTATATGTATATTTGTCTCAATAAACTCAATCTGCCCTATGAAAGTCTTTACTATGCGAATTCGGCATTGAGAAAACTAAACAAAATTATATGTTTTTTTTTACCTGTACCCACATATATTGTTTCAACCGTCCCCAACTCGAATTTTGGTAAAAGAAAGTTTATAGTAATGGTAGTAATAATAACTTATTAAAACTAGTCATCATTCCGTATTCTAATAACTTCACCTAAATCATAAATGAACACTCAATATTTATACTTGAATAGATTAACATAATAATGGCTTGAAACTCAAAAGAAAAATACTTACTTTTGGGTGCTAAAATACAATAGGCCTATTTATAAAAATATACAGCACCCGTTGACCAATGTAACACTTTGATTTAGGTTTGGACTTGTCACCTGCTTCTTTTTCCCCTTGAACCCTTACCTGTCGGCTCAACCATTCGCGAGATATTCGACTTGTTTCAACCGTCCTGTGTTTTAACCGTACCCAGTTTACCCTACAACTTATCTCATTCATACAATAAGTCGAAATAGCCTCCGCTGCGAAATCAGAGCTCCTTTATTCCATAACCATACAATATTAAGAAATTGCGTCTTATATACGGCAATTTTCATGCGATATCCTTGCAACGAATTCCACATACACGATCATTTTATTTTCTCCGCACGCGACGCGAGACGTAACCACGTCATTACCATACGATACTGTCTCGTTCATAGAATATAAAGAATGCAAATCGCAATCGGTTCAGTATAAAGTGTTCCGATATTGACAATCTTTAAATATAGTGACCGAATAAATAAAGTTTACTCGATGTTTTCTTTACAATTCACGATAAATTAGCGACTCATGCGTTACTTTGCGGAACTCCATAACAGATTAAAGTTTAGACTATTTGCAATAATCCGTGAGCAAACTCGGATAATTGTGTATGCTTTAATGCAAATAGCACCTCCGTTCCTCCCACATAAGAATATGCAATGTGAGGGAGGGAGGTGCTATTTGCATAAAAATATACACAATAATAGGAGTTTTCTCCCGGATTGTTGCAAAGTAGATTCATGTTTAATCTGTTAAAATTACTTTTTAAAGTGAAACTTTTTATTGAAGTTTAAAAAAAAAGACGGTTGCGTTAAGCATTTATCGCAACCATGGACAAGAAATGTGAATCACAGGAATGGAATGTGGAATGCGATGAACAATTAACGCCACTACAGAGAGGGAATGAAAATCTTTTTATGGCTGCGTGGATATAATAATGAAGCTCTCATACAAGCCCAGAAACAAGTAATGGTACCTTTAAATTAATATAATTATTTACTTTATTCCAGCGTATAGGTACAAATGTACCGTATGTATGTACAGTAATAAATTACACTATATTAATTAACACTACAGTGTGATAACGATATCCATCGAGTTATTTCGGCTTATAAAGCTTAATATGAAAGCGAAGCAGTTAATAAGGCTATGCTGTGTTTATTTTGACAAGCGCATCGTAGTGGATTGCACTGAAGTGAGTATTGAAATTGATTACACTCAACTCAGACTAGGTAGTTCTGATCCTTCGGAATCCAGAGATTCTTCTGTCTTCTTCAGGTCGTCAGTCCAATCTGTCATTGGGTGTCCATCGCTCCGTTTCCCGAGACGTGACATCAAAAAGATGAAATAAATTAAGATTCAATTAAGATAGGTACTGCTTCCAATATTATTTTAATATCGCTGTTTAATATTGAAGCTAAGCATAAGCCTGGATTAAAATCCTGAAGGAATATTGATTAGCAAAATATATTATAATTTATGTATACTTCGTTAGCGTCCGATTTATCGAACGATAACGAAACTCCGATTGAAATTCAGTTTTTAAGTATTATTTATCAACAAACTTTAAATTGCTGAAATGAAATTTAATACGAAACATGAGCTAGTTAAATTGAGTATAGAGGCTTTAAATTTTGAGTACCTAATCGTTGGCAGGGTTGCTCTCATATCGGTTTATAAGATAATTATTTTTCCGAGGCACATCCACTAATGACCACGGTACACCATTGAGCCGTGGTACATATTTTCCGGAACACTGAAATGATTCAGAAGACGTAGCATGAGTAGATATTTTATTTGTCATTCTAACTACAAGAGGACCAGGCCGAAGCTTAGCAGGACTATTATGGAATGCGATCACAATAAAAATTAAAAGGAATTCTTCAAGTAGCTACGGGTACGTGCAGAATTGCTATGTTCCAAAACGTGCTTCTGACAAAACAAAACAAACAAAACGACATCACAGCAAAATCCGATGACGGAATAATAAACGGATACCAAAACGGAGAAACAAATGAATAATCAATTTTGGAACAGAAATTCTGTCGCTTAAATTCATTCATTAATTTAAGTTGGTGAACATTTTATTTTGATAGCCTAAGCAGGCAAACGAACAGACGAGTCCCCTGATGGTATGTAATCACTGTCGTTCAGGGCCATTGGCAACACTGGGGGCGTCACCAACGCGTTGCCGGCCACAAGGGAAGCTATAGACCCGCTTCGTGAACGACCCTATAACACTGTAGAAATTAAATAAATTGCAAAAATGGAAAAATATTACAGATTCCCGAAGAAAAGCGAGAGAGTCCACTATTATAAAAATTTAAGCTCTCTAGCATTATCTAGGCATAAACAATGCGGATTTGAAATACGACGTCATATTTCGAGAAACGGTAGTAGTGCTGTCTTGGCAGGTCACTATCTTATCCCTAATAGCGGCTTTGTTAGGCCCGCGTGCGTGACCCGTTCTATTCATAAACTAAAGCCGCATTCTCGGAATGAGAAAGGTTTGACATGGAGTTTGGACGTGCCGTAATTGAATGATTTAAATCCACTCTACGAAGAAGGTTAAGGACAGTTTAGTGTATTCTAAGTTTAGGTACATTCATAGTTTCACCTGAGTATTCTCCAGTGTATTTGAGAAGTATTTTTTTTAACTGACTTCAATAAAGAAGGACGTTCTCAATAATTTAATCATTTAATTTATTCGACCAGCTTTTTATGTGTGTCAAAATTTTCATTGATTATAAGAGGATTTTGATAATTCTTTTTTTGTTGGAAAGTAAATATTCCAAGGGTGGTCCCTTGGTAAGGACACCAGGATTACACCCCAAGGAAATCGAGGGAAAATTTCGAAAATTATAGGGGCGACTAGTATGTTTTTCAATGTTTTTATTAAGTTGGTACTAACAAGCACTATAATATTTAATGAAGGTTTCAAGTCATTCTGATAAAGCCGTAAGACAGTCGAGGGAACTCCTCAACGATTTACAGCAGTTATCTTGGGTTTGAGCTTGATTAATTTTAGTGACGAGAACTTTACCTAGATGAGTATCTATAATTCAGCACCATCTGGCGAATAGTTCTAGTCTCCGGATGGAGACTAGACTAGACTAGGTATGGATATACCATGCGATAAGGAAATTCGTTTCAAAAAAAATAAAGTTGAAACATATAGTAAGGTAAAGTAGTTACTTGGAGTAAGAAAAATACATAATCTTCGTGTTATTTTACTTTTTCCATAAAAACATAGGTATACAAAACCTATACGTATAAAAATAACCAAACATACATCGAATGAATTCACAGAAATTTCAATAAAATATTACGAATGGCGATCATCAGTTCACTGGTGTTTAAAATTCGTTCTCTTTCACCATTTACTTAAATAAATTATTTTCGAAGTTAAAATCGTCAGAATCGTCAGTCTCCTATAATATTTAATTCATTCGGGAATTGTACAAATTCGAAATTTATTGTACCATTTTGCGTGAAAATTTATGTCATCATACCTACTAAAAGTCGGTCAAATGTGAGACGGACTCGGATTCTGAGGGTTCTGTACCACTACCAACGAAGTCAAAATATATATTTTTGGATTTATTATCAGTACCACATGAACTCATCGTGATCTCTGGTATAATCGTAGCTTATTTAAACGGTATAACCAAGGGATAATTTCATCAAGAGAAACGGATTAACTCCCGCGGATTAACATGAACAAATTGGTATGGAGGGTCTTTTAAAGGATTAGTCATTAATAGAGTAATGAAATCATTTTGAATTTCAATTTAAGGTAAGAAGTAAGGTAAGAGGTAAGTATAATTTATATTCAGCACTAGTAAAATAAAATCAACGGTCAACAATTTTACTAAATGTTATGTCATAATTTACACAGGTAACTTTTTACATAATCAATTATTTTTATTAAGATTTTGTTATATAACGCTATGTTTTTTATTTCCACCAATCCGCACTGAAGCTGCGTGGTGGTGTAATGCTCTAGGAGTCTAGGCCTTCTCAATAATGAGGAGAGAGACCCGTGATCAGTAGTGGGCCATTAATGGGTTGTAGCCATTTGTTTTTTGGTTTTCTGCACGTCTTGACGTAAGTGGAAGTAACTTTGCCAAGTTAATTTGACGAACGGGCGTAATGCGACAGCCCCTCCCTCACTCACTCACTCAGTCACGCATCAGGTGCTGCGTTCCTCTAAGTACAATTCGCAGCATTCATCCTCCACAGTTTTTGTTTGGTAAAAAAATGAAAATATTCATGTTTTTTTATTTAACTTTTTCCGTTTTTTGTTTTTTGTGAATGTCAGTTTAATTTCGTTTTTTCATTTAAGTATAATTTTTATACGTAAATAATATTTAATATCCCACGTATGTAAAGAAAGCATTTATGTTGTGGCTACATAGGTAGGTACCTAAATAAAAAATATTTTTCTCTGTTAACCCTAATCTAGTAGTAAATAATATTATTAATTAAATTGAAAATATTATTTTCTTCTCTTCTCCTATTCTTAATATCGGTATCTGCATATCTGAACCATAACGTTACATTTGAGTTTGACTGTCATCTAATTTACATTATGCAGAATTTCAATTTGAAGCACCTATTTACTGTCATTATTTTTAATCCAATAAGTTGGCCTACTCATCACACCTCACCTCGCCTACAATAGGTACATGTACTCACCTGTCGGGCATGTTGAGCTCGAGAGCAGAGTCCAAGTAGAGGAACTTGGCGATGCACAACCGTTCCTCCTGCAGCGTCATCACTGTCTCCGCCAAAGTAAGACTGGTGTTTACCTGTTGACAAAATAAACTGTAAATACAAGCTAAGTTCATGAATTTATTGTTTGAATAATTTGTAGGCGTTCGGAAACTTGAAACACTGGATGGTTATAACAAAAACGAAAACTGTGTCCACAAAATGCATAAAAACACTACGATGTCCACGAAAATTCTGACGTTGATGTAGGCATGACGGTTGTAGAGTAAAAAAGCCTCTATACTTGAGTCGCTGTGGATAAGAAATTGTCACTCCCCGCTAAAACAACTTTATTACCAGCGCTCACAGTTCAATTTAGCTTGAAAGCAAAATTTACTTAAGACATTTTTAAATCTCGCTGTCAATCTACAATGAACCTTAATCACAGAGACTTAAAGCTGGCATTTATATCACAATTTATATTATGTTCCCACCATAATTATAGTAGTCTTGTACCATAATATAGTAGTCACCATAATATAGTGGTTTTAGTAGAAACGGCACAACAATTACGACGGCAACTTATCTTACGTCAAGTAAGGCACTTCTCACACAACGCTATTTGCAAGCGACTAGGATCTTGTCAATGTATGAAAGCGACGCGTCTACGATGCGTCTCATGTCAGTGAACAGTGTCAGATACAGCGAATTTTGGATTGCGTTGCGACTATTCGCATAGCTCATAAAGAGCGTAGTGTGAGAAGTGTCTAGAGCAACGATTCCAGTAAATTGAACTTCATCTCAAAGCGTATAATCCCTTTTAGCTTGAAAGTCGAATTGAAATCAACAGAGTGCTCGTAGAAAAACAAATTTCGTTTCAGGTAAGTATTATGAGAACGATCTAGTCTTTGCGCTGAAGTTTCAGACATTATACATTCCGGTTACTTTAAGAATTAATTATACAGAATCAGCAAAATTCTGCTGATACTAGGTACCTACTACGCTTGGAACTTTATTCTTGTTATTCCTACTTAGGGAGTGAAATGAATGCCAATAAAACTAAATGTGTAGATTATCCTTTGTCCAATATTGAAATGTTAAAAAACCGGCCAAGTGCGAGTCGGACTCGCGCACGAAGGGTTCCGTACCATTATGTATAAAAACGCCAAAAAAATCTGGTCTGCTTTATGAAAGCATCACTTAAATATTTAATTGTTTTATTATTGCCACATACTACCCACAACGCCATCTCTTGGACCGAAAGGTAACTAAACTATCGCTGAAGCGTCGAATGTACATATGGGCGCCCACTGAACATATGTCATAAACATATGTATATTATGTATAAAATTCTCGTGCCACAATGTTAGTTACCATACTCCTCCGAAACGGCTTGACCGCTTGTAATGAAATTTTGTATGCCTATTCAGAAGGTGTGACAATCGTCTACTATCTATTTTTCATAACCGTGAGTGATAAGGATTGTTTTTTTTTTGGACAAAAAATTTTGTTTTTATTTTTCTTTAATGTGGCATTAAAAATAGGTATATAATTATGTACTATCGGCCAAATTGATTCTTACACCACTCTCTACCACTCACTCACCACTCTAGAAATAATATATGGCATAACAACGTTTGCGGGGTCAGCTAGTATAACTATAAAAATTATAAGAAAAAAAAATACTGACAAGGTTTGTTTACTTTGCCTGATTTCTTGAGCGCTTCCTTGCTTCGAAGGGCACACATACTAGTCGGTCCCGTTTGTTATCGATAGATAGCAGTCGTTAAGCCATGTTGGAGGCCTTCGGGCGGCCTGAAAACTTCCGATACTGGGTTGGCCACATGGCCACTAACCCCTCCACCAATCCGCACTGGAGTAGCGTGGTGGAGTATGCTCTAGGCCTCCTCAATAGTGAGGAGAGACCCGTGCTCAGAAGTGGGCCATTAATGGGGTTGTAGCCGCAATTCCAAAATTCCCGCAATCGAATTTTGGGTGTGAACCTTGTCGGTAATTGCGGGTAGGGTTATTAGATTCCAATTTAGCTCCAACTAATATTCTAAACGTAACTCGTAAATTTCTTGTCAGTCAGTTGTTTGTCGAAGATTATTTTGTAGCTTTGAGTGATTATTTTATGCTAAAATGCCAAAAAATATTCATAGTCGTCAAAGAAAATCGATTTTCTACGAGCTAAACTAACATTTCCGTTACAAATATTTATTCCCTATAACATGTCCGGCTTAGGGTGGATTGCACTGCAGAAACGGTTAGGTATAGTTAGCGTAAAAAGTAACTATGACCGTAACTTTGACGATAACGAAGGAATGTAACATTCCTCGTCAGCCTATACTACATTAATTCCATTAAAAAACTTATTGAATGTTTTATCGCATTTCATATTCCAGTATGTTGTGTAGTGACATAGGATGCATCAAACATTTACAGCTTTTTTACATAATAACTCTTCTATGCTTGTGGCTTCGCCCACGGAGTAATGGAGAAAGGTCAAAATCGTTAAAATTGTCCCAAAAGGATTGTATGTAATCGGAAAAAATGTATATAATCGGAAAAAAACAATCCTATATCCTTTCTAGTGTCTCAATTGATGTCAACAGAGTTATTTTAAAATGTTACTTTACTATCAGATGTGGCGAGGCGAGGTGTGGAGTGGAAAAGTGCTGTAGAGAGGAGGGGACATGTGAGGATTCGTCCTCCTCCCCGTTTAACATTTCAAGTGGTCTGCAAAAATGTCACTAGGCAGCCATATTTGAGAGTCAAAAGACAGACGATTAATAAAAGCGAAGCAAGAGGGTTTCATGTTGTCATTTTGGTCAATGAATAAAGTGGATCGGAAGACGTGACACGAGTATTTTATTTTGCCCTTTTATATATTATTATCAATTAATCATTGGAGTCCTTTTGGAGTCATTTGTTCATTCGAAGCCAAACTCGTGCCTTTACCTATAAATCCATAAGAAAATCCAGAGATTTAAGTTCCAAAAGAAAGAAAAATACAACTGAATCCATTCCCAATGCCCATCCGAGGAGTCCAGAACAGGAATGACTAGCTTATTAAACTGTTTACCCGTGAAATTCTCTTGAGAATGGTAATGGAATGGCATGATGTTCCACGCTCGAAAATCGTATAATAGCTTTAGACGAAGAAAATTTATTGAAATGAGCGAACTTAATACGATATCCAGAGTATATTTACATCATAATTGTATTAATAAAAACGGCGTTCGTATAATAAAAGTGTACATTAAAAGAGAATGTTACTTTTACGCATGGATTTAGAATGATTCTTTTTATCTAGGTACGTGTTATTTTGCTGTATATTTGCTTATACCTAGGTTATCAATAATATTGTGTTGCCGGGCTCTAAGCATCTCTATCGCACATAAGTGTCTATACTGAAATTATAAATATGAAAGTCTGTCTTTTTGACTGTAAAATTTTCAAGGCTTAACCAACAGTCCGATTTGGATGGAATTCGGAATAAATACTTAGTTGAAGGTCCGGGGTCACACATGAGCTACTTTTTACAAAAATCAAGCCCCTAAAGGGTTGAAATAGGGGATGAAAATTGTATTATCTATGTGTATCTATGTAAAACAACGTTCAGCCGAAACTACATATTGAACGCAAGAAGCTGTTTGGCATGTATGTTATTTGGGGAGTGTAGAGGAGCACCCTACCTCCTTCCCTGATTCGCGATATAAACAAATTCCAAGCGAAGCAAGCGAAAGGGAAGCCAAGGGAAGAAGCTAGTATACAATAATTGAATACCAAGAAAAGATTAAATAATGAAATTTTTGGCATTCAAAATAATTTCTTTATCCTCCCGGCTATTTTACCATATTCCTCGTATTTAATGTGTTCGATTCAATTCAAATCTAACGATTCAAATGACTTTAATTATCAGGTTTCATTGATTATCCTTATATTACACAAACTTCATATAATGGCGCGTCTAACTCCCCCACTGTCCGTGTCACACTTTGTCACAATGTGTTACTACCCTGCCCTGGTTTGACGTCACACATATTGCAATTTTAACAATGTTACTCCATCGCTGACACTGAAACAGTCACCCAATCCGAGATTCATGTGACAATGGACTGGAAGAGAGACAAACTAGTCACGTGATTGCGATGAATTGATTTCTAATTGTGTGCCTTTGTCCGTTGTGCCGTGTCGGCGATAGATACAGGGGTTGCCCTTGGGGAACAGGGAGCTAAGGGATTAACCCGTTCAGTAGATTAGTGAACAGTGATAAAATATTGATAGGCGGTTTGAACACTTAGGGTCAATTTACATTGCCGCGGAATGGAATGGAAGCGAATTTTTGCAACGAAATTCTACATAGCATAATGAACTTTATATCAATTGTGTAAGGTACAAACTAAAGACGAGCCGAAAAAGAGGGAATTCTCGAGAATGCGCGGGGATTCCCCGGAAGACGCGCGACCTCTTTTTCGGCTCGTCTTTAGTTTGTACCTTACACAATTGATATAAAGTTCATTATGCTATGTAGAATTTCGTTGCAAAAATTCGCTTCCATTCCATTCCGCGGCAATGTAAATTGAGCCTTTGGCCTCATTTTACGGAGACGCGGCGCGTCGCGCGTTGCGATAGGCTGCGCGGCCCGCACTGAATTTTAAACATATATGGCGTTGTATGAGTGCGTTTTCGGAGAAGCGATTTTACACGCGTTTGCTTGAAATGGAGCGTTTTTAACGGCTGAGCCCGCGGATGCCATCGACACGTTTGACGCGGCGTTTATCGCGGCGGCGCACGCAGCGGCAATTCTCAATGAAGCGATGCCCGCGGCGGAACCTTTCTGCCATTCTTATTTGGAAATCGTGCAACACAGACGTAGTCACTGTCGCAATGGAGTATGATATGATCGACTTAATAAGATAGTCGGTTTAATGAGTGAATACCCCGCGTGTGCCGCAGCGATACCCGCCGAGTGCTTTGCTACACGCTTGAGAAATCGTCGCGGGCGCAGCGGCGGGCACCGCCACCCTTCCCGTCCCGCGTCTCTATGAACAATCTCGTAATACTCCTACAGTTTGTGTTTACGCGTGTGATGATGCGTGCCGCTTCACGCGTCGCCGCACCGTAAACAGATTAAACGACCGACGCGCTGCGAGACGTCACGACACACGCGACGCGCGACGCCTCGCGTCTCCGTAAATGAGGCCTTAAACCTAAGTGGAATCAAATCACGTGCGCACCCATAGGTTTTTAAAATGTTGTAGATATGTCTTATAAATTAAATAGACATAACACTTGCTTCATAATATTTTCAGGGGTAGGTAGGTATGTGAATTCATCCAAATCGCACGTGGCCAGCGTGTTGGACAATGGCCTGTGCCCCTCACTCCGTTATAAAAGACAGTTCTTTACTCATAACAAAACTAGTAAACTCGTCCTCATTTCACTGCAGAAAACCACGCCTTAATACCCGCAACGAAAAACTGTTTATACGGGATTATTTAAATTAGCATACCAGCCTTTTTTGTGAACCAATTAAAATAAAACAAACACTAGGTAAATGGTTATAAGCCGACGTGAGCAGCGCGAGAGTGTTACGTAACATGTGAGATTTAATTTTATCTGTGCCATTTTGCGGACCAAAAGTGCATAACAGAAGCGCCATTGTCATTGTGAAAAGTTTGGAAATTCATTTTTGAACGCAACTTATATCGCCCGGGGTCCTTGGTAGTTTCTTTTCAAATATCGCGAAACTTAAGTTTTGAGTCTATTGATCGTTTAACTCGATTTAAAGTTGGACAAAGCTCTTGCGAAGCGATTTCTGCACGTTGCGAAAAGACTTTTCTATTGTTATTATTTGATCCTCAAGTTTTTAAAGGATTTGGATAGCTAACGGTCATGCGGCACCATGCTAACGTTGCCTTTATAATATAACTGTAACTGACATAGATTAAGGCATAAATCGGGACTAAGGTGGTAAGTTCAGTTTGCAAACAATGTTAGAAGGAACGTTGGTTCGTTAGTAGGTAGGTATGATAATTGGGGCAGAGAATATTATTTTCCTATAAAATTTGCTATAAAATAATATTCTCTGTACCTAGGTACTAACGAACTAACTTTCTTTCTAACATTGTTCGCTAATTGAACTTAACGTCCTAGTCCCGATTTAGGGCTGCATTAAACGTCCAATTTTTCTCTCCGATAGTCGGTTCCGATAGTCTGATCAGACAATCGGAAGGCACTTGTGCCATACTTTTTGTTTTGTTTACAATACACGTCCGATTCGAGTGTCGTCCGATTCTATTGTCTGATCAGGCTATCGGAACCGACTATCGGAGAGAAAAATCAGACGTTTATTGCAGCCCTTAAGTCTTAATCTTTGTCGGTTACGGTATGGATATCCATATCCTAAGTGGTAGTGGGTAAGCGTTTACCTGAATAGGCCCGTAATATGATTCACTCACATACATTATGCACACCTGAAAAACACTCAAAAATTATTATCCCCTCTTTTATTCATTCTTCTTACGGGCGGAATGCAGACTGCATTTGAAATGCGCTCAGAGCTTTTATCCCAAAAGTGCGGTTTGCATGAATTATTTGACTTGTAAGTGATTGTATACTTACACTGTAATGTAACACTGTATACGAGTAAACGTAGTGTTTATGTAATTGGCTACTTGTAATTAGTCAATCAATAATGCGACATCTGACGGGCAGTTTTTGAGTTATTCATAATTATGGGTATTTAATTAATGGTCTTTACCTCATAAGTTTTGACTGGGTGTTCCAACTTGTACTTATAATTATTATTTTTTTATTGAAAGCTGGTAGTCGTTGTCTGATCCTATAAAAGGTTTAGCGATATCTGATGGGTCATATTTGATTTATCTTCACTGATCGATTTTGAAGTCTATTATTATTTTGTAAAAGTTTATTTCTTAAGTTAGTTATTAAGTTAGACCTCTAAAAATACAAGTGCGATAACCACAAGGTAAGGTAAGGCTTACACCCTCGCACTAGAAATCCCTGTATCATGGATGGCGTGGCCATCACTATACCGCTGAGAATAAAGGATTGCCTCTCCCCGCTAAACTTAAATTGATGCTCACAGTTAAATGTAGCTTGTAAGTTAAATTAGCTTAAGGCATTTTAAATTCTTGCTGACGCGAACGCAGTATAACTCCTGGAGCCGAAACCAAACATAAGTATATCTGTGACATAAATATTTGACGTGAATGGAAATCAAACCCTGGACCCCTCGCATCATCACCACATCAACAACGCTACGGAGCCGTAGTAGTCGAAATTACCTAGAGTTTAATATACTTTCAAGTTAATTTTCGCCAATTTCTATTAGGACCCGAGAAATTGGATTATAGTTAACTAAACCGCATTATTTATTCTGTGGTCGTGTAACCTGGCAGATATCGACCCGTGGAATTAAATTAGGTACAGTTAAATGGCGTGTGTTCCATACATGCGAGTAATTTCGATAATTGATTTGCCCTGGTTAGCCTGGGCCTAAGCTATCCAGTGGCTCTATTTTTGAAATGGCGTCTGGCGACGAGCGTTCGGTGGTCGTCCTTTAGTCGCATGACGCTTATTTTGTGCATTAGAGATCCATTCGTCTCCGTAATTGTCACTTGTCAATATAAGTTGAAGCACTGAAGTATATTGAATTTACAACCTTCCTACACGTTCCGTGCGTTCCATTTGGCGACCAAAATACTCAAAATGTTCAATGCTCTTAGAAAAAAATGTCTTTTGGAACGTAATCGTTCGCCTGGATAGTCGAATGCCTATGACATTTATACCTATTTTCTTAATATCCAATGCCTTGATGAAATAAATGATAAAAGATTTAACTTTGACTCGGTATAATTTAAAAAATGATAAATTACTGTCCCTTGGGTTCTATTACATTTAAGTCTAGCCATTATCTGACCTTGACCATGAATGGCAAAGGTCAATAACAGACATAAGAAATCTTAAAATATAATTTAGGTAGTCTCAGTCTGTCTCACGTCTTATACATCTGTCTCTGTCTATCACATGGTTACCCCGGTAAAGGTAAGGGACTCGGGACTCGTAAATTCGAGACCCAACTTGGGACCCGTGAATGCCTTTCGTTTCTTTAAATTAGTAAATAATGTTTCGTAAATTCGTAAGCCTTTTTAAACATACTGGCGGATGAATATTATATTTATCTTTTAAATTTGGAATTTGTTTTCACCTTCTTAAACAAGATGAAAGTTTATAACTTAAAAGCCGATTAAGTAATATGTTTTGAAAGTTTAAATTAGAAGAGTTGCTCATCAACTTTAAATGCTAAAACAAGCATGAAATTCAAAAAAGGAAAAACAAGCTAATAAATTATACTTACATAAGTAGGTAATTATACGAGTACATATTTATATTATATTATATAAACTCGGAAAACCAACTAATGTTCTAACACTGTCTACTAACTGGACTAACCATCCAAGTCTATTCATATCTGTTTGAGTCTTTCTTGTCGGTCACAGTTGTCATAGGCGGCAACGGAAGGGTGGTGCTGCATGCTCGTTTGCTGCCTTAATTCCATAAAAAAAACATTAGCCTTCGTTTGAGAAAGTCCGATGAAAAATTATATTGGAAATATAAACATAATTTGAAATACCTATTCGCGCGACTTGCGGTTGTAAGTTCTTATACAAGAATCTTAACAATATTTTATTTTTATTGGCTCCCAAATATTATTAGGTCAAATCAAACCACGCCGTCTAAACATTTTCGAAGGCAGTTGCTATTTACTACTGGAATATTTTGTGTATTTGTTTAGCGTCGTTCGCTTTAATCAAAGCCAAGTTGGCATGCCCTGGATTTCTATAATTACATTATGAGTAGACTATTTCTTTGTATTTTTTTTAAACAATAAGTTAATGCTTGAAAACAAACGCGGTGTTGACCTTGATCTTGATTACTCATTTTCTTGAAAGTTGAAAGTTATATCACAGAATAGATAAAATTTGAGATTATAAATTGTATAACGGAAGTTTTGAAATTGTTGTATTCCTATGGAGGTACATTCGGCCCAGAACATGCAACGGTTACACTAAATCACTTGGAGATAGAGGAGGCTGTGGAGCAACATAATATCTAGCAACATATACTTAGGCTTTTTATCCCAGAGTTCCCACGGGATCGGGATTCACGCGGAAAACACTCTAATGTACGAAGTTGCAGGCAACAGCTAATAATACCTAAAGATACCTACCTATAGGTACCTAACTAGCAATCCCGTCGCGGCTTAACCCACATGAATTTTTGTTTCAGTTTATCCCATTTTTTATCCCTTCACGAATTTTCAAAATCCCCTTAATGCTACCCTACACTCCTCAAGGAACATAGGTACATGCCAAATTTCAACTTCTTCAGACATAAAATCAACATAGGCGTCGATCCTTGAACCTCTTCATCCTGTTTCAAGTTGATTGAGAAATTATGAACGCACGCATGTAAAGTGACGCAGTCGATTTTAACGGTCATACCTAATTGTCATTCAGTTATCTCTGTCTGTCTCATGCGACTCGTAATTATCTTTTGAATCAATAGTTACAGTATGCGGTAATGCCATCGGAACGGATTACGGAACAGTAGCAAGTGATGCTTAGATACCTATAAATTGGGCATTGTAAAGATAATGATTGTGTGTGTCAGTGACAAATTTCAACATGGTTTAGGTATTAATAAAATATAAAGTATTAAAGCTAGACAAATTAAACTGAATTATGTGCTAGCTGCTTCTGATGCCAAAAAAACAAAATGTTTTATAAAAGGTAGTTAGAGCGTTCCCGTTCCTGTTCCCGGCGGGGTATTTCCGTTCTCCAACGTTTTATCGTAATCCGCATCTAATATTTTGTCCGTCCATATTCAGTAATTATTACAACTTAATATAGACATTGATGTAAACTGTAACGAAAAAATTCTACGCAGGAGAAGCCGTGGGATAAAGCTAGTTTCTTACACTGGTCGAAATTGAAGTCGGCTTTGTTTTTGTTATTATTTTACTTAATCATACTGTTACTTACAAAGGAACTTCTGCCATACATTATGCAAACGCGCTAACGAACAGTTTTAAAACTTTGGCATCCACAATTCTGTTCATTATAACTTAGTATCTGATGAAGTTTTATCGCTCACACAAATAACTAGCGCCCCAACAAACTTAAGCGACCCGGTAAGATTTATTTGAAGTCAATAAAAAGTATTTATAATTCATCCATATTTGCTCAAGACAAAAACATGACCAAACTCGGCTAGCTGCGACGTTTCATTCCCGAGCTTTTATGGTCACCATAACACAACTTTATGGGAATTTTATTGCTTTATCGTACGTTTTAATAATATTAAACATATCAAAAATAATAATGACAAGCGCTGCACACTCATAGCGCCACCACAGTCTAATAAATCATATTCAGATCATATTCCTTCTGTGGTGCCATGGAACTATACACTAATTGATCGAACTGGACTCGAACCTTGGACCATATAAACGGCGGATCGGCCCGAAAACCAATGCACTATTCGCTATGTGCGAAGCGGGTGGTAGGTGTACCAAAACGATCGCAGCGCACAACGTTCGTGACCAAAAATGGAAACTACTTCGGCTGTGTGTAATACTTTCGAACCCGGTTTTTATGATTATATCCATTGTACACATACACTATTCAATAAATTGCATTCAAATAAAGTCAACAAGTACTTACTTATCATTTTACTGTTTATTTTGGTTTTTAATTGCAAAAATACTAACAATGTTTACTTGTCATTATATTTTGATAGTCGCCGAAAAAGTTGCGCGTCGCCACCGTCGTGCACGTTCCCAATACGATGCGTTTGATATTTATCCCCGAAAATGGTCATCGTTGCCTATGGACACGAACAACACCAGTATAGTCACAACAGCAACGTTGGCCCTGTAGAAGAACCCTTTTTATGCCTTTGGAACCCCATTAAGGGCGCTCCGGGAATACCTCAGATCCTTTCCCACATATTCGTTGAACATAAACCGAATTAATAAAATGTTTATGTGTTCAAGTCAAGGAGTTACTTTGAGTTTGCACAAATAATATCGCTAGACGAAATGAAGTAAGCTACAAACCAAGATTCAACTTGTATGAAGACAAATAAAAGTTAACATTTCTCAAATTAATTACCAAGTATACTGAAGCAGCAACAATAACAACGAAATATTTGTTAAAGTAAAAGTACTGCAGTAAAAACAATTGTAGCCCGTTCGTCTGTTTCACAACAATGGCTGCCCGCGTATAGTAGAATTTCCGTCAGAAAATCATACAAAAATTCCAGATCTATTGTGATGGCACGAAACTGCGATGAATACCTACATAAGTAATGGCGAACGAAGTTTTAACGAACCTTTAAAAGATTTTATTACAATTTTTTACGATCAAAATATCGTAAAAATCCGAATTTAAAGTAACCGTTACGTAATTATTTTATCGTCGCGTAGGAACTTAAGAAACACACCAAAAATCGCCAATCCGTTGCTGGCCAAGACAGAAAATCTTAATTATTGGTCCTAAAGCCCCCTACCGGAATGCGACAAATCTTTTGGCGGCTGACTCAATTAATAGGGTGCTAGTTAGCCCGGCTTCCCGTTGAATTGATTTATTTTAGCGATCAAATTAGAATACCGGAATATTTTTTAACAATAGCTAAGGGGATGTCGATTGATTACGTGAGATGATTTAAACGTGGTTTGGACCCTCCCGCGATCCTAGGTGAGATTTGGTTCCCCATCTCCCCTTAATCTCACATGAGATTAAAAGGAGATGGGAGAATTTCAATTCAATAAAAATTTTTAAGCTGAGTTAAAACTCCTTTCATTCCCTCTACGGACTTGATATATTGCTTTATACTTGAGTGACCGACTTTATGGAATTGCCACTTCCTGCTAAAAACAACTTTATTACGTGTCTTCACAGTTCGGTTTCGCTTGTAAGCCAAATTTACTTAAGCCATTCTAAATTCACGCCGCCAATCTATAATGAACCTTAATCACAGTGGCACATGGCGGAATGCGGCATTTGTGTGGGTTGCCATTAAAACGAATGCCATATCGAACGTGAACAGAATATAGTTCATACCGCAATTATCTCTGGACAAGGGAACTCCACAACGTCTAATATCACGAGGACCATATGCGTACTATATTCTGAAAACAAATTTTCTGTCTGCTCTATAATAAACGAAATTCCCAACAAATTGTCAGTCCCTAGTTTACTCCGTTAGAGATGGAATATGACAAAATTCGTTCTCAGCGGACCTCTACTAACTACGAACTACTTACCTCTCTGCCCCAAATCTCATTTTATACATCAAGCGGTTTTCGATTTTTCATAGTGAGTAAAATTTACCTTTCGCCTTTATATTTAGATTTCATATAAATGTTTATGGCTTATGTGTGTTTATTCTTCCTGTTAAATTTTAGACTTAAGCCGACGATATGTCGTAACAAAATAAAATTCACAGTTACCCTCAATCGCTTTCCTTCTAAATCCTAATCCCCGAAATCACATTGTAAAAGCTTGGTTCGTGGATTTATAAAAATCTTGAGCTTGTAAGAAATGAGGCCGTAAGAAAAATCCTTACCCACTTTTCAACTACAGTAAAAAATAAAGTTGGTTTCTCACGACACTTAAGAAAATACCATTTGGCTCGAAGGACCAATTTATATGGGTTATAAACAAAGTAGTTTAAGGAATTATTTATCGCTACTTCTGGCAAGGAAGGAAGACATCGTGAGGAAATCTGGTTAACAGTAATTCCTTAAAATGTTCTTAAAGGCATGTGAAGTTCTACCAATCCTTAAATGACTTTAACTGTGTTTCGATCTGTCGAGCCGTTCGAAAGTAATAGTCAATAACTTTCCTATAGGAATTATTTATCGCTACTTCTGGCAAGGAAGAAAGACATCGTGAGGAAATCTGGTTAACAGTTCCTTAATATTCTCAAAGGCATGTGAAGTTCTACCAATCCTTAAATGAAGGTAACTGCGTTTCGATCAATTTAAGATGTTCGAAAGTAATAATAACTAATAAATTTCCTATTTTAGAAATTTTTTAATTTTCTTTGTGGGAAGTTTTAAATCATAAATAAACTCCTAAGTTCTCGTTTCAGATTACGAGTATAATATTGGTGTATAATAAAGAGGATTTTGTCTCTGTTAATGGATATTAATGGCAAAGCATAAACCTTACTTTGGCCTTGTTAAATTTGACGTTAACATAAACTAAGACCAAGACAAAGGACTACTTTGACCTCGTCCTATCTCTCAAAACATCAAATTAATTATTTAACTAATCGTAGTGTCCATTTATTTTACATTCACTAACAGTTTACTCATTATTATGTTAAAATTAGGTAGGTACTCAAACATGTTGAATATTGAAATTACATAAAACGTTGGTTTTTTCAGTACAGCTTAAATACTAATTTTATGGATTGAATATACTAGCTATACCTAATACGCAACTACCTAGTTAGTGAATGAATCTTTTATGTGTTCAATCAAGAGTTATATAATTATGTATTTACCTTTACCTTTGCTTCGCCGGCAGCTATGCACTCCGCGCGCGTACAATGGATACGGCAAGCGAACGAGTAGTTACCTGGTTCCTCGATTTATCAATTCATTACCTTCTGATTTACGAGATCAAATAAAACCAAATAATATTAAGAATAAATTAAAGTCATACTTTTTGAATAATTGTACATTATAGCTATAAATAATTTAAATTAAAATACTTTAGGAAAACTATTAACTATTTTTAACATTAAGTAGGTACCTACTTTAAGATGGCATGCTTTGTACTAAGCTATTAGATAAATTATATTGATGTAAACTTATAGCATTATGACACAAACCTCAGTGGTTTATATAGTGCTATTTATTCTATGGTTGTAACTTTTGTTAAATGATAAATAAATTAAAAAAAAACTATGATCTGTTCCATCTTTTCCATGCCCAAATAATTTTAAAAGTAAGTTACTGTAATTGAATACCAACGGAATGAATGTACATCGTGGAAAGAGAACTCACGTTCCTCGATTATTGTGATGTTCGTAGCGGATGTAATTTCCATACCAACCTTTTTTTATTACTGCGTCAATATCAGGGGTGATGTTCAATATCATGTAAGTCAAATTGTTTTCTTGTTTTTCAACAACACGTTCTGCTTATCAATTGACGACTTTATCAATTGAGAAAAATTTTTTTTTGGAAATAGCTGACGAAAGAGTAGACAAGCTACCGGATGATAAGTGATGGTAACGGCTTCCACGAAAGACCTCAAGAAAGAAAAAAAGAAGGAAAGTGCCGACTCTCAAGACCTGTCATGAAACACGGTCAGTTTATTATTATTAATAAATTGATTAAAATAAGCTTGCCTGACAGCTGTCAAGGGAACTAAATTCTAATAATGTTAATGACGTAACTATAATTAAGATTATATATTATAATCTTCGCCACCTACAAAGTTTGCGACACCCTATTCTACCAACATGGGATTGAGGTCAGTAATTTAGACCGCCCCAATACATAGTTCTATGTGTCAGCCCTATTCACACTAAAAACATTAATTTTTAATAACCGACTTTAAAAATAGTAGGAGGTACTTAATTTATCACTTGTTCATGTTAAAATCAGTTTCTTGTTATATTAAAAAAGTTTTTGAAGTCAGTTTTTGTTTATTTCAAGTTAAGATTGACACAAATCGTTTTATGAAGACAGCTTGGAGAAAGTGATAATGATTTTAACCTTTCCCTTGTTTTGTAAACAAGATACTTACCTGCTTTTGTTCCGACAACGCTGCCGTACTTCGCAAAGTTAGTATCAAGACTGATGGCGCCAAACTAAAGCCGGGTTATACGATACGTAAATAGAAAACGTAGCATCTTTAAATAGTACCTGAGAACCTACATCAACCTTTGCAAGTAATAAATATGAATTTTTCAGTTATGTATGGCACATCGCCCTTATCAGAATTTGTCCTTGTGCGAATGAATGAAAGAATTTTGTAACGTAGAATTTTCCACTGCTATGTACTAATAACTGTAATTTGAAAATTATAAAACTCCCCAACTAAAATCAGTTTTATTCCAAAAAAGCCTTAAATCATATTTAAAAAGAGCTGACCACTTTCTACTAAACATAGGTAGCTAAGACTAAGAACCACCGCAATAACCAAGGCTTTCAATTAAAAAAACCGCACTCAATCGGTTCATTCATTCAGGAACTCCGGTGCCATAGATAAACAGATAAACACGTAAAACTTTCAACACTCCTCTTTTTGCTTCAGGGGTTAAAACAGCAGAAAGTATTAGGATCACAGCTCAAGATGAAATGATGTCAGAAGAGGCAAGGTGAAGCGAAGCGCGGCGAGCTGAAGTGAAGTGAGGCGAGGTAAAGCGAGCCGAAATGAGGACAAAGTCTTCCTAACGATGGTAGACTGACCAATTTTACTAGCTGCACACAATCCATTATCGAAAATAGATTGATTCGAGAATAAAGAGGGGTGATTATAAAATCGACGGAAGAAGTTCTCACATTGTCAGCAATTTGCAAAACGTTATACGAGTACTTAAATTATTTCCCTTGATAATTTTATACAATAAAATCCAACGGAACTGGAACGGGAATATCTCAAGGACGTCACGGATATTAATATAATGGGATCAATAGAAAGTCTTTAAGGAATAATGAAGCAAAAGATAGTAAAGTGCCCGAAAAAGCAAGAACTAATTTTATCAAAACTTTTGCGGAAAGAGGGCGAGAATTTTTCAATCTAAATACTTTTACTGGAGCCTTTTGACACTGAACCTCTAAACGCTCCGCTAAACACTTTCAACACTACAAGCATCATGACAATGTCTATACGCAAACAACACTTGTAGAACACAGTAAGTCTGATTTCGACATTATTTTCGGTGGCCGTCGAATTAGAAACCGCGTATGGATTGTGATGATCGTAGTTGAAAACATTGGTCAAGTTTATAAAGTAGAAGATTAGCTGATAGAAGATTTCGTAACCGTAGGTGGTGTGTCCGAAATAGTATTACATGATGACTAGCAGTCTATCTTCAGTGGAAGTCTGAAGACGACCTGGTGGAACATTTAGGGACCTGTAAATCAATCCCAATTAATCTCAAAGATGTTGAACGCAGTAACACATAAAAGCCTATTATCCTCTTGAAGATTCACAAACGCAGACAAGTTATTCCAAACCTTTGAAATACGCAAAAGTAACGATCCAATCCAACCGTGTCCAAAGCTAAAGATACTTAACGTAGAAACATTTGTACTTCTTAGGTAGTATATTGGTTACAATAAACTAAGGCTATGTCACCGACACTTATACTTACAAACGAGGACTTTCCGAGAGTGCGAATGTGTCAGCGCCACTCAGCCCCAATAAAAAACATTCTTACTTTGTGAAATTAGAACTACGCGCAGTATTGGAAACATGTGAACATTTGGCAAACAGCTCCAGACTAAATGTTACGTTGTGAGCTGCCCAGTCGCAATATATGTTGGTAATGTCGTGTCCTGGTTTCCGGCGGAGATTTATGTGACATAACTATAGACTATTACTAGCAAAGGGGCCAAGTTCAGTCCAGATAATTAAACGCATTTGTTTAACTGGCGTCGTAAAGAAAGTTTCGGAAAGAATGACAAGGATATAAATAAGGGTTTAAATGGGTAATTTAAATTACTCGTGGACCCGGTAATGGGTCAAACCACCGAGACCACGGGTAAACACCCAAATATACACACGAAGCTGTATAGTTAACTTGTTTTTGCACACGGTTTTACCCGCATGGGTATCAAAAAACCACATAATACAATTAAAATTATACTAAAGGAACGTATTATCAGGATAAACTATCCGCCGTACTATCCAGGGTATGAAGCTGTCTTTATACAATATTTTATCTATATTAGTTTAATGCAACAATATTGTATCTAAATTAGTTCCGTGCATTTAAGAATGAAAAGGTAGTCACAGAAAAATACTCAGACAGAATTACATTCGCATTTACAATACTATTATGACCTGACTACGCACTTCGTGCTAGCGTGGTTGTACTTACTAGCAAATCTTTAAGGGCCTTGTCCCTGCACCCTTAAATTCACAGTAAGTAATAAAAAGGGTCCATCGAAAATGGATGCTATATTTCATCAAGGTAATTTGGCATAGCATTATTGCTTTCCGAAAGGTTCTAGTACCTTTAAAATACTTTAAATATTTTAATTGGACAGGGTATCTGCTCGAAAGCAGAAAAATAATTTTAAGAAAATTGGATTTTTTACAGCCTCTGAAAAAACTCTGTTTACATTTTGCAGATTGTTGTTTAATTTTGTTTTCTGACAGTTAAAAACCTTTTACCAGCCTTTGACTGATCGTATGACCTTTGATAGTATCAGTGCTATATTTTCATCAAGATATATTTTTTGAGCGTCTGTGTCCATATTTATTTTGTTGGAAAATGCTCGGCAATAAGTTTTGAATAAAAGAAAATTTTGTATTTATTCATTGTTTTTCACAGTTTATGATAATAAACAAATGAAATACATGTTTTATTTATACATACATACGACATTTGGGGGTTTCTTTTCGAGGGTTGCTTTAAGCATTGTGATATATGATATGAACAGCACTAACGCGTACGAAACTTATTCCTATAAACGAGTAAGTGGTACACAATCCATCATCTACAACATAGGGGATCTATAATGGTTTAGCTGTGTACATATAATATACGTGGCTATAACATATAAACAACCATATGGCGTAATGAGCACCATGAAGGACTACTATTTAAAAAGTCTGTGATTTTAGTTTATGTTATAACTACAATAAACAGCCAAGTTTCAAGAATATCTGGATCTGCTCTTTGTGGAATTTGGAAGCCCTACCAACAATGCAGTCTACAAAGTTTACTCGCTCCATTTACCATTTCTGAGGTCAACTCAATCACTTCGATATACCTTTCTACATACAAGAATGATCAAAGGTTATTCTATAACCTTTGATTTGTCCATACTGTTACTAGACAACATATCTCTAACCAATAGTTATACGTCTGTCTTTCTGCTATCTTTTCACGCACCGATTTGAACTATTATAAACAAAAGGACTATCACTATTCCAGTGCTCATATCACATCTACCAACGATCTATCATTGTGGTGTTTATGGTTTAAACTGTGGCCTGCGGCCGGTATCTGTGCGGCCCGCGACCCCTATCTTTGAAGCGACGAAGTGTGAAGTATGTGTAAAAACCGTCATAACCTTTTTTTGGACTTCGCTATCTTAATTCACTAAATAAGATCATACGCAAGCTAATTAAGCGGTATTAGATATGCACGCAGGGCCTAAAAATTGGACGTTATTTGTGATAATATCTGTTTCAAGCGAAAGTCAAAAGACCAATTCAGAATCACGGCAATCTCCCAGGTATTCAATTTCTTTCCAACGAAGTCCACTGTTTGTTTTTCGTGTAGGTAAACGAAACTCGAAAGTAAAACCCATAGACGTAAGAAGAAAAATACTTCTGGAAAGCTGGCATAGCACAATTGTACGATTGTGAGTAGCATAACAATAAGTAGAACAAGAAATTCTTAGTAAAACTGGTGGCTCGTTCATGGGTAGATGTGTAAAGATTAAAAATAAATTCCGTTAAAATTGACTTTTAACGAAGGGTTATTATAAACTGGGTGAATATGATCAAAGATGAAAGAGCCTGGACTTGTGTTTGAAATATAGCCTTACGTAGTAATAAGTGTTGTCAATAACTGTGAGTAGAAAAAAACTCTTTGGGAGTTTCTTACACTTCTCCTTCCAAGACCACTCACCGTAGGGATTTGTTGTAGCGATGGTGAAATTTGAATTTCGAACAGTGTTTGTAAAAACCAAGTTCGAATCATTTAATTTCCACAATTTGCCCGGCAAAGTTCTTTGCCGTCATAGAACATCCCTATGCGAGACATCAGACAGAAGATCGTATCATTCTGTCTCTTTTTTAAGTCATTAGCGTAAGTTTCTACTTTTCTTGTGTGAGTGTGATAGATGATATCTAGACAAGATCTAGGTACGTCTAGTACTCTTCTTTGTTCCTGAAACCGATCACAAACCTTTTAAATTACTCGCTTTTATTGGATTTTGGACGACGTCATAGCATAATTGGTAGTGACCCTATTTGCTGCTGTGGATTCCGGATTCAATTCCCGGCCAGGGCGGATATTAACGTCATTGATAATTCTTTATTCTCGGGCTCTGGGTGTAAGAAATGTTTTATTTGTGTTGTTAGAGCCACCCGCTATAGGGGGAATCCTCGTACGGGGGATATGAGTGTGTTTATGGTTAACGTTTAGTTCAATAGTAGAAAAACAACTTCCAGACGTCTGATTTTACGATAAGCTCATTTCTTTTATTTCATTAAGTTCTTTTACATTAAGTTCTTTTCACAGGAACAGGTATAAGAGGAACTTTCTCATTAAGATCTTCTTGTTCTACCTACTAGTAAACCCAACAATTACTAACTTTTTAAAATCGATAACATCTCTTTAAGTTACCCTTTCGATGTCGCTCATTTATATGAGAAGACAGACACCAACTTTTTGTTAAAAAAAATTATACAAATCGGAACACCCACTCCAAGAATTATGAGGTAAGTCTTTACAGTAATCATCATTAATGAAATAAGCATTATTAAGAATAATTAACATGACCAGATGTGAAACACTACCTTTCGGATAAAAAGAATTATCAAAATCGGTTCACGCAGTGCAAAGTAAGAAACAAACAATAGAATTGAGAATCTCCGCTTTTTTCGAAGTCCCTTCAAATATAAATGCAAACTACTGCACTACTGCACTACTACTTTGCTTTTGTATCAGCTCTTCGAAAGTATAGATGGGTATAGTTTTCTATCTGCTTTGTATCAGTTGTTTTCTTTTAGTTCGGTTTTCAATTAGAGCGTGTTTTGAAATGACGCCGCGATGATTGGCACTTCATTTCTACCTCAAGAAGCTTTTCGTCATATTGAAACCCTCATAGCCTAAGTGTCACCCGAACGCTAAGTTTTGGTTGTCTAACTTTTTACACTTTGGATTTTATGACATTTTAAATACGTAGATTTTAACATTTTCTCCCTCTCCTACAAATAATTCAGGGGTAAAAAGGGTTTTGTAGAAAGCTAAAAGAATTAAATCGTCGTTTATCGTCATCGCAAGAGTTAATCGTCGTTGTCCATACTATTGTGATTCTGGGAATCCTACTGCGGTGGTTGCAAGGGTTTATCGTTTAATATCTAAGTACTCACCTCGGAGTTAAGGTACAGAGAGGAGTCCAGGGTCTGGGATAGCTGGGCCATGATGGAGCAGTTCTGCAGGATGAGGGCGACGTGCGGCACGAAGCAGAGCACCAGCATCTGCAGCAGGAACATCCGACGACCTCGGCTGCTCAACAAAAAGGTTTTTACAAAATACATATGTGTACCCGTATCATAGTAAAAATCATGCCCTCATAAGACCTCATGAGGATACTAGTTCCCCATGTCTGGGACACCTAAATAATTATAATCACAGTAAAATGTGTTCTATCCTCGATGTGTTAAGTTTAAAATCGGATATACAGTATTTGTATGTTAGTGACCGATAAATGAGGTGATGGATCACTTTATAGTAAGTGGTCATCATCATCAATGCGTTGTCGGTCCAGAAAGGAGGAAGGAACTATAAAGTACTGGCTTTAAGGCTCCTAGCCGGAACACGACAAGTCGTTTGACGGCTGACTCAAGCAAAGAGGCAATTCGTTTTAATTGGATTCCACACAAATGCCTGCTTTCCGCCCCTATGATGAAGGTACATTGCAGATTGATGGCAAGAAATAAAATGCTGAGGTAAGTACATTTTGCTTACAAGCTAAATTGAACTGTGAGCAGAGGTAATAAATTAGTTTTTAGCGGGGAGTGGCCATTCCAAATTCCGGAGATTCAGGTATAGCTAGTTCAGCTAGCAGCCCAATTAGATATCAAGCGGGAATAATCTTTGAAGCTTTCAGGAGAAATGTTCCTGCATTTCCGTGCCTCCACAATCCGTCGTACCTAATCCGTAATCATAATTATACTTTGTGTAAAATGCACCAGATAAAATTTTAATCACTCCATGATAACAATTCGCCTGTCGCTGGTTTCATGGAAAGCTATACCTATAAATAAATATATGTATATAAAAGTACTTATGGGTATAAAGTTATTTTTTAAAGGAGAATGTTCATCATTGGTCCTGATTTTTCTCACGCCTTAAAGTGAAAGTAATATTATAATTTATTTATTATTTTTTGCCATTATCTGACAAACAGAATGTATATTTCGAATGGGGGATTTCTTGTAAGATAAAATAAAACCTAATCTTGATTGATCTTTTAATTAATAGTTCTTTAACAACGGAATGTTACAAGCGTCAATAAGTTAATGTTGCCAGTCACAAAATAATATTAAATAATATTAAAGATTTCTGTCGTCTACTTTCAAAACCCGCTAAAGCACTTTTAACAAAATGTAACCATACCAATAAAAAAATAAATGTATACTTCATAATATTTCTAATTTATAAAACACTAACCATTTTAAAGCCTTACTAGACGTTTACCTATACTTAAAACACTGAATATAATTCATAACAGCTGTATGTAATGATGAAAAAATTATATGATTTTGTTTTAGTGGCTATTGGTGTGAACTTTTGGTTATGGCGGGTTTTGCAAAGTACCTGCTGATTTATCGATAGAATTTTTATATTATTTATTAAGCAAAGAAGATGCTGTAGTAAATACGTTAGAAGCTGCAGTTGTCTGGTTGGTAGACGAACTAACTGTTGGTTGCTGTGCGCACGTCATGACTGTGGTGTGGTTTTTAAGTTGGACTCGTTTTAATGATTTTAATACTCCAGCACAATATTTAGACGATTTTTTTAATGACTGTGAGTATGACGAATAAAATCGAACAAATAAAACAATCTCTCAGAGTTTTTTGTGTTTCATTTCCACTAAGTCTATTTACGAGTCTATTCACACATACCAATTGAAAATACTCAGGTACCTACTACTGCTATTACTGAGTACTCTTTTATCCATTAACAAGCAATGTTACTTATCTTTGATTTTTTACAACTTATGAAACTATCTATTTTAACGTATAGGTAGATAAGACGGGTTATTTAGATTTTGAGGTTATGTTACATTTTGCTAAATAACTTTGAAACCCGCTTTTTGATGTAAAAATAATTATTGGGTCTTAATAATTGGTTAATCATATTATATCGTCTAAAACAAGTTTGAATTTAATGCAACTCTGGACGGCGCTCCATACTTTCATGGGCATTTTCCTTTTAACAAATAAAAAGTAAGCACAATTTAATATTTCACGATAAAATAGATAAAATGTACGCTCAGTTTAAGTCGCTGTATACCTACTAGGGCAACACGAACTTTTAGCTTCACGAGCCCGTTTCAAAAGCCCTTTGTTAAATCGGCTGTGAAGCATTTTTTTGCGTGACGAACAGGAAGCTTAAAGTTCGCTTGTTAGCGGTTCCCCATCAGTGTAACTGTAACCGAAAAAATGTAAAATTTCAAGAGTTGCTGTGTTCCAGAGAATTGAGCCTATAAGCTGTGTAGTCTATAAACTCATTAGCGAATAATGAAGATTAATAAATTAGTCCATAATAGACGTAGGTACTAACATAATAATATGGTCGATATTAGTCAAAGACATCATCATTATCAATGTCAAGCACTTGGACCATAGTCCACCACACTGGCCAAGTGCGTACTAGTAGACTTAACACGCCTTATAGAAAAACTCAGCGACCAAGCCCGAGCATGGAAGTGCATTAAAAATAGGTAAGGATACTAATTAACAGCAAGTACCCATGGACCGCGAAGGACGAGTAGAAGAAAAAAACATTTTGTACGCCGCATTTTCTTACGGGGACTTGTGATGGTGCAGTAATTTCAAAAAGCGTTCGTTAAAACCAACTTCAAACTCATTATATTTGTAAGCATTCAAAGCCATCGACATAGCAAAACTACATCCTGCCCTAGTCCCTAAAAGACTACTGAAACCTAAAATTCATGCATTTAATGTTCTTACAAAAGACACTTACGTGGTGGCAGGGTTTATGTGCAGGCAGCCAAACTTGACACTCACGAGCTGAGCGCCATTGATCTCCGAGGGTGTGGTGCAGTGGGAGGCAGCGTCCACCTTCAGGTTGTTTGAGGTTTTCCTGGAGACAACAATAGTCTGTAAGAACATTTCCATTAAAGAAGACAAATGAGCGGCCTCTTATGATAAGGTCACCGTTGCATATTATCTTCTATACTAATATTATAAATGTGAAAGTGTGTTTGTTTGTTTGTGACTCTTTCACGTCGAAACATGGCTATTATATGGTGTGATTTATGTGTGTGGGGATAGTTGGGAGGGTGGAGAGTGACGTAGGATACTTTTTAGCGCGGAAAAACGTCTCATTCCCATGGGAAGATTGATGTTTTGTTAGTTGCTAGATATTAAGTTCCGGATGTTGCTAATAGATGGCGTTAGTAAAATTCATTTGCAAGTTCTGAATCACGCTATCAAATACTACATCACGCTATCAAATACTACATGTAATTTACTTATGTCATCCTACTAATATTATAAATGCGAAAGTTTGTAAGGATGTATGTGTGTGTGTGTGTTTGTTGCTCTTTCATGCAAAAACTACTGAACGGATTTTCATGAAACTTTGCAGTAATATAGCTTAGACATCGGAATAACATAATTTGTTAAAATTTATAGAGATTTTTGAAGGGACTGGTTTCCCGAAGCGAAGCGAGGGCGGATTTACTAGTAGGCAAATAATCTGATGTTCCAGTATACCTATCATATAATAGGCTACTGTTTAGGTGTTTAGCCGAGATTCCTACGGGAGCGGGCGAGCGGGACCTACGCGACTGTTACCTACGGGTCCCGAAGCGAAGCGCGGGCGGTTCTCTAGTCTTCTATAATACAGGGAGTTTAAGGTGCTCCGTCTATCTTTGAGTACAAGCTAGGTCAGCTTGTACTGTTCACCTCTTGATAATAATTCTGCAACGCAATAGACAAACAAGGCTACAGCGCCCGATCTCTCTTTTTATAGGTCTCTGGAGTCTCTATTGTCCAGTTTAATACTGAAGGTACTTTAGATTGATGGTAGCTTTCATCCTTGCTGGTCTGGTACAACCCTCACACTTGAGTTTACCGCCTTACAACTACGTTTTTTTCCGAAACCAGTGATTGTTTATTTCATTCTTATCTTCTTTCTTTCTCAGCCAGCGACGCATTGGAACATATTGCCTATGATGTTGCTGTCCATGGTTAAGCGCGACCACTCACCAACAAGTGTCTCGTCTACTTATCAAGATTCGAACGAAATCCCTCTGAGCGAGAGAAAAATGATCGAAGCATTACGCTAACGAACTGCAAAATCAGAACACAATCTTTAATTTAAACAGAAAAACAAAGAAGCTTAAAAGCTTTCTGTGGCGTCAAGCTAAAACAGCGAGAAAAAAATTAAATTATAATGTATAAAGCTTCATAAATTAAGTTTCTGCGGACTATAATTACGAACATAACGAAGTAAGCTTAACACGTTCGCTGCGTTACGGGCAGAGTTTTGCCGTATTTGACTTCCGAACTGTGCGGCGGTCAATTGTCTGTGTCTTACGCCCGGTGCGGGGGTGGGTTTTATATGTTCCCATGCAGAAAGAAAAGAGATAAATATATATCCAAGTTTCTTTCTTCAAATGTATTCCATTTTTCGAAAAAATAAGTACGGCATATAATGGTGCCGTAACGCACCAGAACTTAATTATTTATCTATGGTGCGATGCGGCATGTATGTTGCCGTAACTTAGACGCCGTACCGCACTGTAGGGAACTCGCGCGCAGCTTCAGTGTGCCGTAGTGATGTGCGCAAGGATCATCGTTTGCACGTATCGACACTGGATTGCGCTTTATCAGCGCTCGAAAATTAATATGAAGCGTTCTCGTAAGAAACTTGATATAAATAAAGTAATTAAGACGGAAGGTGGTGAGGTATAAATGTTATTAAAATAATAGTCTTTATCTATTTTACATTTTTTCCCAATCAAAACTTAACCAGACGATTAAGAATTGATCCCATATCTTTGATCTCAAATTGCAATGATTATGTTTCTTGTTACAATATATATATTATTTAAATATAATTAACTTTTCATGACAAATCAATGATAATAAAATAGCAGTTTTTAACCTATTTTGCAATTTTTTCACAATTAAATCTTAACTATGCGATAAGAAATTGATCCGATACATGTGGTCTCAAATAATTTTAATGCTTATGTTCCTAATTACTTATATTTTTGTTTAATTTTGCATGACTTTAATAAATGTTAATAAAATAACAATCTTCAACTATCTTACAAATATTTCCCAACACTAGTTTTAAATTCGGTCTATCGATCTACATGCGGCACGGCATGTATATTGCCGTGAAATCGTTGATTTTCAAAATTATGCATAACTTCTAAAATATCAGGTCGAGACCCTGGCGACGTTAGCCATGTGTCAATAGATACACAATCTATCGATTCGTTTATTTTTTTAAAGTAAAACATGGGTTTCCATGTCTGTAAGAGCCTTCAAAGTCAGGTCCTGGTACAGCAAAATACAAGCCGTAACGCACAGCAGGCAATACTGATACGGCAAGATTATGACTCGTAACGCATGGACAGTAAGTTTTATTTTTGTGCAGACGCAGTGAACGTGTTTAATTTCCCTTGGCGTGTTTGTTAATTCATATAGTTGAAGAGAAATTATAAAATACGAACAGGTCATGATGATGATGATAATAGTCACCGTGGTCTATCATCATCATCACAGAAAATAACCACTCCACTGCTGGCCACAGGTCTCCTCACTCAATGTGAAAGGTATAGGTCATAGTTTACCTCGCTTGAGAATGGAGTGGTGGACTTCAAACACTTCTTAAAATATTATGGAGAACTTTCAAGTGTATCTTACCTCGCGTCAGCAAAGGAAAAATCGCGTTTTTCGAAGCATTCATATTAAAAAAACCTGACTAGCTGTTGCTCGCGGCTTCGCCCGCGTGAAGATACTTTTATTTGATTTTCAAACAAACTTTCATCCCTGTGTTTACCCTTCAAGAGGAGCAATTTTAAAAAAATCCGTTCTTAGTGGACGTCCACTCCCTATAAACTATCTATTTACCATATTTCATCTTTATAAGTCAACCGGTTTCGATATTTCGTGATAAATGAGTGACCTTTATATAGATAGGCAAAATTTGCGGTGCGTGCAGGATTTGAACCTGAGCCTCCCAGTTCGAGAGTCTGACATTGAGACCAACTACGTCACCTGGACAAGATAAGGACAAGGAAAGTAGCAAAGTATCCCTGACTACAAGCATAGAACATAACGAATGGCCGCATTTACTAGGTATCTCTCGGCAACAATGCCTCCATTCTGGCATCCAAGATCTTATCAAAAATGTATGAAGGGACTTCATAGGACCAATAGGAGCCAAAAATATTTTTCTCTGTATTTTTGCCTGTGTGTATATTAGTTTGGTCATGACGCAAAATTTTCTGAATAAAATGTGACACGGTTTTCGCCGTTGTATTTCTGAAGGTTCATTTAAGTTAGACTTAAAAATTGGTTTGTTTCATTTTGATACGCCGCTAAGATCCTGAGATGTAAATGATATTATGTAGCAAGACAACGTCTGCCAGGACAGATAGTACTATATAAGGGACTAGTTGACCCCCCAGGCTTCGCCCGCGTGGTATTTTTGTTCGATTTTACCTCCTTAAACAGAGGAATTTCCAAAAATCCTCTTTTAATATTCCCCTACACTCCCCAAGGAATACATGCCAAATTTCAGCTTCTTGTGTTCAGTAGTTTCGGCTATACTTTGTCTGAACCTATTGATGAAGCTAGTTAGTGAGTATGAAAATTGTAAAAAAATAGATAGAAATTAAATCATAACAATCTTCAGCCCTAGCCTCGGTTTCAGGTCGTTTTTGCCAAAGTTCAATTAAAAATATATGGTTACCGGCGAACTTTCCTAACATCGTTCACATCAAGTTCAAAAATTAATTGGAGTTCAAGTTCATTATTCATGGATGTCATGACTCTCGGAGCAGCGTTTGACCGGCGTGTTTTAGTAGCTAAAGACATTCTCGTTGTCGTTACTTGAAGTTTAAAAGACAAAGCCAAAAAGTTCCCGGAATTTCTTTACTTACCACTTTTCGAAATATTATAACAAATTCACATTATTCTTTCTCAATATTTTAACCGACTTTTCTTGTGTTCTTCGTAACTTTGTACGGAATGAATCGATTTTGATAATTCTTTTTTATCGAAAGTTAATGCTTCTCGTCTATTTGCATTGAGATACTAGGTACTAAAGTACTATTTGTGACAAAATATGGCAACAGCCCACATAAATTTAAGCGAACTTGGCTTTTTTTGAGTTATCTACACGTGTTGTTGAAGATCCATGTCATCGCAATGGCAACGCCATGGCATCTATGGACAAGCAGTTACACCAAAGTCACCCTTATCGGATAGAAAATAAGAAGAGAGAGAAAAGAAAAAGTGTCTTCTGGCTCTCAAGCTATCAGCCTTACCCAAGTCGTAGGGCGGGTGACTCAAGCAAGATGATAATAATATACATACTTTATGTTACTAAGCCGGGTTTCACGGTAAGAGAATGATGCTTATATTATCAATATTGGGGATGTGTTACGCATTATATTTTCGGTATAAACGGTTATCCACTCATTATTACCCTTATAATAATGAATATTTAATGACTTAGCATTAAAGATATGCTCCATAAGCAAGCCTTTCTAGTCGAAGCCGGCGTCTGTCGTTTCTATTGGCACCCTTTATATCTCTCTGACAGAATTGTGGTAGATAGAGATAGGAAAATGTAATGATTACCGCTTAATCTGTTATCTGTTCTTTGATTATAAATTATATCCTTTATACATTTGTGTATACTTTGCAGATGAATGTAATGTTTCATTCCCTTTAATTTATTTAAACCGCACGTCGTGTTTCTCTTTTTGACCTTAAAGTTAACTGGTAGAGAATGCACCTAGCTTTAAGCTCGCCATTTGTACCTTCATATACTTTTATTTTGGTCAATAAAGTTTTAAATAAATTAAGCGAGGAACGCTCCAACAAACGTTTTACAAAATGCGCTCGCTTTTCAAGGCCTTCAAATGTAATCGTAATCTATAAATCATGATTACATATTTCTATCTCTGAATATTGGAGTCAGTATTTTCCCAATATGGTGCAGAGCAGAGGGTTAAATGTAAATAACATTGTTATGTACGTCACGCAATCACGCAAAAAAGGGAAAAGGTTTGAAAGAAATTTGAGACAGATAGGTAGGTAGGTACCTATTTATAGACCCGGTTAAATAAAAAGATTTTATCCCGGAGAATGGGTCAGTTCCATAGGATAAAGGGTGTATTTTAACAGAGTCCAAAATAAGGAACAGGTTCTCAAATTGACTGTATTATTTTGTTCGTGTTACCTACCTCATAACTTAGTAACTTAGTACTAGGGAAATTGATTTAAGTTATACCTACTCCTCTTTTTGTTCGAAAGCTGAAAGAAGCTTTTAAAGAAACTTGTCGTCTGGTCCCGTATACATTTGAGCGACATCCGGCGATTACTTTTTGAGTTATCTCTACCTATCGACTTTGAAGTCAGTTTTTTTGTAAACAGTTGTAATATGGAGGTTCTGTTAAGATACCACTTATTATGGACTGCTTAATAATTACAAAATAAATTATTAATTTTTTACCCACACTAAGTCATGACATTTTAAAACGAAATATAATTACCATTCCAATTAAGTAACTCATAAAGAATAAGGAATCGCAAATTTTTTGATATTTAAGTAGTAATATACAAGAACAAAAGTTTATGACTTTAATTTCAAGAGTATTGGGGTACTTCATTATGTTTATTACTTTGTAGTGAGGAAAGAGCCGCATTCATTGTCTGTCTCTTTCTAAGAGATTTCCATAACACTCCATTTTAGAATACGCCTTCCGCATTTCATTGTCGTTGTCGCAATAATTTTATATTGCAGATGTCCTGCGTACCGTTATAAAATCTCCGAATGCCAATTTGTACGTGACATCCTGTATTCGAGGATCAGTGGACATTTCCAGGATGATCCTTGATCGAGACACCAATGTATTCTGTTTCCATTTTTAAACGACTTCAAATAAGTAGGCGGTTCTCAATTCAACTGAAAGATGTATTGAATTAAAAAAGTAAAGATATTTGCAATATTTTAAAGGACAAACTAAATAAAAATAATATAACAAAACTAAATATATAGTTCTGTGGTTCAGTACTAATAATAATAATACAACTGTATTTTGATGTTTGTTACCTCACAACGTTCGACTGGGTGAACAAATGAGAACATCAGTTTTGGGCCTGGAGCGAACAGCTTGTTACCTACAAATAATCTTGCATTTTTTAATACATCTATTTCATATTTAAAAATCTAGTTACATCATAATTATCATTAAAATATTAAACGACTAAAGTAGATACCTACTATGTGTGCGTGGTGCGTAAGACAACTATTTCATTATTCCCATCATTTTCCGAAATAACGGAATATGCACAATGTGGTAACAATATCCTCGATCTAAAAAGCGATGTCTCATGCATGTTCATATTCCAGGCCCAAGGTCCTTAAGAAAGTTGCTGGTCTCCTTTTGATGGTTCTGGTTTTATTCGAAAACTAGTGCTCGCGTCGCGTCCTATATTGTGTTGTTTTCAAGTATCTCTACTTGTCAATGTTGAAGTCGGTTATTTTTTTATAAAAACTTATGATTATAGTATTAATCGTAGGCACGATTTATAACTTTCTTTATCCTTGAGGATACTTAGTACCTACTGATAATAGTTAGCTACTGAAAAATATCTTTAGTGCCAGTTTTAACACTTCAACAGGATGTAACGAGAAAGGCGATCCTGTGAAATCTTTTTTATCCCGTGTGAATGTCAAATCTGTGTTTCTTTCTTATTATTTTTCTTAACTTGAAAATTTGGCACAACACAAAGGTCAATGGCCGATACCAACATTCAGATACTATGTACCTACCTCAATGGATGTCAGTGCATTGTTATGGGTTATGACAAACATGGGCAAATAGCACGCTCAGAGCTTTGGGTTAGAGTGACTACATTTATGTCTTTGAAATTATACTTACTTTAGTTTACGAAGTAACTATTTTCTAATCTGTGCTTAAGTTAGCTTTATAAAAGGTTGTTATTAGTTTTTAAAATTATTAATTTATTATTTGTGAACAACATCCTGAATATAATATATCAACAATATTTCAAGCTTAATATGCAGGCAGCGTATGAAATTCACGGTGATAGTTTAGGTAAGACCGTTTATAATTCAAGTGGAATTAGTTGATGAAATAATCCGCCGACCCTGCACGTGGGTCTATTATGATTAAGGTGATATACCTAATAATAAAACGTAATGCCAATTACTTGTAGGCTCTGTTTAATAAGTTAAAGTATGTACCTATTTTAACTTTTTTTTTTTAATTTATTTATTCACCAAAAAAACAAAACAAGTAATTTTGCCAATAACCCGCCAAACTACAGAGCAGTTTGTAGGCGGACCATAGCTCTCGAAGTACATATACGTACTTATAGTAACAATTCTCGAATCGAATTATTTTTCTGTGTGAAATGGTGGAAATGAAACACAATACATTAGTGAAAACAACACCTGAATCGGTTTAGCTGTTTCTCGGATACCATAGAGGTAGAAAAATAATTTGCTAACAATGACAACAGTAATGACTGGTTTTGAATTCTATTGAGTTAGTATAGGCTCCAACAATAATTTTTGTCAGATCTTCCATATTTGACACATTGAATATAATTAGATATGTATAAGTAGTATAAGTAGGTACCTACTTGGATATTTTAATAAGAAGTACCCCAACCTTCGTTTCGGTAAACCTGCGGCTATAAATAAACGCCCTTACATTGCTGCTCGTATATTTCAGGCTCTATTGATATTCCCAGTTACCGCCTGGGCCAGGCAAAAAAGGGAACAATTTTTGTTATTCTATAAATATGAAAGATCGCAGCAGTTTCGCAAATATTGTCGAAATATAAAAGTAACCTCTTCAGAGAATTTTATTTGTTTCATGAGTCAAGTCGTGGGAATAATACTTTTTCCAAGGTGAAAAATATCCTAGTGTCATACCTGTGTTATAAAGTAGCAACGAACCATTACTAAAATAGGTAGGTACTTTGGTTACCAATGCATCTTTGATATCATTGTTGTCGACAACGCCAAACTTTATTATTTTTAAATGGATCATCCACTTAAACTTAAAATGCTATGGGTTTTTTTTTAATTGAATAAATAATAATAAATAAATAAATAAATAAACGCTAACACACTCATACCCCCGCAGTAGGTTACTAGGTACCTGTGTCGCGGGTGGCATGGACTACACATATAACACATTACAATTACACCCATGACCCGAGTACAAATATTTATCTGCCACATAAATATCTGCCCCGGCCGGGAATCGAACCCGGGACCCCTCGCGTCGCAGGCAGGGTCGCTACCAACAAGGCTACAGGGTCGTCAATTTTTTTACGTAAGTATGTTTCATATTATATTATTGAAGGAAAATAAATAATAATTTCCATTCTATACACATAAGCTTTTAAGAGGTTCTGTACGTGCAAAGAAAATGCAATAAAATATCCAGATACATATTTATAATATAACATGCATTTTAATCATAAATACTTAACAAAAAAATTAACCCAGCTAAGCGATATTTTAAGTATGGTAACAAACTTAAAATAAGTAAGTACCTATCTATTGGGTTTTGATTTCTTACTAAATCCTATTTTATTATTGAACACTTCCTTATTTTGTTATCAGCCCCTGCCTAAGTTCATATGAAAGAGATCAAATCTGAGCGATAAACCGCATTTTCCGCTTTGCTGAAGTATGTGTACACTAAAGATAATTATTTTCTATTCTTACATTTTCTTGGAGTTCATCGTTTAAGCCCTCCTCCGTTGAAGGTGAACATTGCAGAATTAATGACTGGTTTCAATCGCACACCACATTAAAAAATAAAATTTAAAACACTAATAAATACATCTTTAAATATGAACGAATGATAATTAAGTCACAATTTATTTTTGGGAATTACTATGATTTTTATATGATTAATGGTTTTTGTTAAGATATCCCGATTTCCATTTTAAAGGCTAGATAGTGTCGGGCGCGTGCGGACGAGCGCCTGGCGCGGACGCCTGAGCAATACTGTTGAATGGACGCTGCTACACGCAGCATCCCGGCTCCCAGGCGCATACCGTCAAAAATAATGTAAGGCTGGTACACACTGTCGGCTGTCTTATTTTTGTTCCATTTTCAATTTCGTACACATTGGCGGTTGACGTATTTTTGTTTCATTTTCAATTACATTCATTTACAGATTTGGTAGGATGTAACAATAATTTTTTACAAAAATGGGTTAAAATTTCAATTGAAGTGGCTTTTACAAACACTTCTTAAATCAAACTCTGTTGTTGTAGTAAGCTATCCCAGCCGCGAGATTCATGAGTGATCAAGTAACAAGTGATCCGAGACTCTTTTTTATTAGTTTCCTTTGTGAACTCTAAATAGTAACTCTAGAAAGTAGAGAACAAACGCGTGGCTCGATTCAGATGTTTTTTGGAATTAAGTTACCTAGGTAGGAAAGCAGCGTGCTGCACCATTTCCGGTGCTGCAATTAAATACATACATCTGTTTAGAAACTCGGAGAATAATTTCGTTAGTTTCTCATCAAATATTCGCGACGACAATTAGGGGAGAGCGGGGCTAAAAGTGCCGGGGGTAAGTTGTTCCGATGCGGATATCTCGAAAACAGAAAGAGATGGTTACATGATTGTTTTGCGTTGCGTAATGCCTAACAGTCGCGCACACGCGGCTGCCATTTTACTTGCGTCTGCGATGCGGACGTAGTGGCAATGCATGTTAGGGTCCTCTAACGCCACGTAAGTAAATATTTTCGTTGCGATACTTTTTGGTCGCAAGTTAGCATTTTTCATATATTTAATATGAGAGTTTTATTAAAACATTTGTTATTTATTCTAATTTGTTACGAAGTGTAATTTAATACTTTCAGCACAGTGATTTTTCTATTTGAGACAAAATTTTACACTGTCTTAAATGGGGTAAAATGTGCCGTTCATGCGGGGCTAGTTGTGCCGCAGTACAACCAACGTCATTTGTTATTTACAGACGAAAATATGCACCATCTTTTGCCACTGATCGCCCAATGCCAGAAAATCGACCCTCACAAGGTGCAAAAAACTTGCCTGTCGCTTCAACCAGAGAAACTTTAAATATAAACTTCAAATAGACAAAGGACTTCTGATTATCTTGATAAGTCAAATCATGTGGGCAGCAATGTTGAGATTCAGACTTGTCCATCTTTACTACAGCATTTGCAGCAGCAGCCTGGGCAAAGTGACTGCAGCATTGACTGTACAATTGAACCATCAGGTAATAAAGAGCAAGAGACACTTCAGCGCTCTCAGGAGCCTGTCCCTTGCTGCAGTTTCCAGCTTCCTCAATCAGCTGATAACAACACAGGAGATAAAAATACAGCAAATTCTACCAGAGCTAATAATACCACTGCCTAAACTAAAGCAACTCCCCGATTCACTTCAAATAATAAAGGACATAAAAGAAAGGCAACTATTCTTATAGACACTCTAGAGAAAAATGCTTTGGCTAAAGATCAGGCTAATAAAAAAAGGACAAAGAAAATTGAAACTATTAAGAACTTTAAGGGAAAAACGAAGGTAAAAAGGTAAAGGTAAACAAACAAAAAACCGAATAAGCACCCTGTTAAGAGAAGAGTTTTGCAAGACGACAACAGTTTTGATGATAAACAAGAATGGCACTGTATCATATTATGTTGTAATGCCTATTCTAACTCTGCCCGTGGAGAAAAATGGATTAAATGTGAAGAATGTAAGAATTGGGCCCATTTGTAATGTATTGAAAATGACCTAAATGCTATTCTGATCAGTTATCTATGGATAACTAGTTTTGACCTATTTTTTATTTCTTAATAAGACTCAATAATAAAAAACGAATTAACAATAAATTTATTTATATAAATTTGATGTGTTTTAAACTTTAAATTAATTTTCACTCATGTAAAATACCTCGCATCATCAACGGCACAACTAACCTCAGCGACGGCACAACTTGCCCCGAAGTGGGGTTGGTTGTTCCTTTCCGCCTTTGCATAAAAAAATCACTTTTTCTAAAAAACTATAAAAAACACGCGCAATGTGTAGGGAAATTCGGATAATAGATTAAATTTGACTTGGAATGAACCACTACATGCATACATAGTACTTGTTTTACCGGAGTAATATAAGGATTCGTCAAAATCGGAACTTTTAGCCCCGCTCTCCCCTACATGAATATGACGACGATTATCAATCACGCCCATTTACATATTGGTGCAAAATTCATGTAAGTAGATAGTTAGTTATGTAGGTATATTGAGTGTTTATAATAAGAATAATTAGATACTAGTGAACGCATTCGTTTAGCTTATTTCATGAAACTTAAATATTTCCCCAACTTCAGCCCCTTAGGGGTTGGTGTTTTAGAAAAAGGTTGCATATGAATAGGGTTGGCAACCGTACTCTCAAATAGAGTATTGTACTCTGTACCTATCGTGTGGGCATAATTATTATAATAATTTATAACACTAACAGAGGACGCTACAATACTGTTTTTACCTCCGTCTATATGTTACTTCTTTTTTTATACAATGCTTACTATACTAGTGCCAGTCACTTGAAAATGGTTACGTCCTGTAAAAAGTACTAAAAATATAATATATTTTTAAAATGTTGAAATAAATTTAATGATTATCATTTATGTCCGTATTCTTTATGAGCTTCCTTTGAAATAAGACGTACACTATTTCCTCAAATAAAAGTTGACAACCCTAAATATGTGTAACCCGGGGTCTTCAACTATTTTCATTCCGAATTCCGACCAAATTTTTTTTTTAACTGTTTTGTTAATTTTTAAATTTAATCCTCGTGTAACCCGTGAAATCGACAACCCTTGAGACAAGCCCTTATATAAACAATAAAGAATATGTAAAGGCGCCGCCCGAATACTATACCCAAAATAAACCCTTGGTACGGATGAAAACACCGAGAACGCGCCGAGAACAAACGAATGCTCTTGGCTAGTACCGAAGGTACAAGTTATACGCCTCTTTCACTGAATAAGTATCTCCGAGTTAATGTTGTGAATGTAATAAGAATGAGTACTGTGACCAAACGTCCCTTATTTTATGGGACAGTCCCGTTTTCAGGGCGTCTGTCCCCGGTGTCCCCAACGATAACGCGTCGTAAAATGTGATTTGGATGAATTCCGTGGGATATTCGCGACATTGTATAATATATTATGTACAACCATGGACTAGTAACTCTTGTAGCGACGAGTGTGTACGATAGGTCGCTAGTGCTCATGTAGGTATATTAACAAAACCTAGAACGTGATGAAAACAGACGATGTCCCGTTTTGAAAAATAAAATGGTCACATTAGGGAAGATAGTAATCAAACTGCGTCAATTTGAATAGGTAAGATTTGAAAAATTATAACTTTATTAAGGAAAACATCTATAAAATTTTCAATAGAGTATGTTGTAGAGTTTAAACCAACATTTAAAAAAAATGTAGAGCTGTTTTTTATGAAGTCGGGTAGCAAACTAGCAAACGAGCATGCAGCACAACCGTTCAGCTGCCGTACATAACTATTGCGACCCACCTAGAGCAAGACTCAATTTAGGGACTAGGATGGTTAGTCCAGGAAGTAGATGGTGCTAGAAAAGGTAGGATTAGTTGGTTAGTTAGTTAATAAGTTTGAGAACAGGGACTGTAAATTATAATTTGTCCTGTCTTGATGTTAGTAATAGTCCAGTTAGTAATTGTTATTCTCAGTCTAATTCGATCACGGATGCGTTGCTACCCCTTAGAACTGAAATGTTCGCTTCCAATAAAGTATAACTACATCATTCCACACCCCTCGCCCCCTCTATCAAAGTCTAACGTTCATAGCCCGCTAGGAGTAATAGTGTTCTGTGTTCATAGCACTTAACTTCATTGCTTTTATTTATATTTATAGTATTAACATGAACCAAGCTGGAATTACCTGGCTGAATATTCCTCTGTACTGTGATAGAACCACTTACTTACAGCTATTATCCTATTCCCTGTCGTAAAGCACACTTGACCTACTCATACCTGAATTACCTAGCGACAAAATGCTTCCTTTAAATTATTTGCAAGATGGCAGAGTACAACTCACGGATAGGCAGCATAATAACTTTTAATAAAATAGAACTTTTAACGCCGAAAAGTAAAAATCGGTTCAATTAAACGCGCTTAATATTCCTAAATCTTTCTCCTAAGTCTGATAAACACGATGCTGAAAACCGTATCAAAATCGGTTCAGCCAAACAATATGCCTAAAACCTTCTCCTAAGTCTGACACTATGCTGAAAACCGCATCAAAATCGGTTCAACCAAAAGCGAGATAATTGCGCACAAATATACATACATACATACATTGATATAGGTCAAACTGAGAACCTCCTTTTTTGAAGTCGGTTAAAAATCTGTACAACGACGCCGCAACGGTCCAACTTAAACGAAATGTGTGATCTTTGTGTCTTGGTGATTAAGATTGAATTTCGATTCTATATTTGGTGTCTGTTCGGCAGGAGTGTCAAGCAGGGGCGCCGTAACCGGGCGTGCAAGGCGTGCGGCGCACGCGGGCGGTACCCTTGGGGGGGCGGCAAATTCAGGGCAAATGGACCCCGGCGGAGCGACATAATCATGAATCTGTATATGAGATTCGTATTCAACCAGGGGGGGGGGCAAATCGGGTTCGCACGCGGGCGCCGACACACCTTACGGCGCCCCTGGTGTCAAGTTCCTATTCTTACGTCTCCAAGTAGGTATACATCCGTAATTCATCATCTCAACCCATCACGGCCCACTATTGAGCACGGGTCTCTTCTCAGAATGAGAAGGTAAAGGCCATAGTCCACCACGCTGGCCAAGTGCGGATTGGCGGACTTCACACACCTTTGAGTTTTTGTGAACTCTCAGGCATGCAGGTTTCCTCACGATGTTTTCCTTCACCGTTTGTAGTAAGTGACATTTAAATACTTAAAACGCACATAACTCCAAAAAGACAGAGGTGCGATTCAAACCCGGACCCTCCGAATAGGAGGCCGAATTCTTAACCACTAGGCTATCACCGCTACCTATACATCCGTAATTATCAAGACCTAAAGATCATAACTGAATGCTTTCGTTTTAGTTGGTGCATTGCTGCGTCGTAGTAATGTGCTCAGTGCTTAAAATGAGTTTCATTGCTGTCAGCGTGGGTAGCACCCACTTCTAGGCTAGGAAACTGACGCTTTTATTGTCTACTAGTGTCATGTTAACGTCAGTGTTAGTACGCAAGCAAATTCAAATAAGTATCTACCTAATTTCGCTACAGTTCGCAGCACAATTTTACAGCCATACTCGTAAAAGTTTACCGAAGTGGTATTAATATTTTTGTTTGAATGTCAGGACTATTTTTGGGAAAATGACAAACACGTTGTTCGTAGTTGTAAGTTTTATATACTCGTAGCTTAAAATATTACACGTAGGAATAATATTTTCAGCTATATAAAACTACTCTACTAATACCAGCCATGTTAACAGTCCGCTTATGTTAAGTAATACTAAACTTAGGAATTGAAACATTAATATGCATGGAAGCAAAAAATGAGATTCACAAGGCGAAAATTATTAGTGAATTTATTGATTGATTATTTTGACTAAATACGATTATTACCACAAGTAATAAAATGTTTTGGGTAGTATTGCGTTAATAAAAACTAAGTGTAATATTTTTTTTCATATACGTACATAACAAACGCTAAACGCTAAACGCTAAACGCTAATTAACACACTCATACCCCCGCAGTAGGTTATTACCTGTGTCGCGGGTGGCATGGACTACACATGGACAACATATAACACATTACAATTACACCTATGACCCGAGTACAAATATTTATCTGCCACATAAATATCTGCCCCGGCCGGGAATCGAACCCGGGACCCCTCGCGTCGCAGGCAGGGTCGCTACCAACTAGGCTACAGGGTCGTCCATACACATACATAATATCTTCCATGTACAGAAAGTGAAAAGTTACAGATTTTTTAGGTATATGTACTCGTAAAGGTTTAAAACAATGTATCCTAATTCTACTCGTGTCGTAAGATTTCTATTATTTTCGCAAATGTTATTTATATAAACTTTATTAGAATAACGATGTAACATTTCATATTATTGGACCTTCCAGCTATCATGTAACTTGTTTGCGTTCAGTTAGACAAAAGGGCTGCGGGATGTTATTAACTAGCTCTATTTGCCCGCGTGGAATTCGTCTTTTTACTTTCATCCCCTATTTCAGCCCCTAAGGGGTTGGTTTAAAAAAATGCAGCGTATGTGTGACCCTGGATCTTCTGTTATTTTCATTCTGAATTTAATCCAAATCGCTCCGGATTCTTAGCCGTGAAAGCGTCACAGACAGACTGAATTAGAACAAGACTCTTACTAAGTTAGTCTTGAGGTCTAGGCCTAGAGGTCGGTCACGGTTGTAATGGGTGACGACATCGCACATATGTCACATGGTGACGTCACGAAAGCCTGAATCTCGCTTTGCCAAATGGACGACAGTGAAAAGTAAGTGCTGCCTGATTCGTTTGCTTCCTTAATTCCTTAAAAAAACCTTTATAACAAATCGTATAAAAAGAGCTCTCCTTCAGGGCCAGCGCTGCACTGGTGACTCCCCTGGTGTTGCTCGTGAGTCGTGATCATAGGCGACGATGACCACTTACCATCAGGTGGCGCGTCTGATTTTATGTCAGCCCTTCTTCAGGCTATATAAAATATTACTTCGTATATTTAATAATAATATCGTTCAAGGTCTAACATTTTAGATGTATTGATTGAACATTCAATGCCCATCAAAACATAGTTATACCGCGATAACGGGTAAAACGATAATTAAGCGACTGATTGTACAATGAAAGCGGACTTTAACCGGGTGATGAATATAACAGGGTAAGACAAAACTATGTACCAACGGCGTAGTGTAGATAAAGATCATCAATCAAGTTCCTAACAAGAGAAATTGTAGGGGCTCGAAGGACCACGCATATTACTCGCAACTCAACTCCAACTCACTATAGTGCAGTCACACATATAGTAAGTAAGTAGTTCTATTAAACTAGCCGCGCAAGACACAATTACTTAAGAAATTCTATTCAATTTCGCTGAAAGATTGATAAAGTGATTACAATAGGAGGTCTATTGTTTTTAACTAAACTAATTATACCACCTTTAACAACAATTAACCAACATTTTAACTAATATAACTATACCAGACATCCTAGTCCCCATTTGAGACCCCATTTGTTTATTTCATGAACGATGGAACAAACTGATCACAAGTCACACTCGAGTTCGTAATCATTCCTACAATTTATACTTGAATCGCCGAGGATATGAAATTGCCACTCTCCGCTAAAAACAACTTCATTACGATCGCTCACAGTTCAATTTAGCTTGTACGCAAAATTCACATAAGACATTTTAACATCTCGCCGTTAATTTACAATGAACCTCAATTACATGGCGGAAAGCGGGCATTTGTGGGTATTGACTAGTAGATAAAGACTGAGCAAAATCTTCAAGTAAGTTCTAAGAAACTCTGAACTTAGTTAAAATAAATGCATTTATAAAATCCAATTTGAAAATTTAAATCCAATTTCATATAACAACAACGTTTTTCAGGGCGTGAGTGATGAATAATAAATTGTAACGGAGGAGTTTTATACTCGATTTAAACTAACAGAGTGGAGCGAAAAGTGATTAGTAGAGGCGAGGTGAGTTGAGGAGGGGGGAGGAAAGATGAGGTGACGAGATGAGAAAGTTTTACTAAATGTGACCGAACAGTGCCCATTCCCATAAACATTTTCGACATGACACAACAATTAAAATGCGTTAGTATCGTACAGCGCTTGGTGGAAACGAAATTATATTGTGGCTCTTTAACTTTGACACTTCAAATTCTGACATACCTCATCTGACAGTTGACGTACCTGATCTGATAAATGGCTCATTATTGGTTGCAAATAGTAAAAACTGATTGATCAATTAGCGCAGATCTATGACTAAGCTTAGCCATACCATACTTTTCATGTTCTAGCTTCCAATCGTACTGTGCGATAAGGAACTTAATTCCAATAAAAATTTGAATTTAATTATAATTAGCAAGGTGCAATACGAATTGGAAGCTGTCAATGTCAGAAACAATTCGTAGAATTTCAAAGACTGCACAAGTATTTCTTTAATTTCATAAAATTTCTGTTAAACTTTACGGCTCCTAAACTGAAGATAATTAATAAAGTTTTATGATGAAGATTGTTTCCAGTCCTCCTTAATTACTAAGTTTCTTATTACCGATCCCGCTTTACCGATGGGAAATCTAATATCTATTCATAGTTGTGTTATTTATAAAGTAATTATCACATTATTCCGCTACTAACTTTAGGATTTCTCTCTAATCTCAACATTTCGGATTAATATAGCCCCTACTTGGCACGACCAGTTGTGTAATCGATCAAGATAAACAATAATGGGCGTCAGAAAGACGGATGTGACAAAATTATCTTGAGCGCTTTTGGGCTTCAGAGAGCACATAACACCGTTCGCACCGTCGTTAACTATAGATAACAAATTTTGCCAAGTCAAGCTATCAGCGTCGCCGATGGACGTCGCCTGCATCAAAGACAAAGAAAATCACAGGTCATGTTAAACGAAAACAGTAGATACGTACCTATTATACCGAATTCCTTGCGTTAGCGTTAAGTCACTTTGAAAACAAAACATTCAAGACGAAAAACAAATTATCTGTCATTGGTATATGTCAGGTGTCAAGGAACACGGGTAAACCATTGGGGTATTAGGGGTAAACACCCACCATAATCAATGCAATGAGGGTAACCGCGTGTGAATTTTCCGCTAGAGGCGCTAGTGAAAAGGGAGGTCTGTCTGTCACTTTTCGCTTGTCTGAATTTCATTTGTCACTGTTTATGTATGGGCGGGCTTTGACAGCATGACCGCCCTCTGCAGTGGCGCCAACTGGTGAGCACAAAAACGGTTACCCTCATTGAGTGGAAATCGGTAACGCAATGAAAATCATGAGTCCCCGTTTGGCATTTAAAACACCACTTGTCTTTTAGCGTCTGACGCAAGCAAAAAGGGACTGGGTAACCGAACTTCAGCTTTAGGCCTAGATTACCTTCGGGATCAAACTTGTACAAAGTCCAGCGATCTCTAGGGATCGGGTGCGCGAGCCTCGTCCATTGTTTAGCAGAGTACGCCACAAGCAGGAAAAGTTGGCTTGGACCTTTGATGTTTTAAACATCTAGATTGAGCGTCGCCCTACAATGAAAACAAAAAAAACAAGGCAACATTATCAAGCATGTGTGCGTGCAGGCGATGTTTTACACCTTCGTCTATTATCTGTGTGCGTAATATGTGCGTAACCATATAAAAATTGTGGCTAACAGTTAGCCACTAATTTTTGACACGTTTTCGCGGATTCGATGTTCCATCCAGACATTTAAAACATCAAAGGCTTGAACTCAAAAATGGCTGAAACAATACAGGTCAAAGAGGAACTGGCCGTATTCCGGTAGTTGATAACAAATCGGAGCTTACAGTGTGTGTATTTCTGTGTACTGTAGATAATTAGATATAGCGCAGCAATACTTGCAACAACACTACCAAAGGTACACTTATTATGTTAAGCTCAAGCTATGAATCAAACTCGGAACCTGTAACACAAAATTAATGACCATCGATCTATTGCTAAGATACTATAAAACTAAAATTAAATCTAAATGTCGATACATAATAAATTGAAAGTTAATATTGTATTTATATTTTTAAACACATTTTTATGCGAAACGTTAAAGTGAGAACTTCATTCATTAAGGCGTGAGGTTGTTAGTTTATAACGAGAAAAGGTTTCAAATGAAAAATAACAGCTGCATAAATTCTCTTTAGCTATTGGTTTAACAATTACGCTGGGGACGCGGTCTCGAGGAAGTTACAGTTAATTGACGTCTCTTGTAATAAACAGATTGTTAACATTAACAGCAGCGATATAAAACCATTTCCTTGATCGTCTTTAAAATATATATCGATTAGATTTTAAAAATCGATAAAGTTACCCACTTGCGGGCGCGGTCAGTAGTTGAATGGGTGACCGCTAATCACAAAAAAATCTTGAGCATTTCCGTGCTCTAGAAGGCACGCTGACGTCACATGTATAACAGTCGTAAAGCCGTGTCGAAAGCTTTCGGGTGGCATAAAAAGTTCTGACACTTGAAATGGGCAAGTAAACCCTTTCACCGCATTGTAATTGCGCGGTGGAGTAAAAGTACTGTAAGCTCCTCAATTATAAGGAGAGACCTTAATGGCCCATTTATTAGGTTTACATCTCGACTTGTACAATTCAAGACAAAACAAAAAGAAATAACAAATATTATCTATGTGGATCACCTACAAGTCTCTCGCGATTTGCTATTTCAATTTAATTATAAGAATTAAAATAAGTTCAAAAGAATTTTTCTACGAATTAATTATCACCTGTAAAAATACCTACTTCGTGAAATATAAAAAAGAAAAGTTAGACTATTGTTAGTTTAAAATTAATTTAAGTTTTTCTAACATTTAAACATTTCATTCACCCTCAAAAGAGATTTTTCAAACAACTTTATAATTCAAACTTGAGCTAAGTAACATTTACGAACTTAAAATAATAAACGGTGTAGGGTAAAACCGGGATAGATGCCCCACTTTTTGAAATAGCCGCCTAAGTTTAAAAATATCAATTTTATACGAATGATTTCTATTAATAAAGCTAAATAAATCCTTTATCTTGAATTATTGATATTATTTTTTAACCTATCAAATACAGATTTTGCAGAAATTAGCTTTTCCTAAAACACTTTTTTTGAGGATAGATGCCCCACCGTATGGATAGTAGCCCCACCTTGAAAATACTGAGAAGGATAGATGCCCTTCATAGCGTGTAAACGAAAAACCGAATCCAAATATTAGGTAGTTCTACTCCTAAGACAACAACTGTCTCCAAGAAACATGGGTCATATTCATGAAAGTAATTTTGTGTTTTTTGATCTTTTAATTGTTATTTATTATGAAGATAATTCTAATATTACACAAATAACCATAATAAACAATTTAAAGCGTTTGTTTAACTAAAATATAAATTCTTAAGTTTCAAAATGCACAATCGTACCTCTATATTTTTAACCGACTTCAAAATAATAACTTTTTAAAGAAAATTAATTCGAAAGCTTATAACTACCGTTTGGTCCCATTTTAATTTGAGCGACATCTGATGGTTTGTTTTTGAGTTATTCTCAATAATGTGAATTTCATTTATGCTTACTTTTGACTGGGTGTTCCGATTTTGATGATTCTGTTTGGTTCGAAAGGTAGTGCGAGTGAATTGAAGCGACATCTGGCGAGTGGTTTTTGAGTTATCTTGACTTGGAAGTCGGTTAGTTAATGTAAAAAGTTATTTAATTTTAACAATTAAACAATCATTTATTCAAATAAAATATAAAATTTTAATTGTTGTCAAAATATTCACAATAATACTTTTTATTTACACATTTTATCCAATTTCATTGAAATTACCTCAATAGTGCTTTTAATTTTCCATATAAAAATATACTTACTCGAGTGCGCACTCTTCGCTATAATCTGAAATGGCAGTGTATGGAGGGATAGATGCCCCTAAGGGCACCTATACCTCGAAAAATCGGGGCAACTATCCTTTTTGATAGGGATAGATGCCTAAGTACCTATTTCTTTAATAAATTATACACAAAATGGCACCTATTTACAATTAAATGCAGACTCAATGAACCAATATATCGACGTAATAAAAAATTAACGGAATTTATTACTATTTACAAAGTTATACAACGCAATATCACTAACCTTTGAAAGTTTTACGTGGTCGTGAATTTCGCTGCGAAGATAATTGCATGCACGAGCGAAACGCGTCCTCACCAACTACTGTACGTGGGTACCCGAGGTACGGGGTGACTGCGGCTCCTACTTTTGCAATTAATTCCTAGTTGCGAGTTCGGGAAGTAAGGTTTTTGGAATATGGGGCATCTATCCCGCTGGGGCATCTATCCCGGTTTTACCCTAGCCTTTAGCGATCGAAGGTACTCGTCTCTGAAGTTCTACAATTTCGTTATTACAAACCGAATACATACAAGTACAATAAACTTGAGAGGATATTGTTTCGTTTGTTTAGCTCATTGTATCCGCATGAAACGGTCAGCAGGGCTACTCACTGTGGGGTTCGTAGTAAAATATTTATTTATTTAACACTTTATTGTTTGCACACCAAAAAATACAATACACATACAAGAGCACAAGATAGTAATACAAACAATAGGCGGCCTTATCGCTTTAAAGCGATTTCTTCCAGGCAACCCAAAAGAAGATAAGGATAGCACTCGAAATAAATAGGTACAGGCGTACAAAATAGCGAAAAGTTATGTACAAAAATATCAAGGCAAAATAAAATAACAAATACACACATAATTGACACAGCAAAGTCAAACGGTCAAATGACAAATCGAAGAAAGGAAGGAATAAGGAAGAAACAAGTTAGGACAGAAGATATTAATTCTTAAGTGAATTTTTAAAAGAAGCCAGGTTGTCAGCTTTTCTTATAGCTTGTGGGAGCGCATTCCAAAGACGAATAGCTGTCAACGTAAAGGATTAAAATAGCATCCCTGAAAAGCAAATAATACTAAATGATAGCTCATCATTGAAGTCGGCTTTACCCTATCATAAGAAAGCATTGAGCGCTACTTTTGAATCAGATGCTCTACATCACACTGATGCGATGGTCAGATAAAATTGTCCATTTCCTAGGCCCCAAGTAAGTTCACATGTCAACACAGCAGCAAGGTTGATGCCCTGGACAGGAAACCCCACAGTTATGTAAGTTTCCCCACAAGATAACACACATAAAAATATATTCGATTTAAGAAACTCCTTTTTTGGAGTCGGTTTAAAACAAAAGAATAAATAGACTCACTACATGCTGCCAAAGACAAGGGTAAATGGTGTGACACTGTCAGGCATAAGATCATCCCCATACTAGGGGATCACGACCCTCAACATTGAGGAAAATGACGCAAAAAGGAATAGAAGGATTGTAATAATTATTGTCATGACATAATTTTTTGAAAATTACGATTTTTTATTTCCCGATAGACTGGTAACAATTAAAATACAGGCTTACAGAGAGGGGGCGTTCCTTAATTTCCTTCGGATCTAATGTTACGAATAATTAAGGCAACATTTACTCGTAATTTGAGGGAAATTACAGGCCTAAACGCTATCGAATAGACAAAGACTAATCACAATTAGGTATGCCTGAGTCGTCGGAAACGTGGATTGCCGCTACCCGCTAAAAACAAATCTATTAACTGTACTCATATTTCAGTTTCCAACAAGCATCTTTTGGCGCGTGGGTGACAGAGACAGCGCCTTACAGTTTGCCTTACCTGTAAGGCGCTGTCTCTGTCACGCACGCGCCAAAAGATGCTTGTAGGACAATAAGGACAATTTACTTATGTCATTTTAAATTCACGCCGTCAAAGTGCAGGCACAGTGCGGAATGCAGGAGTTTGTGTGGGAAGCAATTAATGAATTCCATATCAAACGCGAACGCTTATTAGCAAATTGCTGGTTCTTGCTTAAATCCTAGTCTATCCTAGTAATCTACATGTAGCAACGGCGGGCCCGGTCAATAATCGGATTATATCATCGGCAATTATAGCCAGTTACAAACAAACTAACAGTTTGTGCTGCAAATAGATGACTAGTTAGTAAACACACTGATTTGCGATGGTCCTGATAATTATCAAAGATTTCCACACCGCTCCATATATATATACAAAGCCCTGAGTGCACTCACTTTCACTTGTGGCCTCGGCCGCCGTCTAGATAAGTCGTGCCGCCTGTAGGGAGATCTCCCTTTGCCAAGGTTCAGAAACTTGTAGGCTTACTAACTTACTAGCATTTTAAATCCACGCCATCAATCTACAATGAAGCTTGATCACAAGGACGGAAAGTTGACATTTGTGTGAACACGAACGGAACATACATATGTATAGGAACATGTATTCTTGTCATTCTGCGACGGATCAACGTGATTTTCGGTGCGAAGATAAAAGAAGGGCTACAAAGTGACATAAACTAGTTTTCTCGCGGAAAAAAATCTCATTTCCACGTGAAAACTCGCTTAAATCAAATTAGCTCAGTAAAGGGATTTACAGGCGCAATAACCGTATGACATGAGATTTTGAATAGGTGATAAATCTTTGAAAACGTAAGGAATGAGTTTCCCAATATGAAATGAGGGCGGGTTTACTAGTGAAATTATACAAAAATAGCAATTTCATAATGTTTCAGTTTTTGTCTAAACCTGTGTTTCTTAAGCAGCATCTGTTCCAATTTAACTTTATTTCTAAAGTTAAAATTACAGTTTAAATTAACCGCGCTTTGTACAAACATTTATTGCCGAATAACAACTACGAAACAGATAATACCCCTGAGATTCAGAGAGGTTTTAGAGCAGTGGTTCTCACACTTTTCTGGCCAAGGGCCGCAGATAGTTCCTTTATACCTTATAGGGACCATCAGGGCCGCCGCGCCATGACCTACCAATAAAGTTTTGACAATGAATTGCTTTCTTTTTTGCGGTACGCGTAGTTACCAGCCACGGACCGCATAAAAATCTACCGCAGGCCGCAGTTTGACCACCACGGTTATAGAGCATCACCACAGCATCACTTCGCGTTGCTTCACTACACTGCTTCGCTACGACTCTGTATCAATAGACCCAGTACCTTTCATTTGACTGGAATTTTGTCTGATTGCTCTCTTTAACAATGGCTTTGTGAGGAATTAAAATGGAAATTAGGCTATTTGGAAAAGTTCTTTTGATCGCGTCTACTTTGTAAGATTAAGAGGAAAGTAGTTAAGTACCTACTAGGTAGATTAGCGTCCTTCCTTCATAATATCCGGCAAACAGCGTTACGGACGTTTCATCTTACCGTTTACAGTAAAAAAGTTAGGTACATATTACATTACATTTGGTACATAAAACAACGAAGATTTATCACTTGAAAGTTAAATTAAGTAGATATCTGTATACCTACAAGGTACATTTTATTTTAAGAAAGAATAATTATAATAATAATAAGAATAAATATTTTTCTTAAAATACATAGATATAATCTAAACTATCTTACCTTAATGTATAATAAAAATGTACCTACTGGGTTATGTCTGTACAAAGGAGATATTTGAGAAGAACCTTTGAATCAAGAAAAACCTTTATTAACGCAATAGACCCCAAATGTAATTGTTACAATTACCATCAGTTTCCCTGTGCGTTTGAGCGCTAATCACAGTAACAGCTTCACCAATTTGAATGCGGTTCTCTCTAACGTATTGTAGTTTTGTAGCATTCATCCTTGCAAGCATCATTCATCATCATTTGTATAATTTATTATTGTGTTTAGTTCTGCTGCAGTGTGGTGTCAGCAACGAATAAATATTTTTTTCTTTCTTTCTTTCTTTCTTTCATTCCTTGATTCATGATTCGTGGGCCCTCATTGATTCAACTGCAACGAGGTAAGCCCGCCAATTCGCTTTTGGCCAGCGTGGCGGACTATGGTCTGTAGGTACCTCACATTGCATTGTGAAACCACAAGTGCCCAGCAGTAAGAAGTTTCTGACGTGAGAAGTTTCTAGTCATGAATATGTAACCAATAGGTATGTTAGCACAAACCAACATCACCACAAGTCAAAGTGTCAACATTGACACGAGATTTCTATTTCTACCTCAAGGTCCGCGCCGCGAGCCCCGGACAAGGTCGCTAAGAGTTCATCACTAACTAAAACACACCTAATACGACGAGTCTTAATTACTTTTATAAATAAAATCACCAATTAATCATCATCTTTATATAATAATTATACATATATCTTACGTTACTGAGTGACTGACAGACAACGCACAGCTGAAATTACTGAACGAAAGAAGTTGAAAGTCATGTATATTTCTTGGGGAGTGTAGAAGAGCACTAAAAGAGGGTTTTGGGAGTTCACCTCAAAGGAGATGAAAAGGGGATAAACTAATTTTAGTTCTTCAATGGATTCACTCATAACTTATAACTAGGTATGTGTTTGATTCAAATATGAAAAAAAGTAAGCACTGTGCTAATTCATGTTGTGTATGTGTCTGTTTCGCTTTCACGGCTATACCATCGACCCGATTTGGATGGATTTAAATAGTTGAAAGCTCAGGGTGAGATACAGGCTACTTTTTAAAAAATATCAACCTCTAAAGAGTTGAAAGGAGGGTGATGAAAGTTTGTATGAGAAATCTAAACTGTTTGACCGATTTCGATCGACGGATTTCGTTCGATGAATTTTCTCATGAAGATAGTGTTGGTGACGCATGGTCAAAATTAGGGTTACTATTCCCCCAAAGGGCTGAAATAGGAAAATTATTTAGGTTTTTGGAAGCGAATCGGTGTTCAGGCGTTCACTAGTAAATAATAAATAAATGCTAAAACACGCATACCCCGCAATAAATATCCTATGTCTCGGGCCGTCGGGCGGCATTGACAAAACAAATAACAAGTTATAGGCTATGATAAACTATGACCCAAGAATGAAAAATTATCTGACGCGTAAAATATAAATAAGTGTGCAGTACACAAATAAATGTATGTTAAATACTCTGATAGTTTTATTAACAATAGTAATTATTAATTTTAATGTGATTTTATTAACAAAAGTTCTCGTTCGATATGCAATTCAGCTCATCGTAGTTTCACGGCGACAATTTACGATGCCTTAAATGCCTTAAGCAAATTTTGCCGTCAAGGTGGATTTCACTGTCAGCACACGTAATAAATTTGTTTTTAGCGGGGACAGGCAATTCCATATTCTCGGTGGCTCAGTAAAACCGGTGGCTTGTTCACGGGTAAATGTGTCAAAAGTTACAATAATGTATACAATACAATACAAATGTGTAGATTGACTGTAGTTAGGTGTACTAGGTACTACTAACTACTTAAATGCTCATGCCAAAGACATTATTTAGGGTATAATAAGTATATAAGGGTTATTGCAAACTGGATGATTACTTCAAAGATGTAACTGCTTGAACGTAAGTTTGAAACTAAGCCTTAAGCGGAAACAAGGTGCTATAAATAGGAAAAACATCCTCAGGAGTTTTTAAGTTCAAAATCATTCAGTCATTTTTTTATTATATTGCGGTTTAGACTTTTAGAAATTGCAAAAAATACTACCTATTTAATAAAAGACAAGAAACAGTTAGAAGCTCCTCAGCACATATTATCTCAAACTCATTAGACAATTCCTAGGTTCGGTTGTTTCCTTCACGTAATAAATATGTGCTCAAAATTCGACCATAAACCTGCTAGTTTAAAAATAAAACCGAACAAATTAAATTTACGGTTTTCACGTTCAAAAGTGTTCAGTCCATTTTTCAATCGGAAACTCGGATACTGTAAGGGCTCATTCCCACGGCATACGTCTTTGACGATTCGTCAAAAAACACGATACGTCTTGACGGATGGACGTTCACATTGAATACGGAATCGTGTTTTTTCACGATTCGTCAAAATATCCGCATTGAAGTTCACATTTATTTCGTGATTTAGCTCATTTCAGATTGGTTCAGAAACATTCACGATTCGTGATTTCTAAAAGACGTATCCGTCATAATCATAAAACATTCACGATTCGTGATTTGTAAAAGACGTATCCGTATTCGTCTTTTTTCACGATTCGTCAAGCGTGTGAACATGAGTATTTAAAAAGCATTGCCGCCGTCAAAAAAAATAACGAATCGTGAAAAAAGACGATTCGTGAAAAAAGACGATTCGTCCTCGTGTGAATGAGCCGTAACGAAATTCAATTTAGTACCGAACACAGTTCAGACCAAAAACAATAAATAATTTAGCTTCACTCAAAGCCATTGTGTGCACATGACGTCAAAAGTCGTGAAATATGAAATTTCGTATATAGAGTAGTCCTACACAAATTTTACCTCAAATATTTACAGGTATGAGATGTGGGGCTTTGCCGTTTCATTTTGCCTTCACGACCAACAATATAAAAGAAGGATTACGCTTGAAGGGAAAATCAACAAAGGTAGGTACTACGAAATGACGTACAAACTTCCATCCTTTGTCATCAACCTTTTATATATAGCCTTCGAAGGCACATCCATCAGCATTTAATATACTTTTGAAAGGTACCTATATAAAACGTTTATTGCGATTTGAGGTGAAAATCCTCTAGGGTAGCAAGGGTAAATCTGGCGTGGCGCACAGTGCACTTGTGTGCTGCTAGTCGCTAAACTTGACTGGATAATTAATTCGTTTGTTAGCTCAACGGCTCCCCTCTGTTCGGGCTTCCTCTTCAATGTACAGTCAAGTGAAGTTAGTAATTCGTTCGGACCATGTTGCCATTTAAGTTCCAGTTCCGGATTTACGTTTTATTTAACGATTTACGTTTTATTTAGTTTGATTCACGTTTTGTTTAGTTCCATATCCGATATAAAAATATACCATGTTATGTTGATTGTGTACTATTTCATGGTGTTAAGTGTTAACTGTCATAAGAATCATGGTAGTGTCCTCGCTAAGTTAGTAATCATTTACGACATTAATTAATTAGTCAAAGCGGACAAGATTTGCAGCTCAATTTGCGTAATTCAAGATCTGCGATTCATGACTTACGACGCGCCGTAACGTTACAACGAAATACATTGACACGATTCAGTAGGTACAATTTTGCATATCAATGTCAACAGAAAAATATTTTTTGCATATGAAACCAACTACAAAAATTATGAATTTTACATGTACAAGTTGTATACTTACTTACGCATTATTAGGGATAACTCAAAAATTACTCCTCAGATCTTACTCTTTAAATAAGACCACTTAACAAATTGCAGTTCACAAAGAAGAAATTTTTGGCATACATAAAAGAAATAGCTCTTGACATGTAACTTCCATTTTTAAAGTCGGTTAAATACCTTTTTACTTACAATATGATCGGTTTGAACAAAAACCAAAGCAAAGTAATTTCAAAGCCATTTCAAATGTATTTCATAGAGAGAAATATCTCCGGCAAGGGAGGTGAAAACCAAATAGCGAGACCAAAATGATAATAATATGTAATGAGGCACGTTTTCACTCGCTCAGGCTGCACTCTCAGCAAGGTTGCCAAAACCTTTCTATGCTCCGTTCATGTTCGATATAGAATGCGTTTTACTTGACAGCAACCCACGCAAAACCCAGCTTTCCGCTACTGTGGTTAAGGTTTATTGTAGATTGGTTTCAAAAGTAAATTATTTTTTCACAACATTGCCACTGGTTGTGACCATACTAAATTTTGATTATTGTTATGTCTCCATAATCTCTAAAGTGCTACAAAGGAACAAACACACATATATCCTGATATACATCATTTCCATTCCTTATGTCGTAGAATTGGGTGAAAACTGCTTCTACCTAATGTTATTCCACACTAATGCCAGCTTTCTGCCATTTGCCAAATGCAGCCCCCGTAATTACTGTGCATTGCAGATTGACGGCAAAAATTTAAAAGGCCGTAAGTAAATGCTGCTCACAAGCGAAATTGAACTGTGTGCACAAGTAATAAATCTGTTGTTGAAGTTTTAGTTTTAGTGATGCTTTATAATGAGGCAGCCCTGCAGGCCCGGATCTAGGGGGGGGCAAGCCGGGGCCCATGCCCCGGGCGGCAAATTCAGGGGGCGGCTAAATTCACACTTCACGGACCAATGGACAACTCTTCATTTATTTAACTTTGACCACGGAATAAATAATAGTACAAGCACAGGAATTTCATGCCCATATCAACTTGACCGACACCCTGAGCGTGGAGTGAGACGTGCTGCACGAACATTTTATTATTCGCGACGCGCGTAGGCATAGTTCATATCTTTTAGCAAAATAGAACCGACTTTAACGCCGAAAAGTAAAAATCGGTTCAGTTAAACGCGGTTAATATTCCTAAATCCTTCTCCTTAGTCTGATAAACACGATACTGAAAACCGTATCAAAATCGGTTCAGCCAAACAATATGCCTAAATCCATCCACCCATCCATCCATCAGCGTTTTTGCGTCCACTGCTGGACATAGCCCTCCCCTAATTTGCGTCACTCTAACCGGTCCTGCGCCTTCTGAAGCCAGCGGATGCCCGCTGTCCTCTTCAGGTCGTCAGACCTGGTCGGGGGGCGTCCTACGCTCCTTTTTCCGAGACAGGGCCTCCACTCGAGGGCCTTTCTTCCCCAACGGTTATCGGTCCTTCCAGCTATATGGCCGGCCCATTGCCACTTCAGCCGGCTAATTATTTGAGCTATGTTGGATATCCTCGTTCGTCTACGGATCTCCCCATTTCTGATTCGATCACGTAGAGAAATACCAAGCATAGCTCTCACCATAGCCCGCTGCGCGACTTTGAGCTTGTGGATTAGACCAATCGTAAAGCACCACGTCTCGGAGCTGTATGTCATCACTGGCAACACACACTGCTCGAACATCTTCGACTTCAGGCACTGAGGTATTTTGGACGACAAGATGTGACGTAATTTCCCGAACGCAGCCCATCCGAGTTGCATTCTACGAGTGACTTCTTTCTCGAAGTTTGACTTACCCATTTGGATCACTTGTCCCAGGTAAATATATTCGTCTACAACTTCGAGTGCAGCGCCATCAACAACGACCGGTACGGGCGTGACATGGGCATTCGACATGATTTTCGTCTTGTCCATGTTCATCTTAAGACCCACCCGTTGTAAGGCGCTGTTCAAGTCCCCGAGCATTGTACTAAGTTCTTCCATGAATCTCGCCAAAATTACTATATCGTTGGCATACCGCAGGTGTGTGATGTATTCGCCATTGATATTAATGCCACGTCGTTTCCACTCCATCAGCTTGAACATGTCTTCCAGCGCAGTGGTGAACAGTTTTTGGGATATAATGTCCCCTTGTCTGACACCTCTCTGCAGCTGAATGGGGTTCGTTGCTGTGTCGTGTACTCTGACGGATATAGTGGCTGATGTGTATAAATACTTCAACACCTCGATATACCGGTAGTCGATTCGGCACCACTGGAGAGAATTTAGTACCGCCCAGGTCTCGATAGAATCGAAGGCTTTCTCATAGTCCACAAAGGCAACACATAGCGGCTGATTATAATCCTCGGTCTTCTGTATCATTAGGTATTTTTGTTTACAGGTTGTAATTATGAGTGTGCCAAGAAAAAATCTATAAGGAGTGGAAAAAGGCTAAATATAAGGAGTTGCAGGGAAAACAATGTGCAGATAATATGAAAAATTGGCTTCGCAGAGGGGTAACCCGTCAGTATCTGCTGCAACTTCCGAAGTTGATATTGAGTTAGAGGATGTTTCTGGCACTTTACTCGATCAAATGGATCAAGATTTTACAGTGCCAACTTCACCATCTTTATCGATGTGCGAAGAGCAACCTGAGCCAGGCCAGTGATTTCGCGCTGCGCCGCGCGCCGCCGCGAGACGCATCTCAATGGCGCGAGGTGCATCGTAAAATCGTTGGCAACACGACGCCTCGCTGCGCAGCGAGACGTCGCGCGCGCGACGCATCGAGAAGACGTGCGGCGCAGCGGAATGTGTCTTCATTCGCCACGTGCTCTTTCTCTTCTACAGGAAGTCAGATTATACCAAGATCCCAGTCTATCATTATATTTTCATTTTTTCACTCGCACACTCGACCGAACCGCATCAATTCACCACGAAGTCTGGACGGACGGCGGCGGCCTCGGCTGCGCCTCGCGGCGTTGCGCGGCGTTGGGAGGCGCAGCGCGGCTCTTGTACGCCGCGCGTACCGACGATGCACGGCTGCTTAGCGATGCACCGCGCTACGCCGCGAGGCGTCACGAGACGCAGCTCTGCACGAAGCAACGTATTCTGAATTCTCACAATGAAATGTGTATCTTTTCGTGTAGAAAATAAAGTTCTATTTTGAGCCGCTCTTTGAAAGACTGCGCGCAGCGTCGCGTCGCGTCTCGTCTCGGTGTGAGTTGACCCTATGTGGTACAAAATTGGCTAATTGCGAAATTGGCTAATTGCGAAAGGGTTGAAAGATCTTGGCTTTTATTTTCTAAGACAAAAAATGCCATTTTTTGTGCGTGATCCAAGATTTATCAGAAACTATGAACAATGATGGATGCATTGTTTCCGGAAGGCCTAAGTAGGCTTTGTCCAAATTTCAAGCAATTTTTGGACATCTGATAGCTGGAATTATAATATGGATGATAAAGATGAAAATAAACATAAGTACTTAGGCGGGGCGGCATTTTTCAGTTTTTGCCCCGCCTAAAAAAAAATGAAGATCCGGGGCTGCAGCCCTGCGGACACCGGCCGAAATGTGGCGTAGCAAAACCAACTCTGAACATCCAGTGAAGTGCACACAGTCATGCCACTCAAATGCTAATTGGGCTCATACACACGTACGGTACCTATACCTTGCATTTTAGTCGAATGCCAACTTTATGTGCTGCATGTAAAGATCGTCACAGAGTATACAGCACAACCGTAAAACCTATCTGTTATGTGAGCTGTGTAATAATAATAACTAGCGAGTGAATGTTTTCGAGGCGTGCTATATATGCCAGTGATGCACAATCTTCGATAGCGAGTTTCAGGCTTCGGTGACGTCACCGTGTGACGTGTGTGTGGTGTCGCCACACGTACGTCGTCGTGTATGGTAGTGTGAATAGAGAAACCAAATAGAGTATAAATAAGTGCACTAATGTTATATTTACCTATTGATTATTGTGGGTACTCTATAAGTAAATATTGTTATTGAAAAATATTTTTGAAGTCATTTAAAATATCAGTAAAATATAACTACTTTTATTCATTAAATTACTCCCTCGTTGAGAATCGAACCTAAGTCATTCGAACGACAGTCCGGCATGGTAATCACTGCGCACTGCGCATAGATCGTCAAGAGTACCACAGTACCACTGCAGTGTACTTACTGAAGTAATCAGTGAAATATGTGTATTATTCTAGAAACACTCTGGTTATAAGGAGGGAGTCACGTACTAAACATACATTCTGTTTAGACAACGGTTCTTACCCTCTAATCACACCAGATGGTCCTCTGCGAAGAATGGCGAATCCGTGCGCCTGCACTTTAACGTTTGGATAATATCATCTATCTTCTATCTACGAGTATATTAACTACAAATTATATTTATGTAACTTACTTGAAGATATTAAAAAACACTATTACTGGGCGGAGAATATTTATTACAAACGTCTGTTTTTGCCGCGCGTTCTTAATTTGAAAATCTGGTTAACATGTCAATTAAAAAAAATCATCTTAACCTTCATACAGAAAACAATAAAAGAAATTCAGGGACCTAGTATCGGAATAATTAAATGGCCTACAATCCATTAATGGGTCACTACTGAGCACGGATCTCTCCTCATCATTGAAGAGGCCTAGAGCATACACCACCACGCTGCTCCAGTGCGGATTGGTGGAGGAATAGTTAAATAAGGTTAACATAACATTTTAATTTATAATTTACTTCTATGTATGTATGTATGTATGTATATTAATTGTGCGCGATTATCTCGCGTTTAGTTGAACCGATTTTGGTGCGGTTTTCAGCATAGTATTTTTCAGACTTAGGAGAAGGATTTAGGAATATTAACCGCGTACCTATAACTGAACTGATTTTTTAGAAAAAATCATACTGACTGTCGACCTACGTATCGTCGTATGCAATACACGTATACTTATTGTATAATATAACAGTAGGCAGAGATACCCCCTTATTCACGAACTACAATACAATACAATAACTCTTTATTATACCTACACGAAGAAAAAGGACATTAACAACAATATAAAACACGGTAAAGTACAAAAGGCGGTCTTATCCCTACATAGCAATCTCTTCCAGACAACCAGAAGTGAGGAGTATAGAACAGAGTAAGGTAAAGTGAGGTAACTACATAAATCAATCTTGATACATTCATAAGATATTTCTCTGTGAGTACACGTTATTATTATTTATCATAATGTTATGAAGATCTCGCAGGCCTCACACACAGCCTTGCGAATTGCGGTCATAATCATAATATAAATAACCGACGATGATCAGAGGCGGGCACATCCGTAAAATATTATATTGAGCGCTTCCGTGCTTCAAAGGGCTGTTAAGCTGTAGGCCCCGGTTGTTATCGATGGAAATGCCGGAGGCCTTCGGGCTGCATCAAAACTTCCTTTGCTTGGGTTGGCAACAGACCTTCCACCAGCCACCAGTCCGTACTGGAACAACGTGGTGGAGTATGCTCTATGACTCCTCAGCTATGACGAGACCCTTGTGCCTAGTATAGTGGGTCTCTAATAAATTCATAAATTTTTATTATGAAACACATTAAGTACTGGATTATTGGATACGAGGGAGCAATGAACGTTACCATAGTATACCTACATTAATTTCTTAGACATATATATGCTTCTAGTATGGGGGGATTAACGTAATTGAAGTTTTATAATATACCAGTTTTAATAACTGACTATCAAGGACACAATATAAAGACACGTAAAGGTCAAGCATTCAGGGTTGCCACTTTATTTGACAAATATCCAACTTGATGGGAATCGAACCGATGAACACAGCGACCGAAAGGCGCTTTGCCCACGGAGCAACTATTGCAACAACTGGCAACTAACTGGCAACTAGCTGTTTACATACATGTCAATTGGACACACACAGCAACTCGAGTATCGAGTTGAGGCAATCGTCAACAGTTTTCAGTTGCCCGCAACTAGCAACTGTTAAATATTATACCGGTTTTTAAAGTAGCCGGTTTCCGCAACTGTCAATCGCAAATCAATCAATCAAGTTGCTCACAAATTGCTATAAAATTGCCGCAACCGTAAACGTTGTAGCAACTATCAACTTTTATAGGAAACTTTTAAATAGTTGATAGTTATAGTGATAAAGCGCCGAATGGGAACGATAGCTCCGCATGGATCGTAAAGGATCGTAGATAGGGTTTTAGAAAAGTAACAAAAATAATATAAAAACATATTCTTTTAGATGTAGACAATACTGTCATGTAATTTTGAAAAAAGTAGGTATAGCACCCACATATTTAATTTAACATTTCGCTATTTTAAACAAATCAAAACGACTATAAAATTTACAATTTGTATTTTGTCCCAGTCACAGTTAATATCAGAAAAATAAAGCGCGCAAATTCTATAACAATGAAAATACATACATTTTTCTGTTATCTTAATATATAAAACTCTTGCGTTACTGGTTACTGACAGACAACGCACAGCTGAAACTACTGAACGGAAGAAGCTGTTTGGCATATTGTGTATTCCTTGGGAATTGTAGGGGAGCACTAAGAGAGGATTTTTGGAAATTCCACCCCGAAGGGGGTGAAATAGGGGGGTGAAGTTTAAACGAATTCCACGCGGGCGAAGCCTGCGGGCGGAAGCTAGTAATATTATATTTTTATTTTATTTTATTCGTACCTAAGGATACAACGTGGTTACCACTATACAACAATAAATTTAATTTTATGTACTTACATAATGATTACCTAAGCCCCCAAAAAATTTTCCTCCTTTACTTTAGCCACAGCATTTTTTTTCAATATTCAAAATTTCAACACGCTGTATCTATTATTATTGTAATAGCAGAAGATTGTTATAATCCTACAAGCATCTTTTGGCGCGTGAATGACATGTGGGTGACAAAGATAGCGCCTTACAGTTGCCTTACAGTAGATCCTCTGAACAAATAAATAAATGCAGAGTTCCCCAAGGCAGTATATTAGGACCGTTCCTTTTTCTCCTGTATATAAATGACATTATAAATGTCACTAACCACAAATCAATATTATTTGCTGACGATACAACGATTATCGTAAGATGTCAAAACTTAGTTACTCTTAAAACTGATATAAAAGAAACCTTACAGAAAGTAGATAAGTGGCTACGGGATAACAATCTTTCTTTAAATGTAGGTAAAACTAAAATAATTGAATTTACTACTAAAATTACAGACGACACTTCACTTAACATACAATATGGTCGCGAAATAATAGATACGGTTAGGGAAATAAAATACCTAGGATTTACAATTGATGAAAATTGTAATTGGAAAGCACATGTATCATCAATATGTGATAAATTAAACAAATTTGTGTTTGCTATAAGGCGAATCAGATCAGTAGTATCTGAAGACGCAGCATTAAACGCATACCATGGATACGTATCCTCTGTGCTATTGTATGAACTCCTGCTATGGGGCAACTCTGTAGACGCGAGCAAAGCTTTTAAAATTCAGAAAAAATGTATTCGTGCAGTTTGTGGCGCTGGACCTTTAGACAGTTGTCGACCTTTGTTTAAAAAATTAAATGTATTACCACTACCATGTATGTACATAAAAGAAGCCTGTGTTTTTGTTAAAAAACATAAAGATCATTTTGAAATTATAGTGCCACCAACTTATCTGTTCAGTAAACGGATGTCGCTAGTGCAGCGTTCAATGTTACCATATAATAAAATTTGGCGACTGTCAAGGAAGCTCAACAACTTTGAGACCTATGATTTTCCCAGATGTTGCACATAATTCGATGGTAAATGATAACAAAGCCTTTCCGACGAATATAGGTACACAACTTGGGCTGTGGCTACTAACTTAAACTACCATGCAATGACAGCAGTAACATAGGATGTTAACATTATCTCAATCCATCAGGGCCCACTATTAAGCATAGGTCTCTTCTCATATTGAGAAGGTTAAGACCATAGTTCACCATGCTGAACAAGTGCGGTTTGGCAATGTTTTCCTTTACCGTTATAGACATTTAAATGCTTAAAACGCACATAACTAAAAAAAAAACGGAAACATCCAAAAATAAAAGAATTACGTAGGCCAACACAGTCAAATTTTACTTTTTAATATAAAAATTAAAATTTCAGGACAAGAGAAATAAAAAATCCATTGTTATTGACTATAATTATTTATATTTTTATATATTTTATTAAAATAATTCTCATCGTGATTTCTAAGTTTGAGGGGTTCAACACGAGAAATCCCTGTAGAAAATGATGGCGATACGCCAGAGAAATTTCTTCAGCTTTTTTCTTTTCACTCATTAGCTTGTAAACAAATTGTTCCTTCCTAACTCCTGTAACAAAGATATAATATTATATGAAGTATAAAAAAATTGGATACCTAATAAATTCAGTGACACTTTAATCGATTATGCAAACATAAGTGAGGAAAATAAAATAACTGAAATATTTATTTGAATTTTATCGGACAATTAATTAACTTGCAATAGCAACACTAACCTGTTGTAATTGCGACGTATTCTGCCCATATTCTGCCACTTATTCAAACGTTATTTTCGGAGTTAGCAGGCGATTTTCTTCACTCGTACAATCTAAAACTTTTAAAATAACTAATGTTGCATCACTTCTAAGAGGCTCAGGCATTTTTAATCACTTATTGCAATTAAAATCGAATTAAAACACATAGAGCACACGCACTTCAAAGACTTGACAGCGGACATAAAATTTCAAAATTGACGTTGTCTTTTTTTAGTTCCATTTTTTTCTACTGAACAGATAAGTTGGTGGCATTATAATTCTAGTGTATTACCTTCGAGAACTGTCAAAATTAATATTATTTAGTTGTAGGTACTTCAATAAATGAGCATTACTAATAAATTATTTCATCTATTTGACATTTTGATATTATACAGACATTCTTGTTTAATTTAATCAATTGTAAATTATTATTTAATATTGTATGATCTACTTGACGTTTATATAATTGACATTTTAATAATTAGATATTGACATAATAAATAACACATAGGTGTTTGGGTGTGTTCACAAAGGACATAAAATTAGCTATAATGTATGTTTTCTTTTTTTTGTTTTTTGTTGGTTTGATACTGACATTTTGCATACCTGAGAAGGTGGAACATATTGGACAAATTAAGTACTGTACCATCCATAGTATAACTGTGTTCTTGCAAATAAAGAATTATTATTATTATTTTTTTTATTACCTGAAAGGCGCTGTCTCTGTCACCCTCACGTCAACCATAGGACTGTGGATTGTTGCCGCTCTTGTCAAAAGTGAGTGACTGATGTTAAGAAAGGCCCTGTTCTATTTTTTCCTGTATTTTGTGCTATTTAGTTTGTTTGAAAAAACATTTTTGTAAATAAGATGTTAGGCGTTTTTTACTAAATGTAATATGTTCCTTGCATGAAGCAGGGCTCGTGGTTTCATTTATTGTTGTATGGTGGTATCCACCTTGTATAGTGAATTTGACGGAAATGAAGTACGTAGGTTCTTCATTTTCGTCTACCACTACTATACGTACAACATAATTATATTGTAATAATAGTATAATATGTACCTACTCAGGTGGCAACCCTACATAGACCTCATCACTTAATAGTTGATTAAAATTCGATTTAAGGGTTCATTGTTTTATGTACCACCATTTAATCACAGTATCATACCATTGACGTAAATTAGAGTGCTCTATTTATACAATACTTAAATAATATCGTTAATATATATTAAATTTGATTTTAATAACCTTAATTGCTAGTAGTTTTATTCCTATAATGTATTTAAAGGTACCTACTATAAAGTAGTTCCAAAACATTCGTTCACGATACTAATTAATTGAATAAAATTATTTGTCGACAAAGATATTAAAATTATAGATGCGCCGACGCAAGTTTTAGTTTCGTTCCGTTGACATTTTTAATTAATTAGGGTAGCAAACGAACATGCAGCACAACTCTTCCGCTGCCGGCTGCCGCCCATGACAACTGTGACCGACCTATGAAAATACTTAGGGACTAGTATGGTTAGTCCAGTTAACGAAATTAAATGGTGTTAGAATATTTTAGATTAGTTTGTTAAGAAGTGTGAAGACAGGGACTGTTAGTAATAGTTAGTCCTGTTAGTTGATGTTAGTAATACGTAGTGTAGATGTTAGTAATAGTAGATGTGACAGTATAGTGAAACGTGTAAAATACAATGAATGAAAAATAGGTCAAAAAACAAAAGTTTACCGTCCCACTTTTCGTACGCTAGTGAAATAAATAAACCTATTTACTTTTATTCATAAAAATAAACATTGGTTGCGAAACTGTTACAGTTCTATTAGAATTTGGTTTGGTATTGGAATTTTCTTGTACCGATTTTTAATGCGCTTAATAACTTTTGTGTAGTATCTACTTAATAAAGATAAATACGAGTAGAATGATGCATACTACATATTTAAATACCAGCTTGTCAGAAAAAATAACGTTTTGATAACAAAATAAACTTGGTGCAATTGTTTACGCTGGTTAATCTGAATTAACACATCCGTCCTTCTTGCCATTGACACGAACACAAAGATGTCTCTATGACGTCGGCCCATTGTACGGTCTATGTAAATCCAGTTAAATATAAATATTTTAACACTTGTTTTGTTGACAGTACTCTCAACTTATTTATCATTAGATTAGATAAATCTTACTGACGTCTTTTAAGTTTTTCAAAAATATTTTTTAGTATAAACTGCTTTAATATTTTAGCACCTATTTTATATTACTAACAAAATAAAGAATGTGGGGAAAATGCTTTTTTCCATGAATTAAAAGGAGCAAACGAACATGCAGCACTTTCTTTCCCATATCGCCCATGAAAACTAAAAACCGAAACAGAACAACACTAAAATAAGTAGGCACTTTTATTTATGACTTTCCCAAGCAAGTTTTCCATCCAAATATTTACAAAGAACTACCGGAGAGTTGAAACTGCCAAAAATGCGAAGCCCACATTTTAAAGAAAATATTGGACACTAGTAATCCCGCCCTCGCTTCGCTTCGGGGAACCAGTCCCTTCAAAAATCTCTATAACAAATTATGTTATTCCGATGTCTAAGCTATATTACTGCAATGTTTCATGAAAATCCGTTCAGTAGTTTTTGCGTGAAAGAGCAACAAACACACACACACACACTTACATCCTTACAAACTTTCGCATTTATAATATTAGTAGGAAGGAAGTAGGATTGTAAAGGAAGTAAGTACCTAGTTATACGGGTGGCAGTCTTCCAAATTAAACATAAGCCATAGGAATGGTTTTAACTTGAAGGATATATATAATAAACGTTCTGTTTAGACACTCAGATTATAGGAACTTTATAAACAATGACAACATCAAAACTTACAATTTTTTATTGTCCTCAATTATTTTAATCTCTCAAGTTACCTACGCACAAAATTTGAAAAATCTTTCAAGTAATAAGTACCTCCCCTACCTACATTGTTTGAGTAGGTGTTACATTGTTTAACTTACAAAACTCTACATACATACAATTTAGCCTGAGAATTTAGTTCTTGGGCGGGACAATTTGACTAACAATAGGCCTTACTAAACCGATCACCTTGTTTTGAACCTTTGGTAGCACGCGTGATCGAGAACTTTACGATATACGCGGTATAATTAAGTATCTACACGACACTACACGTGTATTCTTCTGTAACCCCTCGATAATCTTGAGTTACTTTTATCGTATGTCAGGTTTGTCTTGTCATCCTTGCAGTAGCTGTCTAATTTTAGTCTATTTGTCTAATTTTAGTCTCATATTCTCTAACGTCGTACACAACTGCACGATAATTGTTTGGAAGAAATGTATTAAAACCGACTTCAAAGTAGGCTCAAAAACTACTAGCCAACAACAAAGACGAGACAAGCAATAACTTTCGAATAAAAGAGAATTATCAAAATCAAAATTGGTTCACCCATTACAAAGTTATAAGGTAACACAAAAAAATATTGAAGTCGAGATTGAGAACCTCTAAGTACATTTTTTTGAAGTCGGATACAATACGATTTAAAACAACGGTCTTCCGGTGAGACATTAGATTCTGATCATACAGCATGTATTAAAAACAACCGACACGCCTAAACTTCCGCATCATTCTGTGGCAGTGCCAATGAACCTATTCTGACAGCTGGTATTTTCCATGTGACATTTTCTTCACAGTAAAACGATACCACTTGCAACTTACTGGGTGTAAAGCCATCATTTGTTATTAAACTTTGAAAACGTGAAACGTCTAACAAGATCTTATAAGTTGTCTTGGCACCAGCAGCAGTAGCAGTACCATCCATAGATTAGTGCGCTGCGAACGACCGGCGCGTGCGCACGCATTTAAATATCGAACATCTATTTTTAAAAATGTCGTTAAAGTTACTGTTGATATTATGTTCGGTTGTACTAGTCACCTGTCAGGGCCCACAGCCGATTGTCAGAGTGGCCCACGGTATAATCCAAGGTTCGTGGAAGCAGTCGACGAAAGGCCGGCAATATGCTAGTTTTGAAGGTGTACCCTACGCGCGGCCGCCGATCGGCAAATATAGATTTAGAGTAAGTTTTCTTTACTTTCTCTTGTTTTCATTCCCAATATAACTACGGGATGAATCTAATAATACGTCTCTTAGCACGGTTATTCTCTCCTTCATATATCCAAATAACTGCTGTTTCTGCTGTAGGCTCGCCGCGGATTGAATCGGAGAAATATTATAAAATTTTAAAATACATAATAAACAAGTCGGTTAGTGAACAGGGCCCCAATTCTGCTAATTTATAACGCTTCAATAGTGTCTCGATTGAATTGTTTGCCACATTCTGTACACAAAATTGAATAGTTTGACACATTTTTAGCACATTTCGTGTATAGAATTGAATAGTTCGACACATTTTGGTACGTTCTGTGTACAAAATTTAATAGTTTTCGACGCTATTTCGGCATATTCTGTCTACAAAATGTGGGAGACTATTCAATCGAGACACAATAATAATTGAAGCGTTATAACTTAGCAGAATTGGGGTCCAGGTTGCGAGTTATTGTTAGCTGTATAATGAGGTAAATGGAAAAATCAATGACAATTATTATGGTAAATCATAGCATATCTATTAATTAGATTAAACATAATGGTTAGTCGTACCTAAATGTAAATAATGGTCTTTCTACAGAATTATAAAATCGACTTTGTTTTTCCTGTCTGATTAATTCCAACGCCGGAGGGTAAGTAGGGAAATTGAAATGGACAAAACAATTAGGTACTTACAATATTTGTACTTAGTGCCTTTCCATTTCGAAATAAGTCATGCCATTAAGAGGTCCTTAAATAAATACTGAATTCTACGATTCTAATAAGTTTCCGAGATAAGTCTACCTAAATACTGATAATATTATGAATCTATTATTTGCTTTTAGAATTTAGATAAATAAAACTGCCACGTGTATCAAGATAAACATGAAATAAAACAGAGAGAGAGTGTTAAATAAAATAATAAAGTAATTTTTAAAAGCATACATTCGTTAAAACTAAATTTACAAAATGCATACAAATACATAAACCACTCGTATTCCTATTCTTTTACTTTGATAATCCCATAATAATTTTGGTTTTAAAATTATTAAGAATACAAAATCTTTATCCATATTTTTTTTTATTCAAGAATCCGCTTCCAAAATTTAAAATTGTTTAGCTTTTAAATTACCTAATTAGCATTTTCATATTTTTTGGGTACATTGGTTGGGTTTGCACATTCTCATCATACACTCAACAAATGCAAAATTAATAAGCGGCTGAGCCGCGTATGCGTATAATGCGTAGGGCCCAAAACGCATTTGCCGGGGCGGGGTGCAGATGGTTTTTATAGGTACCTAATTCTTTTTAGGATTCTGCACCTTTTTACCAAGATGGCCGCTGCAGGGAAGATGTTGCGACCTCAAAACCCTAAACTTAATTTTACACTAACCCTTTCTTGACATCAAAAAATTTAATGTAGTAGCTAAATCTAATCTGAAATTCGTCCGCAAATACAAAGATGCGGTGAACTAAATCTGTTATATATCGTACTTTTTTTTAATGTTGCACTATCTGCTTCGGCGGACGTTGTCCAGCAACACATATTATTTTTTATTGTAAGCGGCATAGTAATATGAAACTGGCGCCAGTTTTTAAGTCACATCCAGCCATACAAGTTCCAAACCACATCAAACATTCAGTAGTTTTTGCGTGATGTGCGGACAGACATACAGACTTTCAGACAAAAATAAAATGAAGCAGACCCCTGTTTGGATATTTTAGTGATAGGTGATAGCCTGCAGGAAAACACAAACAAACACATTTACCTACTTTAAAAACACCGAGAAAAACACATACTTACCTTTAGGAATAAGGCTCATCATCATTCATCGCTATAGCTAGACTAACAGAAAAAGGTTTAGATAAATCGTGGTAACATTTAGAGACAAAATATATCTACCTATCAGTAATGTAAACAAGTTTAGTGATACAATTTAATAGTGTAAATATCGAAGACTATACTGTGTATGTAGTTGTGTAGTTAACCTTGACAAGTTGTTTACTATTACACAATATTGGTTTATATACCTAACACTACTTAACTGTTCAATTTCCCACTAATAATATTGAAAATTTCTAATAAAAGGAAAGTTATTGGATTCAACCCGATTTTCGAGAATAGAATTTTGTTTTGAAACTATTCTCTCTTCCCGCGATGGTGTTGTTCCTACGCGGGCGGAGAAATAAGTACATACTTATGAAATTTTGACCAGTTAAATTCTATAATCTAGAATGAACAACGAGTATGTACAAAAAGTTAATTTTTGTATTCTTAATTTGTATAGAGCAGTAGAAATACATTCAATCAATATAAGGCAAAGAACTCACGAAGCGACTTTCAGCCGGGTCCGTCGCGGTTGGTCGCGGTTGTGGGCTCGCAACCTAATTGTAATCTGTGCGGCAACCGCGGCGGGCGCGGGTGAAAGATTTTTGGAAATTCCTTCCCTAAAGGGATAAAAAGAGGGATAAACTAAAAAAAGTTCTACACGGGTGAATCTGTGGTGAGAAAGCTGATCAATACATACATAAAACATTTCACACGATATGATAAAGTTTTTCTAAGCACACATCATATCACGTTTTTTGATACAACGTGACATGTTGTTGAAAATATACTATAGGTCCATTGTGTCAATGTAAAATAACTCTTTGACAGAAGGAATTGCGGTCGAATTTCGGGTGCAGAGTGGGTGTGAAGCACATATAAATATATTATTGAACATCTGTTTGTGCTTCCGTTACAATCCGATAGCAACCAACAACGAAGGAGTCCCTACTTCCTAACTTATTAACTTTAACATGTAAGATGATGACGATAGACTCGAATCTGACGTCAAAATTATAAAAGCGTAAGAACGCACAACGAATTCCTGTATAATTTTGCACACGTACAGTCCCGTAACACTGAGCTATTTAATTATTTTAAAAAGTTACTTGTATCTTAAAATTTCCTTTTTCCATTCGAGCCCTGACAGACAGCGGACACCGTCGATAAAATTATTCTTGAAGTTAGCCGACCATTAAAAAAATGCAAGTTATTTCGACAGAAATATTATCAGCTTGATGGTTTAATACCGAATTTAATCTCTTAGCGAAATATTCTAGAAGCCTAACATGCATTAATATAAGTAAAAATAATATCAAAAATATTGATATCTGGCATGGAGTGTAGTTCTGGTGCGCTTTTAATTAATTCGTAGGTATTAACATTTCATTAACAGTAATTATCAGGTAGTTTAGTTTTCTGCTGGTTTTCTGGCTACTGCCCCCGTCCGTCTGAACAAACTTTAGAGAATTATCATTAAGATGAGGACAGAAATAACGATGTTACTGATTGTTACTAAATTATACATTCATTTTAACTGGAAACTTTTCAACATAATTATAATGTATTTTTATCCTAAACAAGTTAGGTCGAAAACGATGCGTGTCGTGTGCCATATTTTGCCTAAATATCGGCTATTCTGGCGCAAAGAAGCCACAAACACCCAAACATTACCTACACATTCAAATTTTCAAATAGGTACCTACATAATATTAGTCCTATTTTACTGATAGATACTACCTAAAGAGTAAGCAAATTAGATAAAATATACAATAAATCAATGTAATTTATGGGTCTAGTCGTGAGTCGTGACCCGTGGTCGTGACTATGATGTATATGTCGTGGCCACATCGTAGATTTGCTCACATCATGAAATGTTCGCATTTCATGAAATGGTCAACTGTCTATTGGCCACATCATGATGTGGTTTGAGCAGATCAATGACTAGAAATCGTTTCTCGATATGGGCAACTAAACGCGCGGCTTTTTCATGAAATGGTGAAGATTATTTTGATCATATCGTAAAGTAGTTACATTACTTACCGGTAGAGGCGCTGCAAGCGCTTTGTTTAAGTATGTGTGAAGATGGCGGCCGTTGGCGTAAATGTTGTTTCTCTTGTCAATTTGGCCTAGAGTAAAAGGGTAGCAAAAAAATTGCGAATTGCAAAAGACAATTCACGTCAATTGTTAAAAACGAGTAACATTGAACGGAGACATAAAAATTGAGTTGATTTTGGATATAAAACAATGAATACTCATTTCCATTACTACTCAGTCAAGTTCTTCAAGGTGTAGGTAGGTCGAATTGGTTACAGAACCGAATTAGCCTACCCCTACTCCACGTGGTCTTGTATGCCCTACCCCTAGAGTGATTTTAGAACCCGGAGGCGCGGAGGGAGGGCAGCCCCGCCCGCTGTAACAAAACGCAGACACCCGGGCAAGCCGGATAGGCTTCGGCTTCCAGCTTCGGCTTGCTGGTCGCCTAAGGCGACCAGCAAGCCGAAGCTGCGCAGGCGAGCGTGGGTGTCTGTGCTTTGTTACGCAAGGGCGAAGGGGCTGCACCTTCCGCAGCGCCGGAGACGTCATGGTTCGAAATTATGCCCTATATTCCGCGTTTTTACGATTTCGCCAAACGTTGATGACCAAATCGTGAAACGTAGACTATTTTACGATCGGTCCAAACTGAGTTAACCATTTCATGAAATGCGACCATTTCAAACCCTTCTCTTTGTAGTTTGATTCTCTGTTTACCATTTTTTTATTTCTCATCCTGTGTTAACAGCCAAATTCTGATACCTATACCCCGAATCCCACACGGACCTGTTTTACAAGCAAATTACAAATTCTCATGAAAATCGATTTAACTGCAATTAATTAGTCACTGAAACGTGCCTTTATCTAAACTGAGGATAAATTAGAATTGATATTACCCGAAATACTACAGATAAGGCTATCTTTATAAACCTGTTATTATTGTCGTATCGAAGAGTGAAGTTGTTCGTACTAGCTACTGAATTACTGAAGTATGTTTTTAAAGGCCAATTTTAAGTAATTCCATTGCGATATTTCTGAAGACGATTACTTAATTACTTTACATACCGTATCCTTTTGCTTTGTTGCATAAGCTTTTCGATTATGCCGGATTATTGGCGTACAACTGAGCAAGGGTCCCACATTGAGGAGGCCTACCTACACCATATTCCGCCCCGCTACTCTAGTGGTATAATATCGATGGAGGAATTAGTGGCCACCCCAAGTATCAGAAGCCACTCGAAGGCCTCCAATATGGTTAAAGATGCTATCTATCGATAGCAACCGGGATCGACAGCTTTACGTGCCTTCCGATGCACAGAAGCAGTCAAGAATTTTTACCACTAGCGATCACCCATTCTAATGATCGTGCCTGCAGTATCTTATCTTTGTCGAAAACTTAGGATCAATGAAAGCGGTCAGGTCATGACCGCACCTAATTATTATTTACTAGAGAACCGCCCGCGCTTCGCTTCGGGACCCGTAGGTAACACCCGCGTAGGTCCCGCTCCCGTAGGAATTTAGGCTAAAAAGTAGCCTACTACTCGCTCTCTTCACTCCACTCTGTCTGAGGTGTGTGGAGCCCTCGGGACTGTTAGTTCCCCTTTGGGGATGTCTCTCGCGTCCCGTTAAAACGGGCCAGTCCTTGGGTTGGGCCCTAAGGCCCTTGGTTGTCCATCTGTGGTTAACCAATAGGTCAAGTACGGTGAGTGGTGACCTTTTTACAGGCCACAGAGTCTTAAACGGCATGGGGTTCATCTTCGCGCCGCCCAGGCGATCGAGCCCCTACCGGGTGAATCCCGCTGGTGGGAAGCCCAGCAGGAGCCGATCAGCGTCGGGCGACGACTTACGAAGCCCCAGTATCAGTCAGTGCTAGGCCCGTCCCGCGCAACCAGCAAGTCGCGCGGGAAGACCCAGCGGTCCGGTGGACGGGTGTGGAGCGGCGCCAGGTTCTGCAGATGCGGGAACCGCGACGCGTCGACACGCCCGAACATGTTGCGTGCCAATCGCTCGATGAAATCGTCCAGGCTCTCGACTCGAAGGTCCCTCTGGATGACGGCGTTCCTGACGTACCTCGGCGCACCAGTCAGCCGGCGAAGCGCAATCGCCTGAACTGCGCGCATCCTCTTGCGCTGCGGTTCGCTGGCGAGCGCGTACCACGCCGTTGCCGCGTACGTGAGGCGGGGTCTGATGTAGGTCTTGTAGACCCCGAGCTTCAGTCCGAGAGGGAGGCTCGAGGAGAGCACTGGTTTCTGCCATCGCACTTCTGGAATTCGCGACGGCTTTCGTAACCTGTGGCTTCATCGAGAGTCTTCCGTCGATTTTGCTCAAGTATTTGGGCTGTGGGGCCCATTGGATATCTTGTCCATGAAGCTCCAGAGTAGGGTCCCGCCTGTTGAGGTATCCTCCTATGTTCACAGCCGGCGTCTTCCCGACATTCACCGACAGTCTCCACGCGGCGAGCCATTCGGGGAGGGCATCAAGCGCACGCTGCATCTTGACAATGGCGTGGGTTCTATTCAGCGACGTGGTGATGTACGCCACGTCATCGGCATACAGGGCAAGCGACGCCCCCCCTGCCGCCGGGATGTCGTCGGTGTAGCAGGCGTAGCAGACCGGGGACAGGCAACTCCCTTGCGGGACGCCGGCTGCGATCGGACGCTCGGTGGATTCGGCGTCTTCAACCACTACTCTGAAGCTTCTATTTTCGAGGAAACTGGAGATCATCTTAACGGCACTCCGGGGCGCCGACGGCTGCGAGATCTTGTAGAGAAAGCCGTCGTGCCAAACACGGTCGAACACCTTTTCCATGTCGAGGAATACTGCACACACGCGTTCTCTCTTATTCAGAGCCGCGGTAACGGTGTGCAACACAATCGACAGTGTAGCCGTGCTGTTCAGCGGCATCAAAAAGTAGCCTTCCACTTCTGTTGGCAGCTAGGCTATTCCACCCCGGATGCTTGCAGTTCCAGTCGCCCGCGCCCACCACCGGTGTCGGCGAGTCCAGCAACTTGCGGACATCAGCCAACAGGATAGTGCCAGCGGGCGGGCGGTACACTGACCACAGCCGGAGCGGGGAGTTCTCGAGGCAGAGCTAAAGTAGCCTATTACATTTGCCTATGACTTAAGTAAATTACATGTAGTATTTGATAGCGTAATTCAGAACTTGCAAATGAATTTTGTTAACGCCATCTATTGGCAACTCCGAAAATAAATATCTAGTAACTAACAAAACATCGATCTTCCCATGGGAATGGGATGTTTTTCCGCGGTAAAAAGTAGCCTACGTCACTCTCCACCCTCCTAACTATCCCCACACACATAAACCTTACCATATAATAGCTTTGTTGCGACGTGAAAGCGTCACAAACAAACAAACAAACAAACAAACAAACAAACAAACAAACACACTTTCACATTTATAATATTAGTAAGGATTTATTTAAATTTATTACTTCTCTTAGCTCGACTTTACGTTACCCTAGTCACTGTCCCGGGAATATTTAGCTGGCACGCGCCGACCGTAGCCGCGGTGTCGAACATTGATTTACGGAACAATTACGAGACAAAGGCCTAACATCACACGATCTCGATAATAGTTGTGTATTTCCCGCGTCACGGCTTGTTAGCTTCACGTGCAGGGTTGACAAAGTTTATAGGTAAACGTAACACCATATTTTATCGTATTGGGGTCTGGAATATTGACCCCAATCCCATGCCGGGACACCAGGGTGATAGAAGCCTGCCCACAATCATTAGATTGATACCCATGACTTAGGCTGATAGGAGCAGAGGTGGCAAGGCGGCCTGCTGTTCTCTAGAATTCGGATAAATTAGTAATTAGGTTTGTTGTACTGTTTAGGCACATACCTAGTCTATCACCTGGATTGGTTTCACACACCAGTGAGACAATTACAGGAAGCTCTCAGGTATGCAGGTTTCCTTGCAATGTTTCCGTCACCAAAGAAAATCTTGATTTATTTCTAATCAGCACATAAGTTTGGACAATTAGAACCTATGAACCTATGACCTAGAACTCTCGAAGTTCTTCATACACTTGGCGACCTCATAAAAACGCGATAGCCACACACAACCAGCCCTGCGAGTCAAAGCCTGCGAGTATCATGAATTCATGTCAACAAAGCGACTGCAGCCGTTAATTAGAACGCACTGTCATTGCGGTTGGGAGCCAAGCCAACCGATGATATTTCATACGAAATGTCAATATTGACGACACCAAACTCGCCGGTTCACGTGCATTCTAATCAAACGTGGCTGCTACGCTGCGGAATGTATTCTAGTTTATCGAGCATTCTATATGAAGATGGTTTTGAATTTCAAATAAGTTCGTAGATGAAGTTCTTCTAAGTAAGGATGCTGCGGGTGTACGCAAGAGGATGCTAATGCTGGAACGAAACGGAATTCTGTTGATAATGTCGAATTAATAAAAAGGTAATACTACCAAATGGATCGAACGTCGGGTTCCAAAGAGAGGTTTGGGGTCGTATCCTGAATGCACCTCTAAAAACGCATGTGCACGTATCTACCTACGCACGTAAGAAGTTAAAGAACAAAATATAACGAGTAGTTTTATCTATCCATAATGCGTATTTAATTGAGTTCGTCTACATTGATGAGGTCCTCAATTTAATACATTTTATTTTGAAGTTAAAACTGTTTTTTGTTAAAATTATATCCTGAACATTTTGTTCTCAGGAACCCCAACAGCTGAAGCACTGGGCGGGAGTGTGGGACGCCAGCAAACCGCTACCCAAATGCTTACAATACGACCCGTTTGAAAATCAAGTCACAGGTAAATCACTACACTACACAATTACACTGACTACTTGAGCCTTGTTCTAGGACTTCTAGGCCGGTCACGGTTGTCATGGGCGGCAGCGGAAGCTATGGCGGAAGGGTGGTGCTGCATGCTCGTTTGCTACCTTAATTCTACGGAAATAATAAAACCTCTCATAATTTTCTTAGGATAGGAACTTCGTTTTTGTTGAAGTTGAACATTGTGTGTTGGGTTTGTGTCTTATTTTATTACGAGCTGAATCCGCTACTTCGTTCGCGTGGAAAATTTCCCGCATAAATCCTGTGGAAATATGGGGATAATTTTGTAGTAGTCTATGTAAGGTTGAAGTTGTTGAGGTTGCGTGTTCGATTCAATAAAAGTCCGAAGTGGTAAAGTAACCGATGTAATTCCTTTTCACAATTAGACAAGTACACAGCTTTACTTTATACGAAAACAATACACGGCTTATTATCGCGACTGTAGGATGACGACTGTCGGGACTAGTGGCGTGCGCGGGGAAGAAGATTAAATTTCACAAGTCATCATTTCGCTGTGTCCCAACAATCATCCCCCTCTTATAAAAAAAGAGAAAAAAAAATTGATCTGTTACAAGTTATAAAGTTATAAAATTTTAACATGCTAAATCAATGCACAAAGGCACACAGGAATGTGCTGAATTGCAAAGACAGTCGTCGCTGCAGGCGACGATGTGCTACAAAAACAAGTATCTCAAATTACATTCTCACAATTGCGAAACATATCCAAGTTGATACTGAATCTACACTAATAACATAATAATATAATGATTCCATGAATGAATATTATGTTTAAAATTATCTTTACACAATCTGAAAAAAAATGTCGCAATATTATTTCGAACAATTATTACACTTTAGAAGAAATATGACACAAAATATTACATTGACACACTGTACCCAAAAATATCTGAATCTGAATTACCGCTTAACTGACCATTTATTAACTAATACACTGAACCACTGTTTTCAATAAAATTTATCACTTAACACGGACTGTCCTGAGACATATTCTGACCCGAACTCGGCTGCATGACTGCGGGTCCTGCAGGATAAACTGATGCTAACTCTTTCTTTATCCATTTTTTGGTACGAGCACAGCACCGCTTTCCGCAAAAACACACGAATAAAATCGTTAGTGCTACAGCCACCACGATAACCACGGTTCCAAAAATTTCTAACTTCTTTTCCATGTCTCCAACTTGTCTCGCATTATTCGCACCTTGCTGCGCAATAATGACTTCTTCGTTTTTAGTATTATAGTTGCCCATCTTAATAATTGGCATAAAATAAAAATAAACTCACTTTGATTAAAATAAATGATAACAAACAATATCAGATTCCGAAGTGATTGAAAACAGTGATTTTACATTATTTATATACTAACTAAATTTCACAATGTGTTATTCAAAACAATTAATGTTATTTTAAAAATAATATAATTAATAAGTACTTTCTGCAAATCGCACGGTTGGCTTTATCTGCCTTCCACTGCGCGTGGTTCTAAGTATAGGCGGAAGCGATTTTGTTTCATAATCTGAATTATTAGAGACTGTACTACTGTTATCTTTTTGCAATAAATGATTATCCACTAATGTCGTTTTTTCTTCGTCCAACAAATATGCAGGCTTCAACCTATCTATAGATACCACGATATCCCTATTATGTAACCTGATTTTAAAATTTTTACCATCCCTACCTAAAACTAGGAATGGGCCATCATACGTAGGACTGAGTGATTTCTTTAAAATATCGTTCCTCAAAAATACATGCGAACACTTACTTAAATCTTTACTAACGAATATTTTACGCGACTCGCTAACCGCTCGTGAATTGGGCCGCACCCTACTCATAGCTTTACGCAATTGTTCTAGAAAAACATGTTGATCACTAATCCGCTGATTCGATGTTTGGAAAAATTCACCTGGCAATCTAAGGGTTTGTCCATATACTAACTCAGCAGCACTCAACCCTGAATCGGTTCTACAAGCTGCTCTCAACCCTAACATAACTGTAGGTAGCTCATCAGCCCAATCTGAAATACCTGTCAAACGCGACGTTAACGCGCTTTTTAATGAACGATGCCACCTCTCTATCATACCATTGCTCTGTGGGTGGTAGGGAGTAGTTCGGATCCTTTGCACACCCATAAGCTTCATTAACTCGTTAAAAAGGTCACTCTCAAACTGCCTACCCTGATCCGTCGTGATTCTACTAGGACATCCAAACCTACAGATCCACTGATCATATATTACTTTTGAGACCGTGTCAGCTGATATGTCGGAAACCGGTACGGCTTCCGGCCAACGCGTGAAACGATCTATAATTGTAACACAATAACGGTATCCTAGTTGTGACGTAGGCAAAGGACCAACAATATCCGTATGAATATGTTCAAACCTAGTGCTGGAAGGAAATCTAGAAACATCTGACTGCGTGTGTCGACTCACTTTACATTTTTGACACGAAATACACGCTTTGCTCCACTCATTTATATCCTTGTTCATCCCTGGCCAAAAAAATCTTTGAGTTATCATTTTTCGAGTCGAACGTATACCAGGATGGCTAATATCATGAATACTGTGGAATGCTTTTTTACGAAAATTTACAGGTAAAACAGGTCTAGCATTACTCGTTGAAACTTCACAATAAACACGCTTATCACTATAAGGCAAAATTACATACTTAAATACTAACTTACCGTTTCGTTCTGAATCTGACGTCACTTGACCTTCGCGCTCCTGTGCCCTTACCAACTCGTCGTAGTTTATTGCTGTAGGACAAGAAATAGATTCAACGCGTGACAACGCATCGGCGACTAAATTTTCTGTGCCACTGACATGCTGTATGTCGCTAGTGAATTCGCTAATGTACAGCAATTGTCTGGCCCTTCGCGGAATCTCCTTATCTGTGCCTAATTTAGAAAAAGCGTATGTCAAGGGCTTATGGTCGGTGAAAACGGTTACTTGCCTTCCTTCAATCATATTTCGAAAGTGCACCATCGCCATATAGATAGCAGTTAACTCCTTATCATACGTGCAATACTTTTTTTGAGTAACTGATAATGCCTTAGAAAAATAACCTAGTGGTAACCACTTTCCATCTATCTTCTGCTGCAAAACAGCACCAACACAAGTGTCTGATGCATCCGTCATAAGTGCTAACGGAGCGTCCATAGAAGGATGAGATAACGTAACAGCATTTTTTAAACCTAACTTACACTGCTCAAAAGCTTGAATGCTGGAGTCTGACCACTTAATCTGTGTTTTATCCTTCTTCTTAGAATTATGTAAAAATTTATTAAGTTCAGCCTGATATGAAATAGCATGCGGAAGATGAGACCTATAAAAATTAAACATACCCAAAAATCGACGTAGCTTTTCTACCGTGTCGGGCCTTGGGTAGTCTGTAATAGCTTTTACTCTGTCCGGCAGGGGGCTCACACCATCTTTTGATACCTTGAAACCTAAAAAATCTACCGTAAATTTACCAAACACACATTTATTTAAATTTATAGTGATACCTAACGCATCCAACCTTTCAAAAACCTTGCATAAATGTTTTTTATGAACATCCTCGTTTTCTGAAGCTATAAGTATGTCATCTATATAGCAAAATAGTGAAGATACACAATGACCGTCTTCATTTTCAATACGCTCAATACCTCGCAATACCTGATGGTCCATGAACCTCTGAAAGGTCTGCGCAGCATTCCTCAACCCGAAGGTCATGCGGGGAAACTCATAAAGACCAAATGGAGTAGCTATTGCCGTTTTTTCTATGTCTGACGGTGCAACGGATATATTATGATAAGCTCTATTTAAATCTAAACGTGAAAACAAACTCTTATTTAATAACATATACGTAAAATTATGTAATCGGGGAATGGGGTAACGGTCGGGTTTAGTAATAGCATTAAGTGCTCTGTAATCACCGCATGGACGTATCTGTCCGTCCTTCTTAGGTACTACATGGAGTGGACTCGACCACTCTCCCTTACCAGGCCTACAAATACCTAATTCCTGCATCAATTCAAACTCTTGTTTCACTTTGATATAACGATCCGGTGGTAGTGGCCTAGGACGCGCACATACCGGTGGACCGCTGGTATCTATATGATGAAAAACTGAATGGGACGAAATCTCTTTAAACGCCGTCGGCTTAGTTATATCTGAATATTTCTCTAAAATATCTCGATAAGGATTATCGCTCTGAATACTTGTAACCGTAGGCTCGCCATACTGTATGATAGACCCATTCGCGCGTAAACTAGTCACAGTATCTATTAATCTCTTATTATGTAAATCTACTATTAATTTAAAATGTTCCAAAAAGTCTGCGCCCAATATGGCTTGTTTTACGTCACAAACAACAAATGTCCACTTAAAAGATCTGCGGAGCCCTAAATTTAAATCTAAAGTTTTAACACCGTATGTCTGAATTACTGAATTATTAGCAGCGAAAAGTTTATAACTACTATCTGAACGTTCACACTTAAACTGACTTACCGGTAACACGCTGACATTGGCACCTGTATCCACCAGAAATCGAACTCGAGTCTTTCTGTACGTAACGCACAAACGATGGTTCTTAGCAGCCGCTGCGCACTCCCCCACCATACAGGACTGGGCGGCGATCAGTTTTCCGATTTTTTTGGTACTCCCGGCTGCTTCCAGTTGCATGGCTCTTCACAGGCCGTCGCGCGCATTCCGTAGCGATAATGGTATCTGCACAACCATCTCGGATTACTTGGCGTTCGCTGTGGGCGTCGTGACCTCGAATTAGATCTGCCCCGATTCCACGTATTTCCACGGTTCCGGCTTCGTCCTCGTATCTCGTTGACCTCATTTCGCAAAGCCTTAATCTCCAAGGTCATATGCATCATTTGCGTTAACATATCTTGCATCGGAGGAGCAGACGACGTACTGACGGCAGCTACCTCACCACTGTGCAGATTCTCCATCACCTTGTCTGCTATCGAGGCCAGGTCGTCCAATTTGGTGTCTTGCGCCACCGACAACACTGCTTTCACGGCACCAGGTAGTCTCGATATCCAAAGGCGTCGTAAGGCATCAGTAGACACGTTGGTGTTTCGGGCTAACTCTGACATTTTTCGAAGTAGCTGTGACGGTCGCTGCGATCCCAGGTCCATCTCACTCACTAGCTTATTGAACTGACGTTCGGCGCTCTCTTCATATGCAGTCAATAATCTGGTCTTGATCGTGTCGTATTTATTTTCAGAAGGCGGCGACAGAATCAGATCACCAACTTGTTGTAGAGCGTCGCGGTTTAACTTGGCAATAACCATATTATATTTCGTAGCGTCCCCTTGCTTCTGCGGCTCCATAACCGACTCGAACTGGGCAAACCATAATCTGGGCATGTCCACCCAAAATTCTGGTACTCTCGCTGACACACTGATGGTTGCAAGGTCACCGTCTGAATGCAGGCTTGTTGACGGGGTCTGGAATTTACTGCTCCCCGGAGTCGCCATCGTCGCGGTCTGAAGTCTGAATATCACGCCGGTTCTGAATCTTGTCTCCGTCGGTTCTAAATACCTCGCCAGTTGACTTCGGTTCGTCGGGGTCACCAATGTAAGATTGGGGGTTGAGGTTGCGTGTTCGATTTAATAAAAGTCCGAAGTGGTAAAGTAACCGATGTAATTCCTTTTCACAATTAGACAAGTACACAGCTTTACTTTATACGAAAACAATACACGGCTTATTATCGCGACTGTAGGATGACGACTGTCGGGACTAGTGGCGTGCGCGGGGAAGAAGATTAAATTTCACAAGTCATCATTTCGCTGTGTCCCAACAGTCTATATGTTGCTCCACAGCCTCCTCTATCTGTCTGTGGGAGTCCCATAAAAATCCATTCATCCATTCCGGGGATTAGCCTGGACAAACATAAAGCGTTTGGGTTTTGGTATCGTGTAACTGGAAAAACACAGTTATTTTGAAATCACAGACAGACAATTCAATTTTATTTATGTGTAAAGATATTTTTTAGATCATACATAATATATATTATGTATAAAAAGCCTGCGGCCTGATATCTTTTTTAATGGATTTGAGTGCTGCCCATGAAAACTTTTGTCTTAACTTTGTGTTAATTTGTCAGTTTTGTCTTAACCCAAGCGAAGATACTCGACCTATAAATTATTGAACAAGGTAAAACTCATTTAACGTGATTTACAATGTAACCTAATTAATATAAATCGCATTGGCATGTATCCGTTTATATAACCAACAACAACATATTTTATATGTTATTATAATATAGGTATGAAGACGTTGAAGGTAATTTAAGTAAGTTAAAGATAATTTGTCATAATAATATTAAACGTTTATCCATCTCATTACATTATGTAATACTAGTAAACCCGCCCTCGCTTCGCTTCGGGGAACCAGTCAAAATCTCTATAAATTTTAACAAATTATGTTATTCCGATGTCTAAGCTATATTACTGCAAAGTTTCATGAAAATCCATTTAGTCCATTGAAAAGTTACATTTGGGGTTGCGTTTTTTAGAGGACGCAATTTTATTTTTTTGAAGTGTAGGGGGGTCAGTGTAAAGCTAAAACCAAGTTTGTGGGGTCGCCACCCTTGTCCCACGGCCGCCATCTTGAAAATAGGGGTTGAAATGGTTTTTACGGTATATCTCTTAAACTATTTATCTGATAAAAAAAAATTATAAACATTTTTTGTTGCAAATTAAATTCTCTACAACTTTGGTCCAGTAACTTTTTGTCGTAGAACTATAAGTAAAAAAGTTATAAGCGAAAATGTTAAGAAATTCGAGAAAAAAAATTATATTTTTCGATATAAGGTCAAGTGGGGTAAGAGAAACATACTTTACTGGTATTTTCATATTTTGGCCTTCAGCTATCAAAATTATACATTTACTTTGATAATAATAGAAACAAATCTTCTGTTTTGAAATATACTTACATTTTTTTTGACACAGAACTAAATTCTTCGTGTAATTACGGCACAATTTAGGAACAAAGCTAGGTCTTATAAATGTTCCTCTTTCCCGAGATTTGGAGTAAGAGGAACACTCGATATTTTTAAGTAATAACTTATGTTTTTAAGTGTATAACATAGCATGTTTTAAACATTTTTTTGAGTAAAAGGAATTAAACCTCGCCTCGTTTTAAATAAGGTCTTCTTTAGGATGACAGCAAACAAAAACGAAATTTGGGGTAAGAGGAACATATAGGTAAGGTCAGAGGTACTAAACTCTTTGTGCTATTAAATGATTGTATTAATAAAAAGAAGAACCGCCATTTTTTTAAGTCGGTAAAGCTACCAAAAACCTTTTCCTAATTCTAAAAATTACTGTACTGAAATCCACTTTAAGATCGGTTCAGCCAAATGCGAACTTATGGCGGACAATACGTAAAACACGTTTTAAAGTGCAAAACTCCATTTTTTAAGTCGTCTAATATACCTAAAACCTTCTCCTAAGTCTGAAAAATACTATGCTGAAAACTGCATCAAAATCATACACATACATACATACAGATCAAACTCAGAACCTCCTTTTTTTTGAAGTCGGTTAAAAATAGAAATGAATGGCGCCACTTTTAACGGCCCTAACTGCTTCTAATAGTTTTTCTTTCGGGTAAGAACTTCTATCGGTCTTTCTTACGTAAGCTCGAGGCATTTTTCTTTTTTTCTGTAACAAATAAATAGTAAAGCAAATCATGGCTATTTTCGGAACGTGTTATATTTTAGCGGATTTTAAATATGTTTGTTACCCCTGAAATAGGAAAAGAGGAACATATGTTTCTCTTAACCTGGTATAGCCGTTCCTCTTTCCCAGCTTGCCATTTTGAAGGTTATGTTATTATTGACATCGAAAAAGCACTAAAAACACACGTTACAAACAATGTAATACGTAGAAAATAAAGATTAAACGTAATATATACACTTACCATAGCAATAAACCGCAACACTGATGTTTTTAATACTAAAATTAACTTAAACAAGGAACGCCGCTAGGTCTTGGTTTCTTTAGCTTGACAACTGATATTTTTTTTCTCTTTTGCTCGCTTAGTTGCTGTGTTCCAGCGCAATCTATCCAAGAATATTTGAACTACGCCTAATATTGTTTTATCGACGTAGTGACCATAGAGCTGGGCATTATAGTTTTCTTTTTACGAGTGACTGTTACTCTTCGTCTTCCCCCAGCGTCCCTCTTACCCCACCTGACCCTAACCTTTTTTTTATCATTTTACGAAAAAATGATATCAGACCATTTTTGTAGATCGTTTTTTGAGGAACAACTTTTATACGCAACATTTTTTTATTAAGTCAATAGCTAAGGTTTTACAGCGCTCTGAAGTGAGTACTATTTTTTAGCACTCTTAACTATACTTATATTATACGTGTGTACTAATAATTTATGTGTCATCAGTTATTTTTATTTTTTATTTTGTTATTATAATTTTTTAAATTATTAATTTGGCAACATTATAATAATTAATTATTGACTCTTTTCCACTCCATTACAGAATTTTACAATTATTGATATTTAAAATAATTTTAAATGTGATGGCCGTTACCGAGAATACTGTTCATGTAGAAAATACCCAAGAGACCATTAGTAGCTCTCAGAATTAATAAATGAAAAATATAAAATAAGATTAATAGTTTAAGAGATATATCGTAAAAACCATTTCAACCCCTATTTTCAAGATGGCGGCCGTGGGACAAGGGTGGCGACCCCACAAACTTGGTTTTAGCTTTACACTGACCCCCCTACACTTCAAAACAATAAAATTGCGTCCTCTAAAAAACGCAAGGTAAGGCCTAAAAATGTAACATTTCAATGGACTAATTCAGTAGTTTTTGCGTGAAAGAGCAACAAACACATACACACACTCACTCACTCACTCACATACATCCTTTCAAACTTTCGCATTTATAATATTAGTAGTCTACATTCTACTGGCAATTTGCTTATGGACTTCGTATTCGTATTATGGATTGTTATAAAATACAAAATGCATTAGATTAATCAATCCGTTCCACTAAGCGATGCCGATATAACTACCTACAATATAGCGCTCTGTATAAAATTATATTGCGGGGTTGTTTCACTAAAACTAATATGCAAAAGCACGCAACAAACATTTATTTTAGACTCCAATACGCCTAGTATGAACAAACATAATTATGTTTTATTCAGAGACAAAATTTAATGTTCGCCGACATAAGTCAGGTACATAAATAAAACCTTACACTTGTTCTATTCACGTCTGTCTTCATTAAACATGCATTTGGCAGATATCCTTGGGGAAATTAGCTGTTTGTATCTTGAATTACGAACATTTTGCACGAATTAAAAAAACCGGCCAAGTGCGAGTCGGACTCGCGTACGAAGGTTTCCGTACCATTATGTATAAAAAGTATAAAACGCCTGACTTAAATATTTAATTGTTTTATTGTAGCCACATATTACGCACAACGCCATCTCTTGGACCGAAAGGTAACTAAACTATTGCAAATACATAAAAACAGAATAAAACATTTATTTTATTCTGTTTTTTTTAGTACCTATTTGTTATTGTAGCGGCAACAGAAATACATCATCTGTGAAAATTTCAACTGTGTAACTATTACGGTTCATGAGATACAGCCTGGTGACAGACGGACGGACGGACGGACGGACGGGCGGACAGCGAAGTCTCAGTAATAGGGTCCCGTTTTACCCTTTGGGTACGGAAACCTAAAAAGTTTGTTGCTTAGAAACCATTGCCTAAACGGTTGAGTCCTCGCGATCAACTGTGCTGAGCGAGTGAATGAATGAAAGTATAGAAAAGTAGTTGAGGTAGTGTAAATAACCGTCCCGATTTCTCTACAATTTGGGTCTTTGAGAGTGTGGACGGGCAAGTGGTCACTCAAAAAGGGCCTTTTGGGCAATGTGCTGTATTAGGTACCAAGACATGTTCCTCGAAGATCCCTCCTTCCTTTTTGCATCATATAGCATCGAGGAGAAATCTCAAGAAGATTTAATCCTCGGAAAGAAATGTGCATACTTTGCACTCACAATAAAGAACTGCTAAGTCGACGCTTAACCGCAGAACCACGTCGCGAATAGCGTAAAAAACAACGATGACCTTATATCGTTAGAAACATCGAGGAATAGATACGTCACATACAACACGTCATGATCTGATGAGAAGGATGACATTGAATCGGATAAACGTCCAATCTATTTAGAAGTGAAGAGAAAAGAAAATATTTAGATTCCGTACGTAAAGGTAAAAACGGACTCTATTGATATGCTCCGGATGCCTGTACATTTTACACAAAAAAGGCCCTTTGGGACTTCACTTTTTCGAATTTTTATCTCCCTACCAGACAGTAACTTATTTTTCTACCAATTGAATAGAGTCCATTATGCATTATTAAACATGTATTGCACTATTCAGGTAGCGAGAACTGTTTGTACGTGAATGTGGCGACTCCCAACCCCCACGTGGGGGCTTCCCTCCCCGTGGTGATCTTCATCCATGGCGGGGCGTTCATGTACGGTGAAGGTGGCTTGTACAGCGCCGAGCATGTCATGGACCGTGACGTGGTCTTTGTCACCTTCAACTACAGGCTGGGACCGCTCGGTAAGTGCATTGACTCTTTTTAGAACCCCCCTACCTCCCTCTCCTTATAATTATCAAACTACAATCCAAAAACTTATGATCGTCGATTTTCTTGAACGGATTAACATAATAATAGCATAAAACTCGGGCGAAAAATACTTACTTTTGGGTATCAAAATACAATATGCCTATTTATAAAAATACATAGCACCCGGTGACCAATGTAACACTTAGATTCGGGTTTGGACCTGTTACCTGCTTCTTTTTCCCCTTGAACCCTTTACTGCAGGCTCAACCATTAGCAAGATATTCGACTTGTTTCAACCATCCTGTGTTTCAACCGTACCCAGTCTCTCCTAAGTATGTATAGCTTTAAACTTCTCATTCTAAGTCGAGACTCCTGCTATAGTGGGCCATAAAGGGTTGAAATGATAATGAAAGGTTACCCTGTGCAGTATTACATTTTAAATCTGGCAGGAAAGAAACAGCGAAAGCAAATCATCAGCACATCTTTTCAAAACTTTCAACTTATAACAAATTATCTATATAGATTCATCAATATACAAGAGCACAACCGATCTAAAACGTCCACTCCCAAGCATCCATTTTGATGACCCTAATAAATCCAACAATTCGCCCAGGTTTCCTGAGCACCGGCGACCAAGCCGCTCCTGGGAACGCAGGGCTGAAGGACCAGGCGTTCGCGCTGCACTGGGTGAAGGCCAACATCATGATGTTCGGCGGGAACCCCGACAGCATCACGCTGACCGGCTGCTCCGCGGGCGGCGCTAGTGTGCACTACCATTACCTGTCGCCGTTGTCTCGAGGTGAGTTTATTGGTCCGGAAAATTCCATTCTTAATTAGAAAAATCTATTTTAAAAAAGAAATAGTCAGTCTGGTGTTTGTTCGTTTCCCTTTCTTTCACTTCAAAGAAGCAATGTGTTGTAAGCAGAGTTGGACATGATGATTATAGATTAAAACTTAATGCCTACCCACATTTGCACATTGCTGAAAAGTTGTCATGAAAACAAACTACGATCACACGGAAATGCCGCCACTCTAAATAAAAGTAGGTTTCCCCGTTCGCCAATCGCAATAGCCGGTCAGACAATTTCGCCGGGCATTTATGTAAAACGCCGAACACCCTTCGCTCGTGTCTATGATTCAAGTATACGAAATTACGAAAGCTGGACACCGGTAATATTGACCGGAAACGCAATCAACTGTGTCCGGCCTTATCCGGGCACCGGAACGCTATTCGAAAAGCAATCACAGGAGTATTTCCGGACCTCCAAATGTACCTAATTGTAATCTGTAGTCAGTCGATTGTTTGTTAAAGAGTGTAATAGACTACATTTTATGCGGAAAAATATCTCATTTTCACCTCAAAACACGTCATTTTATCAGAGAGGAGTTCGTTACGGAAGCACTCATTCGAAATATTTGTAAACGCGAGTAATAAGTTTCCTGAAGAAAAGCCAGGGCGGGTTTAAGGAAGATGTCCCACCGCAGGAGAGCAGCGAGTATTTTCTCGAGCTATGGATATAAGATGTGGGCTATTTTTTCGAGATCGTTGCCTGGGGCCGTATTATAAACTCTTAGTTCCAGGCAGTTCACGTTCACAACGTGTGGGTAACAGAGACAGCGCCTTACAGGTAATAAGGCGCTGTCCTTGTCACTCACACGTTGTGAACTGTCTGGAATTAAGAGGTCATAATAAGGAGGCTGTTCACACCACGAGTGAGTAGGTACTCGCCGGCGGCGTGAACAGTCAGCAAGTACACGCTGGAACATGCATCTCTTTTATTTACACGGAATGTCATATTTAAGTCCCTTTCTTGGGCAAGAAAATAGCCTGCAGTTACTCGCCGACGGTGGGACACCTGCCTAATGGAAGATACATAAAAGCGATAGGACACTTAATCACTTGCTGATAAATATCCGAAAACTATACCTACTTGGCCTACGAAGATGTTTGGCAAGGACGTAGTTTATGAGAGAAGTCAACTTGTAACGGTTTTGTCATATTCCGCCTCATTAATGATCAAAGTTTGTTTGAAAATCAGCGCGAACTTAACCAAGGGCAACAGTGAAATATAAGGGAAGATTATCACTACATAGTATAAAACAAAGTCGCTTTCTCTGTCCCTTTGTGTACTTAAATCTTTAAAACTACGCAACGGATTTTGATGCGGTTTTTTTTAATAGATAGAGTGATTCAAGAGGAAGGTTTATATGTATAATAACATCCATTAAATACAGTAAAACGGGGTGAATAGAGATTGCGGGTTGAATAGAGACAAAACTGAAAACGTAATTCAATGCGTGATATTCAAAAGGAAACGTTACTAAAGGGTATATTTTGTTTTTTAATTTGTAGACTCTAATAATATACACTTTAATAACGTTTCCTTTTGAATATCACGCATTGAATTACGTTTTCAGTTTTGTCTCTATTCAACCCGCAATCTCTATTCACCCCGTTTTACGGTAGTTATTGCACCCGTGCGAAGCCGGGGCGGGTCGCTAGTTATTATTATAAGATTCAAGTAAAGTATCCTCAAATGCCTATTTTTTATTTAATTTATATATTTGTCCTTTATTGCAATTGCAACAACCTTAAAACTAAGGAGTAAGTACTTAAAATGGGCGGACTTAATACCAGCCATGTTTATTTTTTACTGTTGTTTTAAGTTTCTTGATATGTTTATTAGGTACCTGTTTATAAAGAGTTAAGCGTATAACTAATTTATGTAGTGTTGTATGTGTGAGCATGGAAGATTTTATTATTTATTTTTATCAACAGTCTCAATCCAGAGATGGTTGATTAACTGTGATAAATAAAATAAATTTGTAGTTTCACGTCCATGCCTCTTATCTGCCTTTGAACCCTTGATTCCAAATGAGTCATAGCGGGTTATAGTACTGGTCCTTCTTATATTCGAAGTTCCCTATCGTACAGTAAGAAGAAAAGGTTTGGACTTTGTATGTCAGCTCTCAGGTGAGGTGTGACAGATAATAATGCATTGTGATAGTGGCATAGAAGATAATAAAATGGTAGGTACCAGGTAGGTGTCAGAGAAGTGCAATATAATTTCGTTGCAACCAAGTGTTCTAGACTGTCACGGATGTTTTTTGATGAAGGTATTATATTTGTTACAATTAACATCAATTTTCACTTAAAATATTACACGTTAAGCATGATGTTTGATAATAATTGCTGGGTCTTAGCAAATATTTTCAGCGACTATCACCGAGTCGCGCAAACTTTTCTTAGGGCTGAATGCGTAAATGCACTTCCCAGCAATAACAAAAAAGATCTATGTATATCTAGTAGATAATTAATTATACCTATTATATAGGTAGAATTTTCAAGTTATTTCGAGCTTTGCAGAGTTCATATGAAAGATAAAAATTAAACGCTGAGATCAGAACTCTTATCAGATGCGGGCAGAGGGCACAAAGTACATTTACCCGCTGACAAAACATTTAAATAGCTACGTAAACTCTTCTAACTACAAACAAACGATAATCGTGATGTTGACACTAATTGTTAAATATTTATATCAGTAAACTTATGTTTAACCGGTTACTGGTAGATAAGATTTAAATGCGTAAGAAGGTACTTAAATATTATTCTCTTAACTTAGGTAAAATGGTTAATATTATGCTCAATGGTTAATATTACTTAAAACCTAAAAAATTATGCCGCTTGGATACTGAGGTATAAATTAATTTGTTGAAAGACTATATGCCGAGTTAACTAGCGTTCAATATTTTCAAATTTTTATAAAATAAATATGATTAACGATATTGTAGTACCACATACTCGTATAAACTAGACTACAAAGCTCTATAAACCGTTTAGCGGGATGAAAACATACCCATGAATCTAGCTAGCGACGGTCATACTCATAAATTCACTACAGATTAGTCAATACCGCGCGGGGCATAAATACACCTTGCACTTGCGAGTTGCGAGATTTAGATCACAGTCAACACATAAATCAATAACGGAATAGGTATGAACTTTCTACGTAAAACAACTAAGTACTGCAATAAATCTCACACGTTTTAAAGGAGTCAACAAAGTGACTCACACTGGGGATGTTCACACCAATTATAATTTCATATTTTATGTTAAACCGATATGTGGTAAGATTTGAATTTTGAATACCGATTTAAATAGCGAATGGTGCATTGTTGGCAATGACCATGCCTGCGAAGCAAGACAGGACAGTTTGTGTGACTTCTCTTGTTTTAAAACTATGCTAATAACTTAACTACACAATATAAATACCATATATTTAAATTTAGAATACTTTCTAAACTACTGCTACTATTGGCACTACGGGCGCAATACATTTTGCGATCACAATGGTTAAAACGACTCTTTTTCTATTGAAAAAGAAATGTATTGAGCGTTTTAATCGCTTACTGCGACTTGCCCTACAAGTAGCGATAAATACAACAATTCTCGCGTTCTTTTCTTGTTCTTAGTCCATACTTGACACTAGCAACAAAGCAACAGAGCTTAACTGAGCAACTTGGCTATAATACAACTACCGTACCTATATTTAAATTTAGAACTCAACAACTCTCGTGTTCTTTTCTTGTTTTATACTATGCTGTTGATTACACAGATACAACTAGAGCAATATTTGAATTAATACTCCGTTTTAATTCGATCTACAATTCGTTATAATTGCATGGCACACAAATGCCAGCGTTCCGCCAATGCGATTAAGGTACATTTAAGATTGACGACGTTATCTAAAAATGTCCTTAGTAAATTTTTCTAACAAGCTAAATTGACACTGAGAACAGGTAACAAGTTTGGTTTTGGCGGAGGGTGGCAATACCATATTATGCTCGATGACTCAATTATAGAACACAACGTCCCCCGATAATTTCTTGTCGTCACACTACTGATAAGACACGCAATTTCCAGACACATTCCACAGGGGCATAGCGTTCAGTGGGTCGGCGCTGTCGTCGTGGACGTTCGCGACGAAGCCGCTGCAGAAGGCCAAAGCCCTGGCGGCCATCGTGGGCTGTCCCGTAGCCAACACTCGCGACATGGTGGAGTGCCTCCGCTACCGACCTGCCGAGATGGTCGTCAATGCCCAGATTGAAATGTTTGTTAGTATGAACTTCATTATTAAGCGATGCAAAAAGGAGGAGGAGGAGGTTCTCAATTTCATTGTTTTTTCATGTGTGTGATCATATCTTCTTAGGGTCGATTCAGACATATCAGTGAAGTCACCGTTCCGTCACAGTTCCGGCAAATCTTTCATACTAAAAGCACTGACACTGCACTGACAATGCCGAGAATGTATGAAAGATTTGCCGGAACTGTGACGGAACGGTGACTTCACTGATATGTCTGAATCGACCCTTATTGGGTAAATTGATTTTGAATGTTTTTTTTATTCGAAAGCTAGTGCTTTAAAACTTACGACTGGACCCATAGATGAGCGACATTTTACGGCACGATATCAGCTTGGACGGGGGTTCAAAATTGTATTACACGCGGGCGCGCTCATGCTGCTAACGCTTCGCTTCAGGAAACCTGTCCCTTAGCACCCATATTTAAAAGTTATAAGGCGTGATATTTGAATCATAATTCAATGTCATATCTTTACGTCGATTTTGTCCCAGGACTGGCGCGTACACCTGTTCACGGTGTTCACCCCGACCATGGAGCCGGCGGGGCTGAAGGAGCCGCCGTTCCTCACGCAGTACCCGTTCTACGCCACCCAGAGCGGCGGGACCGCCAGGGTGCCTCTCATCACCACTGTCACCACTGAGGAAGGGCTGTACCCAGCTGCAAGTGAGTATGATACTTAACGGGATATTATGATTTATGTAACTGTACGTCGTGGTTTTAGCAGGGCCGACGTAGGCAGGTGTGCATGCGGGCGGGCGTCCAGGGAGGCGGCAAATGGACCACGGAGGGGCGCCACGAAATATTATTTCTTGATAGTTGAAGTTGAAGACACGCGCTCATGCAGCAAGCGGCGGGCCTGGCTTTCATGTTGTCGGTCCTGCTGTCTCCAACCACTAAAATAAATTTACTTAAAGTGAGGGATATGCGAACAAGGGATAGCTACTAAAAAAAAGCCAAGGACGTTAGAGCGAAGGGCGTTTACCAAGTAATTTAGCGATCTTTTTGTAAAGTAGAATAATTTATTAAATCCGTGGGCGTCCTGTTTTGACACCAAAAAATAAGTGGTACCGTTAATAATGATACATGTTCAGTATGTTCATGAATAATGGCTCTTATTACAAAACAAAATAATACTAAGGCTGTTTGCTTCGAAACCTACATACCTATATGGCGCATCGCGGCTTAACTAAAGTCTTTTGTTAGACTTGGGTTTTTATGGAGTAGCAATGTAGCATAATTTTTTATGATCATGCAGCACCATCCTTCCACTATCACTCATGACAACTGCGACTAACCTAGAAACAAGACTCAATTTGGGGACTCAGCTATGCTTAATTCTGTAAACAGCATGGTGTAAGAATAGGTTGGTTAGTTTGTTAATATGTTTAATGACAGGGATTGTTGGTGATAGTTAGTACTTTTAGTTAATGTTAGTAATAGTTCAATTAATCATTTTAAGTATGAGTCTCATTCTAATTTGATCAATGATTCGTTGCTACCCCTAAGGACGGAGATGGCGGCCACCTCAGACCAATAAACTATAGACGGCGTGCCGTGAACAAAAGCGTGAAGCCGGCAAAAGTGTGCCTAAAACACACATCGGAACCAATAGAATGCCCTATGTTGACAGTTTGAACTAGAACAAATTTAAACTTTATTTTTTGGAACACAAAGCTTTATTCATTTTTTATTATTTAGAACACAAAAGTCGTTTTAGTGTGAGTGCCGCCGTGTGTATTACAAGGCGAGGCAGACTTTTTGCCGGCTTCACGCTTTTGTTCACGGCACGCCGTCTATAGTTTATTGGTCTGAGGCGGCCACTAATAAAGTGTTACCGGCAGCTTCACTATTTCAATAATAGTAACTAGCGAATATCCCAGCTTGGCACGGATGCAATGTAGGTATAATACGATAGTAAATATAGCCTATTGTTACTCAGACAATGTAGCATTATAATGATCATAGAATTTTTGAAATTGTTCCAACAGTGTTTTGAGTTCGTAAAAAATAAAAAAAAAACAAACCTTTCTTTTCTACCTATAAAATTTTTAGTGTAGATCGTATTTAATCTAAACAATCTTATTTTCTTTACTTCCTTTCCTCTAGGATACCAAGTAGACCCGTCCATCCTGCAGGACCTGGAGACGCACTGGGAGTACCTGGCCAGCACCATCTTCGAGTACAACGACACGCTGCCCTTCAACCTGCGGCCCGCGGTCGCCGCTAAGATCAAGCAGCATTACCTCGGTGGGAAGCCCGTCAGCCAGGAAACCTTCCCGCAATTGGTTCAGGTAAAGAAAATTACCTATGCTGAGTTCGCGTCCGATATACCCGGATGAATGATGACTTGATTGGCGCAATGGGTAACATCGCTGTTCCTATGGTCCTGGGTTCGATTCCCACCAAGGTGGAAATTTGACTAATGACTTTAAGTTTCCGTTCTCTGTTCTGTCAGTTAAAAAAATTTAAGCATGTAGAATATTTTTTTTTTGTAATTTTCACGAATAAGTTAGGTAGTGAGAAAACACGAATATAATAAACATATCGAAACAAAATCTGTGTCAGCTGTGTCCCAAGTCACCGCTTTGCTGTTTATCGAATCATTTTTTTAAGAAATATTACCTCGCTGAATAAATAAATAAATAAATACTACTTTTTCGTATGAGTTACGATCCCACCTGATCATAAGTATCTAAACCGCGGTAACTTAGAAGAAAATTATGTTCACGATGTGCCACGCCCACGATACTCTTGTGCGTAACTTGTTCGATGGGAGAGAGGAGATGGAAGAATTTATAAAAATAAAACATTTTGGTGGCAAAAAAAATTTCGCCGACCCCATATAGAAATAAGAAATTTGAAAAATGGGCTGGAAGAAGGATACTAAAGTTAATTGCCCATATTTAAGGTTACAATTAGATATGCAGAACCCTGGCCCTTAGAAAGAGTGAGCTGTGGTCTGGTAGACAGCGTTCCCATTACATCTAGATCAAATGAAGAGCAAAACAATAATAATACTAAGATTAGATGTGTTTGTACCTCTGTGTCTCTCTGTCCCTCGGTGTGTGTGTAATATATGTTTGTATGTGTGAGTTTGTGTAAGAACTTATATAATTATAATGCTTGTATGTATGTCAGCCCTGTAATTCAAACAGTCTCCAAAACCTCTCCTCTATTGTCCAGGCACTCGGCGACCGCCTGTTCTCAGTGGGCGTGGGCAAGCTGGCCCAGCTGCACGCGGCCAGCGGCCAGCCCGCCTACGTGTACCGCTGCGGGTACCGGCCCAGCGCCAGCCTCTCCGGCTTCATGGGGGAGAATAACAATGATTATGGTAAGGTTGACTCATCGATATATAAGTACGGTCCGCATAATTAGGAATTTTAAACTTTTATCATCGCGGACACATCATTTAAACTGTCACAAGTACTCAGGATATTTATTATATAAGTTGAGTTTTATATCAGTAATTAACAAGTACTGCTTGATTTTTATATAAGTAACTTACTGACTTATATACCTAAAACTCAAAGATGTAATATGTAATGTCTGCCAATCCGCACTTTTCCAGCGTGGTGAACTAAGGCATTAACCTTTTTTGAGGAGGGAGCCGTGCTCAATAGTGGGGTTGAATCATGACGGGTCGAGGTGTTGATGATGATAATAATCTTCCGTTGTTGAGTGACTGACAGACAACATAGGGCCGAAATTGAACGCAAGTAGGGAGCTGACATTTCGAATATACTCGTATGTTCCTTGGGGAGCACTAAGAGAGGAGTTTCGGATATTCCTCCTCTCAAAAAAATAAAAACGGGGATAAACCGAAACTTCTCATGCCTACAATTGATTTACTTGAAACTTTCGGCATACCTACTTAGTAGGTTTATTAAAGTGATGCGAGTGAGCACGAAGAAATGATTTTTGGAAATTATATCCTCCACCCCCTCGTCCCAAGCGCGATATAAACGAATTCTAAGCAGCGGAAATCTCGTTTCACTTTATGACGGATTTTATGTATTTTAGATAGCATAACGTAACCAGTCGTTCCATTTTCCAGTAGTCGTTCCATTTCCATTTGAAATGTAGTGAAAACTTGAAAGGCATTTCGTCGTGATTCGCCTTCGTTTTTGTAGGCGAAAACGGTCCCTTAGTTAAACGAAAACAACCCAATATCCCTTTTTGAGCTGAAAAAAATAGTCACGTTAACATGCAATGCCACCTCTTTTACTTCTATGATAACTGTGACCAAATCAGAAAAAGATTTAATCCGGACTGGTTAGTCCAGTTAGTAAAGGGCGTTATAAAGAATACTAGTAAATCCGCCCTCGCTTCGCTTCGGGGAACCAGTCCCTTCAAAAATCTCTATAAATTTTAACAAATTATGTTATTCCGATGTCTAAGCTATATTACTGCAAAGTTTCATGAAAATCCGTTCAGTAGTTTTTGCGTGAAAGAGCAACAAACACACACACTTACTCACTCACTCACATACATCCTTACAAACTTTCGCATATTTTATAATATTAGTAGGATAGTAGGAAGGATAGCAGGATAGTAGGAAGTAGGACTTATTAGTTTGTCAGTTGGTGGTTTAACGTTTGTATACGATATCGACTGGGACAGGGATTGATAATAACAGATCGTCCTCTTATTTGCTGTTAGTAGAGTTTCTTAAAAGATGATTTGAAATATAATACCTAAACATGAATAATAATAAATCTGAAATAAATAATAAAATAGATAAGTGAAAACCGCTTTACAATTGGTGGACTTCTATTTCTAAAACCCACATTTACCATGCCTAGAGAATCCAAAGATTACCAAATTAATTGTAAGAGAACCCCGAAAATATTGTTATTTCTTACGAATTGGTAAATCTTAGGATTAACTTGATTCGTTCGGGCTTTTACACAAACATAATAATTATACACATTTCAAGTAATGATCATCAATCAATTTCAATTAGTGTATTAATAAATATGTTGTATATGTACCTACTATGATTAATTGACCACTCCACGTTTCCCTTCGTACCTACTTCCGAAACGGAATTTATCAAAGTTTACGTAGAGAGTTTATTTATCCGGTTATTTGCCTTGGTTTTATTGTATTAAATGATAAATGCCCCCATAGTCTACGTACCCGACCTCGAATCTATACCTAAGGCTAAATAATAAAATGTAATAAATAAATATTTATTCAGCTGTTCATGGGTCATACTTGTTAGTGACGTGTTATCTGTTATCCAATTTGTTGATTTCGACCATGACACAGGAAATTCTACTGCAAGGTTATCGTAACCATTTTTGTTTCGGCTCAAAAATGGACGGTTGGATTCGTCAAAACAACATCGTTGCTACGAAGCATGACATCGCTTTTGTATGAATCCTTGCTTCTGTTAATATTTTAAATGATAAAAAATAAGCGAAGCGAAGGGGGCGAATCACGACGAATCACGGTGCGGCCCACCAAATTTTCAAACCATTTCGACAAAAACAGACATTTTTACATCCCATTTTTACATCTGTGGACACCGGGACGGACAACCAGAAAACGGGACAGTCCCGTTAATGAGGGTAACCGCGTGTGAATTTTCCGCTAGAGGCGCTAGTGAAAATGGAGGTCTGTCTGTCACTTTTCGCTTGTCTGAATTTCATTTGTCACTGTTTATGTATGGGCGGGCTTTGACAGCATGACCGCCCTCTGCAGTGGCGCCAACTGGTGAGCACAAAAACGGTTACCCTCATTACGTAACGTTAATCATGTGCGTGTTAGCGTTTATATAATTGTAAATTCATGAAAATTTACAAAAAATACATACTAAGTATTTATCGTCACACCTCCCAATACTATTACGGTTGTACGTGGACTTAATAACGATTGATGTTACAGGTGTAAGTCACGCTGATGACGTCAATATGATATATAAGTTCCTGGTGGAACCGGCTAACACTACTGCAGACATCCACATGAGGGAAGCACTTCTAGACATGCTTTACAGCTATGCTACTACTGGGTAAGTAACCTGAGACCATAATCTTTACTAGGTACCAATAGCAGTCCTTCAGAAAAATATTATACCTACTAGAGTAGAAGAGACATACATAGGTAGGTACTCGCCGTGTCTTTCTTACTATAGTACAGGAAGGTATATGGTGGACGGCTAGTGATAGTTAATCTGCAGAAGCATCTGTAGACGTGTGCGGACACATCTGTCGATTTTCAGAGGAGGCATAGGTATGATTCGGTTTCTTTAAGTATGATACCTAATATCACCTAATGTATTTTGTCTTGCCTATGTTTTTGTTTGCAAATGGTTTCATTATTTACCAAAAGTCAAAAAATAATGGGCAACGTGTTAAAGTTGTTAAGTTCTGGCTTTTGGTTAGATAAGTTTCTTACTTATTTTTGTGTACCTAAGTAGGTACAATGTCAAGTCATCATTATCATCATCACATCATTTACGACAGTAGGTATATAGTATAGTATAGTAGTAGTATAGTATAGTAGGTATAGCGACATTACTAAATGTTAAACATATTCCAACTAAAATTGTTCTGAATAGAGAAGTATTAGAACTAGTAGAAAAAACGACATTCTTAGGCCTTACTATAGATTCTCATCTGCAATGGGGTCCTCATATCGAAACCTTGTCGGGGAAACTAAGTTCTGCTGCCTACGCTGTTAAGAAAGTAAGGCTCTTGACTAATGTAGAAATAGCAAGATTAGTTTATTTTAGCTACTTTCATAGTGTAATGTCCTATGGTCTGCTGTTGTGGGGCTCAGCTGCAGATATAGAATCAATATTCATATTACAGAAAAGAGCAGTACGTGCCATTTACAGCCTCAGGCCAAGGGATTCACTCAGACAATTGTTTAAAGAAAGTAATATATTAACTGTAGTATCACAGTATATTTTAGATAATATTATGTATTATGTAAAAAAATATCATGACCATTTTCCTAAAAAGAGTGATGTACACAATATAAATACTAGAAATAAGGCTAAACTGATTGTACCAAAATTCAGATTTAGCAAAACTGGTGGCTCTTTCATGGGTAACTGCGTTAAAATTTATAATAAAGTTCCGATACAATTAACAGAAATGCCGTACTGTAAACTTAAAACTCATGTCAAAAGCATTCTTATGACGAAAGGTTATTACAAACTTGATGAATATTTTAATGATAAATCAGCTTGGACATGAGTTTCGTATTTTAGCCGTAATTAGTAGTAAGTGCAACTGTAACTGTGAGTGGAGAAAGAGAAAAAAAAGACTCCTTGGGAGTTTCTTGCCGCTTCTTCTTCCAAGACTCGCCGTAGGGATTTGTTGAAGCGATGGCGTAGCTTGACGTTCGGAAAGTGTTTGTAAAAACCTACTTCGAAGAAATAAATAATTTGAATTTGAATTTGACTAAAATAACGAGTTGTTTCAATGCCACAAGAGTAGGAAATGTTTGTGTCAAACATTATGCATCTAATTATACGCTCCCGCGCGATGGACCGATATTTTCTCTCTAACTTGTAATAATTATCCAGGTGGCCATATCGAATATACTATGTAGTTCGCTCGCGCGGACGAAAATAATTTGAGCCATAAGTTTCAACTGTAATGCTAAATTTTTATTAGTAAAAGGGACGCTTTGACTACTTTAAATGGTTTAATAGCATTAATAAAATCATACCTACCTTCATAGTAGAATGGAGAATTAAAAATTTCATAATTAATTCAATTAGATTTGTACATGTGACGTCAGCATAATCCACCCACCTATATTATTTGTTGACCCCTCCTTCCCCCAGCGCTTGACGTAAGTTATAGCATCGTAAACGACATCTGCTGAGCCAGGGTAAATGGTACATGTACACGAGATATTAATTAACGGCTTGGCCGTTACTTGTCGGCCTGGAGTGCTGACTTCACGCTCAGGCCGTGGTATCTGAGATGACAAAGATCGACCTAAAGAGGCCAGTCTTGGTGGTAGGGTAAGGCCAAAAAGGCCGCTGGCTAACCAGATTTTACCGCAACACGACTTTGGGTGTTCTGTATAGCCAGCACTTTTTTCTCTTGCTTCTTCATTTATTCTTTCTTATCACTCTTTGTAGTTCTTGATTTATTTCAAACGTACAGCGCCACCCTTCTGTTGACGCTCATAGCTCGAGAACGATATAGAACAAGACTTAAATGCGGAACTAGGATTGTTAGTCCACTTTGGAGACGGTTTTAGAACATTAAGTATTTGGCTAGTTTGTAGGTAATTAGGAAGATTGAGGCAGACTGCTAGTGAGATTAGCTTCTTCCTTCTTTCTTGGCCGGCAAAGCATTTGTGATGACATTGGTGTTGCTGATGCTATGGACGATAGCGATCCTCTTACCAACAGGTGACTCGTCAGCTCCTCAGCCTAATTACAAATTATACAATAGTACAAATATAAAGCCCCGAACATTGCTCGTTCGAGCAACGCAAATAAAGACACCATTCATGTACATGAAATATGGAACTTTGAATCACTATTGAACAATGTGCCGTCGCACGAAATTCGTGCATGCTTTGTGTTCGTGAACGGTGTCTATGTGTGCGTTGCTCGAGCGCTTTACATCTGCACTAGTCTACGATTTATGGCCTGATATTCACCTAAAAATCTTTATTTCAGAGTTCCAAAACTGAACAACGGTGCTCAGTGGATTCCAGTGCAGCCAGGGACTCCGGAGCTGAACTACCTGTACATTGCCAACGCTGAGAACATGCAGATGAAGACCAGCAATGACTTCGGTCAACGAACCTTCTGGGACAGTCTCGGCTTCATCGAGAATGAGCGATTCAATATGCATTTGAAAGATGAATTGTAACAATTTATATGGGTACTTATATACTAACAATAACTATATAATAAACTATCAATTAACAATTTATTTACAACTATCTAGTAATTGTCCAACGTATTCCTTAAAAAAGTACCTATAGTTGTAATTTCTTTTACTGTTTTTGTAAAATAGTCTAGCTAGAATAATAAGCACGCATCTACTTGTGGCAAATTCCGAAGAAATTAAATTGATGGCAATGTGGTGAAAATGGCCTATGGCTTACTTAATAATTTCAGCAAAATGTAAAACATTTTCAGACACTTAAAAATACTTTTTTATTTTGTTACCTAATTCTTGTATTGTTATTGTTGTAGGATTAAAGAGCCACTTACAATGCTTGCCATAGATAGGGTTCCTCAATAGCAGGAAGTATTTCTACCATTATGGTTTTATTAAATAAAGTAAGTAATGTACTTACAAAATATAATAGATGTCTAATTAAATCTACTTTTGATTGTGAATGTCGTCATAAAAAATCAATAAATAACAATTTCGGACTGATTTATATTTTTGTATGTTGCATTATTGTAAGGTAATAAATTGAATTATTGAATGGAAATATCTCAGATTATAGAACCAAAAGGCAGATGTAGTCATTCTAGTATAAAGTGAAGCTACCAAAGCAAATACAAAATAAAAAGCTAATACAATCTCGTGTCAGTACTACGAAAAGCGTCAAATAGCATAAACGTCGCAAGTGTCAAATTTTCTAAAATAATTTTATCAGTTATAATGCCGTCTAGCATTTTTAAATTCTCTAAAAGTTGTTCGCAAAAACAAAGAAAAGAAGACGGAATATCTTTTCACAGGTAATTGTTCATTATTTTATTATTTATTTATAATAATATTTTTGCGGTTCGCTCGGAACACAAAACCTCAACAATCATTCATTTGTACACCAGTTTAAATGAAAATCGGTTACCCTAAATTTGGGGAAATATGCATGGACTATTTCGACATTGGTCGATTTATAAATTTATATCGCAAAAAAAAAAAATTTTGAAAGTAAATAGTTTTATTTATTTAAACCTAAAAGTCAGGCAATACAGCCAATAAAATTAGCATTCTAACTGCTGAAAATGTCACGTGTGCCAATAATATGTATGATAAATATTATATAATATTTTAGTTTCTGCTTAGCCTACTAATAACTAATAACTATAATTTTTGCAGATTTCCGACAGATGCTGTAACAAGAGAAAAATGGGTTCATATTATTCGGAAAAGCAGGCAAGATATTAATTGGCTAATTAATTTTGCGTGGTTCGCTCATTACATTTTAGTGAGGATGACGTGTACCTATCTCACTAAAAAAGGACATTGGTTGATTAAAAAATCATCAAAACCGAATTTTTGTTATAATAAATAAGTATATTGATATTTTGATGTTTTTTTTTATTAAAAATATCTACCCAAAGAGACAAAAATCCATAGGTTAATTAAAACAATTAAACATATTTAAAATATTAAATTAAATAGGTATATTAAAAGAACATTTACACATAATTATTATATTATAATACTTTTTGATAACTAGTGATATGGCTACAACCCATTAATGTCCCACTACTGAGGGTCTCTCCTCATTATTAAGGAGGTCTAGAGCATACTCCACCACGCTGCTCCAGTGCGGATTGGTGGAGGGTTAGTGGCCAACACATTGTCGAAAGTTTTCAAGCCGCCCGAAGGCCTCCGACACGGCTTAACGACTGCTATCTATCGATGTATCGGTATCAACCGGGACCGACGGCTTTACGTGCCTTCCGAAGCTCGGAGGCGCTCAAGAAATTATTATCAGAAGAAATTAAAATCAATTATTATTTTTACATACAATAAAACTTTAATTTTTGTTTGTTTTTCTGTGCATTTGTTCCGCCTAATCTCAGGAACGGCTTAACAAATTTAGATGCCGTTTTCACTGACGTATTCAAATGAGCTTGGGTTAACATTTAGTGTGTGTTTTATTTGAATCGGTACACAAATAAGAAATCAAGTCAATTTAAAGGATACCATCCCTCATTTATCGATTATGGGCTTACCGAAGCGAAACAAGGGCGTTCACTAGTAATATATAAAACATTATGCACAATTAAATTTGCCAATTTAATTGTGCATAATGTTTTATGCTGGAAATATGGCGAACAATGTTTACAAAATTGCGGGAAATTATGACTTCTCACTTGGCAACCTCACACACACAAAGAATTACGTATCCATACGGTGCAATTGCTAGTTGACATTAAGGTTGTCATGCACACATAGTGAAAAAGCGGCTTCACATTATTCATCGCTTTTCTTTGCGAATGTTCTATCTGCCTTTTGGTTCTATAATCTGAGGGAAATATTTATTGACCATCCTATGAACCTTCTACCATAATCCTAAACCTGAAACTTGACTCTATTTGAGCCAAACAAGCAGACAAGCCACTTATGGCCTTGCTACTTCCAATTTTACAACACATTTCTATATTTGCTGACTTGTTCACTAAATAGTGTGACACATGCTATTTTAGATTCCCGCGATGCAATTCAGGCCCGATACCCAAACGTTATTATATTTCCTATAATAACTATATTTCCTATTTTTATTAAGTTTGAGTCATTCTAAATGGATACAATTGCTATTAAGTGAAAAAAATGGTTTTCAAATATTTCACCTGAGTAAAGTCACATAGCTATAAATAGTTGTTAGCCACTGTTATTTAAAATATTGTTACTGTATTTTTGTTATAATTATGAAATATAACAAAAAAACTGAGGTACTTTTCATTACTGTTGGGCCTGGGTCTCCTTTCTTCTAAAGAGTATTTTTTATATTTAGGTGTATTGAAAACAAATAAAAGATATAATTCAAAATACAGATATAATTACAAAGTTACAACATTAAAAACAAGACACCACATAACCATAATACAATTATCTTTTATCAATTATGATTGAAATATTTATAGGCTGAAAATTAGGTGCCAGATTTACAAGTTATTATAGATTAGGAACAAAGTTTTGGATCAACAAAACTAGATTGACTGATTATTATGTTATTGGTTAAAAAGACCATCTTTTAAAAAATGTAAAAATGTTATCATAACGTTTCTAGATCTTCCATAACATACACCCGCTACAACCTACTCAAAAATGAACTCTTGTTTTACTAAACATACTTAAAATAATAATAAAAAAATTGAACAACTCAAACAAAGTATGGTGAACTACAAATATCCCTTATAAGTGCACTTTATTTCCCAAAAATGCAAATTAAATGTAAATAAAAGCAAACACACAAAATAAATAAAATGCCCAATTTATACACAAACAAATCAGACTTTTTGTTTAAAGTAATGGCCAAAACATGTTATACACTCCTTTATCAATATAAAATGGCTTGTTATCAAACTAATCAGGGTAAACAAACATACACAGGGAATAAATGTGAGATTAAATATAGTAGGTATGTCTTTAGTTTGTTCATGAAGGCTACAAGATTACATCATAGCTCTATTGTCTACCAAAAAACTTCTCATCCAATCACATTCATCACTAATATACTACAAGAATGCTATTATTTGCATACATTAAAGAATTTGAATCAAGTAATCAGGCATGAGTAAAGACAAAATTGGTATAAGAAAATGTTTAAATTGTACTATCAATATTAAAAATACAAATATTTCTCCACACCCATCTCGGTTATAACACCAAGGTATGTGGAAAGCATTATCCACAAGGGCCTTATTATTAGAAGACAAAATTATTTGGATTGTAAAATATACTACCACAATTTTTTATATAATGTGGCCTCCAAAGCTAAGTAATTATGGTGTTAATATTACATATTAGCTCAGTATTTTTAAGCATAATATGCTGCAGGTGTACAATTTATTCATCTTTCTTATCTCCACCAGCAACAGTCATTTTCTTCTGTAACTTGCTGTGCTCTTCTGCGAGTCTGTCATACTCTTTGTTGAGGCTCTCCGCCTGAGACTTAACGGCTTCCTTATCTTTCTTCTCCTTGGCCAACTCTTTCTCCAAGACCAAGATTTGGCTCCTTAGGTCCTCTACTTCCTTCGATGTCTTACTGTCATCATCTCCCTGTTTCGCCAGAAGAGTTCTGGCAGTAACGGTCGCACTTTGGGCCTGACGGAAGTTCGCTTCGGCTTGAGCCAACAAGGTAGCCAGTTCGGAGATCATTTGCACCAAACGACGAATGACAATGAGCAAAAATAAAGCGAAACCAGAGATATAAAAGTTTCGCTGAGCACGGAACAGGCGCATGTTACCTTGCATCTCGGCGTCCAAGTGTTGGTGATCGGACGTTTCAGGGTTGGAGTATTTTTGCATTTCGCGGATCGCATCGAGAAGACATAACACCAACACGCCTATAAGCACCAAGAAGTAAATCGTGGCTTGCGCACTTATGTAAGCTAGAAACTTCGACTGGAAAAACTTTTTCCATCTTGTTGGACTCGCTATTGGCAATGTCAGCAGCAAGACGAATGCTATCTCCGCGTACAAAAAGCTCGCAATTATCGTCCACTGAAGACTCATTTTCAAGTATTTTTAGCCCCTTCAAAGTCTAAAATCTTCCAACGGTAAAACTTGATAAGAACAGATTAACCAGTTCGGTTCAGACACGACACACACAGCACAGAGCAAAGTGAATACAGCAATCACAAACGAGGTAGACAGCAAATATAAACGCAGTGACGGCGTCTTTCTAGATGATGAATTTATTGTGCAAAGTTCATAATCGTCGGTGACTCACAGAATAGAATCAACAAAAATATATTGAGAAAAACTGACATGTGGGATTACATGACGTGGCTAATAATGTTGCCAGTAGGTTGCAACGATATATCGGAAAATCGATAATATCGATAATATCGAAGGGGAAACATCGATATTTTTATCGATATTTGCGCTATAACGATACGATAATATCGATATCATATCCGAAGAAAAATATCGATAATTCACGACCTTAGATAAGGCTGTTTGGGCTTCGAACATTAGAATTTCTTACAATATAAACAAATAAAAAACATCCTCTACTTGTTTTATTTCTCTATTTTCTCTGGCTGTATGGGCTTAGCCCCTTTGCCTGTCCGTAAGGACTAATGAAACAAAAAAATCTCTATGAACTTCATACTTTTTATTTAAATTTAAATAAATTCGATATTATCGATATTATCGACCAAAATATCGATATTATCAACTATCGATAATTTCATTGCCTCGATATAATTATCGATATTTTTATCGATATTACAACAACCTTGCATCCCTAGTTGCCAGGTTTCTGTACCCACAGATAGTAAATCGCTAAGTGAAGAGTCATAGATTAATAAAATGTTTTCCATTCGACATTCACCATTCCATTTTCCTTATGTAGGTAATAAGGGCCTAATCACATATGGGCATTAACCCATACCACCCCATACCTACTACTACTACTGGCTACCAAAGTGGGCAATGGGCAGTAGCAGTGGCTACTGGGTCTACACTACACAGAAAAAATTAAATTGGTAGCTTAAGTAGGTACAAAATGTACAAAATGTTTAATTTATTACATTTTAATCAAACTGCAATTTCATATTGACTAAATGTAGACAGCGCAACACAAATGAATTTTAACTCGGTGTTCAGAAACTGTAGGTGTGACCCGTGTGACTGATTTTGCACGATGTATTAAACTTAGGTACTCGTCGCCTCCATAGTGTAGAATTTTATAATAGTGACGAGATAAGTGATGACGCCACTGATCACCTGTAATATAAAACAATGCATAATTTGTAAAATTAATAAATATTACCACCTATATCTGTTTGTCCATCTCTCACGTCTCAATCAACCGCCGAGCAACGACATGTTATAGTATATTAATAAAACCCCAAATCTGACCCTTAATCCGGGTCTGGTGCAACTGTTACTTATTTGTCATTGCACCAGGAATGTGTAAGCTCATGGTTATTCAAATTGACCTTGCAAGCGAAGAGCTAGTAAGAAATGTAGCCTCTGTTACTCAGAGAGATAATGTAGGTAACATCATTCCAGTAGTTATGAGCTATTACAAGCATTCAAACATACATAAATATAATTCTTCGTTCTATATGTACATATAATACTCGTAAATCCGCCCTCGCTTCGCTTCGGGAAACCAGTCCCTTCAAAAATCTCTATAACAAATTATGTTATTCCGATGTCTAAGCTATATTACTGCAAAGTTTCATGAAAATCCGTTCAGTAGTTTTTGCGTGAAAGAGTAACAAACCCACACACACACACACACACATACATCCTTACAAACTTTCGCATTTAAATATTAAGTAGGATTAAGTAGGATTATAATATTAGTAGGAAGTAGGATAATAGGCATTATTTTATATGTGATGATCCTTAACCAATCTCTTAAGTTTTTCTATCGGCTTCCCAAATTAGCATCGGCCTTCCCAGACAGCTCTCATAACAAACAACGTTGCCCAATTACACAGAAACTATTTAAAAACTTACAGTAACGAACAGTGACCTATTTAAAGCGCAGATGGTTAGAGGCTTGAAACTCGGCTGATGGATCAACATTTGCTGGGAAAGTGCATCCATTGCAGTTGAGAACGTGCCTCCGACACCCCTGCCTCGGTATATCACCTCGCTTACTAGGGCTCTCATTTTCTGTACCTTGAAATCGTTAAAGATTCACTACAATAATTATTTCCAACAAGTAATTACTAACTTTTTACAAAAAACAAATGACTTCCGAATCAATTAATAGAGATAGCTCAAACAGCACGCCTCAGATGTTCGTCAACTTTCAAACACAAAAAGTAGAAAGAAATCAAGACTGTCAATTTGGATTTGATGGACTATAAGTGAACATATCTACTTATATCTAGATACATCTTTAAGAAATTCATAATGCTCAGTGTGCTTACCTCCTCGTGTATTTTATCGCACGCATTTGACAATGCCCACAGCATAATGACGTGAAGGAAACTCAAATACAGATGCAACATTATAACAACATGCAGGTGATGGCTTGGACCTCCTATCTCATTCGGTAAACCTTAATAGATGTAAATAACAAAAGTAGGTATTAATTTTCAAGTTTCGCAATTTATAATTGTATACCATTATCATGACGGCCCCGTATCTTTTTGGTAGTCCTGGCCTTGATTACTTGTCATCGACTCCGGTCGGGGCATATATTTATGTGACAAATAAACATTAATTATTCTCATTTTCTATTACATATTCATTTCTACATTATATGTATCTATTAGCTGACCCGGCAAATAGCCGATTCTCAGACCTACTGAATATAAAATCTGGTAAAAATCGGTAAAGCCGTTTCGGAGGAGTAAGGTAACTAACATTGTGACACGAGAATTTTATATACAAGTAAGATAAGACGTTTAAGTATTTTTATTTTTATAAATATCTACATAATGTTGTGTTTGACCCTAATAAATTGCTACGAATCCCACCTTGCCCCCAAGGCTTATCCATATTAGTATAATGTCTGAGGACATTAACCCTTAATTGCTCTACCTATTCCGATAAATGGTTATTAGTGGTATCTAGGGTGTTACTCAGTGCGGTCGTCATGGTGTCCCCCCGAATTGAGTCGCCAAAGTTTATTACGTATGACTTGCAGTTCAATTTAACTTGTAAGCTAAATTAACTTAAAGAATTTAAATATTTCGCCGTCGATCTACAATGAACCTTAATCACAGGCGTAAAGCATGGGGCTGTAATTGTGACTAATTCCATATCGAACACAATCGGAGTACAGAATGAACGGACATTGTCTTCCATCGCTGTCGCGCTATTTGCGCGAATCTATGGCTTGGGAGACAACAACAGATGCGAGTCTCAAAGATCTTTCCTTACTTTACCTGGACATAGGTAGGTACTCAGGACTCAGGGTTACTAGAGTTACGATATAAACAACGGGTTAAACTTATTCTTTTGGTATCGGTTATTGAAGCTAGACTTACTTAATATTCTTACTGTCACCAGAATCCTAAAGGAGTTGTTCATAAGCTGCACAATAAAGAAAATAATCACTTGCAACATCAGCATTCCATCATTGCTAATCATAGACCGAACATTCTCGCAGAACGCCAAATAGTACCGACTGATGCGCCACAAAGATTCCTCCAGTTTGAGGAGAGTAGCTTCTCTGCGATGTCCTGAAAAAGAAAGAAATTATACATGAGAAATATAAAGCACCTACTTTGAGTTATAGTTAGACTAGCTTCTTTTAAACTTTTAACTCCCCTAGAGGTTGAATTTCTAAAAATCCTTTCTTACAATTAACTTACATCATAAATGGAACCCCTGTACCAACTTTCAAGTTTCTAGGTACACGTACAGTAGTTTCTGGTGTGCCTTTAATATTGTCAGTGAGTCAGGTTTGCCGTTAGGCGTTACATCTAGCTAATCTAATATCTTTAAACGAGCAATTCTTGTATATTTATTTATTTATTTATACCTATATAATCACGATCTCGGAAACGGCTGCAAAGATTTTCATGAAAGTTACAGATTAGGGGGTTTTCGGCTCAAGGAATCGATTTATCAAGGTCCCAGGTTCGAGAAAAGCTCGGTTCCCGAGATAAAGAGATTTTAAAAACATCATACTGACGTCATCTATGAAACATTAGGATAACTTCTATGAGGTACTGTTTGTAACGTGTTGAACTGACGCCATCTATGAAACATTAGGATAACTTCTATGAGATACGGTTTGTTTGTTTCAGTAGTATGAAACTAGATGGCGCTCGAATATATTTTTGTTCGGCTAATATTAATATTAATATTCATTCTTACGTTGAAGCGCTATTTTTGCGTTATACCTACCTATTTTCTGTTTGAATAAAATTAAAAATCAGTGCGATTATCTCGCTTGACCTCGCAGGACGCGTAGTGATAGTTTAACGTGCGTTTGTGATATTTACGAGAATATTTGTAAATAAATGTTAGTTTTGTTATTATCGATTTAATAATATATTTTATTAAAGTTTTAAATAAATAATGGTCAGATCGATGAAATTACTATTGTTGTAAATAGAATCAATAAAATTTTAAGTACGCCTAACAACTTGCTCATTAAACTAAAAGTATATTTATTTATGTTGTTTAATTATCATAAACATTCAATACATTTTATCGCAAATAAAAATTTCAGTCGGGGACTGCCTAAGCCTGCGAAAAGTACGAAGGAAAGTTCAATGAATTTATCTAATTAAGTATGTACCTATTTAAAATGCAATTAATTCGCTCACACAGTTAACTTCTATGAGGTACTGTTTGTAACGTGTTGAAATTTCAGTAGTATGAAACTAGATGGCGCTGTACAACTTTGTGAAACACGCTGTTGAGATCCTTTGGCCGTAACATAAGTAAAATGAATTTTGTGCTCAGTGAACAGTTGTATGATTTGACTCCTGAATAGATGGCGGAATTCCTCGTATTTCTTGCGATTCATACTAAATATAATTTTCAACCGAGCAAAGCTCGGTCAACCAGGTACTAAAAGTATAGAACCTGCAGAGATTGCATCAAGCAACCGCTTCAGCTCCAAGTTATAGGACTCCACTGCTTTCCGCATCATGCGTATGACTTCCACCATCTGCAGGGCCAACATCGTCACTATCACAGCCTGTGCCGGGATTGCAGTGAAGAATAACGTCACCAACACTGTAAATATATTTTCTCGTCTCATGCAAGACCACTCACTGTGGGGATTTGTTGAAGCAACAGCGTAATTTTGTCTTTCAAAAAGTGTTTGTAAAAAACATAAGGACTTCAAATTAACATAAGTTTCAGATTAAAAAGTTAAAGAGGAGTATCCACCTCGTGTTTGTATCGGCTTTGTAGGGTACAGCTGTCTTAAATAGGGCTTAGCGGAGGAAAACTTTAGCTTTGTCACCGAAAAAACACCTTCTTCTTAATTATATGACTACACTTTGCTCTTATGGAGCCTTTAAAGAAGTCTTTTCTAAACACGAAATGACAAAATTTGTTGCTTGCAAGGAACGGCAACTTGAACAGTCAATATGTTTGCATAATATCATGTTATTACTCACTATCTCGTATTGTTGAATCACAACAAACAATATTGTATGAAGATATCCCCAAGCTTATGACGGCCACAAACATCACTACCACCAGGACGATCGTCACTTCACGGGTTCGTTTCCTATCCTTCAGGATTATCGACTCTTTTGGAATCAATATAGTTATCTGAAATTTAAACTTAATTAGTGCTAAAAAACTGAGCAGCGTGGTGAAATATGGTGAAATATGGTGTAAACCTGGTGTAATATGGTCTAGCCTTCCTCAGGTACGAGGAGACACGTGTCCTGCACTGCATAGATGGGCAGAATGTAATCATGATTAGATTACAGATTACTACAATTATATCTAGAGGCTCATTGACCCATACCCGGGAACACTATCAACAGACACCAAATCGTGAGTAACCAAGTTTAAAATTCTTTAGTACCTTATATAATTGACGTAACACAGGAAGCAAGTGTCTCATTCGCTTGTGAGCCCCGTACGCCGCATGACTGATTAACAATATCGTATTGCTTATGGTGACCAACATCAGGACACGGCCCACTAACGTCGCACCATGCTTAATTCGAATATTCACTGATATTGTCGTTATAGTCCCTAAAACCATCGTTATGTCTGAAAGAGAAAAGAATCATTAAATTATTCTGAATGAGTAGGTGTAGGCGACAGGCTGCAAAAATGGATAAAGCAAAAGTGACTTTAAAGACATACTAGGTATTATAAGCGTAACTAGGTAGGACCAGGGTTCAACTGCCCCCCAGGGTCTCGGATTAGGTTGTTGTACCCTTTATAAATCTGCATCCCCCAAAGCTGAATGCCCAAGCTTATATACAAAGCTATCGCGCCAACATTACTACATTACTACAGGAGGAAATCATCAGGGTCTAAGGCTGTGATGGGTGTTCCACAGGGCTCAATCTTAGGTCCTTTTCTTTTCTTAGTATATATAAATGATTTACCATATTATGTAAAAAAACATGCGGATATTGTGTTGTTTACTGATGACACATCATTATTATTTAAGACGGACAGAAATAAACGTAATTTTGACGATGTGAACAATGCTTTGTCGCATGAATCAAAGTGGTTTACAATTAATAATTTACTCCTAAATGCAAGCAAAACTAAATGTGTAGAGTTTACCCTACAAATGTAAAGAATGTCGATAAGACACTTAAATTAAATAATGAAGCATTAAAAATGGAACAATCAACAGTATTTATAGGAATTACCCTGGATAGTAAACTACAATGGGGCGCGCATTTAGCAACTCTTGCGATGAAACTTAGTAGGGCTACTTATGCGGTTAGAAAAATAAGACAGCTTACTGACGTAGAAACTGCTAGGCTTGTTTACTTCGCATACTTTCATAGTGTTATGTCTTATGGCATATTACTGTGGGGTAAAGCAAGCGATATATACAACAAATCTTTGTATTGCAGAAGAGGGCCATTAGAGCTATTTATAAACTACGGTATCGGGAATCGTGCCGTGATAAATTCAAAGAATTAGGTATACTTACAGTAGCCTCACAGTACATATATAGTAATATAGTTTTTGTAAGAAATAACATAAATGCATATAAAAAACAGCGATTATCATAATCGCTTAACAAGAAAGATGCATGATTTGGCGACGCTTTCATATCGGCTATGTAAAGTGCAGCGTTCTTTTATGGGGCTTGGTGTACAGTTCTATAATAAAGTCCCTAAGGCAATCCGTGACCTGCCTTCAGAGTTGTTTAAGAAGCATGTAAAAGCACAACTCGTAGACAAGAGCTACTATAGTATACAGGAATATTTAAATGACAAAAAGGCATGGAAATTTCCAGCTCTGCTAGGTTAGTGCTTACCTGTATCAATCAAGTAATATTGTAATTTTTATTTTAAAAGATGCGGAGGAGAGTTTTTTTGCCGTTTTTTTCTCCTCAAGCACTTTTCCAAAACGGTGGTAGAATCAAAAAATTGACGTTCATAAGTGAATTTGTAAATTCCCAGATGAAATAAACAGTTTGACTTTTACTTCGGACACCGACGCTGCATCGTAGTATCGTTATATTACCGAGAACCACAAAGCCCATACTTACTGAGGACAGTCGCCAATACGTAACCATACCAGCGTCCTTCGGTCCACACGCGAGCGACGGTGACGGTATACCGGCGTTTGAACCGCAGCGGCGCCACGCCGAAGACGCGCAGCACCCGCAACACTCGGCATAGCGCGCCTGACACCATAGCGGACTCTTCGTCCATTGCTAACTACAACAAACTATACGCTAGGCATGATGACAAAGTTTAAAATATCCTTCTATCAGGTTTCACTACTTTAGAGGCGCTCTCAATCCTCAGGGGTAGTAACGCATCTGTGACCGAATAAAAACGAGACTCATACTTACAACTAACAGGACTAGCATCTATCAACAACACACCCTTTCCTCACACCTATTAAAAACTAGCCAACTTGTTAATATTTTAACACCATGTGTTATACGAGTTAACCATCTAGTTATCTAGTTAAGTCCCTAAATTGAATCTTGTTCTTGGTAATGCTGCATACTCGTTTGTTATTTTAATTCCATAAAGAATGCATGTCAGCGCCTAAAATATTCGAGCAATACTTGATGACATTGGAAAATAAAATTAATAAATTAAGGCCTGAAACATTAATGTGGTAGGCGCGCTTTTAAAGTGTACGTACAAAATGTTCATAAAAATTATAAGCTGCACCTATAAAAACAAAAACCACGAGATTCAATCAATATAAATTAAATTTATCTATAAATCTCATAGTATGCATCTGGCGATTTGAATCTATGAATAGTAGGGTAGATGCATTAACGGAGGTATGCATTAACTATTGATACCATAAATAATAACTGTGCCAGCTTTCCCTATAATTTCTGAAGCATTAAGTATACATACTCGTACATAAATACTCTGTATTTTACCGATTTAAGGTCAATATGTAGGTATACGGAATATTTTTTTCAGGTTCCAAGATTTTTTTCACGTTATCGGCAGAAGTGTCCCGGGAGAGGGCCAGTCAAAAGGAGTGGAAATGTGGCGACATCGCACACACGTTACACAGTGACGTGACAGTGAGCTTATCACAGGGGCGCAAAGCTAGTACTAATTTGTGGCTAGTATTTGTATGGGTTGCCATTTTAACAAATTACATTATCTAACGCGATCGGAGTGCACTTACCTAATCATGAACAGTTGCTTAACTCCGTACAACTTCATTACTCTCCAGGCGACAGATAGATGAGCGTCATCAATAACCACGTATCTTTTGAACCTAACGTGAATATAATTGACGCGCAAACATCATTAACATTCAGTATTCGTTTGTAAATACAAACCAGACATGAGGTCATTTATCATCAAAGATATTGGAAAAGAGATTTCTAATTTTCTACAATTCATTTAGTAACCAACCCTTGCTTCGATTTTGAAAAATGTTCCTTATTTTACTAACAGTTCCATCTACTTACTATCTACCTTATAATTATAACGTATCTATACAATACATACAGACTTGCATAAAGTTGTTCTATGAAAGGACTACATAGGTCTCCATACTAGGGTGCCTTTCCACCAGAGCTAGGTTGCTAAGGATACATTTGTCATCCACCAATCACATTCGCTGGCCCGCTTCGAAATCCTCAGGGCCCAGCCCCCACTCAGCAGGCCAATTAATATGACTGGTGGATGACAAAGTAAACGTAACGAAGGTAACTTAGCTATGGTAGAAAAACACTCTTAGCCTCTTAATAGCTCTGCAGCGCTAATACCGTCCCATTGTTGATGACGATGACGCAGCGCCACTTTTAACTACCATACTTAGATGGAGCTGATATTCTGAGTACCCACTGGTGATATAATCATTGAGATTAGAAACTAATGACAGGTCGTACGATGTTTCGTGTCCATTTTTGAAAGATTAATACGGAATTGATTTTTATATTAGTATCGAACTACCACTAGAGTTGAGTGCTCACGTTTATGGATCCAATTGTGGGCAACTCCAAATTTAAAATGGTACATTCTGTAAAAGCTGGTCTGTTTAGATATAACCGTAATATCCTTATAAATATAATAACGTTTGTCAGATTGTTACACGGTTTTTACAGCGACCTATTCTGTAATTTCTTATGGATACACCGTGTCGTTAGAATCTATTACATCCTTCTTACTTGTTTGGTCATCTACTGCGATTATTTATTGGCTTTTATTTACGCCAATTATAAAGTTTATTTTACTTACCTGTATGTTTACAAGCTAGCTGAACAAAGTTTCAATATGCTCATATCAATAATAACTAATAATGAGAATTTCACTCACTTCTGTTCTTTAGTAAGTACTGTCGATCCTCTAATATCCGAACAGTCGAAGAATTTGAACGGAATCCAAACATTTTTCATTTTTACATTTCTTTATATTTCAAACATAAGTCTACAAGTTATTTCGAGTTTAAAAATTGGAAAGCCTCTTAACGCATTATCATTTTTCGTAATATTTTGTATAATAAACATGAACCTCAGCTATCTCACAAGAATTGCAATGTTTGATATATTAAGGCAAAAGATGAAAGCACTCAAACAAATTATGCAATCTCAAATATCAAGTAATAACCAAAATGATATTGATATTAATGATCAAATGAAGCATATTAAGAAATGTATTTCTGCGTATAACACTTTGCTGGAGAGTTTGTCTTGTATAGGTCACTCTTCAAAATTTTTGGTAAATATTCATATGTGTAGGTACGTAATATTTTTACTATGTTTGTGAGAATATAACAAAAACAGACTTATTTTTCATTGTAGGTGCTGATGAACCTCTGTACTCCCTTAATAATTATATTCATTATGATCAATGCTATTCCGTTTCATGGCATACAGAAGGTGAGTGTTTGGAATAATCTAAAATTATCATTAGTAATGAGCGTTGCTGTCCATGTGGTAGGATGGAAAAATAATTTTGTTATATTTTTATGCATGGGGCTTGATTTTTTTATTTTTGAAAAAAAAATCGTGGGGTTCACACAATATATCGACCGACCAAGTTTCAATTCTAGTTTCGAAATAAAATGACTATGGCTTGTAGACTGACAGACAAACATGATAAATATATGGGGTTTCCATTTTTGCCATTAGGCTACGAAACTCTAGAAACAAAGAAAAGGTGGTAAAGGGTACTCAAGTCCAAATAAAAAAGAAACATCTAAGTACTGATTCGTCAGACATTGTCTTTGCAGGTGTATGATTATCTACCAGCCTCACAAAAAATTATAAACTGATATCGGGGAATAGCCTTCTGCTTCGTCTTACATCATATCCATTTCCTAATTTTATTTGGGTCGGCACAATATGTTCTTCTCCTCCATTCTTCTCTTTTCCCCGTGACTTCTCCCTGACTCTCTTGAACCCTTCTCTCCCATGACGTCGTCGTCTCTTTCGTCTCGTCTCCTTCGTCCAACCACATTTATTTATATCAATCATTTTTCCATACGCATTTCCCCTAGCCTCATCACATACTCATACCGCGACATTGGACTTCCTTTTAACTTTTCTTGATGATCAACTGAAAGTTTCAGTTCAGTTTCGCCCCGTTTCGGCCAAAATTCTAGTTTCAGCCTCAAGTTCGGTCTATTTCGTGAGTCTCGTTTCGTTCTGTCTATTTCGGTCCACCTTATTTTCGGTTCTGGTAAACCAATTTGTAGATTGAGTTAAGAGTAAGCATTATGTAATGATAAATGATAATTATCTTAATGTTTCAGATTTTGACCAATGTTGCATTTGATATAATCATCGGCACGATTTTGCCGTTTGTTCCGGCTGTGTATGGAGCGCTGATTGGCAGCAACGTGACTGATATCAAGAATATGTTGTCGAGCAAACTTACAACCACCAAAGGTTATAAATTTCATTGTATTTAAAAGTTATATTCTTACTTTTTGTTAAACCATTTACCCTGGATTTCACTTCTTGTACCAACTTTTATAATATCTAGCTGACCCAGTAGACGTTTTCCAGCAAAATCTATGTGATGCGTGGCCAAACACACATAGACAGATACACATAAAGAGTCTAAAAATGGCATTTTGGCTTTCAATATCTCGTATGTACAGACAGAAATCAGATCCATTTTTTATGTATACAGATGCGACCGTCCGAGACAAGTTGCTTGATGTGCTGACCTTCCTGGAGCTGCGACCGTTCACCGTCACCGTGTGGCGCGTGTATGCCCTCGACCAGACCCTGCCCACGTCCATGGTCAACCTCTACACCACCTTCTTCATTGTCATGGTCCAGTTCAAACACATCAATATACTCAAGTAACTATTGGGACCGGTTTCTAATAAAGCGGAGAGGCGCAGGGAGGAGCAGAGAGGAGGGGAGAGAAACAGGGAGAAGTTGAGAGGAACAAACAGCTTTCACTCAGCCTTGAAAAAAATATATATCAAGAACTTTAATCTTAAATGTGTATTTATCGTTATAATAATCATAATATAATCCTTTTTAAATTTAGACTTTTTTTTAAATATCCTATATCGCGTGAATCACCTTTGGGTATTTTAATGTCACAAATACCTACAAGTTGCATCAATGATGACTGCAAAAAAGATTAGATTCTCAATGCTTGTACCTACTCTCTACCATTTTAACCACGTTTTGTTGTCATTCGCATTATTTGCCTTTAGATATTTGCGCAGATACATACGACCGAATCCTTATAACCGTACATAAACATAACGGTAAAATATTTTTAGAGACGGGTTTGCGAGGCGGTCGGGAGGGTGGTTGGGGAGGGAGGCAGTAATAAACGTTCCACTCATACAGTTGTAAATACTCACAAAAACTGGAAATAAGGAAACATACGGTATCCCGTTTTGAACCGATATAAAAATGGTCACGTTAGTCATACCTGACGTACATGGATTGATGCATAAAGCAATAAATGTATTTTTTTGTGTATGTAAACAACCTACCCTCGTCTGTGATGTAAGCTACCCAATCTAATTTGTGATCCAAGTAAGCAACCATTTTGGAAAGCGCACAATTTCTTTTCCGCTACTCTGTGGAATGACTCGCTATGTATGGCAACATTTTTACGAAATAAAAAAACAAAAATGTCAATGTCCGCTATCTGTCACATTTTTCGTACTTGACGTGACGTCATCTTTTCATAGAATTCATAAATTAATTATTTCATAAAATCTTTGTGAAACTAGCATTACCACTCTTTAAAACAATACTCACATTTCGTTGAATGAGAATGGCAGACCCAAAGTACGAAAACTTACCAGGCATTGTAAGTATTACTGTAAAAGAATTGGAAAAATATTGATTTTGTATAGATACATCTTTGTGTGCAACTTTAATTTTAAACTAAGTGCAAGTAAACAAAATATATCTTTGATTATAACTTAAATATCACTTGATATACTATCCATTTAGCAGTAGAGAAAAAAATGTGAGCATTAAATTTTATGTTCATTGGATTGTCAGTACTTGTCGGATTCCTGACTTAATGATTAAAATTAATATTTTTAGGCATACGATCAACCAGACCTGTACGAAACGGGTGACCTTCCCGAAGCCGACCAACCGGATCCCTATGAAGAGGAAGAAAATGAGTGCATCGAGCAACTGCACCTATCAGTCAAAGATTCATTCAACAAGTTCCAAGGGAAGTTCTTGACTGGCACTGTAGACTTCTCTGACAGACTAAGCAGAAAAAATCGCATCGGTTACTGGTAAGCTTGTATATATTTTTTAAACTAATTCAGAAACAATCTATATCTCCTATCCTATATCTATACTAATAATATAAAGCCTAAGAATTTGTTTGTTCCTTTGAATGCAATAATCTCAGGAACTACAGGTCCGATTTAAAAAATTCTTTTTGTTTTGAATAGTCCATTTATTGAGGAAGGCTTATAGGCTATATAATATCACACTACAACCAAAAGAAGCAGAGCAACAAGTCTCCGTAAAATGAGGTGAGGGTGTCTACCTAATAATATAAAGGTTGCAGGATGACATCTGCCAGGTCCACTAGTAAATAAATAAATACACAGTTCAGTCCTGCAATACCTTATTATCAAGCTACATTATTGTTAGCTATTTGATGATGATGATGATTGACTCAATAGATACATGCACCTATTAAATGACTCATGCTAATTTATATTCATCTGCAGATAATACCTGTATGGAATATTTAAACAGGTATTTTATTAGAAAGTTCACCTTTATAGACCTACACCCCTAAATAGAAATTATAAATTTGTGACTTTTAAAATAACTTTGATTTATTATTTTGTTAAGTATGTAGAACACTATTAGAGGAGGCCTATGCCAAAAGTCACACTAAGAATACAAATGAATATTTTATTCAAAGTAGGTTTTTACAAACACTTTGAACATGTGATAGGGTTTTATTATTATCATGTGTTACCAACTGAATGCTGTTATCCACCAGGGCTGGTGAGTGGGAAATAGCAGCGGAGGGAGAACCAGAGTCCAGGCTGGAGCGCTACAACCGGCTGCGCTGCGAATTCTCCGAGCTGCTGGAACAAGTCACTGAGGAAGGAAATAAAGCATCTGAAAGTGAAAAGGTGTTGACAGTGATTGATTAATGTATTTTAGTTGTATTGATGAAAATTTTGTTTTATGATTTTTTCAAAGGAAATACAAGAGTTTTTCAAAAACTATTATAAATAAATGTAGCAGTTCAAAATATTTTTTTCTAAAAATTTAGATTTTTTTTAATTGTAAAAGAAAGTGCATTTTCCTTTTCTCAAAGATTTTTCTTTGCATAACTTAATTCTAGTTTTTGAATGTGAATTCTTACATCTTATTTTCTTTTGTTCCAGGAAGAGCATTCCAAGTTGGCAGCTCAAATAAATGCTACCAAGAAACTTCTAGAAGAATTAAAGTTGGAGGAGGGTGAACATGTGGATCCCAAAGCCGAGAAACTTAAGTAAGGTTACTTTAATGACAGTTTCTTAGGCAAGTGTTTCTTAGAGAATAGCCGGGATTTACTCACCAACTTGCCGGCTGTGGGACACCTACCTGAATGTAAATGTTAGTGTGTGTAAAAAACTATAAAAAGATTATATGTATTTGTTCATTGTTACAGAGAGTATCTTGCTGTGAATGGTAAAAAGAAGCGGGGTGAAGTGGTGACGGCACATCTCAAATTAAAGCCAGAAGTGAATCTTGCGCAGACACAGAGAGTCGCCCAGCTTGAATACAGGTTTGTTAAAGCTTTTAATGGAGAATATACTCAGTATCATTAAACATGTAATACTTCTTATCACTGTATGGCATTGAAAATTTTCAGGTTACACAAACTAGAGCAGGCAGCAGGTGTGAGAGATGAGGAGGCATTCAGGAGGCTTCAGGCGGCTACTGGCGAGGTATGTGCTGTAGTTAATCAGTATTTAAGCGTCTTCGTAAACGACACACCGGCCATAGTCGGAAAGATAGGGTCCTAAGTGATCGACAAAGTTAAGCAAATGTGAGCGCGGTTGGTAGTTGGATGAGTGACCGCTAGTGGCAAAATTTTTGAGTGCTTTTGTGCTTAGGAAGGCACGTAAAGCTGTCGGTCCCGGTTGTTACCGACAGATAGCATTCGTTAAGCCACGTCGAAGGCCTTCAGCGGCATCACAACTTCTGATTTTGTTGACCACTGACCTTTGTACCAATCCACACGAGCAGCGTGATGGAATGAGTTCTAGACATCCTCAATGATGGGGAGGGTCCCCATATTCAATAGTGGGCCATTAAAGCCATTTCCCCAACTATTTATACGTATAACAAAACTGTAACTGATAGCTGTTTTTACATTTACATATTCAAAAAATCATAATTGGAGACCTTTCTATACGTAAGAGAACCCATTTGTCTGTATGTTTGTGTTATATGTGTGTTTTGAGGGTCCTGTGATCGATTGATTGATGAGTTTAAATTTCCGTTCTCGGTCTGGGTATGTGTCCTTGTCTTGTGTGTTGGTCCATGGCACCCACGACACAGGGAATCCTAGTGTGGGGCTGTGACTGTAGCGTTATTATGTATCTCCAGGCGACGCTGTGCGGCGCGGCGGCGACGCTAGCCAACCAGGCGGCGCTGCTGCGGCCGACGGAGCTGGCGGCGGCGGAGGCGCGCGTCGCGGCGCTGCTCGCCAACATAGACGCGCTCAAGACCGCCGTCAAGCCCGCCGACCCCGAGATTGAGGCTAAGGTATGGGCTTTTTGAATTTTTCGGGAGGGTTACATTGAGTGGTCACAACGGTGGCAGTTGCTCTTTTCGATGGACTTTATTGAATCGTTCAGGAGGATTCCACTGAGCTATCACAACGGTAAAGTCGGCTCTTTTCATCCGACTTTTAAAAAAGGAGGATGTTCTCAATTCGACGGTATTTTTTATCTGGTTCGGTATATTCTTGATTACCACTACAAGTAAAATTAAATCATCATCTTCCTACCCATATCCCAATTTTATTTGGGGTCGGTGCAATAGGTTCTTCTCTTCCATTCTTGCCTATCAGCCGTCACTTCTACACTAACTCCCTTATCTTTCATATCATCTTTCACACAGTCCATCCATCTTTTCTTTGGTCTACCTCGTCTCCTCCATCCATCCACATTCATATCAAGCACTCTTCTCGTCACATGCGTTTCCTCTCGCCTCATCACATGTCCATACCACGTCAATCGCCCTCCTTTCAACTTTTCAGTTATTTCAGCTACTTTCAAACTTCCCCTTATATACTCATTTCTAACTCTATCCATTCTTGTTACTCCACACATCCATCTCAACATTCTCATCTCCGCCACATGCAATCGTCTTTCATCCGTCTTCTTTGTAGCCCAGCATTCTGATCCATACATTACGACAGGTCTTATGACGGATTTATAGATCTTACCCTTTAACTTAAGGGGCATCCGTGGATCGCAAATTGTTCCTGTGACCTGCCGCCATTTCATCCAACCTGCGTTGATCCGATGTGTAACGTCCCGGTCAATTTCTCCCTCTTTCTGTACAAGTGACCCCAGGTACCGGAAATCAGAGCAGACTGGTAATGTCATACCACCGAGCGTTATAGGCTCAAGACTAGAGAGACCGCCAAAGTCACAGAACATATACTCGGTTTTGGTTCTGCTGACTTTTAAGCCAACACTCTCCAGCCTGTGTCGCCATTTCTCTAATCTGCTCTGAATTCCGGGGGCATTATCGGCTACTAGCACGATGTCATCAGCAAACAGCATGCACCAGGGTGCCTCGTCTTGGATGTCCCATGTCAGCGCGTCCATGATGATGGTAAACAAGTATGGGCTCAGCGCTGATCCCTGGTGCAACCCCACTGCCACATCAAAACTAGCAGTCGTGCCCGCCGCGGACCTGACTTTTGTACTGCAATGAATGTACATCGCTCGAATCAACTGCAGGTATTTCCCTGGTATTCCTTTCTCCTTAATGGCCCACCACAACAAAACACGAGGTATCCGGTCGTATGCCTTTTCGAGGTCAATGAACACCATGTGCAAGTTTTTATGTGCATCTCTGTGTTTCTCACATAACTGGCGAAGTGCAAAAATGGCATCCGTTGTTCCCCGACCAGGCATAAAACCGAATTGGTTTTGTTAAATTTCACTCTCATCTCTCAGTCGTCTTTCTATCACTTTCTCCCATGCTTTCATAGTATGTGACATTAGCTTTATTCCTCTATAGTTGTTGCAGTCTAGTACATCACCCTTATTTTTAAAGATGGGCACCATCAAGCTGTTGCACCACTCATCAGGAATAGCCTCCTCATGCAACAACTTATTGAAGAATAAAACTAACCACTTCCATCCATCTTCTTAAAGTATCTTCCACACTTCTACTGGTATTCCATCTGGTCCAACCGCTTTTCCATTCTTCATTCCTTTTATTGCTCCTTTCACATCGTCTATACTTATTTCTCTCACTAAACCCATATTTACCATTTTATCTTCAAGTACTCCGCTCCAATCATTCTCTTCATTCATCAACTTTTCAAAATAACCTTTCCACCTTTCTTTAATTTTCCCTTCATCAGCAAGAACCACTCCTGTTTCATTTCTTATACATTTTATATGAGACACATCCTTCGATTTCCGTTCTCTAGCTTTAGTAAGACGATAAAGGTGCTTCTGACCCGCTGGACTATCCAGTGTTTCATATAAATTGTGCTGGGCTTTGGCTCTTGCTATCGCAACCACTTTCTTAGCTCTTTTCTTACATTCATCATATTCATTCTTCTTTTCTAATTTTAAACTTTTATTTCCCTCATTCACATCCTGCCATTCTTTAAATTTAAATAAATAAATTTAAATTTAAATAGTAAAATTAAATAAAAAATTAAATTTTCAGGTCAATGAACTGTACAAATTATTGAAACAAATTGATGGCGTATCACATTCGGAGATTCTAGAACGTATGGAGGCGCTAGAAGCTTTACATAATCAAGGTATGATGAATCATATAATATAATCAAAATTCTTCTACAATATATATTTTTATTCCTCCTGATATGCACATGGTAAAATTTCCTTACAGCGAGCAACTTCGGCAAATCGTTAACGGAACTAGAAACGTTGCAAAGCACGATAGCCAGCGGAGTGCAGAACAATAAGGAGTTGCTGCAGGGCGTCCAAGAGGTATTCGCGCACAACGTGGACAGTCTTCAGAAAGAGATTAAGAAACTAGATGAGAGGATCGGCAAGCTTGTCGCCGCGTGATAGAGTCACATGAATGGGCATTCCACACTGATCTATACATTTAGCTGTAGTCCAATTGAGTTTGAGATGAAGACAGCGCCACCAAGCGGAATCTCCGAGTAACTAAATTTTGTCTACTGATTTTGCTTTGAATGTTCACAACATCAGTGATAGTTCTCAACAAGCTATTACCTAACAGGAGAACTAATCGTATCTATTTTCTATTCGGTATATTATATTACAGATCAGTGCCATTAACGCGTACCACTTTCTTATTTTGAATTTTCAGTCGGATTTTTATTCATCTTTAATTTCCTAAAATGCTTACTTGCTTAGAATATTTCGAAATTAGAAGATGGAGATTTATTGTAGTATCTAAATTATAGATTTTATACTAAATGTATAAAATTTTATGGTTAATATTGTATCTAATGGAATTTAAAATGTACTGTTACATCTCTTGAGTATTATGAATTTTATCACTGTAGAATCATTGCATATACATATATCACTACTGTTAGAAGCGAATTTAAATTCGTGCTAAAGATGTAAAGATGTTGAGAGAATAGTTACCATGTACTAGGGTAATTTTAGCTTAATTGGTTACTTGCAGCTTGGTGCAAATTGTTCCAAATGTGGCCATATATTCAATCATGGCGCCTACATTAACATTATTATTAGGTACAGTAATTGCAAGTGTAAGAATTTTCCAACATCACTCAAAATCTGTAGCACGAATACAGTGTGGTCTAATTAATTTAGTTATGATTAATCACACAATTGATGACTTATTTTCGCAATTATCCTTGGATTGTATACTACTTATTATTTATATACAATCTTTAGGTGACTAGACTGCTTATCTAAATAAAT